>CADEHL010000037.1:1678844-2278844 GCA_902827135.1 Harpagifer antarcticus
CCTCACACCCCACTGTGTGTCCACCTACCTGTCCTCAGACCTTCACAGTAACAAGGGGAACTCAGGCTGAACCTCACGTCCCACTGTGTGTCCACCTACCTGTCCTCAGACCTTCACAGTAACAAGGGGAACTCAGGCTGAACCTCACGTCCCACTGTGTGTCCACCTACCTGTCCTCAGACCTTCACAGTAACAAGGGGAACTCAGGCTGAACCTCACGTCCCACTGTGTGTCCACCTACCTGTCCTCAGACCTTCACAGTAACAAGGGGAACTCAGGGTGAACCTCACGTCCCACTGTGTCCACCTACCTGTCCTCAGACCTTCACAGTAACAAGGGGAACTGAGGCTGAACCTCACGTCCCACTGTGTGTCCACCTACCTGTCCTCAGACCTTCACAGTAACAAGGGGAACTCAGGGTGAACCTCACGTCCCACTGTGTCCACCTACCTGTCCTCAGACCTTCACAGTAACAAGGGGAACTCAGGCTGAACCTCACGTCCCACTGTGTCCACCTACCTGTCCTCAGACCTTCACAGTAACAAGGGGAACTCAGGCTGAACCTCACGTCCCACTGTGTGTCCACCTACCTGTCCTCAGACCTTCACAGTAACAAGGGGAACTCAGGGTGAACCTCACGTCCCACTGTGTGTCCACCTACCTGTCCTCAGACCTTCACAGTAACAAGGGGAACCTCAGGCTGAACCTCACGTCCCACTGTGTGTCCACCTACCTGTCCTCAGACCTTCACAGTAACAAGGGGAACTCAGGCTGAACCTCACGTCCCACTGTGTGTCCACCTACCTGTCCTCAGACCTTCACAGTAACAAGGGGAACTCAGGGTGAACCTCACGTCCCACTGTGTGTCCACCTACCTGTCCTCAGACCTTCACAGTAACAAGGGGAACTCAGGCTGAACCTCACGTCCCACTGTGTGTCCACCTACCTGTCCTCAGACCTTCACAGTAACAAGGGGAACTCAGGCTGAACCTCACGTCCCACTGTGTGTCCACCTACCTGTCCTCAGACCTTCACAGTAACAAGGGGAACTCAGGCTGAACCTCACGTCCCACTGTGTGTCCACCTACCTGTCCTCAGACCTTCACAGTAACAAGGGGAACTCAGGGTGAACCTCACGTCCCACTGTGTGTCCACCTACCTGTCCTCAGACCTTCACAGTAACAAGGGGAACTCAGGCTGAACCTCACGTCCCACTGTGTGTCCACCTACCTGTCCTCAGACCTTCACAGTAACAAGGGGAACTCAGGGTGAACCTCACGTCCCACTGTGTGTCCACCTACCTGTCCTCAGACCTTCACA
Source organism: Harpagifer antarcticus (assembly GCA_902827135.1). Lineage (NCBI taxonomy): Eukaryota > Metazoa > Chordata > Actinopteri > Perciformes > Harpagiferidae > Harpagifer > Harpagifer antarcticus. Next base: position 1,680,165 of record CADEHL010000037.1, read on the forward strand.
GTAACAAGGGGAACTCAGGCTGAACCTCACGTCCCACTGTGTGTCCACCTACCTGTCCTCAGACCTTCACAGTAACAAGGGGAACTCAGGCTGAACCTCACGTCCCACTGTGTGTCCACCTACCTGTCCTCAGACCTTCACAGTAACAAGGGGAACTCAGGGTGAACCTCACGTCCCACTGTGTGTCCACCTACCTGTCCTCAGACCTTCACAGTAACAAGGGGAACTCAGGCTGAACCTCACGTCCCCACTGTGTGTCCACCTACCTGTCCTCAGACCTTCACAGTAACAAGGGGAACTCAGGCTGAACCTCACGTCCCACTGTGTGTCCACCTACCTGTCCTCAGACCTTCACAGTAACAAGGGGAACTCAGGGTGAACCTCACGTCCCACTGTGTGGTCCACCTACCTGTCCTCAGACCTTCACAGTAACAAGGGGAACTCAGGCTGAACCTCACGTCCCACTGTGTGTCCACCTACCTGTCCTCAGACCTTCACAGTAACAAGGGGAACTCAGGGCTGAACCTCACGTCCCACTGTTGTCCACCTACCTGTCCTCAGACCTTCACAGTAACAAGGGGAACTCAGGGTGAACCTCACGTCCCACTGTGTGTCCACCTACCTGTCCTCAGACCTTCACAGTAACAAGGGGAACTCAGGCTGAACCTCACGTCCCACTGTGTGTCCACCTACCTGTCCTCAGACCTTCACAGTAACAAGGGGAACTCAGGGTGAACCTCACGTCCACTGTGTGTCCACCTACCTGTCCTCAGACCTTCACAGTAACAAGGGGAACTCAGGCTGAACCTCACGTCCCACTGTGTGTCCACTCCACCTACCTGTCCTCAGACCTTCACAGTAACAAGGGGAACTCAGGGTGAACCTCACGTCCCACTGTGTGTCCACCTACCTGTCCTCAGACCTTCACAGTAACAAGGGAACTCAGGGTGAACCTCACGTCCCACTGTGTGTCCACCTACCTGTCCTCAGACCTTCACAGTAACAAGGGGAACTCAGGCTGAACCTCACGTCCCACTGTGTGTCCACCTACCTGTCCTCAGACCTTCACAGTAACAAGGGGAACTCAGGGTGAACCTCACGTCCCACTGTGTGTCCACCTACCTGTCCTCAGACCTTCACAGTAACAAGGGGAACTCAGGCTGAACCTCACGTCCCACTGTGTGTCCACCTACCTGTCCTCAGACCTTCACAGTAACAAGGGGAACCTCAGGCTGAACCTCACGTCCCACTGTGTGTCCACCTACCTGTCCTCAGACCTTCACAGTAACAAGGGGAAACCTCAGGCTGAACCTCACGTCCCCACTGTGTGTCCACCTACCTGTCCTCAGACCTTCACAGTAACAAGGGGAACTCAGGCTGAACCTCACGTCCCACTGTGTGTCCACCTACCTGTCCTCAGACCTTCACAGTAACAAGGGGAACTCAGGGTGAACCTCACGTCCCACTGTGTGTCCACCTACCTGTCCTCAGACCTTCACAGTAACAAGGGGAACCTCAGGCTGAACCTCCACGTCCCACTGTGTGTCCACCTACCTGTCCTCAGACCTTCACAGTAACAAGGGGAACTCAGGCTGAACCTCACGTCCCACTGTGTGTCCACCTACCTGTCCTCAGACCTTCACAGTAACAAGGGGAACTCAGGGTGAACCTCACGTCCCACTGTGTGTCCACCTACCTGTCCTCAGACCTTCACAGTAACAAGGGGAACCTCAGGGTGAACCTCACGTCCCACTGTGTGTCCACCTACCTGTCCTCAGACCTTCACAGTAACAAGGGGAACTCAGGCTGAACCTCACGTCCCACTGTGTGTCCACCTACCTGTCCTCAGACCTTCACAGTAACAAGGGGGAACTCAGGGTGAACCTCACGTCCCACTGTGTGTCCACCTACCTGTCCTCAGACCTTCACAGTAACAAGGGGAACTCAGGGTGAACCTCACGTCCCACTGTGTGTCCACCTACCTGTCCTCAGACCTTCACAGTAACAAGGGGAACCTCAGGCTGAACCTCACGTCCCACTGTGTGTCCACCTACCTGTCCTCAGACCTTCACAGTAACAAGGGGAACTCAGGGTGAACCTCACGTCCCACTGTGTGTCCACCTACCTGTCCTCAGACCTTCACAGTAACAAGGGGAACTCAGGGTGAACCTCACGTCCCACTGTGTGTCCACCTACCTGTCCTCAGACCTTCACAGTAACAAGGGGGAACTCAGGGTGAACCTCACGTCCCACTGTGTGTCCACCTACCTGTCCTCAGACCTTCACAGTAACAAGGGGAACTCAGGGTGAACCTCACGTCCCACTGTGTGTCCACCTACCTGTCCTCAGACCTTCACAGTAACAAGGGGAACTCAGGGTGAACCTCACGTCCCACTGTGTGTCCACCTACCTGTCCTCAGACCTTCACAGTAACAAGGGGAACTCAGGGTGGACCTCACGTCCCACTGTGTGTCCACCTACCTGTCCTCAGACCTTCACAGTAACAAGGGGAACTCAGGGTGGACCTCACAGTTAAACATTATTTTATAAACCTCTGGGAGAGCCACCGAGGAGGACTCACAGATGTGCCATGAATTGATGTGGAGAAATATAATAAAATAACACATTTATAACAATCCAAATGATATAAATGATCATGTCTGTATAAAAAAGATAAAAGAAGCTTTAAGGTCAGGCAGGACCACGGGAACAGACGTGTTGGTGTAGATCTGTTGATCCAACTATCTCGCAGCTGTACCAGTTACAACATTACATATCTTTGTCAGTAATGATAATCTAGTAGAAATGGTAATAATAAAAGCATCCTTTAAGCTTGGGAGGTCACCACATCTCATCCTTCATCTTGAAGAAAAGGAGAAAGGACTTTGGATCCATAATGTTCCTCCACCTGCCTTCCCTTTCTCACCAACCTGTCCACCAGAGGAGGGAGGGGACTCCAGTCACATGACTTGGCACATACGACATATGACACAGATGTGATGACTTTAGACTAACCTTTACAAATTGTAAAACACACTTGCAACTTGACTTTGCAGTATCCTATCATGAGTCTTTGTCACACATTTTATTTTCTGCAATATTCTAAAATCCAATGGGAAAATCCCATTGCTTCTGGTGGGAGCCCTTTGATGCTAGCTTCTGGGATGGTCTTCAGAAATAGCATTCCTGCTCCACCATGGCCTCACTAGGACTTGAAGCTATTGGCTTGAAATACTTTTTTCCTTGGCCCCACCCCAAACATTAAAAGAGTAGTATAAAAGGTGTTGCACAAATCAATTGATTCCCTGAATCAGCTATTGTTGACCACGTATTCATTCCCAGCGAGTGGACATAACCCCAACCTTTGTTCAAACCCTCCGACAGCGTCCAATGAGGAGCGAGATATAAGAACTACTGATGCATGACTTAGTGTCAGCTGGAAAAAGTGCATCTTGACTTGTTAAAGACTCAAAACTCACAGTTTAACTTTTGACTTGTTGGTCCCAGACCCCCTCATGAACATGTATATAGTAATGCAATAATGGGACACACACACACACACACACACACACACACACACACATACTTGTCAAATGGAGCCATCGACACACACATAGTATAATGCTGTGTGTGCAGTGTGTGCATGTGCGTGTGTGTGTGTGTGTGTGTGCGTGCGTGTGTGTGTGTGTGTGCGTGCGTGTGTGTGTGTGTGCGTGTGTGTGTGTGTGTGCATGCGTGTGTGTGTTTATATTCCTTAATGACTTTCTAATTCAGGGCCAGCAGGAACCTGCCTTTATCTCTATTAGTTTAGTAGCCGTGCAAACAAAGAGAGTCTGTGTGTGTGGCAGCGAGCCAGAGGAGGACTCAGCCGTAAAAGCACTTGTCCATCTGCGTCTCCGCCTCCCCCTCCTCCCCCGCTCGTATTCCTTCTCTCCGGGTGTGAAAGACAGGGAGGGAAAACCCATCTTGATACGAGGCTCAGCAGTCCACTCACTCAGTGCAGAGGTATTGATTGTTCCACTTGCTGATCAAGTGCAAAATAAATGTAGTGTGGATGAGGAGACGGAGTGTGTGTGTTTGTGGAGTCAGTAAATTACTTTAGCTTTCTGAAAGTCTGACACCTCCATCCTCTGTAGTAACACATTACAACACCACGCTCCCATGAGATGTGCAGCCATTTACATCAGAGGACCAGAAGGAACCAGACAGCACAATATTATTAATAGCAAGTCACAGGTTTTAGGAGCTGAAGTGGAACAATGAATGGAGCGTGTTGAAGGTGCGTCTGTGTGCCATAACTGATGCTTTTCTCTGTTGTTAAATTGCAAGTCGCCCTCTCAGAAAAGATACATTAGAAAATAACTTTGTTATATTGTAAGGTCATATGAATATGTGTCCCTTTGTATCCCCTTAACCATATGATCACGCACATGTATACAGGAACCTGTGTGTGCGTTTTGTTACCACGACTGAAACATTAGTTCTTATTTGATGGGATTTAATGACATCTTTTCTAAAATCTCGATATAAAGAAAGGAAACAAAAGGATGTCTTTGAATGTGGATGATTCATGGTGGCCGGGTTAAGTTTAGCATCTCGATATGACACACCTGTGAGGTTGATGGATGATCTCGTGCTCACTGACACAGATTTAGAAACACTTGTGAACAGTATTTGAGAGGCCTTTGTGTTCAGAGAACCCTTCTTAGGTCTCTGAGTTCAGCTCATGGAAAATGGAGCAAGAACCAAAGTGTGGCCTTTATATCTGTGTTCTGTGTCTGTGGAAAAGATGGATTCAGGAGGATGTCAAAAATGTTCCAAGTACTTATAGTCGTACTTAGTACAATAATAACAACATGATATGCAAAGTAATAAAGTTGACCTTTGGAAGTTATTTGTAGGTTTTCTAGAAAACCTATAAAATAAAAGTCTAACTAAGAAAAAAAAACGATTTTGTGGAACTTATCCTGACTGAGTGAGTGTTCCAGTCAAATAAGTACATTTGGCTTAAAGTGAAATGGTAATGGACTCAGGCTTTGATCCACACAGCTCACTGTTAGTGGACACATTCATGATGACAGTACACATGCTGTAAGTGCTACAGTACATCATATTTAGGACAGTAACACAGGGCATAAATACAACATTTTGAAGATCACTTTACGGAGCATCATGACCTCTGACCTTTCATGGTTTACCCAGGATAGATCTATTTCCCTTCCTGGAGCTGGAGCCACAGCCTGCTGCTTTGTGTTCACCTTGTCAGCCTCATCACGGGGAATATGCTGCTCACCACTCACAGCCTCACTATACGCTGGCTGTGTTATGAGTCCTATGTGAGTGGAGACAGGCTGGGACACTCTGACACTTACCACTGGGATGTAGTGTATGCATCTTAGTTTAAATCTCCTCTCTGATTGGTCAATCTGGACATTCTCTCGTGCTCTTTTTGGATAGCAGTCCGTTGCTATGGACGCTCTGATCAATGGGCCATGTGCAGTCACATCAATTGGCAAAAATAATTGCATTTGTTTTTCTATCAGAAAACACCTTATGAGTATTGATGTGATCTATTTGTGAAGAGCACAGAACATTAGCTCCATGATGGCTACACTGTCTACTGTCAAGATGGAAAGAGAAGAAGAACAAGAAAACAGCGCAAAAGAAGGAAAGAGGTTAAATACAGCTGCAGAAGAAGACAGACAGACAGGAAGTAAGAACTAAAGGGAACATGGGGCCGATCTCAAGTTACTTATTTGTCATCTCGTCGCTCCTCGGTCTCACCGGAAGTTGATTTGTCTGCGCCATCTTGAGTAGCGTCCGAATGGCCTTATTTCTGCCAGAGGACCGAGGATCGAGGAGCTATAACCGAGGAACCACCAGACCATCCTCCGATGAAATCCTCAGACACTCGCCCCGCCCCCTTACTGTGTATCGCTCACTGATTGGACGATGCAGCGCATGCACTGATCTGATGCTTCTTGACATGAGAGCAGAGTGAAGAAAACACATGCACCTCACGGGAGTCACTCCTCAGTTTATACCGTGTTTTGTTTCAATTCATGTTTCATTTAGTTACAAATATGTGATATATCTGAACAACAAAGTGGTCAAAAATCATTTTATTCATTTTTTGGAAAAAAAAGATCTCTAATTCATTCTTATTATGAACACATTCAAATAAAAAGAGAGACAGATGTTTGTTTGTGAAAATAACGGGGACAGAGCTGCTGTCAGACGATCAGCTGTGCAGCGTCATCACAAACGGACGTCGCCTCATGTGACGCTCCGGAGGAAAGGACGTCCCATTGCTCTTAAAACTCATTTCCCTGCTTCTTCTCCCTTCTCGTGGTTTCCTTGCGTCTCTCCATGCTTCCCTGGTGGGAGGGACTAAGAGGCAAGGAAAAGACGCAAGTGAGGGACGCAAGGATTGATGTTAAGAGAAGTGAGATGCAGCCAGTGTGGGCTTTTCCTTCTCCTTGGCACATGTCTGTCAACAATGAATGAGGTGTTGCACTGATGCCATAGGCCAGCTATGATTTCATAATGGAAGTAGACTATATACTTTAAATATATACTCAGAATTTTGTTGTGGATGCAAAATCTGCCCAGGGGGCCGGCTACGGTTATAGATATCTCAGTTGATGAATGCTCACATAGTATGGTTGAGAGGTAGTACCCATAGAGTCCAGTAGAGGGCTCCACCTGTGCTTATATAACTAGGGTTACAATACGTAACCCACCGTTTGCAGCGATACATGATGAAGGGGAGGTCGACCTGTGACAACAAAAGTCGACCTTACCGAATTAATACTTACTTACAAAGTATACTGAACTGAATGTGTAATATTTTCTATCAAGTATAGTCCTTACAAATCAGGACGCTGCATTGAAGCATATATTAACTATTATTCCTTTCGGATTTTTATTGCAAAAGTTACTGCAGAAAAATAAAACTATATTTGTATGTCAACAGTGCAGGAGATGACAGCGTCTCTCCCGGGTGTGTGTGTGTGTGTGTGTGTGTGTGTGTGTGTGTGTGTGTGTGTGTGTGTGTGTGTGTGTGTGTGTGTGTGTGTGTGTGTGTGTGTGTGTGTGTGTGTGTGTTTGAGATGCAGTTACTTGTTACCTGGGTTTGTGTTCTGGTATGTGAGTGTGTACATTTGCTGTATGATGGGATTGTTTATATTGTGTGTGTGTGTGTGTTTCTACAGCATGCTCACAGATAAGTGACACACACACACAGTGTGTGTGTTTGTGTTCCAGATTTCCCTTTGACCTCTTTGGCTCCTGTGTATGGCGTCAATAGGCGCTTTCACACCAGAGTACTTTTCCCAGGAATAGTTCCAATAGTTCCTGGGATTTTGCGTTCACACCAAAAAGATCTGGAACTAGAACTTTTTTTCAGGAACTTTTTCACCCTTTTTCAGCCCCTGCTAGAGAGGTGGTACTTTCCTGGGGAGGAAAAGGTTCCAATTTCTGATGCGAATTGCAAACCACGCCCTGTAAAACTGAACACTTTTTGTGAAGCTGCCATTTTCTTTGCTCGCATTAGCATTATTAGCATTAGCCCAGCGCACCAACGGAGAGAGACTAACTTATGGCACAAAATAAAACATGGGAGCGGTGGAGATGAGGAGGAGTCGGCGTTCTGGCGATTTACTCGGAAGGCTTCAGTAGAAGCTGCTGGGAGTCCCAGCAGCTTCTACTGAAGCCTTCCCCAACTCTGGGGACTTACGGCCGGGGACTCCGGGGGGCAGTATACGCGTGAAGTGATTTGCGGCCTGCCAGTAAACCTAAAGCAGAAGAAGAAGAAGTGACGTCAACGGCTCCCTCAGGGACTTATTCCGGTGTGAACGCGATTTACTAGATAGTTCCAGGAAATAAAAGTTCTGGGGAACTAAGTTCCTGGAACTATTCCTGGGAAAAGTACTTGATGTGAAATCACCTATTGGCACACTTCTTTCTGTCACTCCAGAAGGCAGTGGCTGTGAACCCTGACCTCAACATCACCCACACACACACACACACACACACACACACACACACACACACACACACACACACACACACACACACACACACACCACGCACATACCATGTATACATCACTTCAGGGGACATTACATTGACTTACATGCATTTCCTAGAGACTTATCCTAACCTTAACCATAACCAACACATGCCTAACCATAACCCTGACCTTTAACCTTACCCTAACCCTAACCCTAACCAAGTCTTCACCCTAAAATTAATGATCCCCCTCATGGGGACCTCCATTTTATCCCCATAAGGGAGGCGAGTCCCCACACTTGACTATGTAAACAGATTTAGGTCCCCACAAGTATAGTAATGCTAGGCCACACACACACACACACACACACCTTCCATCTTCCACTGGCAGAAGGTTGCGTTGCTGTTCTCCACATGCCTGCCTCTCACCCATCCAACCCCCCCCCTCCTCCTCCTCCTCCACCTCACCTACCCCTGGTGTTGGCATAGGTATCTGTGTGTGTGTGTGTGTGTGTGTGTGTGTGTGTGTGTGTGTGTGTGTGTGTGTGTGTGTGTGTGTGTGTGTATGTGTGTGTGTGTCAGCGGGCCTCTGCGTGGTGAGCCTGCCCTCTGTCATTCACGCAGAGCAGCCCCTGTCCAACTGTCACTTCCTGACAGGCCGATAATCAATCTCTTTATTAACTGCTCTGCTGCAGACCGCCACCACTGAGGGGGGGGGGGGGGAGAGAGCAAGGAGAGAGGAGGGAGAGAGGAGGGAGAGAGGAGGGAGAGAGGAGCAGGCTGTAGCTTCAAAGTTAGGTTTTTGTAAAGTGAGGGTTTGTCTTGAAGGAGGCCACAGTGCTTAGTGGGGAAAGGTTAGTAATGACAGAAAGGGAGTATGCTAACATCGGGCTAGGGACCTATACAGAGGTCACAGAATGAGTCAGAGGGGTCATGGGTATTTTTTAAATGTATTTCTTTGTTATAAATACATTGTTTGTGGGTTACAAATAGCATATGAAAATCATTGTGTGTTTGTTTATTGATTGTTCTCCTGAGAATAACTTATCTTTCTTGTTTATGTTGAAATGTAGCTGTGATCAAATGATCTTCCGAATCAGAATAACTTATTGGTCCCACAGAGGTGAAATATACATTGTTACAGCAAAATGAAAGAGACAACAATAGCAACATCTTTGTGCACTATTTGATCTTTTTATGTCCTTGTAATATCATGTATTGTGTTGTTGTTTGTCACTGGTTGTTGTTGATTGTTAGTTTGGTTCAATCCAATCAGCAGTCGAAGCTGCGGTCCCTCTTTTGATTCTCTGTGGCTCATATTCACTCTTTTGTTGTTGTTTTGGGCGGCTGGGGGGGGCAGTGTAAACAGCTTTAAAAACAACCTTAACCGTCCAGTTTCTATTCCCAATATGTTGGCAAACACTAACCTGTTAACAGGAAACACAGACACAGATCCACATGTACAATCATCTAATCTTGATTCTCCTTGTAGCTCTGTGTTGGACACAGGAGAAAGAGATGTGTCCTTGTTTGGCTTCTTAACAGTTCTGTTTCGCTCTCCGAGAGCTTACAGGAGGGAACCCACAATACTGAACACTATTGAGAGGAGACTGAAGTTTAAGAAACAAAAAGGCTTTATTTCCAAACCCGGTGATGCTGAACAGCTGAGGGAATTGATATTCACAATGTCCAGGGACAGGGAGTAGCCTATCTTCGGAGGTGGAGCGGAGGTCCGAAGCCGGGGATCCAGTTTGCGAGTTCCAGCAGGCTGGAGCAGGTGTGCGGAGACGCACGGAGGAACACAGGCGAGGTAAGCCGGGGATTCAGAGCTGACGAGAGCAAGCAGGCTCGGGCTAGGGTGGCCAGATGTCCCGCTTTGCGCGGGACTGCACAGCATTTTCACGACTTTTGGTGCGTCCCGCAAATTGAGACGATGTCCCGCATATTACATTTTGATTGGCTCAAACTCTTTTATTTAAAATCAGATTCATCCAATGGCTGTTGAGAAAGCAGGGAAGGCTATCATCACGGGGCTGTGTTGGCTGTCAATCAAACTGTAACACACGGCGGGTGGTCAAGTGTTAACCACTCACACACCCCCCCCCCCCCCCCGGCCCTGCCAAACAACAACAACGAACGCAGGCGACGCAGCAGGTTATGGAAAATGGAGGAAACTGAAACTACAGCTAAGAAGAAAAGAAGATGCACATACAACAAAGACTGGGAAGACACTTGAAGCCAGTGCAGGGCGACTCTGAGAGTTTTTTGAAATCTTTGCAAGAGTAATTTTTAAATTTCACATGGCGGTGAATACGACGTCAAAAGACACCGAGAATGCGATTCTCACAAGAAACGTGTCGCTCAAAAAGAGACATCCCACTCTATGGAGACATTCCTACTCAAACCAAATCATGATGGCCACTCAGACAAGGTAACAGCAGCAGAAATAACCAGTGTTTACCATACAGTGCTACACTCCCAATCATACCGGTCAAATGACTGGTAACAAGCTAGCGCCGACCATTTCTCCAGACTCTGAGATAGTAAAGAAAATGTCATGTGGTCGTACAAAAGCAGCGTCCATAATAACAGATGTGCTTGCCCCTGCCTCTGTGGAGAGTTGTTTGACAGAGTCAAAGACACCAGTGGTTCTACGTGACAAAATAGCCCACACACTGTGGGGGGGCCCACCTGCCGTTGCTGTGATGGAGAAAACTGAAAGCTATTTTATTTTATGTATTATTATGTTTTTGTTCCCTCCTGGCCAGTTTTGATTTGTATTTATGGTTTTATTTGATCTATTAATTTATGTTGTGCCTACTTGTACAGGTAATACACTAGTTGAATTAAGAAGATGCATTTCTAAACACTTGAAGTGAATAATGCCTGCTGCCTTGGTTAGCCTTAGTTTACTTTTCTTTATTAAGATACTAAATTGTTACTGCATTTTGACTTCACTTTCTGCTCTGTTGTTATATATTTGTTAAGTTGTTTTTTTTCCGGGAGGGGGGGGTGGGTGCTGTTGAGAAGGTGTCCCACATTGTCCCACACAACCATACTCCTTGTCCCACATTTGGTTTGTTGGGATCTGGTCACCCTAGCTGGGCAGGTGTGCTAGGAAGCACGGAGGAACACAGACGAGGGGTTGGTGGCTGGACGTGGCAGGCAGAGGAGCAGGCAGATGGGTTCTGAACAGAGAGAGTATAGGGTGAGGATTTACAGGAACACTGAGATTAGGTTTTGCTAAGAGCTAAATACCAAGACGGATTACCACTGTGGTGAGACGACCAACTGGTGAATACTGGATGACGAAAACCGGGTAGATAAGCAGGTGTAGGTGAGTAGTTGAATCAGACGAGCAACAGCTGAGGAGGTGAGTTGGTGGGAATCGAAAGTAGGTCAGCCACGCCCAGCCAGGAAGACAGACAGACAACAACAAACACGAAAAGAAGGAGGCAGCACTGAAGATCCTCACAAGTTCACTCTTTTTCAGAAGCTTCCCTCCGCTGCTATCAAACTCACTAACCATTTAAGGTTAGCCTAGTTTAGTTTTGCCTTACATTTGTACTACCAACATCATTTTATAGTATGTCGTTTTTTCTTTATTGTTATTGTTTCAAGGTAACTAACACATTATTTTCAGCTCCATTATTCCAAAACAAATGTTATTTTTGTTGCCATATTTTTAGGGTTCTTCAAAAAACACTTCAGTGATTCTGGCCACCAGCAGGAAGTTAGGACTCAGCTCACTTCCTGTCCTCTGCTCGGTCCTTTATTCTCCGTCTGTCTCTCCTCTCTGCTTCTGTTCCTCGCTCCACATTTAGTCTGGCAGCAAGCTACTGATTTGTAACGTGTTTGGAGCTGTTTCTTTTCTGAATAACTGTGAATACAGGGGTATGGTGCCAATAGTACGACAAGCATTTCCAAATGAACACAGGTTCATGCGGAGTTGAACAGCCACGACCGGCCATTCTGTGATTCTCCAGGACACACAGATGGCCAGTCCGCCCCTGGCTGATTGTATACAAGTGTGTGACCATATTCGTCCTACCAGTGGGAATTCAAACCATGAACCCTGAACTTTCCTAAGAAGAGAAACACTGGTCCTCCAAGCTTATTTCCCTTTTAACCTGTTAAACCTAAAAGCTTTCTTTTCACACAACTGTGTCTCAGGGCTTCTTAACATTTAACAAACTATGAATGTGTCATACCCACATAACGGGAAGAAACTCAGCTAACGGACGATATGAACCATTTTTACCGAAACAAAACACAATTCTAACGCAGAGCCTCTGAATTAGCACTAAGCACAGAGCTCACGGTAGGAATATGTTATACTTCATCGCAGTGGCGAGCGGTCAGGGCCCTCTAGGCCCTCTGTGAGGGCCTAAGATATTCTAAAAAATAATATTTATTATATATATATATAAAAACATTTTTTTTAATATTTTTTTTTTGTTACATTATTCATTAGTTTGACCAAAATAACTTGATTTAATTGTATTTAAAATAACATTTCCAAATAAATAAATTCTTCGAATCTGTCTGTTCAGTCTCTGTTGGAATGTGAAGGGTTAACTCTGCGAGTTACTGTGAAGACGGGAGAGCTTGTTGGTCCCTCTATACATTCACAGAGGGCCAGCTATAGTAACTCAACGAGAGAGTAATGTCAAATGACAGTACAATTGACCAATCATATCTTCCCTCTAAATAGGCGGGCTTTATATTCGCGGACTTTATGACAAGTTCCGCCCGCTGTGAGGTTAATAGAGTGGCGAAGTCAAGCCCATCTACTTCCGGTCCATGGGACCCCGGAAGCGGAAAATTATACATTGAAGTCAATGGAGAGAGAAAAGTTATCTTTTGATCCCGTTTGAATTGTGCCACGAATGACACATATGATGTTTGTCAATTTAAAAGAACATTTTGAAAGTCAAAAAAAAAAAAATGTGTCGTAAAACTGTGAAGTTACACATTTTTTTTGTGTGAAACCGCTCAGTGAACTACAGGTCTCTGGTCTCGCACATAGGTCTCGCACAATACGCGTCACCATCACAAAGACGGCCGTCACGTTAGCACATTCCACCTGTTTCTTTCAGAATGAGGCGGAAAGTATAAAACGAGGTGAACATCACTACAAGTCTGGGCACGTTGAGAGCTGTACATACACGAAAGGGGAGTCAGTCGGTTCTGTAAGAGCCAGCATGCGGGACCGGCTTTACAAGGTTTCGGTGAGTAATATGAGTGCAATGTGTAACGTTAATGTCAGCTAGCTAACATTAGCTAACAAGGTACACTAACGTGTTTTGTTTTAGTAACTAGTTTTCTCCTTAAGAACTTCGTGGTCTCTGTGTATGCTGTGGATAACATTAGTGTTCACAAGAACAAGGTACACTCCCGTGTTTTGTTTGAGTTGCTCTTCAGATTGAAGCGGCCAGTTTTATATCGACTATACTGTCTGTGTGATCTCCTTTTACATCTCGTTGTGTCATTTGAGTTTATTTGCTGTGTGTAGATTCAAGGATTTTGGTTATGGCACTTCAAAAGTAGTCCAGCCGGTGTCTCAACTTTACCAACAGCAAGAGGAGACATACAACCCACTGACCAGACACATCGCCAATGAGGATGTAGACTGGTTCAGGTCTGCACTGAGGGGCGCACAGTGTGGCATGGCAAGGCTTTTGTCACCTGAGCCAGAGCCGCGGCCTCAACATCAGGCCATTGTCACCGTGCCGGAGCTGGTGAAGGGGCATGGGGGTCGGGGGCTTGAGGCAATTCTTGCCTCAATGCGACTGAGCAGAGACCAGCAAGCTGCCATCCAGACAGCCACCGTAGGACAGCGGACAAATCCTCAGTGGCAGTTACACAGGCGGGGCGGGTTGACAGCCAGGCGGGGCAGGTTGACAGCCAGCAATTTTGCTGCTGTGCTGCGGTTGGGACTTTCATCCACTCCATGCGCGTCCCTCATGAAGAGGGTGCTTGGGGGGTACAACTTGGACAGAGTCATGGCTGTCAACTGGGGTTGTAAACGAGGCCGAAGGGGTGAAGGCTTTTGTGCAGGCCTATCGGGTGACAGTGTTGGAGTCTGGTCTCTTTGTGAGTGAGTCGGGTGTTTTGGGAGCATCACCCGATGGACTTGTGCAGCCATCTGCCCTGCTGGAGGTGAAGTGTCCACACAGCCAGAGGAACATGACCATCGCGGAGGCAGTCCAGTTACCATCCTTCTGTCTCCGTGAGGAGGGTGGCTCATATATTCTCAAGGAGAATCACCCATACTGGCACCAGGTCCAAGGGCAGCGGCACATCACAGACCGGAGTCTCTGCTACTTTGTTGTGTGGACCACGAAGGAGGCGATCATCATCATCCCCATCCCCAAAGACCCTGCATGGCATGGCAATCTCCTCCTCCTGGAGAACTTCTACACCCAGCATAAGCTCCCTGTGTTGGCCAGTAGAGAGGAGGACATTTAAATAAACATACTCTTAACACCCTCAGACTCTGCGTTGTGTTTCGTATGTGTGATGGGGTGTTTTCGTATTTGGGATTGTTGGAAACGTCTTTTTGATCTCTCTGTCTATAAACACAAACTGAGTAAGATTGACAATAAAGTTGACTTTGAATTTGAAAAATGTATATATTCTTTATGAAAATAGTTGACTGTTGTCAAATGAATCCAAATGAAACGTTGGACTGAACTACAGCTACGCCTTTAAATCTCTACGGACTGTTTTTCAGTGGGATGGCAAGTTCCTATCTTTAAACATTTATTAGTTTTTTCTCAGAACAGATTTGATTTTCTGAAGTTAATTTAACCATGTCAGGTCATTATTAAAAGGTACAATCAATTTGTTTAGGGTAAATGTTTTAAAATAATTCAACATTTCATTTGGATAATTTACTGACAGAATAAGAAACTCGATGATGCTCTACTCACCTGTTCCCTTTTTATAAAGTGAAACAGTTGAAACGATAGATTTTAGTAAACTTAAAAACAACCTTCTCCAAAAGCTATCAAGGAATATATCGAATACTTGTTTTAGAACTTTATTACATATTTTTATATAAATAGTTTGAATGATCCATAATTGACAGAAGCGTGTGTTTACACTGACCTGTTACTCATATATTAATGTCTTTGTAACTTCAGTAAACCACTACCTCACTCATTTCTCTCATTCATCACGGTTCAGTAAACTAAGTGATACATGAACCAGTTTGAAAACAGCTCAGCTCCCTTTCTCTTTTCCATGTGGAAAATGGCAGCTGCATATTCTGCTTTTCTCATCTGCTCGTCTACAATGAGAAAATTATATAATTAATTACTAATAATCATTTAAACCTGTTATTACCAATATTTCACAAATTCTTCATGTAAACTTAAGAGCACAGCTGTATGTTGAGTATGTCAACTTTGCTTGGTTCATCTTACTGGGGGGCAGCTACATGGATGTCGGTGCAGTCCACAGCCATTGTGCAGTTGAAGGCAGAATGAATTTATTATTGACTCAGAATGAAGCACAACTTCATGTCATACAATACATTGACTTTATTTGTAATTTTGTAAACAAATATGAGCATTGATTAGCAAGCAGGGCCTGCAGGAACAGAGCACGGTGATGGATGGAGCTGAGAAGAGAAGAATAAAGAAAACAGATCGACTTTATTATCGGATATTAAAAATTCAATTTCAAAACAAGTTGCCGCTCCTACAGTTTTGTAGAATCAAAAAAAATCAAATGTTTCACAAAATACTTACCATCATGACTACTCTTACTGTTTAACATTTTGGTTTACTTCATGTTAAGGCTAATACAAATGACAAGGCTAAGTAATGTAATGTAATGCTAACTAACGTGCTTGCTACTAGCTAGGTAGCTAACTTGACTATGTTCCATGCAAAACATGTATATTACCTGATATGTTTGGTCCAACGACTGGGCGCCAGATCTGTGGAGGCGCTGCGCTGACAGCTCTGGGAGAAAAAAAAAAGTTTTGACCGTTGGTGCTCATCCTAATGTTCGGCCTTGATGTAACAACATTTATAATAAAGTAAATGTAACACCCTTTTCATCTCGGTTACACTTTTCATTTGCCCTGTACGATGGGTGCTGTAAGTGATGGAAATGGGGGATGTTGGCTTATCGGGCACCCGCAGCTCACAGCCAAAGTGCGAGTGAGCGTGGGAGCGAGCGAGGGAGAGAGGGAGGGTGCACCGGTACGTGCTGTTGTTATTAGCAGTGGCGGTTCTAGACCAATTTGACTGGGGGGGCCACTGGGGGGCCAGTTATTTTCTGAGGGGGGCACAATAAATGCAGGACGAAAAAGAGAACTAGACAGTATGAAGTAATTGCGCATAAGAAAACAATGCAATACAGTTATTGGTATTTGTTTCAGTACACTTATTTATTTTAGATAGATCTTATAGTTATTACTGTTAGCTTCAGCTTAAGTTATAGTGCAATGTTTGAACTAACATCATATTTATATAAAAATAAAGGCAATGAACAGTTTACATCTCTACTTTACATAAGGGTGTCTGCACAATCTCACATTACAGCAACAAAATCCTGCGGTTTTTGGCAAACCGAGTACCAGAAAATATACATTTAAAACAAAAAAAAACAGGGGGGTCAGAGGTCAGTGTTAGGGGGCACTGCCCCTAGAACCGCCCCTGGTTATTAGCATCTGGTGCTAGCTGCTCTAACGGAAGAAGAAGATGTTTCTACAATGATGTGGAGGGAGAGTCCTCTCCAGTCAGACTGAGTGGCTGATAACTACAGCTCAGTGAGGTAAAGGACTCTGAGTGTTTAGATAGTTCACTTTAGTCTAAGTTATCTCAGTGGGTCTCAAACGTTTTGATCACAATTCACAAACAGATTGAAGCATTTTATTTTAAAATGTTCAAACATTTCTTCCCGGTATGCCTGAGAAGGCAGATATGCTTGTTTTCCTCAACAAGAACTGTTTTTAAATTGGGGGGGGGTTCCTTTAAAAGTTGGACTGTTGCACTGTTGTAGCTTCAGTGGTTCTCAGGTTACAGTTACATAGTAGTGAATATAAACAGACTGATTAATGTGAATATTACTGTAAACTAACCTGTGTAAAAGTTTCTCGAATAATGTAATTTTTTTGGTGGAAAAGCATGTATAATTTTTTTACCCTGCCCCTCAAAGAATCGGAATTGAGAACCGTTAAGAACCGGAATCGAAAAGTAGAATCGGAATCGGAATCAGAATCGTGGAAATTCAAACGATACCGAACCCTACTTTGAGTCAGTCATTGAAGAGATCCGGATCATACGAGTCCTTTGAGTCATATGAGTCAGCATCACCAAGAGCGTAGAAATCCTACCGGTGAAACCGAAAACGTGTTGCATTTCACGAGCATATTAAACTAACGTTACATTAACCTCCGCTACGCAGTGTCTTTTGCTTTAATAAAAAATGTTGATCACAAAAAAAAAGGGTTATTTTGCGATTTGGCGAATCTCAGTCTGCTGTTGACTCGTGCATGACGACGAGTCTGCTGGATCTCTGGATCTGCTACTATACGGTTACGGCTCTGAGTCCGCACGAGTCTGCTGTGTTTTGCACAGTGAGTCAGGATTTGCGAATCTCTGAGTCTGCTGTTGACTCGTGCACAATAGCCGCGGGAAGTAGGGGTGCTGGAGGCGGGGCTGCGAATGGTGTACATTTGAAAAACTTCATGTTACTGTTGTTGAAATCTCTCCCCACTTTTGTCCGCACCCCCTAAGTGAAATGACTTCCCAGTTCCCGCGGCTATGCTCGACACATGACGAGTCTGGATCATGGTCTGGATATCTGGCTCTGCTATATGGTTACGGCTCTGAGTCCCCACGAGTCTGCAGGAAGTGAAGGAAGTTCCCTTGATTCAGTGAGTCAGGATTTGCGAATCTGAGTCTGCTGTTGACTTGTGCATGATGAGTCTGCCTGGATCTCTGGATCTGCTACGGTTACGGCTCTGAGTCTGAGTCCGCACGAGTCTGCAGGAAGTTTCACTGATCCGTGTCCCCTGAGCCAAACGATAACTTCTGGCAGCTATCCTACTTGCTAAAGGGTAGGCAGATGGACTGGGGTACGTGGTAATGTTATTTTACATGTTATAAGGAGAGTAGCGATTGACGCAATTTATAGTTTTAATTTGTACGTCACCAGGTGTAGGACTCAAAGGACTCGGGTTAATGGAGAGGGGAGACTCGTCACGACCAGCTCATTACTAGGAACCGGGTTAATGATCCGGAAAATATCAGGACTCACCCATCTCTAGCAGCGATCCAGGGCCAGGCTCTCTGACTCCGGAGACTATACTGTTACGGCCACTTGCTCCATGGTGCTAGAAGTGCTCCCTCCCGCTCCCGGTCGTCAGCATGAAGCAGTGTAGGCTTACCTGCTGATCTGTCTGCACTTGACGAACCGCCTTCACAGCCAAAACTGAAGAAGTTCCCCAAAACTGTTAATCATGGAAAAGCAAGGTGCTTCTCATCGAGGTGGTATGAAGATTTTCCTTGGGTGGAATACAGCGCAAGTAGGGACACGCTTTTCTGTAAAATGTGCAGACATTTCCCCAGCCCAGGAGCTGAAGGTGCATTTACGAGGGATGGATATGTAGACTGGAAGCACCTGCGTAACTCGTTGGAGAGACATAAAAAAAGCGAGGACCACTGCAAGTCCATGTGCAGGTTTGAATGCTACAACCTATTGTTGCTGTTACCTAGTGCAATAAAAGAGTTACCTAACGATTGTAAATAACCCAATTTGTGTTCTGTGAAACTGAAAAGGATATTACATAGTTTTTGTTACTTTCGTTACAGTTGTATGTCTTAAATGTAATTTAGGTTAACTTCCTGTTTTATTTAGATGCTTTATTTTGAAGGCGAGTTTACGCTGTTGACGGAAGTTGTTGTTGCTATGGAAAACAACGTGGGAGAAAAGGAGCGGAGATTAACGGAGAAAAAGTAATATCTAAATATAAAGACGGAGATAGTAAAGGATAAAGTTTATGTTTAAGTTTAGCACCCCCCGAAGAGGCACAAGGTTGGTATTAACTATAATATAAAAATGTGGGTTGTGTCCTAATTCGTTTGTAGGCTCTGCTGTTTTGTAGCTTTGCTGTCTGTTTACAGTTAACATTTGGTAGTATGCTAAAGTGATTCTAATACGGATGGAGCCTAAATGTATTTGTTTTTTTTGTGTCTTTATAGCTCTTACGTTGATATTGGAGATTTCAATCAATTAATATCATCAGTCAAGTCTTCGACCATTATTCGGAGGGAAATGCTACAACGATGTTTGGCAATGGGCATTATTATATATTATTATTATAGGCCAGGCCTACCTTAAAGTCATTTTTCCCCCCGGCAAAAGCTGGTCCACCCTATTTTATACAGGCCCGCCCTAAAGTAAACTGGTGCAAAGTTGACATATCTTTGTAGGCCGAGCCAGAATTTAGCATCACAAGGGCTCCCCCGAAAAAAACAATGGGATTTTTCCATTGGATTTCGGAACATGGCAGAAAATAAGATCTGTTGCAAGAATATGTTTTGTTCAGCAGGATAATCTCCACATATTAACACGACTTTATGATTTTAGAAGTGTAAATGCAATTGGCAAAGATATAAATATACATAAATGCTGCACATCACTACCGCTAGCTTAAGACCGACTCGTGTTGATGTGAGGTTGTTTAGTAGTTTATTTTGTCAAAATGTTGCAATTCTTTATGAAACATGGACCTTCACCAGTGAGGTATTTACTGACATATTTTGTTTTAGAACAAAATGTTAAAATCTCTTAAACTTGCGTTAACCATAGATGTTATTTCATGACACAAACATGTTGAGAAAATCATTGACTTGAGACGAGGGAACAGGAAGTGGTAAAATGCTGACTCACTTCAGGGTTTGAGGACTCGATTAAAAACATATGGGTGTTTCCTGCAGGTCTTTCCCTGGTGGTGATGGTTGTGATTGTGTAATTCACAGGATGAGTTTCTGCTGGAGACTCAGACCAGGCTTCAGTCAGAGATCACCCAGCGCTGCCTCGCCAACGCCAGCCGCTCCCCCCTCACCACCTCTGATGCTCCACCAGCTGAGGCCGCAGGACCAGAAGACAGCACAACCACAGTCTGAGCTCACACATATACACACACACACACACACACACACACACCAGACACACACACACACACACACACACACACACACACACACACACACACACTCACACAGGGGGGGACAAATGGCTAACCTTGTACAGATCACCTCAGAAAGCATTCTTTCAGACACCATGTCCCAGTGTCCCAAACCCAAACAGCTGAGGAGCAGATATATGCATATAATAATTCTATCGCAAATAATGATAACCATAAAACTCCAAATCCAGGTAATAAAGGCGGAGTAGAGCTCCCTAATGAAACGCCGGCCCCCCCGCTGCTCCTCGCCTAATGTTTCCCGCCGAGCCGCTCACCACTTTCCATAAAGCAATTTTGCAAGCCCACTTCAAACGTGAATCACCTAGAAATGAAGAGAAGTGCCCCCCCCCCCCTCCGATCTCCCCCATCAACCCCCCCCCTCCCCTTCTGACAACACACTGGAGCTGTGTGTGTGTGTCTGTGTCTCAAATCCCTGTTTGCTTGTGTTTCATCATCACTTAATGTTCACAGTGATGCATTGCGGGACATTCCTATTGTGTGTGTGTGTGTGTGTGTGTGTGTGTGTGTGTGTGGTGTGTGTGTGTGTGTGTGTGTTGTGTGTGTGTGTGTGTGTGTGTGTGTGTGTGTGTGTGTGTGTGTGTGTGTGTGTGTGTGTGTGGTGTGTGTGTGTGTGTAGGGATGTAGCATCATTACTCTGACAGAGGTAGCAGCCATGAACTCAGCCGAGTTCCATCTGCATTAATCAGAAGCACAGGCAGGCCGACGTTATACAGCAACACATTGTGAGACAGTGAGCACAGGGTGTGGTGTGTGTGTGTGTGTGTGTGTGTGTGTGTGTGTGTGTGTGTGTGTGTGTGTGTGTGTGTGTGTGTGTGTGTGTGTGTCTGTGTGTACACAATGGACAATTTTCTATGTTCAACTATTTTGAATTATGTACAGTTTCTGCATAAAGTTGTCATCTAGTAAACTATAGGCCTTTGTGAACAGACTACAGAGTGTGAACCTGCTGTCCACTCAACTACCAAGTTTGAACTCAGGAGTCCAAACTCTAAACCCCAGGACATGTGTCAGTCCTTGACGACATTGGTCTCACCTTTTCCATTGACTTACATTGGGAAAGACACGTCTGTAAATCAGCGTATCATTTTGATAAAGATAAATCAATTTTACATTACGAACACTTGTATAGATAAAATAACTCAAAGTTGTATAATGCGCTAGAAGATGAATCCAGAGCTATTTTCCCCTCATGACTGAACCAAGACAGGAAGTGACAGGCAGATTGGAGGCGGGGCTAAAGCAAAATGCAAGTGCACATGCTCTTTCCCGAGATGATCTGGAAAAATGTTGTACTGGAGGGTCAGGCTCCATGCTCCACTGATAGGGGGGGGGGGGCTTTGACACTATCTCCAGTTCTCTTAATACATCCAGGCTCAGAGATTATACCTCATCACGACTGTACACCTTCTATCTTCAATGTCATATTCAAATCATCATCCACACTGACTCTGTTCATTTAGTGACATGTCACATTTGAAATGTTTGTAAGACAAACATATTTGCAGTTTCTGTCAAAACATTAAGAACAACCATCAGGTTGCAGAAACTCAGAACCTAGGACTGAGCTGCAGTCTGTTCTCACTGCAGAGTGGAGATGTTGTAAAAATGTACATTTGTGAAGTACCCTTTTTTCTAATATAATATATAATATCTATATAACTTGGGAAAAAAGTTGTATTTTGACGTTTTTATTGTTTTAGTTTTTTTCCATTAAAGTAACATTTGTTATGAAATGAATTGAACTTGCATTGAAATTCAGAATAAACACTTTTGGTTTGAGTTGTTCCTGCCCCTAGTTATGTGGTGCTGTTGCCATAGAGGTGCAGGACTGTGTATTGCAGTGAAAAAAACACAGTGGTCAAAATGTGACGGCTTTCTGATTTCTGTGAGGTGTCTTCAGGATCTGCTCCGACTGTACACAGAGATACCTACGAATAATAGAGCCCATACATTCATTCTTAACTTCACTTTCAGACAAACCAACAAACGGTACAATGGTACGTTACTACCGGCGGCGTCTAGTGGAGTACTACTTCGTGACCACAGAGTGTGAACGTTGTGATCAGCTGTTTTAAGCGCAGTTCTCCAGTGAAGGGGGGGGGGAGTCTCCCTCCGAAGCCGGTTGGCGTAGTTTTGGCACAATTCCGACGTTAACAGCAGCCCTGTCTGTGCACACGGAGACCGACTCTGTCGTCCGTGATCTAACCGCCTTCTGGAAAAGCTTCACAAGTACGTCGGTACGCAAATGCGCTTTGTGACACAAGTGACGGTACGCATTTCAGATTACGCACATAACCTGCGTACCAGTTAGTGCACCCCTGTACTACAGCAAAAGTATTCTCCGTCGGGACTTCCTGCAACAACACCACGCCGTTATCTTGATTCTGATTGGCCAGAAGACATTATCAAAGATGTTCTATTGAGAAGATGATCACTGCGTGACAAAAGTTTTCAAAACCGTGGCTACTGACTGAAATCAATCTGACTAACTGCTGGTCTGTGCAATTTAACTCCGCGCGAGTTGGCAGACTTTATTTTGCTTACTTTAAACAATCATTTTTCATGGTGGAGCTAAGCCATTTCTTGGTATGGGTGTAGCCTACCCCAGCCATACCCTGGCGCTGCCACTGGTGGCACGTATGGGGGCGGGCCATTCTGCACATGCGTTAAATGCCGTTAAATATTTTAACGCAATTAATTCAAAAAAGTAATTACCGCCGTTAACGCGATAATTTTGACAAAGCACTAATTTTGACAGCACTAATTTTGACAGCACTAATTTTAAGCAAACATTTGTCAGCAGCAGACTCACCTGGATCAGATGATTATATTCAAAGTGTCTGAAAGCCCCTCCTGTACAGGAAGTGAAATCTGTGATGGAGAGCATGTTATTCAAGTGTCCCAGAGGGCAGTGGAATTGAACCAGGACAGAGTGTGTATTCCAGAATAGTTCCTCAGAGTAAAATGGTTGACCTTCCACCGTAGAACCTCTCTTTGTGTTTTCACTGTGATCCCAGAACAGTTTACCTGGCATGCATAGCCTACGTAGAGCGCAGCTGAGTAAGGCAAACTAATATTGTCACTTGACTTCTTCAGGACTGGTAGAACAGCTGACACCTTCAAATCTGTGAGGAGATTCCATTACAAGCATAGACTGTAATCTCAGCGACATCAACCTTAGGTAACCAGCCGTGATGAAGCTACATGTGGGGGCCTCTGTACCCCTCCTACTCCAACTGTAGCTGAGGGGGGGCTGGTGACGACGCAGAGAGACGAACGGAGAAATGATTCACCTCAAGTGGTCAATAAAGAAATTGCATTTTTTGGCACTTCTGCTTTGGCCCCATTTCTCAGAAGTTGCCGTTTGATCAAAGAAGAAATCACTTTTTCTTAAGCAAGAACTAAACATTGTATATGGAAGAGGATAAGGGCCGGATGACGGCATTTTTGTGTCCAAGTTCAAAACATTTTTGACTTCTGACTTTAATCTCAGAATTCTGAGAAAAACGACAGTATGTTGTAACTTTTATCTCAGAATTCAGACGTTTTTCTCATTTGGCCCTTATCGTCTTCCGTCATTTTATAACGATGCCAAAAGGCTCCTCACCTACAAAGTGATGCATTTGAAGTGGTTTTCTGAGCACTCTCAGCACTGACACTGTGTGTCCACCTACTGTCCTCAGCCTTCACGTAACAAGGGGAACCTCAGGCTGAACCTCACGTCCCCACTGTGTGTCCCACCTACCTGTCCTCAGACCTTCACAGTAACAAGGGGAACTCAGGTGAACCTCACGTCCCACTGTGTGTCCACCTACCTGTCCTCAGACCTTCACAGTAACAAGGGGAACTCAGGCTGAACCTCACGTCCCACTGTGTGTCCCACCTACCTGTCCTCAGACCTTCACAGTAACAAGGGGAACTCAGGCTGAACCTCACGTCCCACTGTGTGTCCACCTACCTGTCCTCAGACCTTCACAGTAACAAGGGGAACTCAGGGTGAACCTCACCCCACTGTGTCCACCCTCCTCAGACCTTCACAGTAACAAGGGGAACTCAGGGTGAACCTCACGTCCCACTGTGTGTCCACCTACCTGTCCTCAGACCTTCACAGTAACAAGGGGAACTCAGCTGAACCTCACGTCCCACTGTGTGTCCACCTACCTGTCCTCAGACCTTCACAGTACTCACGTCCCACTGTGTGTCCACCTACCTGTCCTCAGACCTTCACAGTAACAAGGGGAACTCAGGGTGAACCTCACGTCCCACTGTGTGTCCACCTACCTGTCCTCAGACCTTCACAGTAACAAGGGAACTCAGGGTGAACCTCAGTCCCACTGTGTTCCACCTACCTGTCCTCAGACCTTCACAGTACAAGGGAACTCAGGGTGAACCTCACGTCCCACTGTGTGTCCACCTACCTGTCCTCAGACCTTCACAGTAACAAGGGGAACTCAGGGTGAACCTCACGTCCCACTGTGTGTCCACCTACCTGTCCTCAGACCTTCACAGTAACAAGGGGAACTCAGGCTGAACCTCACGTCCCACTGTGTGTCCACCTACCTGTCCTCAGACCTTCACAGTAACAAGGGGAACCTCAGGCTGAACCTCACACCCCACTGTGTGTCCACCTACCTGTCCTCAGACCTTCACAGTAACAAGGGGAACTCAGCTGAACCTCACGTCCCACTGTGTGTCCACCTACCTGTCCTCAGACCTTCACAGTAACAGGGGAACTCAGGTGAACCTCACGTCCCACTGTGTGTCCCCTACCTGTCCTCAGACCTTCACAGTAACAAGGGGAACTCAGGTGAACCTCACACCCACTGTGTGTCCATCTACCTGTCCTCAGACCTTCACAGTAACAAGGGGAACTCAGGCTGAACCTCAACGTCCCACTGTGTGTCCACCTACCTGTCCTCAGACCTCACAGTAACAAGGGGAACTCAGGTGAACCTCACGTCCCACTGTGTGTCCACCTACCTGTCCTCAGACCTTCACAGTAACAAGGGGAACTCAGGGTGAACCTCACGTCCCCTGTGTGTCCACCTACCTGTCCTCAGACCTTCACAGTAACAAGGGGAACTCAGGCTGAACCTCACGTCCCACTGTGTGTCCACCTACCTGTCCTCAGCCTTCACAGTAACAAGGGGAACTCAGGGTGAACCTCACGTCCCACTGTGTGTCCACCTACCTGTCCTCAGACCTTCACAGTAACAAGGGAACTCAGGGTGAACCTCACGTCCCACTGTGTGTCCACCTACCTGTCCTCAGACCTTCACAGTAACAAGGGGAACTCAGGCTGAACCTCACGTCCCACTGTGTGTCCACCTACCTGTCCTCAGACCTTCACAGTAACAAGGGGACTCAGGTGAACCTCACGTCCCACTGTGTGTCCACCTACCTGTCCTCAGACCTTCACAGTAACAAGGGGAACTCAGGGTAACCTCACGTCCCACTGTGTGTCCACCTACCTGTCCTCAGACCTTCACAGTAACAAGGGGGAACTCAGGTGAACCTCACGTCCCACTGTGTGTCCACCTACCACCTGTCCTCAGACCTTCACAGTAACAAGGGAACTCAGGTGAACCTCACGTCCCACTGTGTGTCCACCTACCTGTCCTCAGACCTTCACAGTAACAGGGGAACTCAGGGTGAACCTCACGTCCCACTGTGTGTCCACCTACCTGTCCTCAGACCTTCACAGTAACAAGGGGAACTCAGGGTGGACCTCACGTCCCACTGTGTGTCCACCTACCTGTCCTCAGACCTTCACAGTAACAAGGGGAACTCAGGTGGACCTCACAGTTAAACATTATTTTATAAACCTCTGGGAGAGCCACCGAGGAGGACTCACAGATGTGCCATGAATTGATGTGGGAAATATAATAAAATAACACATTTATAACAATCCAAATGATATAAATGATCATGTCTGTATAAAAAAGATAAAAGAAGCTTTAAGGTCAGGCAGGACCACGGGAACAGAGTGTTGGTGTGATCTGTTGATCCAACTATCTCGCAGCTGTACCAGTTACAACATTACATTCTTTGTCAGTAATGATAATCTAGTAGAAATTGGTAATAATAAAAGCATCCTTTAGCTTGGGAGTCACCACAGATCGTCATCCTTCATCTTGAAGAAAGAGGAGAAAGGACTTTGGATCCATAATGTTCCTCCACCATGCCTTCCCTTTTCTCACCAACCTGTCCACCAGAGGAGGGAGGGGGACTCCAGTCACATGACTTGGCACATACGACATATGACACAGATGTGATGACTTTAGACTAACCTGTACAAATTGTAAAACACACTTGCAACTTGACTTTGCAGTATCCTATCATGAGTCTTTGTCACACATTTTATTTTCTGCAATATTCTAAAATCCAATGGGAAAATCCCATTGCTGTCTGGTGGGAGCCCTTTGATGCTAGCTTCTGGGATGGTCTTCAGAAATAGCATTCCTGCTCCACCATGGCCTCACTAGGACTTGAAGCTATGGGCTTGAATAGCTTTTTCCTTGGCCCCACCCCAAACATTAAAGAGTAGTATATAAAGGTGTTGCACAAATCAATTGATTCCCTGAATCAGCTATGTTGTACCACGTATTCATTCCCAGCGATGGGACATAACCCCAACCGTTGTTCAACCTCCGACAGCGTCCAATGAGAGCGAGAGTATAAGAACTACTGATGCAATGACTTAGTGTCAGCTGGAAAAAGTGCATCTTAGACTTGTTAAAGACTCAAACTCACAGTTTAAACTTTTGACTTGTTTGGTCCCAGACCCCCCTCATGAACATGTATATAGTAATGCAATAGATGGACACACAACACACACACACACACACACACACACACATACTTGTCAAATGGAGCCATCGACACACACATAGTATAATGCTGTGTGTGCAGTGTGTGCATGTGCGGGTGTGTGTGTGTGTGTGTGCGTAGCGTTGTGGTGTGTGTGGTGCGTGCGTGTGTGTGTGTGTGTGCAGTGCGGTGTGTGTGTTATTATTCCTTAATGACTTTCTAATTCAGGGCCAGCAGGAACCTGCCTTTATCTCTATTAGTTTAGTAGCCGTGCAAACAAAGAGAGTCTGTGTGTTGGCAGCGAGCCAGAGGAGGACTCAGCCGTAAAAGCACTTGTCCATCTGCGTCTCCGCCTCCCCCTCCCCCGCTCGTATTCCTTCTCTCCGGGTGTGAAAGACAGGGAGGGAAAACCCATCTGATACGAGGCTCAGCAGTCCCCTCACTCAGTGCAGAGGTATTGATTGTTCCACTTGCTGATCAAGTGCAAAATAAATGTAGTGTGGATGAGGAGACGGAGTGTGTGTGTTTGTGGAGTCAGTAAATTACTTTAGCTTTCTGAAAGTCTGACACCTCCATCCTCTGTAGTAACACATTACACCACCACTCTCCCATGAGATGTGCAGCCATTTACATCAGAGGACCAGAAGGAACCAGACAGCACAATATTATTAATAGCAAGTCACAGGTTTTAGGAGCTGAAGTGGAACAATGAATGGAGCGTGTTGAAGGTGCGTCTGTGTGCCATAACTGATGCTTTTCTCTGTTGTTAAATTGCAAGTCGCCCTCTCAGAAAAGATACATTAGAAAATAACTTTGTTATATTGTAAGGTCATATGAATATGTGTCCCTTTGTATCCCTTAACCATATGATCACGCACATGTATACAGGAACCTGTGTGTGCGTTTTGTTACCACGACTGAAACATTAGTTCTTATTTGATGGGATTTAATGACATCTTTCTAAAATCTCGATATAAAGAAAGGAAACAAAAGGATGTCTTTGGAATGATGGATGATTCATGGTGGCCGGGTTAAGTTTAGCATCTCGATATGACACACCTGTGAGGTTGATGGATGATCTCGTGCTCACTGACACAGATTTAGAAACACTTGTGAACAGTATTTGAGAGGCCTTTGTGTTCAGAGGAACCCTTCTTAGGTCTCTGAGTTCAGCCTCATGGGAAAATGGAGCAAGAACCAAAGTGTGGCCTTTATATCTGTGTTCTGTGTCTGTGGAAAAAGATGGATTCAGGAGGATGTCAAAAATGTTCCAAGTACTGTATACTTCGTACTTAGTACAATAATAACAACATGATATGCAAAGTAATAAAGTTGACCTTTGGAAGTTTATTTTTAGGTTTCTAGAAAACCTATAAAATAAAAGTCTAACTAAGAAAGAGAAAAACATTTTGTGGAACTTATCCTGACTGAGTGAGTGTTCCAGTCAAATAGTAACATTTGGCTTAAAGGTGAAATGGTAATGGACTCGGCTTTGATCCACACAGCTCAATGTTAGTGGACACATTCATGATGACAGGTACACATGCTGTAAGTGCTACAGTACATCATATTTAGGACGTAAACCAGGGCATAAATACAAGACATTTGAAGATCAATTACGAGCATCATGACCTCTGACATTCATGGTTTACCCAGATAGATCTATTTGCCCTTCCTGAGCTGGAGAGCCACATCCTGGCTGCTTTGTGGTTCACCTTGTCAGCCTCATCACGGGGAATATGCTGCTCACCACTCACAGCCTCACTATACGCTGGCTGTGTTATGAGTCCTATGTGAGTGGAGACAGGCTGGGACACTCTGACACTTACCACTGGGATGTAGTGTATGCATCTTAGTTTAATCTCCTCTCTGATTGGTCAATCTGGACATTCTCTCGTGCTCTTTTTGGATAGCAGTCCGTTGCTATGGACGCTCTGATCAATGGGCCATGTGCAGTCACATCAATTGGCAAAAATAATTGCATTTGTTTTTCTATCAGAAAACACCTTATGAGTATTGATGTGATCTATTTTGAAGAGCACAGAACATTAGCTCCATGATGGCTACACTGTCTACTGTCAAGATGGAAAGAGAAGAAGAACAAGAAAACAGCGCAAAAGAAGGAAAGAGGTTAAATACAGCTGCAGAAGAAGACAGACAGACAGGAAGTAAGAACTAAAGGGAATGGGGCCGATCTCAAGTTACTTATTTGTCATTCGTCGCTCCTCGGTCCCTCACCGGAAGTTGATTTGTCCTGCGCCATCTTGAGTAGCGTCCGAATGGCCTTATTTCTGCCAGAGGACCGAGGATCGAGGAGCTATAACGAGGAACCACCAGACCATCCTCCGATGAAATCCTCAGACACTCGCAGCCCCGCCCCTTACTGTGTATCGCTCACTGATTGGAACGATGCAGCGCATGCACTGATCTGATGCTTCTTGACATGAGAGCAGAGTGAAGAAAACACATGCACCTCACGGGAGTCACTCCTCAGTTTATACCGTGTTTTGTTTCAATTCAATGTTTCATTTAGTTACAAATATGGTGATATATCTGAACAACAAAGTGGTCAAAAATCATTTATATTCATGTTTTGGAAAAAAAAGATCTCTAATTCATTCTTATTATGAACACATTCAAATAAAAAGAGAGAACAGATGTTTGTTTGTGAAAATAACGGGGACAGAGCTGCTGTCAGAACGATCAGCTGTGCAGCGTCATCACAAACGGACGTCCGCCTCATAGTGACGCTCCGAGAGAAGGACGTCCCATTGCTCTTAAAACATCATTTTCCCTGCTTCTTCTCCCTTCTCGTGGTTGTCCGTGCGTCGCTCCATGCTTCCCTGGTGGGAGGGACTAAGAGGCAAGGAAGAAGACGCAGAGTGAGGGACGCAAGGATTGATGTTAAGAGAAGTGAGATGCAGCCAGTGTGGGCTTTTCCTTCTCCGTGGCACAGTCTGTCAACAATGAAGAGGTGTTGCACTGATGCCATAGCCAGCTATGATTTCATAATGGAAGTAGACTATATACTTAAAATAGATACTCAGAATGTTGGTTGTGGGATGCGGAAAATCTGCCCAGGGGGCCGGCTACGGTTATAGATATCTCAGTTGATGAATGCTCACATAGTATGGTTGAGAGGTAGTACCCATAGAGTCCAGTAGAGGGGCTCCACTGTGCTGATATAACTAGGGTTCAAGAACGTAACCCACCGTTGCAAGCGATACATGAGAAGGGGGAGGTCGACCTGTACAACAAAGTCGACCTTACCGAATTAATACTTACTTACAAAGTATACTGAACTGAATGTGTAATATTTTCTATCAGTATAGTCCTTACAAATCAGGACGCTGCATTGAAGCATATATTAACTATTATTCCTTTCGGATTTTTATTGCAAAAGTTACTGCAGAAAAATAAAACTATATTTGTATGTCAACAGTGCAGGAGATGACAGCGTCTCTCCCGGGTGTGTGTGTGTGTGGTGTGTGTGTGTGTGTTGTGTGTGTGTGTGTGGGGTGTGTGTGTGTGTGTGTGGTGTGTGGTGTGTGTGGGTGTGTGTGTGTGTGTGTGTGTTTGAGATGCAGTTACTTGTTACCTGGGTTTGTGTTCTGGTATGTGAGTGTGTACATTTGCTGTATGATGGGATTGTTTATATTGTGTGGTGTGTGTGTTTCTACAGCAGGCTCACAGATAAGTGACACACACACACAGTGTGTGTGTTGTGTTCCAGATTTCCCTTTGACCTCTTTGGCTCCTGTGTATGGCGTCAATAGGCGCTTTCACACCAGAGTACTTTTCCCAGGAATAGTTCCAATAGTTCCTGGGATTTGTGCGTTCACACCACCAAAAAAGATCTGGAACTAGAACTTTTTTTCAGGAACTTTTTCACCCTTTTCAAGCCCCTGCTAGAGAGGTGTACTTCCTGGGGAGGAAAGGTTCCAATTTCTGATGCGAATTGCAAACCACGCCCTGTAAAAAACTGAACACTTTTTGTGAAGCTTGCCATTTTCTTTGCTCGCATTAGCATTATTAGCATTAGCCCAGCGCACCAACGGAGAGAGACTAACTTATGGCACAAAATAAAACATGGGAGCGTGGAGATGAGGAGGAGTCGGCGTGCTGGCGATTTACTCGGAAGGCTTCAGTAGAAAGCTGCTGGGAGTCCCAGCAGCTTCTACTGAAGCCTTCCCCAACTCTGGGGACTTACGGCCGGGGACTCCGGGGGGCAGTATAACGCGTGAAGTGATTTGCGGCCTGCCAGTAAACCTAAAGCAGAAGAAGAAGAAGGTGACGTCAACGGCTCCCTCAGGGACTTATTCCGGTGTGAACGCGATTTACTAGATAGTTCCAGGAAATAAAAGTTCTGGGGAACTAAGTTCCTGGAACTAGTTCCTGGGAAAAGTACTTGATGTGAAATCACCTATTGGCACACTCTTTCTGTCACTCCAGAAAGGCAGTGGCTGTGAACCCTGACCTCAACATCACCCACACACACACACACACACACACACACCACACACACACACACACACACACACACACACACACACACCACACACACGCACATACCATGTATACAATCACTTCAGGGGAACATTACATTGACTTACATGCATTTCCTAGAGACTTATCCTAACCTTAACCATAACCAACACATGCCTAACCATAACCCTGACCTTTAACCTTACCCTAACCCTAACCCTAACCAAGTCTTCACCCTAAATTAATGATCCCCCTCATGGGGACCCTCCATTTTATCCCCATAAGGGAGGCGAGTCCCCACACTTGACTATGTAAACAGATTAGGTCCCCACAAGTATAGTAATTGCTAGGCCACACACACCACACACACACACCTTCCATCTTCCACTGGCAGAAGGTTGCGTTGCTGTTCTCCACATGCCTGCCTCTCACCCATCCAACCCCCCCCCTCCTCCTCCTCCTCCACCTCACCTACCCCTGGTGTTGGCATAGGTATCTGTGTGTGTGGTTGTGTGTGTGTGTGTGTGTGTGTGTGTGTGTGTGTGTGTGTGTGTGTGTGTGTGTGTTGTGTGTGTGTGTCAGCGGGCCTCTGCGTGGTGAGCCTGCCCTCTGTCATTCACGCAGAGCAGCCCCTGTCCAACTGTCACTTCCTGACAGGCCGATAATCAATCTCTTTATTAACTGCTCTGCTGCAGACCGCCACCACTGAGGGGGGGGGGGGGGGGGGGGGAGAGAGGAAGGAGAGAGGAGGGAGAGAGGAGGGAGAGAGGAGGGAGAGAGGAGCAGGCTGTAGCTTCAAAGTTAGGTTTTTGTAAAGTGAGGGTTTGTCTTGAAGGAGGCCACAGTGCTTAGTGGGGAAAGGTTAGTAATGACAGAAAGGGAGTATGCTAACATCGGGCTAGGGACCTATACAGAGGTCACAGAATGAGTCAGAGGGGTCATGGGTATTTTTTAAATGTATTTCTTTGTTATAAATACATTGTTTTGGGTTACAAATAGCATATGAAATCATTGGTGTTTGTTTATTGATTGTTCTCCTGAGAATAACTTATCTTTCTTGTTTATGTTGAAATGTAGCTGTGATCAAATGATCTTCCGAATCAGAATAACTTATTGGTCCCACAGAGGTGAAATATACATTGTTACAGCAAAATGAAAGAGACAACAATAGCAACATCTTTGTGCACTATTTGATCTTTTTATGTCCTTGTAATATCATGTATTGTGTTGTTGTTTGTCACTGGTTGTTGTTGATTGTTAGTTTGGTTCAATCCAATCAGCAGTCGAAGCTGCGGTCCCTCTTTTGATTCTCTGTGGCTCATATTCACTCTTTTGTTGTTGTTTGGGCGGCTGGGGGGGGCAGTGTAAACAGCTTTAAAAACAACCTTAACCGTCCAGTTTCTATTCCCAATATGTTGGCAAACACTAACCTGTTAACAGGAAACACAGACACAGATCCACATGTACAATCATCTAATCTTGATTCTCCTTGTAGCTCTGTGTTGGACACAGGAGAAAGAGATGTGTCCTTGTTTGGCTTCTTAACAGTTCTGTTTCGCTCTCCGAGAGCTTACAGGAGGGAACCCACAATACTGAACACTATTGAGAGGAGACTGAAGTTTAAGAAACAAAAAGGCTTTATTTCCAAACCCGGTGATGCTGAACAGCTGAGGGATTGATATTCACAATGTCCAGGGACAGGGAGTAGCCTATCTTCGGAGGTGGAGCGGAGGTCCGAAGCCGGGGATCCAGTTTGCGAGTTCCAGCAGGCTGGAGCAGGTGTGCGGAGACGCACGGAGGAACACAGGCGAGGTAAGCCGGGGGATTCAGAGCTGACGAGAGCAAGCAGGCTCGGGCTAGGGTGGCCAGATGTCCCGCTTTGCGCGGGACTGCACAGCATTTTCACGACTTTTGGTTGCGTCCCGCAAATTGAGATGATGTCCCGCATATTACATTTTGATTGGCTCAAACTCTTTTATTTAAAATCAGATTCATCCAATGGCTGTTGAGAAAGCAGGGAAGGCTATCATCACGGGGCTGTGTTGGCTGTCAATCAAACTGTAACACACGGCGGGTGGTCAAGTGTTAACCACTCACACACCCCCCCCCCCCCCCCGGCCCTGCCAAACAACAACAACGAACGCAGGCGACGCAGCAGGTTATGGAAAATGGAGGAAACTGAAACTACAGCTAAGAGAAAAGAAGATGCACATACAACAAAGACTGGGAAGACACTTGAAGCCAGTGCAGGGCGACTCTGAGAGTTTTTTGAAATCTTTGCAAGAGTAATTTTTAAATTTCACACGGCGGTGAGTACGACGTCAAAAGACACCGAGAATGCGATTTCTCACAAGAAACGTGTCGCTCAAAAAGAGACATCCCACTCTATGGAGACATTCCTACTCAAACCAAAACATGATGGCCACTCAGACAAGGTAACAGCAGCAGAAATACCCCGTGTACCATACAGTGCAACTCTCCCGATCGTACCGGTCCAATGACTGGTACCAGCTAGCGCCGACCGTTTCTCCAGACTCTGAGAGAGCAAGGAAAAAGTCATGTGGTCGAACAAAAGCAGCGTCCATAACAACAGATGTGCTTGCCCCTGCCTCTGTGGAGAGTTGTTTGACAGAGTCAAAGACACCAGTGGTTCTAGGTGACAAAATAGCCCACACACTGTGGGGGGGCCCACCTGCCGTTGCTGTGATGGAGAAAACTGAAAGCTATTTTATTTTATGTATTATTATGTTTTTGTTCCCTCCTGGCCAGTTTTTGATTTGTATTTATGGTTTTATTTGATCTATTAATTTATGTTGTGCCTACTTGTACAGGTAATACACTAGTTGAATTAAGAAGATGCATTTCTAAACACTTGAAGTGAATAATGCCTGCTGCCTTGGTTAGCCTTAGTTTACTTTTCTTTATTAAGATACTAAATTGTTACTGCATTTTGACTTCACTTTCTGCTCTGTTGTTATATATTTGTTAAGTTGTTTTTTTTCCGGGAGGGGGGGTGGGTGCTGTTGAGAAGGTGTCCCACATTGTCCCACACAACCATACTCCTTGTCCCACATTTGGTTTGTTGGGATCTGGTCACCCTAGCTGGGCAGGTGTGCTAGGAAGCACGGAGGAACACAGACGAGGGGTTGGTGGCTGGACGTGGCAGGCAGAGGAGCAGGCAGATGGGTTCTGAACAGAGAGAGTATAGGGTGAGGATTTACAGGAACACTGAGATTAGGTTTTGCTAAGAGCTAAATACCAAGACGGATTACCACTGTGGTGAGACGACCAACTGGTGAATACTGGATGACGAAAACCGGGTAGATAAGCAGGTGTAGGTG
Organism: Harpagifer antarcticus; assembly: GCA_902827135.1. NCBI lineage: Eukaryota > Metazoa > Chordata > Actinopteri > Perciformes > Harpagiferidae > Harpagifer > Harpagifer antarcticus. The sequence continues at coordinate 1,715,046 of CADEHL010000037.1, forward strand.
AGTAGTTGAATCAGACGAGCAACAGCTGAGGAGGTGAGTTGGTGGGAATCGAAAGTAGGTCAGCCACGCCCAGCCAGGAAGACAGACAGACAACAACAAACACGAAAAGAAGGAGGCAGCACTGAAGATCCTCACAAGTTCACTCTTTTTCAGAAGCTTCCCTCCGCTGCTATCAAACTCACTAACCATTTAAGGTTAGCCTAGTTTAGTTTTGCCTTACATTTGTACTACCAACATCATTTTATAGTATGTCGTTTTTTCTTTATTGTTATTGTTTCAAGGTAACTAACACATTATTTTCAGCTCCATTATTCCAAAACAAATGTTATTTTTGTTGCCATATTTTTAGGGTTCTTCAAAAAACACTTCAGTGATTCTGGCCACCAGCAGGAAGTTAGGACTCAGCTCACTTCCTGTCCTCTGCTCGGTCCTTTATTCTCCGTCTGTCTCTCCTCTCTGCTTCTGTTCCTCGCTCCACATTTAGTCTGGCAGCAAGCTACTGATTTGTAACGTGTTTGGAGCTGTTTCTTTCTGAATAACTGTGAATACAGGGGTATGGTGCCAATAGTACGACAAGCATTTCCAAATGAACACAGGTTCATGCGGAGTTGAACAGCCACGACCGGCCATTCTGTGATTCTCCAGGACACACAGATGGCCAGTCCGCCCCTGGCTGATTGTATACAAGTGTGTGACCATATTCGTCCTACCAGTGGGAATTCAAACCATGAACCCTGAACTTTCCTAAGAAGAGAAACACTGGTCCTCCAAGCTTATTTCCCTTTTAACCTGTTAAACCTAAAAGCTTTCTTTTCACACAACTGTGTCTCAGGGCTTCTTAACATTTAACAAACTATGAATGTGTCATACCCACATAACGGGAAGAAACTCAGCTAACGGACGATATGAACCATTTTTACCGAAACAAAACACAATTCTAACGCAGAGCCTCTGAATTAGCACTAAGCACAGAGCTCACGGTAGGAATATGTTATACTTCATCGCAGTGGCGAGCGGTCAGGGCCCTCTAGGCCCTCTGTGAGGGCCTAAGATATTCTAAAAAATAATATTTATTATATATATATATAAAAACATTTTTTTTAATATATTTTTTTTTGTTACATTATTCATTAGTTTGACCAAAATAACTTGATTTAATTGTATTTAAAATAACATTTCCAAATAAATAAATTCTTCGAATCTGTCTGTTCAGTCTCTGTTGGAATGTGAAGGGTTAAATGCCGTCTCTGCGAGTTACTGTGAAGATAGGAGAGCTTGTTGGTCCCTCTATACATTCACAGAGGGCCAGCTATAGTAACTCAACGAGAGAGTAATGTCAAATGACAGTACAATTGACCAATCATATCTTCCCTCTAAATAGGCGGGCTTTATATTCGCGGACTTTATGACAAGTTCCGCCCGCTGTGAGGTTAATAGAGTGGCGAAGTCAAGCCCATCTACTTCCGGTCCATGGGACCCCGGAAGCGGAAAATTATACATTGAAGTCAATGGAGAGAGAAAAGTTATCTTTTGATCCCGTTTGAATTGTGCCACGAATGACACATATGATGTTTGTCAATTTAAAAGAACATTTTGAAAGTCAAAAAAAAAAAATGTGTCGTAAAACTGTGAAGTTACACATTTTTTTGTGTGAAACCGGTCAGTGAACTACAGGTCTCTGGTCTCGCACATAGGTCTCGCACAATACGCGTCACCATCACAAAGACGGCCGTCACGTTAGCACATTCCACCTGTTTCTTTCAGAATGAGGCGGAAAGTATAAAACGAGGTGAACATCACTCCAAGTCTGGGCACGTTGAGAGCTGTACATACACGAAAGGGGAGTCAGTCGGTTCTGTAAGAGCCAGCATGCGGGACCGGCTTTACAAGGTTTCGGTGAGTAATATGTGTGCAATGTGTAACGTTAATGTCAGCTAGCTAACATTAGCTAACAAGGTACACTAACGTGTTTTGTTTTAGTAACTAGTTTTCTCCTTAAGAACTTCGTGGTCTCTGTGTATGCTGTGGATAACATTAGTGTTCACAAGAACAAGATACACTCCCGTGTTTTGTTTTAGTTGCTCTTCAGATTGAAGCGGCCAGTTTTATATCGACTATACTGTCTGTGTGATCTCCTTTTACATCTCGTTGTGTCATTTGAGTTTATTTGCTGTGTGTAGATTCAAGGATTTTGGTTATGGCACTTCAAAAGTAGTCCAGCCGGTGTCTCAACTTTACCAACAGCAAGAGGAGACATACAACCCACTGACCAGACACATCGCCAATGAGGATGTAGACTGGTTCAGGTCTGCACTGAGGGGCGCACAGTGTGGCATGGCAAGGCTTTTGTCACCTGAGCCAGAGCCGCGGCCTCAACATCAGGCCATTGTCACCGTGCCGGAGCTGGTGAAGGGGCATGGGGGTCGGGGGCTTGAGGCAATTCTTGCCTCAATGCGACTGAGCAGAGACCAGCAAGCTGCCATCCAGACAGCCACCGTAGGACAGCGGACAAATCCTCAGTGGCAGTTACACAGGCGGGGCAGGTTGACAGCCAGCAATTTTGCTGCTGTGCTGCGGTTGGGACTTTCATCCACTCCATGCGCGTCCCTCATGAAGAGGGTGCTTGGGGGGTACAACTTGGACAGAGTCATGGCTGTCAACTGGGGTTGTAAACGAGGCCGAAGGGGTGAAGGCTTTTGTGCAGGCCTATCGGGTGACAGTGTTGGAGTCTGGTCTCTTTGTGAGTGAGTCGGGTGTTTTGGGAGCATCACCCGATGGACTTGTGCAGCCATCTGCCCTGCTGGAGGTGAAGTGTCCACACAGCCAGAGGAACATGACCATCGCGGAGGCAGTCCAGTTACCATCCTTCTGTCTCCGTGAGGAGGGTGGCTCATATATTCTCAAGGAGAATCACCCATACTGGCACCAGGTCCAAGGGCAGCGGCACATCACAGACCGGAGTCTCTGCTACTTTGTTGTGTGGACCACGAAGGAGGCGATCATCATCATCCCCATCCCCAAAGACCCTGCATGGCATGGCAATCTCCTCCTCCTGGAGAACTTCTACACCCAGCATAAGCTCCCTGTGTTGGCCAGTAGAGAGGAGGACATTTAAATAAACATACTCTTAACACCCTCAGACTCTGCGTTGTGTTTCGTATGTGTGATGGGGTGTTTTCGTATTTGGGATTGTTGGAAACGTCTTTTTGATCTCTCTGTCTATAAACACAAACTGAGTAAGATTGACAATAAAGTTGACTTTGAATTTGAAAAATGTATATATTCTTTATGAAAATAGTTGACTGTTGTCAAATGAATCCAAATGAAACGTTGGACTGAACTACAGCTACGCCTTTAAATCTCTACGGACTGTTTTTTCAGTGGGATGGCAAGTTCCTATCTTTAAACATTTATTAGTTTTTTCTCAGAACAGATTTGATTTTCTGAAGTTAATTTAACCATGTCAGGTCATTATTAAAAGGTACAATCAATTTGTTTAGGGTAAATGTTTTAAAATAATTCAACATTTCATTTGGATAATTTACTGACAGAATAAGAAACTCGATGCTGCTCTACTCACCTGTTCCCTTTTTATAAAGTGAAACAGTTGAAACGATAGATTTTAGTAAACTTAAAAACAACCTTCTCCAAAAGCTATCAAGGAATATATCGAATACTTGTTTTAGAACTTTATTACATATTTTTATATAAATAGTTTGAATGATCCATAATTGACAGAAGCGTGTGTTTACACTGACCTGTTACTCATATATTAATGTCTTTGTAACTTCAGTAAACCACTACCTCACTCATTTCTCTCATTCATCACGGTTCAGTAAACTAAGTGATACATGAACCAGTTTGAAAACAGCTCAGCTCCCTTTCTCTTTTCCATGTGGAAAATGGCAGCTGCATATTCTGCTTTTCTCATCTGCTCGTCTACAATGAGAAAATTATATAATTAATTACTAATAATCATTTAAACCTGTTATTACCAATATTTCACAAATTCTTCATGTAAACTTAAGAGCACAGCTGTATGTTGAGTATGTCAACTTTGATTGGTTCATCTTACTGGGGGCAGCTACATGGATGTCGGTGCAGTCCACAGCCATTGTGCAGTTGAAGGCAGAATGAATTTATTATTGACTCAGAATGAAGCACAACTTCATGTCATACAATACATTGACTTTATTTGTAATTTTGTAAACAAATATGAGCATTGATTAGCAAGCAGGGCCTGCAGGAACAGAGCACGGTGATGGATGGAGCTGAGAAGAGAAGAATAAAGAAAACAGATCGACTTTATTATCGGATATTAAAAATTCAATTTCAAAACAAGTTGCCGCTCCTACAGTTTTGTAGAATCAAAAAAAATCAAATGTTTCACAAAATACTTACCATCATGACTACTCTTACTGTTTAACATTTTGGTTTACTTCATGTTAAGGCTAATACAAATGACAAGGCTAAGTAATGTAATGTAATGCTAACTAACGTGCTTGCTACTAGCTAGGTAGCTAACTTGACTATGTTCCATGCAAAACATGTATATTACCTGATATGTTTGGTCCAACGACTGGGCGCCAGATCTGTGGAGGCGCTGCGCTGACAGCTCTGGGAGAAAAAAAAAAGTTTTGACCGTTGGTGCTCATCCTAATGTTCGGCCTTGATGTAACAACATTTATAATAAAGTAAATGTAACACCCTTTTCATCTCGGTTACACTTTTCATTTGCCCTGTACGATGGGTGCTGTAAGTGATGGAAATGGGGGATGTTGGCTTATCGGGCACCCGCAGCTCACAGCCAAAGTGCGAGTGAGCGTGGGAGCGAGCGAGGGAGAGAGGGAGGGTGCACCGGTACGTGCTGTTGTTATTAGCAGTGGCGGTTCTAGACCAATTTGACTGGGGGGGCCACTGGGGGGCCAGTTATTTTCTGAGGGGGGCACAATAAATGCAGGACGAAAAAGAGAACTAGACAGTATGAAGTAATTGCGCATAAGAAAACAATGCAATACAGTTATTGGTATTTGTTTCAGTACACTTATTTATTTTAGATAGATCTTATAGTTATTACTGTTAGCTTCAGCTTAAGTTATAGTGCAATGTTTGAACTAACATCATATTTATATAAAAATAAAGGCAATGAACAGTTACATCTCTACTTTACATAAGGGTGTCTGCACAATCTCACATTACAGCAACAAAATCCTGCGGTTTTTGGCAAACCGAGTACCAGAAAATATACATTTAAAACAAAAAAAACAGGGGGGTCAGAGGTCAGTGTTAGGGGGCACTGCCCCCTAGAACCGCCCCTGGTTATTAGCATCTGGTGCTAGCTGCTCTAACGGAAGAAGAAGATGTTTCTACAATGATGTGGAGGGAGAGTCCTCTCCAGTCAGACTGAGTGGCTGATAACTACAGCTCAGTGAGGTAAAGGACTCTGAGTGTTTAGATAGTTCACTTTAGTCTAAGTTATCTCAGTGGGTCTCAAACGTTTTGATCACAATTCACAAACAGATTGAAGCATTTTATTTTAAAATGTTCAAACATTTCTTCCCGGTATGCCTGAGAAGGCAGATATGCTTGTTTTCCTCAACAAGAACTGTTTTTAAATGGGGGGGGGGGTTCCTTTAAAAGTTGGACTGTTGCACTGTTGTAGCTTCAGTGGTTCTCAGGTTACAGTTACATAGTAGTGAATATAAACAGACTGATTAATGTGAATATTACTGTAAACTAACCTGTGTAAAAGTTTCTCGAATAAATGTAATTTTTTTGGTGGAAAAGCATGTATAATTTTTTTACCCTGCCCCTCAAAGAATCGGAATTGAGAACCGTTAAGAACCGGAATCGAAAAGTAGAATCGGAATCGGAATCAGAATCGTGGAAATTCAAACGATACCGAACCCTACTTTTGAGTCAGTCATTGAAGAGATCCGGATCATACGAGTCCTTTGAGTCATATGAGTCAGCATCACCAAGAGCGTAGAAATCCTACCGGTGAAACCGAAAACGTGTTGCATTTCACGAGCATATTAAACTAACGTTACATTAACCTCCGCTACGCAGTGTCTTTTGCTTTAATAAAAAATGTTGATCACAAAAAAAAGGGTTATTTTGCGATTTGGCGAATCTCAGTCTGCTGTTGACTCGTGCATGACGACGAGTCTGCTGGATCTCTGGATCTGCTACTATACGGTTACGGCTCTGAGTCCGCACGAGTCTGCTGTGTTTTGCACAGTGAGTCAGGATTTGCGAATCTCTGAGTCTGCTGTTGACTCGTGCACAATAGCCGCGGGAAGTAGGGGTGCTGGAGGCGGGGCTGCGAATGGTGTACATTTGAAAAACTTCATGTTACTGTTGTTGAAATCTCTCCCCACTTTTGTCCGCACCCCCTAAGTGAAATGACTTCCCAGTTCCCGCGGCTATGCTCGACACATGACGAGTCTGGATCATGGTCTGGATATCTGGCTCTGCTATATGGTTACGGCTCTGAGTCCCCACGAGTCTGCAGGAAGTGAAGGAAGTTCCCTTGATTCAGTGAGTCAGGATTTGCGAATCTGAGTCTGCTGTTGACTTGTGCATGATGAGTCTGCCTGGATCTCTGGATCTGCTACGGTTACGGCTCTGAGTCTGAGTCCGCACGAGTCTGCAGGAAGTTTCACTGATCCGTGTCCCCTGAGCCAAACGATAACTTCTGGCAGCTATCCTACTTGCTAAAGGGTAGGCAGATGGACTGGGGTACGTGGTAATGTTATTTTACATGTTATAAGGAGAGTAGCGATTGACGCAATTTATAGTTTTAATTTGTACGTCACCAGGTGTAGGACTCAAAGGACTCGGGTTAATGGAGAGGGGAGACTCGTCACGACCAGCTCATTACTAGGAACCGGGTTAATGATCCGGAAAATATCAGGACTCACCCATCTCTAGCAGCGATCCAGGGCCAGGCTCTCTGACTCCGGAGACTATACTGTTACGGCCACTTGCTCCATGGTGCTAGAAGTGCTCCCTCCCGCTCCCGGTCGTCAGCATGAAGCAGTGTAGGCTTACCTGCTGATCTGTCTGCACTTGACGAACCGCCTTCACAGCCAAAACTGAAGAAGTTCCCCAAAACTGTTAATCATGGAAAAGCAAGGTGCTTCTCATCGAGGTGGTATGAAGATTTTCCTTGGGTGGAATACAGCGCAAGTAGGGACACGCTTTTCTGTAAAATGTGCAGACATTTCCCCAGCCCAGGAGCTGAAGGTGCATTTACGAGGGATGGATATGTAGACTGGAAGCACCTGCGTAACTCGTTGGAGAGACATAAAAAAAGCGAGGACCACTGCAAGTCCATGTGCAGGTTTGAATGCTACAACCTATTGTTGCTGTTACCTAGTGCAATAAAAGAGTTACCTAACGATTGTAAATAACCCAATTTGTGTTCTGTGAAACTGAAAAGGATATTACATAGTTTTTGTTACTTTCGTTACAGTTGTATGTCTTAAATGTAATTTAGGTTAACTTCCTGTTTTATTTAGATGCCTTTATTTTGAAGGCGAGTTTACGCTGTTGACAGGAAGTTGTTGTTGCTATGGAAAACAACGTGGGAGAAAAGGAGCGGAGATTAACGGAGAAAAGTAATATCTAAATATAAAGACGGAGATAGTAAAGGATAAAGTTTATGTTTAAGTTTAGCACCCCCCGAAGAGGCACAAGGTTGGTATTAACTATAATATAAAAATGTGGGTTGTGTCCTAATTCGTTTGTAGGCTCTGCTGTTTTGTAGCTTTGCTGTCTGTTTACAGTTAACATTTGGTAGTATGCTAAAGTGATTCTAATACGGATGGAGCCTAAATGTATTTGTTTTTTTTGTGTCTTTATAGCTCTTACGTTGATATTGGAGATTTCAATCAATTAATATCATCAGTCAAGTCTTCGACCATTATTCGGAGGGAAATGCTACAACGATGTTTGGCAATGGGCATTATTATATATTATTATTATAGGCCAGGCCTACCTTAAAGTCATTTTTCCCCCCGGCAAAAGCTGGTCCACCCTATTTTATACAGGCCCGCCCTAAAGTAAATGTCTGCCTACGCTACTGGTGCAAAGTTGACATATCTTTGTAGGCCGAGCCAGAATTTAGCATCACAAGGGCTCCCCCGAAAAAAACAATGGGATTTTTCCATTGGATTTCGGAACATGGCAGAAAATAAGATCTGTTGCAAGAATATGTTTTGTTCAGCAGGATAATCTCCACATATTAACACGACTTTATGATTTTAGAAGTGTAAATGCAATTGGCAAAGATATAAATATACATAAATGCTGCACATCACTACCGCTAGCTTAAGACCGACTCGTGTTGATGTGAGGTTGTTTAGTAGTTTATTTTGTCAAAATGTTGCAATTCTTTATGAAACATGGACCTTCACCAGTGAGGTATTTACTGACATATTTTGTTTTAGAACAAAATGTTAAAATCTCTTAAACTTGCGTTAACCATAGATGTTATTTCATGACACAAACATGTTGAGAAAATCATTGACTTTGAGACGAGGGAACAGGAAGTGGTAAAATGCTGACTCACTTCAGGGTTTGAGGACTCGATTAAAAACATATGGGTGTTTCCTGCAGGTCTTTCCCTGGTGGTGATGGTTGTGATTGTGTAATTCACAGGATGAGTTTCTGCTGGAGACTCAGACCAGGCTTCAGTCAGAGATCACCCAGCGCTGCCTCGCCAACGCCAGCCGCTCCCCCCTCACCACCTCTGATGCTCCACCAGCTGAGGCCGCAGGACCAGAAGACAGCACAACCACAGTCTGAGCTCACACATATACACACACACACACACACACACACACACACACAGACACACACACACACACACACACACACACACACACACACACACACTCACACAGGGGGGGACAAATGGCTAACCTTGTACAGATCACCTCAGAAAGCATTCTTTCAGACACCATGTCCCAGTGTCCCAAACCCAAACAGCTGAGGAGCAGATATATGCATATAATAATTCTATCGCAAATAATGATAACCATAAAACTCCAAATCCAGGTAATAAAGGCGGAGTAGAGCTCCCTAATGAAACGCCGGCCCCCCCGCTGCTCCTCGCCTAATGTTCCCGCCGAGCCGCTCACCACTTTCCATAAAGCAATTTTGCAAGCCCACTTCAAACGTGAATCACCTAGAAATGAAGAGAAGTGCCCCCCCCCCCTCCGATCTCCCCCCATCAACCCCCCCCTCCCCTTCTGACAACACACTGGAGCTGTGTGTGTGTGTCTGTGTCTCAAATCCCTGTTTGCTTGTGTTTCATCATCACTTAATGTTCACAGTGATGCATTGCGGGACATTCCTATTGTGTGTGTGTGTGTGTGTGTGTGTGTGTGTGTGTGTGTGTGTGTGTGTGTGTGTGTGTGTGTGTGTGTGTGTGTGTGTGTGTGTGTGTGTGTGTGTGTGTGTGTGTGTGTGTGTGTGTGTGTGTGTGTGTGTAGGGATGTAGCATCATTACTCTGACAGAGGTAGCAGCCATGAACTCAGCCGAGTTCCATCTGCATTAATCAGAAGCACAGGCAGGCCGACGTTATACAGCAACACATTGTGAGACAGTGAGCACAGGGTGTGTGTGTGTGTGTGTGTGTGTGTGTGTGTGTGTGTGTGTGTGTGTGTGTGTGTGTGTGTGTGTGTGTGTGTGTGTGTGTGTGTCTGTGTGTACACAATGGACAATTTTCTATGTTCAACTATTTTGAATTATGTACAGTTTCTGCATAAAGTTGTCATCTAGTAAACTATAGGCCTTTGTGAACAGACTACAGAGTGTGAACCTGCTGTCCACTCAACTACCAAGTTTGAACTCAGGAGTCCAAACTCTAAACCCCAGGACATGTGTCAGTCCTTGACGACATTGGTCTCACCTTTTTCCATTGACTTACATTGGGAAAGACACGTCTGTAAATCAGCGTATCATTTTGATAAAGATAAATCAATTTTACATTACGAACACTTGTATAGATAAAATAACTCAAAGTTGTATAATGCGCTAGAAGATGAATCCAGAGCTATTTTCCCCTCATGACTGAACCAAGACAGGAAGTGACAGGCAGATTGGAGGCGGGGCTAAAGCAAAATGCAAGTGCACATGCTCTTTCCCGAGATGATCTGGAAAAATGTTGTACTGGAGGGTCAGGCTCCATGCTCCACTGATAGGGGGGGGGGCTTTGACACTATCTCCAGTTCTCTTAATACATCCAGGCTCAGAGATTATACCTCATCACGACTGTACACCTTCTATCTTCAATGTCATATTCAAATCATCATCCACACTGACTCTGTTCATTTAGTGACATGTCACATTTGAAATGTTTGTAAGACAAACATATTTGCAGTTTCTGTCAAAACATTAAGAACAACCATCAGGTTGCAGAAACTCAGAACCTAGGACTGAGCTGCAGTCTGTTCTCACTGCAGAGTGGAGATGTTGTAAAAATGTACATTTGTGAAGTACCCTTTTTTCTAATATAATATATAATATCTATATAACTTGGGAAAAAAGTTGTATTTTGACGTTTTTATTGTTTTAGTTTTTTTCCATTAAAGTAACATTTGTTATGAAATGAATTGAACTTGCATTGAAATTCAGAATAAACACTTTTGGTTTGAGTTGTTCCTGCCCCTAGTTATGTGGTGCTGTTGCCATAGAGGTGCAGGACTGTGTATTGCAGTGAAAAAAACACAGTGGTCAAAATGTGACGGCTTTCTGATTTCTGTGAGGTGTCTTCAGGATCTGCTCCGACTGTACACAGAGATACCTACGAATAATAGAGCCCATACATTCATTCTTAACTTCACTTTCAGACAAACCAACAAACGGTACAATGGTACGTTACTACCGGCGGCGTCTAGTGGAGTACTTCGTGACCACAGAGTGTGAACGTTGTGATCAGCTGTTTTAGCGCAGTTCTCCAGTGAAGGGGGGGGGGAGTCTCCCTCCGAAGCCGGTTGGCGTAGTTTTGGCACAATTCCGACGTTAACAGCAGCCCTGTCTGTGCACACGGAGACCGACTCTGTCGTCCGGTGATCTAACCGCCTTCTGGAAAAGCTTCACAAGTACGTCGGTACGCAAATGCGCTTTGTGACACAAGTGACGGTACGCATTTCAGATTACGCACATAACCTGCGTACCAGTTAGTGCACCCCTGTACTACAGCAAAAGTATTCTCCGTCGGGACTTCCTGCAACAACACCACGCCGTTATCTTGATTCTGATTGGCCAGAAGACATTATCAAAGATGTTCTATTGAGAAGATGATCACTGCGTGACAAAAGTTTTCAAAACCGTGGCTACTGACTGAAATCAATCTGACTAACTGCTGTCTGTGCAATTTACTCCGCGCGAGTTGGCAGACTTTATTTTGCTTACTTTAACATCATTTTTCATGGTGGAGCTAAGCCATTTCTTGGTATGGGTGTAGCCTACCCCAGCCATACCCTGGCGCTGCCACTGGTGGCACGTATGGGGCGGGCCATTCTGCACATGCGTTAAATGCGTTAAATATTTTAACGCAATTAATTCAAAAAAGTAATTACCGCCGTTAACGCGATAATTTTGACAGCACTAATTTTGACAGCACTAATTTTGACAGCACTAATTTTAAGCAAACATTTGTCAGCAGCAGACTCACCTGGATCAGATGATTATATTCAAAGTGTCTGAAAGCCCCTCCTGTACAGGAAGTGAAATCTGTGATGGAGAGCATGTTATTCAAGTGTCCCAGAGGGCAGTGGAATTGAACCAGGACAGAGTGTGTATTCCAGAATAGTTCCTCAGAGTAAAATGGTTGACCTTCCACCGTAGAACCTCTCTTTGTGTTTTCACTGTGATCCCAGAACAGTTTACCTGGCATGCATAGCCTACGTAGAGCGCAGCTGAGTAAGGCAAACTAATATTGTCACTTGACTTCTTCAGGACTGGTAGAACAGCTGACACCTTCAAATCTGTGAGGAGATTCCATTACAAGCATAGACTGTAATCTCAGCGACATCAACCTTAGGTAACCAGCCGTGATGAAGCTACATGTGGGGGCCTCTGTACCCCTCCTACTCCAACTGTAGCTGAGGGGGGGCTGGTGACGACGCAGAGAGACGAACGGAGAAATGATTCACCTCAAGTGGTCAGTAAAGAAATTGCATTTTTTGGCACTTCTGCTTTGGCCCCATTTCTCAGAAGTTGCCGTTTGATCAAAGAAGAAATCACTTTTTCTTAAGCAAGAACTAAACATTGTATATGGAAGAGGATAAGGGCCGGATGACGGCATTTTTGTGTCCAAGTTCAAAACATTTTTGACTTCTGACTTTAATCTCAGAATTCTGAGAAAAACGACAGTATGTTGTAACTTTTATCTCAGAATTCAGACGTTTTTCTCATTTGGCCCTTATCGTCTTCCGTCATTTTATAACGATGCCAAAAGGCTCCTCACCTACAAAGTGATGCATTTGAAGTGGTTTTCTGAGCACTCTCAGCACTGACACTTCCTCCTCCCTCCACCAACACACCACTTGTGAACGATCGGATGATTGACAGATGAGATCAGAAGGGCGGGATTAGCAGGGGAGATTCACCCCCCCTAGATGACACTCACCTCGCTGCAGCCAGAACGGGAGCTGGATGAGATTTTTCTGTGTGCGTGTGGAAGCAGACTGACAGCAGCATGTGCCCCCCCCCCCCCCCCTTCACCTGATGTGTCAGCGCCATCATCCACCTCCTCCTCCTCGACCTCGTCCATCATAACCCATGTGGGCATGGCAGTGTCCCAATCCCCATCTCCTCCAGCCAAAGTGGCCCCAGGGCTGCTTTCAAGGCCAGACCCGGGGCCCACTCTTTGGAACCCTCCCTCCCCAGAGGTGGAGGAGGCAGATGCTGGGCAGTGGGAGCAGGACAGCATCCATAACAGCAGAGGGCCTACTTCATCTTAGTTAGGGAGGAGTGAGGGCAAGGCATGAATATCACACACACACACACACACACACACAAGTTTTACTTGTCTCTACCTACACTCATTTTGAACTTATAGAAGAGCTTTTCCAACAGCCATGTGACAGCCGTGGTGCGGGCAGGTACATTTCTCTGTATAAATGTTGCATACATCAAATGAAGTGATTGCTGACATGACAGCAAATGCTAAGCCAACAGGGACACATAAGAAGCATTCACACCGCAGTACTTTTCCCACAAAGGTTCATGCATACAGATCGCGTTCACACCGGAAAAAGTCCCTGGGGGAGGATTAGGTAAATGAAGCCGCTGACGTCACTTCTTCTTCTTCTGCTTTGGGTTTACTGGCAGGCCGCAAACAACTTCACGGCGTATACTGCCGCCCACAGTCCCCGGCCGGAAGTCCCCGGAGTTGGGGAAGGCTTCAGTAGAAGCTGCTGGGACTCCCAGCAGCTTCTACTGAAGCCTTCCGAGTAAATCGCCAGAATGCCGACACCTCCTCATCTCCACCGCTCCCATGTTTTATTTTGTGTTGCCATACGTTAGTCTCTCTGCGTTTCTGCGCTGGGCTAATGCTAATGCTAATAATGCTAATGCGAGGATAATAAAATGGCGGCTTCACAAAACTTTTTGGGAGTTTTACGGGGCGTGGTTTGCAATCCGCCCAGCCAATCAGACATAGGAACCTTTTTCTCCCACGAAAGTCCCTGCTCTCTAGCAGGGACTGAAAAGGGGGTGAAAAGGTTCTCATGAACTCATTTTAGTTCCGGCTCTTTTTGGTGTTAACGCAACATTTCGGAACTATATCGGAACTAAAGTGGGAAAAGTACTGCGGTGTGAACGCGCCTAATAGTACATACTGTTGTGATACTTGTAGTTGAGACACTGACACACTATGAAACACTATCCTGAAAGTAATGCCAACAATGCAATACAGTCAGGACATCAAATGTCATTATACTGCATTTACATCCACTGATCTAATGCCCCCCCGTCTGCAGCTCTTCCGTCCGCAATATTTACCATCTTTTGTCGGAGGATCTTGCATTTGAAAAGCCTAAAACTCATTTGCTATCACTCAGTTGATCAGGTCCACGCAGCCGAGCTGGCTTAGCGAAGGTCACCATGTTAATGAAAGTGATTTAGATTGAAGTGTTGATCAGTGATCGATAGAGGAAGGACACGGATCACTTTCACTCTCCATTTCATCAGGTATGTTGTCGCTGTTTAAACAAAGTTCATGTGGTTATAGTTATTCCTTACTCTCTGTATTTCTGTGAGTTATTGTTCTGTTATCTTTATATATCATTTGTTTCATGCACTTTAGTGGAACTTCATTTGTATTAGACCACAAATATGCACACAAAGTGTCACATCTATGCTGTCAGAAAGTGTTGGGAGGGCAGCTCATCTTGAGATCATGTATTTAACCAATGTTATGATTTATACATCAATTGACATTCAGATATCATGTGTACCTACAGATCAATAACATGCCATGATACATAGGATGCTATCATTTAGCTCTCCAATATAACAAAGTGTTTCTACAACTTTATCATCATATTTATAATGAACAATGCTGTTGAAGTATGACTTAGTGCGTCGTCCTCTGGATGGTGAGGGGAACTTTAGCTCTGACGAAGAGTAGGTCAACGACTGTAATCTTTCATCATTCTGACATTACGCTGAGCAATTAGGCACGACCGTTGTGTTCTTTACTAATGAACAACGGTTCAACGACGCCTCCCTCAACGCTGCCATCCATCACCCAAAAACATCCCGACCTATCCAAGCTTACACACACAGAGACACACACACACACACACAGAGACACACACACACAGAGACACACACACACAGAGACACACACACACAGAGACACACACACACAGAGACACACACACACACACACACACACAGAGACACACACACACAGAGACACACACACACAGAGACACACACACACACACAGACACACACACACACACACACACAGGCAGTTTGATGGCTTTCTGGCCGTTGCTCTCAGCCTCCTGCTGGATGTGTGCCTCCCCTCCTCCTCTTCCTCTTTCCCCCTTGTCAACACAATACCTACACCCATCAGTCCTGCGGCCCGGGGCCCTGTGGGGGGGGATCCGTCCCTCGCAGAGTCCTCTGGGTGCTTTCCCACTGCACACATACATATTTGTTGTTGGATACCAGTGGGGACCGTAAAACAATAAAATGATACATGTGTGTTGGTGAAAAATGACAAAAGAATACCGTGTACTGTTACATGTATTTTACATTTGCAATTCAGGACTTTTACTTGTAATGGAGAACTTTAAGATCATAGTATTAGTACTTTGACTTCAGTAAAGAATCATAGCACTTTCCCCAGCTCTGGTCGGAGCGTGCAGGGACCCAGCCATGCCTCCTGTCTTCTGATAACTCTTTCCCGCCTGTCTCACTTCCTGAACTCTCCTCCTCCGTATGGCTCTCCTGCTGCTCCTGTTTGCATCAGCTCTACGTACTCCCACTAATGTTTGACAGGTTGTCTGTTGCTCTCACACCAAGCACTCATGTTTGACGCAGACTCTGATTCCTCGGTAACCTTTGTCTTCTCTATTTTTGCTAATTGTTGAAATGAATGATTATGGACCTATCTTAACTTGAGTTAGTTGTGTCTGTTCAGTGCCAGTGTTAAAGCACTTGAAAGTTGAAACATCAGATGGTGACCACAAACAACCAAACATACATCTCCACAAGATCAATACCTTGTATGTGTGAAAGAAGAGCGTATCGTCATGTTGCAGGGACGAGATGAATGTGTCCCAGCATGCTCCCTGGCTGAAGACTTCCTGCTTTGATAACAGCCAAGAAGCTGCTCACTCTCATTATGGAGAAGAGGAAGCAGACTGCTCCTCTTCCTCTCTGAAGTTGGCCTGCTTGTTGGAATGATTCATGCCCATTCGTTAGAGGGGAAGCAGGGAGTGAGGAGCAGGGGGGGGGGGGTCACTTCTGCAGGGCTCTTGTGGCTGTGCCAACTTTCAGAAGGAGACATCGGGAGGGGGGGTTTCAGCGGTGTGTTTAAGGATGTTCACCACAGAAACATTTAGCGTATAATGCACTGATCCAGTCCTCAGACCAGGCCTGAACACGGTGTGGGGATCAGGACTTGACTATAAGAGACAGGTAACCAATAGCACTGATCCAGTCCTCAGACCAGGCCTGAACACGGTGTGGGGATCAGGACTTGACTATAAGAGACAGGTAACCAATAGCACTGATCCAGTCCTCAGACCAGGCCTGAACACGGTGTGGGGATGGGATCAGGACTTGACTATAAGAGGCAGGTAACCAATAGCACTGATCCAGTCCTCAGACCAGGCCTGAACACGGTGTGGGGATCAGGACTTGACTATAAGAGGCAGGTAACCAATAGCACTGATCCAGTCCTCAGACCAGGCCTGAACACGGTGTGGGGATGGGATCAGGACTTGACTATAAGAGACAGGTAACCAATAGCACTGATCCAGTCCTCAGACCAGGCCTGAACACGGTATGGGGATGGGATCAGGACTTGACTATAAGAGACAGGTAACCAATAGCACTGATCCAGTCCTCAGACCAGGCCTGAACACGGTGTGGGGATGGGATCAGGACTTGACTATAAGAGGCAGGTAACCAATAGCACTGATCCAGTCCTCAGACCAGGCCTGAACACGGTGTGGGGATGGGATCAGGACTTGACTATAAGAGACAGGTAACCAATAGCACTGATCCAGTCCTCAGACCAGGCCTGAACACGGTGTGGGGATGGGATCAGGACTTGACTATAAGAGGCAGGTAACCAATAGCACTGATCCAGTCCTCAGACCAGGCCTGAACACGGTGTGGGGATCAGGACTTGACTATAAGAGACAGGTAACCAATAGCACTGATCCAGTCCTCAGACCAGGCCTGAACACGGTGTGGGGATGGGATCAGGACTTGACTATAAGAGGCAGGTAACCAATAGCACTGATCCAGTCCTCAGACCAGGCCTGAACACGGTGTGGGGATGGGATCAGGACTTGACTATAAGAGACAGGTAACCAATAGCACTGATCCAGTCCTCAGACCAGGCCTGAACACGGTGTGGGGATGGGATCAGGACTTGACTATAAGAGGCAGGTAACCAATAGCACTGATCCAGTCCTCAGACCAGGCCTGAACACGGTGTGGGGATCAGGACTTGACTATAAGAGACAGGTAACCAATAGCACTGATCCAGTCCTCAGACCAGGCCTGAACACGGTGTGGGGATGGGATCAGGACTTGACTATAAGAGACAGGTAACCAATAGCACTGATCCAGTCCTCAGACCAGGCCTGAACACGGTGTGGGGATGGGATCAGGACTTGACTATAAGAGGCAGGTAACCAATAGCACTGATCCAGTCCTCAGACCAGGCCTGAACACGGTGTGGGGATGGGATCAGGACTTGACTATAAGAGGCAGGTAACCAATAGCACTGATCCAGTCCTCAGACCAGGCCTGAACACGGTGTGGGGATGGGATCAGGACTTGACTATAAGAGACAGGTAACCAATAGCACTGATCCAGTCCTCAGACCAGGCCTGAACACGGTGTGGGGATCAGGACTTGACTATAAGAGGCAGGTAACCAATAGCACTGATCCAGTCCTCAGACCAGGCCTGAACACGGTGTGGGGATGGGATCAGGACTTGACTATAAGAGGCAGGTAACCAATAGCACTGATCCAGTCCTCAGACCAGGCCTGAACACGGTGTGGGGATGGGATCAGGACTTGACTATAAGAGGCAGGTAACCAATAGCACTGATCCAGTCCTCAGACCAGGCCTGAACACGGTGTGGGGATGGGATCAGGACTTGACTATAAGAGACAGGTAACCAATAGCACTGATCCAGTCCTCAGACCAGGCCTGAACACGGTGTGGGGATGGGATCAGGACTTGACTATAAGAGGCAGGTAACCAATAGCACTGATCCAGTCCTCAGACCAGGCCTGAACACGGTGTGGGGATCAGGACTTGACTATAAGAGACAGGTAACCAATAGCACTGATCCAGTCCTCAGACCAGGCCTGAACACGGTGTGGGGATGGGATCAGGACTTGACTATACGAGGCAGGTAACCAATAGCACTGATCCAGTCCTCAGACCAGGCCTGAACACGGTGTGGGGATGGGATCAGGACTTGACTATAAGAGACAGGTAACCAATAGCACTGATCCAGTCCTCAGACCAGGCCTGAACACGGTGTGGGGATGGGATCAGGACTTGACTATAAGAGGCAGGTAACCAATAGCACTGATCCAGTCCTCAGACCAGGCCTGAACACGGTGTGGGGATCAGGACTTGACTATAAGAGACAGGTAACCAATAGCACTGATCCAGTCCTCAGACCAGGCCTGAACACGGTGTGGGGATGGGATCAGGACTTGACTATAAGAGACAGGTAACCAATAGCACTGATCCAGTCCTCAGACCAGGCCTGAACACGGTGTGGGGATGGGATCAGGACTTGACTATAAGAGGCAGGTAACCAATAGCACTGATCCAGTCCTCAGACCAGGCCTGAACACGGTGTGGGGATGGGATCAGGACTTGACTATAAGAGGCAGGTAACCAATAGCACTGATCCAGTCCTCAGACCAGGCCTGAACACGGTGTGGGGATGGGATCAGGACTTGACTATAAGAGACAGGTAACCAATAGCACTGATCCAGTCCTCAGACCAGGCCTGAACACGGTGTGGGGATCAGGACTTGACTATAAGAGGCAGGTAACCAATAGCACTGATCCAGTCCTCAGACCAGGCCTGAACACGGTGTGGGGATGGGATCAGGACTTGACTATAAGAGGCAGGTAACCAATAGCACTGATCCAGTCCTCAGACCAGGCCTGAACACGGTGTGGGGATGGGATCAGGACTTGACTATAAGAGGCAGGTAACCAATAGCACTGATCCAGTCCTCAGACCAGGCCTGAACACGGTGTGGGGATGGGATCAGGACTTGACTATAAGAGACAGGTAACCAATAGCACTGATCCAGTCCTCAGACCAGGCCTGAACACGGTGTGGGGATGGGATCAGGACTTGACTATAAGAGGCAGGTAACCAATAGCACTGATCCAGTCCTCAGACCAGGCCTGAACACGGTGTGGGGATGGGATCAGGACTTGACTATAAGAGGCAGGTAACCAATAGCACTGATCCAGTCCTCAGACCAGGCCTGAACACGGTGTGGGGATGGGATCAGGACTTGACTATAAGAGGCAGGTAACCAATAGCACTGATCCAGTCCTCAGACCAGGCCTGAACACGGTGTGGGGATCAGGACTTGACTATAAGAGACAGGTAACCAATAGCACTGATCCAGTCCTCAGACCAGGCCTGAACACGGTGTGGGGATGGGATCAGGACTTGACTATAAGAGGCAGGTAACCAATAGCACTGATCCAGTCCTCAGACCAGGCCTGAACACGGTGTGGGGATGGGATCAGGACTTGACTATAAGAGACAGGTAACCAATAGCACTGATCCAGTCCTCAGACCAGGCCTGAACACGGTGTGGGGATGGGATCAGGACTTGACTATAAGAGGCAGGTAACCAATAGCACTGATCCAGTCCTCAGACCAGGCCTGAACACGGTGTGGGGATGGGATCAGGACTTGACTATAAGAGGCAGGTAACCAATAGCACTGATCCAGTCCTCAGACCAGGCCTGAACACGGTGTGGGGATCAGGACTTGACTATAAGAGACAGGTAACCAATAGCACTGATCCAGTCCTCAGACCAGGCCTGAACACGGTGTGGGGATGGGATCAGGACTTGACTATAAGAGACAGGTAACCAATAGCACTGATCCAGTCCTCAGACCAGGCCTGAACACGGTGTGGGGATGGGATCAGGACTTGACTATAAGAGGCAGGTAACCAATAGCACTGATCCAGTCCTCAGACCAGGCCTGAACACGGTGTGGGGATGGGATCAGGACTTGACTATAAGAGGCAGGTAACCAATAGCACTGATCCAGTCCTCAGACCAGGCCTGAACACGGTGTGGGGATGGGATCAGGACTTGACTATAAGAGGCAGGTAACCAATAGCACTGATCCAGTCCTCAGACCAGGCCTGAACACGGTGTGGGGATGGGATCAGGACTTGACTATAAGAGGCAGGTAACCAATAGCACTGATCCAGTCCTCAGACCAGGCCTGAACACGGTATGGGGATGGGATCAGGACTTGACTATAAGAGGCAGGTAACCAATAGCACTGATCCAGTCCTCAGACCAGGCCTGAACACGGTGTGGGGATGGGATCAGGACTTGACTATAAGAGGCAGGTAACCAATAGCACTGATCCAGTCATTCAAAGGAACATGTTTAAAACTAGTATTATTTAAGAGTGATACATTTGAGCCATCCTCTCTCCGGTATCAATCGCTGACTTTTAACCTGAATCGTGAAGCACTTTTGAAGGAACTCTATAAATGAATAATTGATACTCTGATGTTTGAAAATGATGATGATTGAGATTGTATCATCATAAGGGTTTGCAGAAACATCTAATAAGTCATTGGTACAAGTATTTAAAGCTATGCTTAACTGCAGCTGTTCTGTAACCGTTGGAGAACTTTGTTGATGCAACAGGTGCCCTTTCTTCGCTCTTCTGACTGACAGGTGGAGTGTACTTTGCAAAGGTGTGTTTACAGGGGAGGGTCTTACTGGGACGGGAGGCCTCTGCATGTGCACACCGCTCCTCACTGACTGAGGGGTGAAGAATGTGCATTAAGATGTCGGTTTGCGTTGAATGTTATGCCTTTGGGCTGAGGTCTATTTGTTGAATGAGAAAGGACAGGAGGTGACGCTCTGGGACAAATGACATCATTGGGAATGTGATAGAAACAGCTGCGAGTGATGGTATATTGGAAGTGTGTCAAAAAGATATGCAAATGTTTTCAACTTAAGCTGTAGCAGGATGTGATATTACATATATAGGCAGGTTACAAGTAAGTGCATTGGTTAGAAAATAGTACATACATATATATGTTTTACAAGCAAACAACTCTTGGGTTTAACCCAGTGGTTCCCAAAGTGGGGGGCGCAGAGGCATGACAGGGGGGGGGCGCGAGAGACCAGGAGGAAAAATGGCTATTTAAAAAAATAATAATAATCAGAATTTTAAAAATGATTGATTCCAAAATAATATGATACAGTACTATTACGTCTGGGTCTCTGTGTTTCATTAAAGCTTGGCTCTGTGTGTGTGTGGAACGAGCCATTTTGTGTGCGTGCGCGAGCGAGAGAGAGCGCACCGGTACGGCACCGGAGATCGTAGTTGTTAGCTTCTGGTGCTAGCGAGCTACGCTAACGGATATAAGGAGCTTTTTCAACAACAAGTTGGAGGAGAGTCCTCTCCTGTCAGACTGAGAGACTCAGGTGAGCTAAAGGACTCTCTGAGTGTTTAGATAGTTAACTTTAGTCTAAGTTATCTCAGTGGGTTTCAAATATTTTGTTCACCATTAATGTAAACAATTATTTCCGAGGCACACGTTTATATGATCATTATAGTTATAAAAAAATCAGAGAATAAAGGAAAAACATTTATGAAATACTATATGGCAGTAAAACAAGAATAAAGTTTAAAAGGGTGATTTGTAAAATATCCATAAAGAAAAAGAAAATCTGTTTCCAGTTCTGTTTCATCTGGGTGTTGAGAGATGTATCCATAGATCTCTTCATTTTGCTCTCAAAGTGCACCAGATTGATGCTTTTAACTTCAATAATTAAAAGTAAATATTGCCGGGGGAGCTTGTCCCCGGACCCCCCTATGTGAGGTCCACACACCACCTATACAAATAGCACTCTACCCCTGCTTGCACCTATATGCCTCGAGCCTTCATTGTAACTGTCACACTGTGTATATGCGTAGGGATTGTTGCAGCACTTTGGTCTGGAGGTTTAAAGTGCTTTATAAATAAAGTTGTATTGTATTGTATTGTAGAAAATTCCACTGTGGCGACCAGTACCTTAATGGGCCTGACAGAAAAAGTTTGAGAACCACTGGTTTAACCAAAGATAATAAAGTTGTTCAGGTAACATGAAGAGGGAATATATCTATATGTTATAAGTCATATCAAAGTGCCAGGTAGTTTGATTGTCAGACTGTCTTTCATAGCTCATATGTATGTCCAGTGATATAAACATGTAATTTGACATTTAACTCAAATGACACATCAGGTGTGATTTGGGGACTGGGGAAGGGGAGGGGGTGTATGTGTGCAGTGTGTAATGTTTGTGAGTCTGTTCGATCAAAAATGTAATACAAATATTTCAGTGAAAATAATTCGACTCGATCACAATCTCTGAACTTTATTTGAAACATGCCAAGTTTCATTTCCCTGAAGATATCCAAGGGTTTACCATAACTCTACTGTATCTTGATGCTAGGGCATTTGCATGCGTTGCAGTTGGTTGTCAGATTTAGACACGGCAGCATTGAGTTTTTAAAGGTGATCGGTCAGGTTTTTAGATTTATATCAGTCCTATGTTATCATGTGACCAAGGACTCCAGGTCCACTATATATAAATACAAAATAAATGGTTCTGCAGAGCTTCAAACTCAACCTCAGCCAGCATGTGCGGAATGAAAGTACATGTATAGGTGCTTAGCTCCTTCTGCTGAAACAAGTGAGATTTGTGTTTTTGAAAACAATCTTGGTGAATGTGTGTATTTAGTTATTTTAATTGTGTACTTTTTTATTATTATTATTATTGTGTGTCTTTTTTATGTTTGACTTTGACCCCTGCTTTACGGGGACGCTGTCCTCAATCATAGCCATAGACTGTGCATAGAGTGTAAAGGTTGTGAGCAGGTCTGCAGCTGTTCTATCAGTGTGTTTGAGGTGTAGGCTCTCCAACACCTCCTAAGGTCTCTCCCCTCTCAGAGTTGAGGCCACATAAAGCAGAGCTGCTCCTCACCTCCACTCCTGTAGCGGTGCATTTGATATATGTACATTAAAGAGGTGAGGCGTCTGCTGGCAGAATCTGCTTTCCACCGCCTTCAATCAATGAAAACGTTTTTGTGAGAGGAGCCCAAGATAAATATTGGCAGAAAAGAAAAATATGTCGTCCTCCCCAATCGAGGGGACATAATGATATTCAAAAGGAGACCCCCTGCTGAGATGCAAGGCAAACTGTTCCTAAGCAACAAAACACATTTCCCTCTCCGAGTGCTCACATCGAGGCTGGTGTCAGGATTTAGGGAGGTGTGTGTGTGAGTGTGTGTGTGGCGCTGACAACTTAAACCGGCAGTGGGTCATTCTGTCTCTATACTGTGTGTCTTTGTCTATTGGGTGTGCGTTTGCAGTCTTCAGTGTGTGTGTGTGTGTGTGTGTGTGTGTGTGTGTGTGTGTGCTGAGTGGATTAGGGGTGTTAGGGAACAGTGACCAGCATCAGTGACAGTGGATTGAGTCCAGATGTGCTCAGCTTGCAGCAGCGTGTGAGATGTGACACTCTCACTCTCTTCATTTATAACAGCAAAGTTCCTGATCTAACTGTAGAGTTAATATGAGCGTTAAAGCAATTAAGGTAGCGTGGGTAATGTATTCAAGATGTTTAATTTGATATATTTAATTAAAAATATATCAAATTCAATTCTGTTTAAATTCCGATAGAAAAAAATATTCAAATGTTCTGACGAAGGAAAGAAAATCATCTGGAATATGTGAATGAGCATCCTTTAAGTTTCCCATTGTTGTTCTGTCTTTATAATTGAGGTACTTCGCAGAATGAATTAACACCACCAAATATTTTCAACAACATACATTATTGAAATGATTTTGCTCTTTCCCCGCTTTGATTCTTATCACTATTTCACTTATTTACTGCTTTTATCCACAGCAACTTACAATAAGTGCATTCAACAGAAACCTGAATATATATGATCTGATCTTTAAACAAACATTAAAAGATGTCATGTCTAATCAGAGGGTCATTCAGAATGTGTTGTATGTAGTTCTGTTCTCACTTCTTATTTAGCAAAATACCAGAAATAGTTGACAGTTGAAGTTATTTCCCAGAAGGCACTATAGATTTGCATGATGGGAATATATGCCGATGGTTTGCCCCATTCTGTCCAGCAGTTTGAACATGGTGAGGAGGGGGAGAGGTGGTCCTGCTCCTCAGCCTCTCCCCTGTCATCCCGAACCCTTTCTCTCTCCCGCCATGACGTTATACACCTGTGTCAGAGTCACTCCCTGCTGTGATGTGTTTGGAGTATTGGCATGGTGACGGCTGGGCACCTTGTTACTGAAGGATGATTAGTGGGTTGGCATCATGATCACTGAGACTCCTCATCACTGCAGTGACAGAGAGGAGAACTCAGGATCTGAATCTAAACATTCACAGCTGTTCAGGGTTCAGTGAGGATGAATTCTGTCCTAAACTGTAGATTTGATCAAAGTCATAAACACATCTAATAATAGATCATCCAGAGAAAAAGATCACAGAGTAATCCCATAATAATCATATCTCAGTGAAAGCTTATAAATGATCTAACACTGCCACCTAGTGGCATCCACTGCTAGTTTCAGCTTCAATAATGAAACAACCAGACCGAGGCAAACATGAACCCAGAGAGGGGCTCTGCTGAAATCTGCTCATGAAGCAGCCAAGAAAATAGCTTCAAAAGTACATCATTTTCAAATAAAATAATAAAAGTAACAGTGCAGTGTGAGATATGATTGACAAAAAGAAAAGTCTTCAGCCTGGATTTAAAAGTAGTCAGAGTTGCAGTGGACCTGCAGGTTTCTGGGAGTTTGTTCCAGATATTTGGAGCATAATAACTGAACGCTGCTTTACCATGTTTAGTTCTGACTCTGGGGACAGAAAGCTGACCAGTCCCTGAAGACCTGAGAGATCTGGATGGTTCATCATTTAGCAGGAGGTCACAAATGTATTTTGGACCTAAACCATTCAAAGCTTTACAAACCAGCAGCAGTATTTTGAAATCAGTTATTTGACACACAGGAAGCCAGTGTAAAGACCAAGAACAGGAGTGATTTCACTAGTGTTAGAGAGGACTCGAGCAGCGGCGTTCTGATACACTAGATCTTTTAGTGAGACCTGTAAAGAAACTGACAGATTGAAATGCATGGATATGTTTCTCCACTTGTCCTGCTGAGACTTCTGTCCAGCTCTTGCCTGGTTTGAGTGGAGATATTCTTAAGGTGATAGACAGGAGGCTGACTGACTGAATTCAGGTCCGGTCCATTACTGCTCTAGGTTTACAGGCTAAAGTCCTGCAGTCATAATCGCACAAGGCAAGTTTATTTATATTAACTAATATAAGTGGACCATGTATTTTCAGCTAAACACAGAGAGGGGACAGGGGGGTGCAGTGCTGGGAAGGTTCCAGTCCGCCTCCTGGGCCCTGCCGAGGTGCCCTTGAGCAACTGCTCCTGGCACCAGACGGGTAGCAGCCCCTCACTCTGCCACCTCTCCACTACTGCATGTAGTCCTGTTTGTGCATATATAAACTATGTGTGTAATGTTAATAACACCAGAGTTAAATGCTGAATTCCACTCAGGGATGTATCAAGTCTTTCTTACTCTTTGACCTTCTTTATAGTCAGCGGGTAAGAATCGTTTCATCTAGAGGAGCCCTTCACCCACCAGATGATTCTGAGGAGTCATCAGACGAGAGCAAAGGAGAACAAGTTGTTCAGGACACACAGTTCTTCTGTTATTAGTGTAGAACTTCAAATGCCTTTGCAAGATCCTTAAATGTCACAAAAGACGATCGCATGACACTATGAGAATATTGAATCGACATATTTTCTGTCCCTCTCAGAAAGTCTGCATGTTGTGTTTGAGGGACTCACAGATGGTGTGGTGAAATTGTCTCGCAGCGGCTTGCGTCACAATGTTTCCGGAATAAACTCCACTAATTTCCCCTCGTGGTGATTAAGTATGTACAATGAAATAATTTGCTGTTCCGTCGCAACCAATTATGTACACTTTGGAGTCGTGAGTGGCAACATGAGAGAGACACAAATTAGCTGCCATTTGTAACATTTATCCTTCCTGGATATCAGAAGCCAAATCAAAGCAATTATGACCCGAGCGTGTCTACTTCGGAGTTTACCGAGTTCATTACGCAAATTAACTTCCTAATTAGCTTTTGGCTTCATACTCACTTTCATCCGCTTTTTTAGGGTGCTTTTAAGTAATGGCCGGCACATTAGAGCCCAAACAGAGCTGTGTGCAAATACAACAGGGGCAGCAGAATGGCCCGCTTACAATCAGACCTAATCAAAATCCCAGCATGCACCAGGGGACATTTGATGGCTCAAATATTGCGAGAAAAACAAGGTCCTCCTCCTCCGCACAAATGCTGCATGTTATTGACTTCACTCTGTCCTTTATTAAAGAGCTCAGGAAGCTTAGAGAAAAAAAGATTTCATTTCAGTTTTTGTGTTTTGTATTTGCATTAAGTGTAGATCCAAAGAGAAGAAATGATCTCAACCTTCAGTAGTTAAAGGGATTGTTCCTGATCAAGAACTCCGCCTAGAAGGAGTCAAACCAGAAGAGATGATCAGGATCACATTTATGTCCAGGCGGAACATCGATATGAGGTAATAACAGTGAACACAGAAATGTTGAGTACACCAAAGTTTTATGTTAGAAATATATAGTAAGGTCCCCAGCACATAGAAGACGCCGGATGCTAGCTTGCCTATGTTGGGCAATTTGCACAATTGGCATAAGGTTGATTAATTAGCATGGTGGGTGGTGGGCTGGCTGTTATGCACAGTGTAAATCCTGATAAAACAACTCCCTGTTGTAAATACAACCTCATTTGAGTGTATTGTCTTTTCATTGGCTGGCTCATCACAGCTACAGGTTGTCCTCATATACAAAGAGCAGTTGCCGCACAACTCCAACACCACATGTCCAACCATGAGCTCTATGAACCCCTTCAGTCTGGCTTCAGACCCCACAACAGCACAGAGACTGCCCTCATTAAAATCACGAATGACCTCCTCATTGCTTCTGATTCCGGCCTCATCAGCATTCTGATCCTCCTGGACCTCTCTGCAGCCTTCGATACCATATCCCACACCATCCTCCTCAGCCGCCTGTCTGACCACCTTGGCCTCAGTGACACAGCTCTTGCCTGGTTTGAGTCTTACCTCTTGAACCGGAAACACTCTGTCACCATCAGTGACTGCAGTTCCCCATCGACCCCAGTCAACCAAGGTGTACCTCAAGGCTCTGTGCTTGGACCCCTCCTCTTCACCATTTACATGCTCCCACTTGGTCAAATCATCCGCCACCATGGTCTCAGCTTTCACTCATACCCTGATGACACACAGCTCTATCTCTGCACCAAACCGTCCACCTCAGCTCCCCCCTCAATCGCTTGTCAACTGCCTACAGACATACAAAACTGGATGTCATCAAACCTGCTCAAACTAAACAGCAACAAAACAGAGCTCATGATTGTGGCTCCCAAGGCGCAGCTCGGAAGGTTGGAGATCTGCTTCTCTCCATTGACGGCTGCTCCATCTCTCCGTCCACTGAAGTCATCCTGGACACCACCCTCTCCTTCCAGGCTCACATCAAATCTGTCACTGTGACGGGGTTTTCTTTGTCCGTTCGTAAACATAGGCGTAGTCGGTTGATTTAAGCTCAAAAAGTTTTATTTATAACGACAAAAGAAAAAATACTGTTTGACCAGAATATCGAAACAGAATAAATTAAATAAAAAAAATCAAAGTTAACGAAATTAGGTTTTCTATCACTTAGATATGGAGTAAACATATCCATGAGCTGTTGCCTTCGCTGCAACACCGTCCCTTATGAACACATAGCCCCTCCGTCAATGGTTACACAATTCATTCAAAAAGAGCATTGTCAACCTCATTCTAACACCTCAAACATGAGAAAAACGATACGACCCAAACCCATACATAAACAGGTTAACTATCTTATAACACAATCATCCCCCATCATTAATAAACACAAAAGAAAGAATAAATTGCATGCTTCATTAAATCATATTTAAACCACGGAAGTGATGCGCCTCCGTCTTTTCGAAAAAACTGGGGGAACTGCCGTTCCCTGCTCGTCATGCAAGTATCGCGTACTTTAGTTTTGTATGTTTTAAATAATTGTGTGTGTGTGTGTGTGTGTGTGCACGCGCCGCGGGCTGTCAGTGGCGGAGTCGGTCACTCTGTGATCCGCTCCGTCACAGTCACCAAATCGGCTTTCTACCACCTCAAAAACATTTCCAGACTCCGGCCTTCACTCTCTGACTCTGTGGCAGAAACGCTAATACACGCCTTCATCACATCCCGTCTGGACTACTGCAATGGAGTCCTGTCCGGGGTTCCCAGCAAAGCCCTGGAGAGGCTCCAGTACGTCCAGAACTCTGCCGCCAGGATTCTCACCCGCACCAAGCCCTGGCAACACGTCACCCCCACCCTCCTCCATATTCACTGGATGCCGGTCAAGTCCCGGATTCAGTATAAAACACTCCTCCTCAATTACAAGTCTCTCCATGCCCTCGCCCCCCAGTACTTATCGGACCTTCTCCATCCCTACACCCTTCTTGGAGTCTGCGGTCCTCAGACACGGGCCTGCTCTCCATTCCCCGCTCTCGCCTCCGAACTGTTGGTGACAAGGCGTTAAGTGTTGCGGCCCCCACCATCTGGAATGCACTCCCTGCAGAGATCCGCAATGCCGCTTCCCTGGACATCTTCAAGTCATCATTAAAAGCTCACCTGTTCACCATGGCCTTTGACCCCTAACCCATCACAGTCCCCCTGCTTCCACTCCTACTGCTATTTATTAAATGTTTTACTTTGTTAATTGCCCCTTTTGTTTGTTCACCATGTAAAGCGGCCTTGGGTCCCTTGAAAGGCGCTATACAAATGTAATCTATTATTATTATTGTTATTATTTCTAACATAAAACTTTGGTGTACTGCAAACAGACTTTAATAAGAAGTGCTGAGTCATACCAGGAAGTCCACGGGGTCCTGAGGGTGGGCGGTGCAGCACTCCACCAGGCCCTGGGTCAGGGTGGGCATGACGTGCTCCATCAGGTAGATCGTCATGGGGATGGACTGGACCTCCAGTAGCTCCTCCTCCTGCTGCTTCATCTCCTCCAGACCCCCCGTCTGACAGGACGCATCACACATGTAAAGCATGGCTCTCAGACACTTACAGGACACACTAGTTTAGCACTTGTTTATTGTTTGGTCCATCCTGTTGGCTAAAGCACTTTGAATTGCCTTGTGTTGAAAGGTGCTATATAAATAAACTTGCCTTGCCTTGCCTTGCCTAATGATAATGTTGGTGACTAGGACTGGCACTCTGAGAGCAGAAATGTCTGCCAAGGCTGATGTTGCCTTCACATGCTGCTGAGATGGTCATATTTCTTCCAACTTCTGAGTGTTTATGAACTCATGTTTAAAATAAACATATTATTCTTCCCCCTCTCTGAAGAACCAGCACCTTACCGTGGTAGAGAGGTTTGTGTGCCCTGATGAACCTGGGGGCTGTGTTGTCTGGAACCTTGTGTTCCTGGTAGGGTCTCCCATGGCAAATTGGTCTCAGGCAAGGGGCCAGACTAAGATTGGTTCAAAAAGACCTCATGAAAGACAACATACGAAGTGAGGATACCCGGCCCGGAGGAAGCCCGGGGTCCCTTTCTGGAGCCAGGCCCAGAAGGAGGACTCGTCGGCGAGCGTCTGGTGGCCGGGCTTGCCACGGAGCCCGGCCGGGCCCAGCCCGAAAAGGCAACGTGGGCAACACCTCCGCTTCTCCATCCCGCGGGCCCACCACCTACGGGAAACAACGATGGGGTCGGGTGCGCTGCCAGAAGGGTGGCAGTGAAAGCGGAGGGTCTCGACGGACCAGACCCGGGCGACAGAAGCTGGCTTTGGGGACGTGGAACGTCACCTCTCTGGGGGGGAAGGAGTCGGAGCTTGTGCGGGAGGTGGAGCGGTACCAGTTGGATCTGGTTGGGCTCACCTCTACGCACAGCGTCGGCTCTGGAACCTTACTTCTGGATAGGGGTTGGACTCTATTCTTCTCCGGAGTTGCTCAAGGTGTGAGGCGCCGGGCGGGTGTGGGGATACTCACAAGTCCCCGGTTGGGTGCTTCGTTGTTGGAGTCTACCCCAGTGGACGAGAGGGTTGCCTCCCTACGCCTGCGGGTTATGGGGGGGAAAACTCTGACTGTTGTGTGTGCTTATGCACCCAACAGCAGCCTCTGGATAGACCTGGTAAGCCCAAACGTGTAGTTCGGGTGAACTGGGAACGTCTGGAGGATGCCCAGGTTCAGGAGGCCTTCAACTCACACCTCCGGCGGAGCTTTTCGGGCATTCCTGTGGAGGTTGGGGACATTGAACCAGAGTGGTCGGTGTTCAAAGCCTCTATTGCCGAAGCCGCGGCGGGGAGCTGTGGTCTCAAGGTCCTAGGTGCCTCAAGGGGCGGTAACCCTCGAACCTCCTGGTGGACACCGGTGGTCAGGGAAGCCGTCCGACTGAAGAAGGAGGCCTTCAGGGATTTGTTATCCCGGGGGACTCCCGAGGCAGTTGCAAGGTACCGACAGGCCCGAAGGGCAGCAGCCTCAGCCGTGGCCGAGGCAAAGCAGCGGGTGTGGGAGAAGTTCGGAGAGGACATGGAAAAGGACTTTCGGGCGGCACCAAAGTTGTTCTGGAAAACTGTCCGACACCTCAGGAGGGGGAAGCAGGGAACCATCCAAGCTGTGTACAGTAAGGATGGGACGTTGTTGACCTCAACTGATGGAGTGTTAGGGCGTTGGAAGGAGCACTTTGAGGAACTCCTGAACTCGACAACTCCGTCCTCTATGTTAGAGGCAGAGCTGGAGTATGACGGGGGATCAACACCAATCTCCTGGGGGGAGGTCACTGAGGTTGTTAAACAACTCCACAGTGGCAAAGCCCCGGGGGTGGATGAGATCCGCCCAGAAATGCTGAAGGCTCTGGGTGTTGAGGGACTGTCTTGGTTGACACGTCTCATCAACATTGCGTGGAAGTCGGAAACGGTACCGAAGGAGTGGCAGACCGGGGTGGTGGTTCCCCTTTTTAAAAAGGGGGACCAGAGGGTGTGTGCCAATTACAGAGGCATCACACTACTCAGGCCTCCCCGGGAAAGTTTACTCTAAGGTACTCGAAAGGAGGGTCAGGCCGATTGTCGAACCTCAGATTGAGGAGGAACAATGCGGATTCCGTCCTGGTCGTGGAACGACGGATCAGCTTTTTACTCTCGCAAGGATCCTGGAGGGGGCTTGGGAGTACGCTTATCCGGTCTACATGTGTTTTGTGGACTTGGAGAAGGCGTACGACCGGGTTCCCAGGGAGTTACTGTGGGAGGTGCTGCGGGAGTATGGGGTGAGGGGGTCTCTACTCAGGGCCATCCAATCTCTGTACTCCCAAAGCGAGAGCTGTGTCCGGGTCCTCGGCAGTAAGTCGGACCCATTTCCGGTGAGGGTTGGCCTCCGCCAGGGCTGCGCTTTGTCACCAATCCTGTTTGTAATATACATGGATCGGATTTCGAGGCGTAGTCATGGGGGGGGGGGGGTCTGCAGTTCGGTGGGCTAAGGATTGCACCACTGCTTTTTGCAGATGATGTGGTTCTGATGGCTTCATCGGTCTGCGACCTTCAGCACTCACTGGATCGGTTCGCAACCGAGTGTGAAGCGGCTGGGACGAGGATCAGCACCTCCAAATCTGAGGCCATGGTTCTCAGCAGGAAACCGATGGATTGTCCACTCCAAGTAGGGAATGAGTCCTTACCCCAAGTGAAGGAGTTCAAGTATCTCGGGGTTTTGTTCTCGAGTGAGGGAACAATGGAGCGTGAGATGGGCCGGAGAATCGGAGCAGCGGGAGCGGTACTGCAGTCGCTTTACCGCACCGTTGTGACGAAAAGGGAGCTGAGCCAGAAGGCAAAGCTCTCTGTCTACCGGGCCATTTTCGTTCCTACCCTCACCTATGGTCATGAAGGATGGGTCATGACCGAAAGAACGAGATCGCGGATACAAGCGGCCGAGATGGGTTTTCTCCGCAGGGTGGCTGGTGTCTCCCTTAGGGATAAGGTGAGAAGTTCGGTCATCCGGGAGGGACTCGGAGTTGAGCCGCTCCTCCTTCGCGTCGAAAGGAGCCAGTTGAGGTGGTTCGGGCACCTAGTTAGGATGCCACCTGGGCGCCTCCCTAGGGAGGTGTTCCAGGCACGTCCAGCTGGGAAGAGACCAAGGGGTAGACCTAGGACCAGGTGGAGGGATTATATCTCTTCGCTGGCCTGGGAGCGCCTTGGGATCCCCCAGTCAGAGCTGGTTGATGTCGCCAGGGAAAAGGAAGTTTGGGGCTCTCTGCTGGAACTGCTACCCCCGCGACCCGACCACGGATAAGCGGAAGAAGATGGATGGATGGATGGATATTATTCTTCCCCGTCTTTGATTTCTAAAATAAAGAAGGAGAAATCATTCTCAGAGTGAGACGTGCTGCCGCTGGGCGCTTTTCTTGGTTTATATCATATTTAGTCCACCACATCCTGTTTCATTTTTAGCCAGGTTCAGTTGTCTAAAAGTCTGTCCATTTTTGCTTTATCTGAGTGGAAATTTTAGGCAAAAAATGCAGGTGAAATGTTAGTCGTCAGATTGATGTCCACCTAGTTTTATATCTAATAAAGTTGTATTTTTTAAACTGCATTTTAGTTTATTATTTTTTGGCAAAAATATTGATGTTGATAAAGACACAGTGTGTGTGTGCTGCCTGTACATCCTGTCATCCCCTCTTGTCAAAACGTTTGTTGACATACAGTCAGTTTTCTTACCAAATGACCCCTGGATGACAATAGAGCAAACCCCAGAATGTGCATCTAATGAAGCAGGCTATAAGAAGCGGAGCCTAGTAAAAAAAACCTACTAAGTGGACCTTTGAGTAAAGATTTGTATTTTATACATGACAAGGCCTAACCTGATCTAATACTTTCCTCATTTGCTGTTTTCTGGTATGCAAGACTTATGAATATGAAATGTAGCAAAAGCTGAGATGATCAGAGATAAGTAGTTCACTCGTCATCTAGTTGTTACCAATCATTTCTATACAGATTGTATTGGACTGTAGAAGTTAGATGGGCACATGTTTAGTACTGAATGTATGGTAACACATCCCTAATAGGTGTGAGAGCTCCTGTCTGCCATCAGGAGCTCTTCATGTTGAGGAGAAATACCAAGCAAACGCCTATTTTAAATGTTGCCTTTACATAAGAGATATTGTGAATGGGGAATAATAGAGTGGTTTATTGTGACATTTGTTTTTTCTTCTGTCTGCTGTATTCTCAGCTTTGGTATAAACACGCTGATCATGGGTCAGTCTCGTGATGGAACAGTCTTTGTTTTGTGAAGGTGTGTTACCTTCTCCTGCATTACCCACCCACTGGTCCCAGCTTGCAGCCCTGTGTGTGGCCTCCTCCTCCTCCCTCCTCTCCTGCTCTGCCCTCTCCTGCTCCTCTCTCTTCATCCTCTCCTCAGCCTTCCTCCT
This sequence comes from Harpagifer antarcticus, assembly GCA_902827135.1. Classification (NCBI taxonomy): domain Eukaryota; kingdom Metazoa; phylum Chordata; class Actinopteri; order Perciformes; family Harpagiferidae; genus Harpagifer; species Harpagifer antarcticus. The sequence continues at coordinate 1,748,637 of CADEHL010000037.1, forward strand.
CTCCTCTTCCTCCACCTCCCTGCAGCTGGGGCCGTAGTTCCTGGGCTGGCCCAGTGTGTCCAGGATCTTCTGCATCAGCAGCAGGCAGTCCGGCTCCTCGCTGCTGCTGATCTCTGAGGAGGAGGACAGGAGACACACTTAGGACAGGATTTCAATATCCGAGGGATAGAAGGGTGAGATGCATGACTTCTTAACCCTAACCCTACAATCATTTTGCACAATCGTTCTGCTATCTGGATCTGGACGCAAAAAAGTCAATCTGCAATTGATTCAGACTATGGAAGCAGTTACTAATTAATCTAAATAAAATACCGTAATTGGTATTAAACCTCTATGTATCATTCTTTCAAAAGTCAAAGAAAGCTCATTCATTGATTTTACAATAGAGTGTCAACAAACACTCTTTCCTTCTTTCCAGATTCTTAAGGCTTAACTTGAATTAATAAAATCAATAAAAAAAAGATTAGAAACTTTGAAACTTTTTCAAAATAAGCGGGAACCCTGCGGCTAAGGCAGATTGACTTGTGAATCCAAATGAACATTGATAAGGAAAGCATAAAGTTTGTGGCTCATCTCACTAACTAACACACAACAGGCGTGAGTGATTACCCAGGTACAGAGGGGTGATGTCCAGCTCATCAAAGTAGTTCCCCACACTCGCATCCTCCATGTGGTTCTCTCTGTGCCTGTCCAGGCGGAGCAGGTAGTGCTCCTGCTCGTAGTTGTGCTCCTGCACCAGCCTGTCAGGCAGGTTCATCACCCGCTCCTTAAGGAACACATCTGACGCATCCAGACTCAGCACACACTCTGCAGCACACACAAGGAAACCATCACACACACACACACACACACACACACACACTCATATCTGTAAAACCCGATAAAGATTCTGCTGTTGCATCTAAACAATACGCCATTTAAAAAACTGCTGACTTTGAGACGATGGAACTGTACTTGATCAAATGCAGACTCATTTCTGGTTTCTAGAACTCATTCCTTCACCACCCTACATTACTGCTGGGGGGGACATAAAGCATATGGATAGCCCTGCAGAGACCTGGCATAATCTTCCTGCTGAATGATGAAATCTGGGATGTTCCGTCTTCTGGTTCCTGTTCTTCAGCTACAAAAGAAAGCAAAGGGATGTTTATACAGGTACAACGTGTATTCTGTTTTACTGAGTATGCAGTAGTGCAGTCAGAGCTATGGCTGCGTTCCAAATCCCTCTTTCTTTTTTACTTTTAGTATGTACTGCAGATAGCCGTACAAATGATAATGCCATCATAACGTTGCACCTTGACACTTTTGCTGAATGATTCAAGATTTAAACATTGAAAGGGTTTATCGTCATATGCACAATAGCTAAAGCGTAGCTGTTGGCAATGGAAATCTGAAGTCCCTGGCATGGCCAACAGTCCATCAAACAATAAACTTAGCACATAAAGAAATAACGGTGTGAAATGCAGGAATAAGTCAACTATGAACATTTCAAATTTCAAAGATATGCAGGAGGACTTCCTGTTGTTTCTCTCATTATGCACAACAAGTGTCTGTGTCTCACAGTAGAAGAGCTCTTTAGCTTGTTCATATGTCTTTGGAAAGCCATCGAGAACAAAGCCCTGGTTCCTGCACGGGTTGGACATCAGCCTGTCCTTCACCACCTTCACCAGCAGAGGGTCCTCCAGAAGACCTGATGGACAAACATTAGCTTAACAGAGAACTGAAACTCACAACAAGCACTGAAAAAGTATGGATTCAGCTGAACCTCATATTGTTATTTGAAAATGTTTTATCATAAAATACTGCTTATTGTAGATTTAAAATCTAAGACTGAAACATATGTTGATCTTCTGTCGGTATACCTCTGTTATTCATAAGTTCTTCATTATATTTAGCACATTTCTGTTAAACGTACATCTCGTAAAACTTTACACCTCTCTCACTTTAAATTCTGCTATTCTACACATATGTTCTTTTTCAAAGTAATTTCTCATATTGTTACTGTACTTCCTTTTGTTTGTTGTATATTCATATTTCTTGTAAACATTTCCCTTAATTTTTTGAATGTATGTAATTGTAATGAATAAATAATTAACAGAGGTGGGAAGTAGTGGAGTACAAATACTTTGTTACTGTACTTAAGTACATTTTACTCCACTACTTATTTTTCTGAAGACTTTTTACTTTGAGTTCTTACATGTTGAACACAAATACCTGTACTTTCTACTTCTTACATGTTGAACACAAATACCTGTACTTTCTACTTCTTACATGTTGAACCCAAATACCTGTACTTTCTACTTCTCACATTTTGAACCCAAATACCTGTACTTTCTACTTCTTACATGTTGAACCCAAATACCTGTACTTTCTACTTCTCTCATTTTCCAAACAGCTGGTTCCTTTAGTCTGAATGTGTGTTTGATGCGTGATCATTATTATTTAGAGTCATTGCGTGCCTATTGATTTGAACACGATCCGTGTATCCATCATTTCCTGGTCTTCTCTAAAGAAGAGGGACCAATGGAAACGTTGTCATGTTGCCGTTGTTCAGCATGGAAACATTCATTAGCTAACAATGACATTATTGTTCTATTGATATAAAGGGAGGTCAGGTACTCTTTAAAGCAGCTGCTAGCTATGGATACTTTTTACTGAAGTACATTTCAAAGCCTCTTTACTTTCACTTGAGTAAAGAAGTTTAGTGAGTACTTCTACTTTTACCAGAGTATTTTTAAACACGAGTATCTGTTCTTCTACTTGAGTAAAGGATGTGTGTACTTTTGCCCTCTCTGATCATTAATAAATGGTTCTATTAAAGTTCTGCAACTGATTTCCATCTGCTGTGTTTACGTTTCTCACCCATCTCATCAACACTTCTCTAACTTCTGGTCACTTTCCAAACAGTCTCAAGAGGCGCATTCACACTGCAGTACTTTTCCCACAAAGGTTCATGCGAACTTAGTTCATGCGAACTCTTTAGTTCACATGAAGTACAGATTAAGTACAGATCGCGTTCACACCGGAAAAAGTCCCTGGGGGTGGATTAGGCAAATGAAGTCGCTGACGTCACTTCTTCTTCTTCTGCTTTGGGTTTACTGGCAGGCCGCAAACAACTTCACGGCGTATACTGCCGCCCACAGTCCCCGGCCGGAAGTCCCCGGAGTTGGGGAAGGCTTCAGTGGAAGCTGCTGGGACTCCCAGCAGCTTCTACTGAAGCCTTCCGAGTAAATCGCCAGAACGCCGACACCTCCTCATCTCCACCGCTCCCATGTTTTATTTTGTGTTGCCATACGTTAGTCTCTCTGCGTTTCTGCGCTGGGCTAATGCTAATGCTAATAATGCTAATGCAAGGATAATAAAATGGCGGCTTCACAAAACTTTTTGGGAGTTTTACGGGGCGTGGTTTGCAATCCGCCCAGCCAATCAGAAATATAGCTCTTTTCTCACAAAAGAGCCGCTCGAAAGTCCCTGCTCTCTAGCAGGGACTTTCGAGGGGGTAAAAAGGTTCTCATGAACTAATTTTAGTACCGGCTCTTTTTGGTGTGAACGCGATAAAAGAGTTCTCATGAACTAAGTTCGCATGAACCTTTGTGGGAAAAGTACCGCAGTGTGAATGCGCCTAAGGAGGCAAGAGTAAACCCTCTCCTAAAGAAACCCACTCTCAACCCGTCTGATGTTATAAACTACAGGCCTGTCTCTCTCCTCCCGTTCCTGTCTAAAACACTTGAACGCGCTGTCTTTAAACAACTCTCCTGTTATCTCCATCAGAACAACCTTCTGGATCCGCACCAGTCTGGTTTCAAGGCAGGTCACTCCACAGAAACTGCTCTCATTGCTGTCTCTGACCGTACCTACAGGGTCACTTGGAGAGGGTCCGAGTCCGACCCTTGTCAATTAACTACAGGAGTCCCTCAGGGCTCTGTCCTCGGTCCCCTCCTCTTATCTCTGTACACAAACTCGCTCGGATCTGTCATTAGCCCGCATGGTTTTTCATACCACTGCTACGCTGATGACACCCAATTAATTCTGTCCTTTCCCCGCTCAGAGACCCAGGTCGTCGCACACATCTCTGCTTGTCTAGCGAACATCTCTCAGTGGATGTCTGCTCACCACCTCAAGCTCAACCTTGACAAGACTGAACTGCTTTTCCTTCCGGGAAAAGATTGTCCCACTCTTGACCTGACAATCAACTTTGGCACCTCTGTTGTTTTCCCGACTCAGACTGCAAGGAATCTGGGTGTGACCCTAGATAACAACCTGTCCTTCACTGCAAATATCGCCGCTACAACCCGCTGCTGCAGATACACACTTTACAACATCAGGAGGATACGTCCCCAGCTGACCCAGAAAGCCACCCAGGTTCTGGTCCAGGCTCTCGTCACCTCACGCCTAGACTACTGCAACTCCCTCCTGGCTGGTCTACCTGCATGTGCCATCCGACCTCTGCAGCTCATCCAGAATGCAGCGGCTCGTCTGGTCTTCAACCTTCCAACATTTTCCCACACCACGCCGCTCCTCCGCTCCCTCCACTGGCTTCCAGTAACTGCTAGAATCCACTTCAAGACAATGGTACTTGCGTACCATGCTGTGAATGGATCTGGCCCTTCCTACATCCAGGACATGGTTAAACTGTACACCCCAGCATGTGCACTCCGCTCTGCATCTGCCAAACAGCTCGCTGCACCCGCACAGCGAGGGGGACCCAAGTTCCCACCAGCAAAAACACGTGGGTTTGCTATTCTGGCTCCAAAATGGTGGAATGAGCTCCCCATTGAAATCAGGACAGCAGATAGCTTGCACATATTCCGGTGCAGACTGAAAACTCATCTCTTTCGACTCCACTTCGAGCAATACAAAAAAAAAAGCACTTATATACTAACTAAGCACTCATATACTAACAAAGCACTTATATACTAACAAAGGACTTGCTTATCTAAAGCCAGTTGAGTAGCACTTGAAATGTTTTAGCTCTATGAAACCTGATGTACTTATATGATTGTGTTTTCTTCAAGTTTGTATCTTGTTGGTCGAATGCACTTATTGTAAGTCGCTTTGGATAAAAGCGTCAGCTAAATGCAATCTAATGTAATGTATGCACCCACACTCACTAAAGTACATTTGTTGCATGTGTCGACAATAAAGTAGATTCTTGTGAGCTCTGTGCAGGTGTTAGTGGTCAGGGTACCCCTGGTGCTCAGAGTGTACCTCCATTCTGCTCCATGCTCTCCTTCAGGCTGCCCAGCAGCTCTTTAGCCTCGGCTGCAGAGTCCTCAATATCAGCATCTGGATCAACGTTCCTCACAGTATCCTCCTAAAAGATACAAATGGAATTGTAGGCCCATTATTTGTGTTTTGTTAACACTAGCACAGGTTTGTTTGCCTGAGGAGAAGCTCACCAGTTGTGCGATGGTTTGAGAGATGGTGTCCTTCAGTGTGATGTGATGGAGTTTATAGTGTTCACAGATCTGTCTGGACACCAAGCTCTTCCCCACCGCAGGAGGACCCAGCACACACACACGGATGGGCTGCAGAGAACACACTAACACCAGTCATCATCAAATCAAAGCAAGTTTTATTTATATAGCACCTTTCATACACAATGCTAACACAAAGTGCTTCACAGAAACACATAGACAATTCACAAATAGAAACAATACTAACTCCCCCTTCCAGGTTAATAATCAGTATAACACATAGCTTTGCGATTAAAACAAATATATATAGATTTATATGTATCAATACATACTGTATATACATATGTATACACACACAATAAAAGAAGAAAACAAAACAATTCAGTTAAAAGCAAATTAAAAAGGTGGGTCTTGAGTTTGCTCCTAAAAGTATGATTCCTCTGCTGCCTCAGGCCCTCGTCTGGGGGTTATTCCACAGTCGTGGGCCGTGATAATAAAAAGACGCCTCACCATGGGTCTTTGTATTCACTTTTGGTTTGATTAAAAGGCCAGTACCAGAAGACCTGAGGGTTCTAGAGGGCACAGAGGTTAAAAGCAAATCCGATAAATAGCTAGGTCCAAGACCATTCAGAGCTTAAAAAACCAATACAGGTATTTTCAACATCATGTACAACTGTGGTCTTCTGCTGCCTGTCTGCTTCAGTACGTACCAGTAGTCCCCTGCTCTGCTGATACTCCTCCACCACCAGCTCCATGTTCTCCACCAGACCTGACTCACACAGCCAATTGATGGAGAACAGCTCCTTCAGGTGGACCGCCTCCATACGCAGGTTGACCAGCAAGGAATCTATTTCCATGACCTGTGAAGACCAAATCGCATTTCAACAGAGCTGAAAGGAATCATATCACAGCTGGGTAAATATGCTCTTTCACTATTACTTTTCTTGGTTGAATTACAAGATATCATTCTCATGTCTGTGTGTACTGAACACAGAGTCCTGCACGGGTCTGATTTTCAAGACCCGCTCCTGCCCCGCACCCGCGACGTGCAATACCGAACCCGCCCCGCTACCCGCACATATTGCCAATTAGTCCCGCAACCCGACCCGATCCGTCGGCACAAGATCCCCAACCCGACCCGATCCGTCGGCACAAGATCCCCAACCCGACCCGATCCGTCGGCACAAGATCCCCAACCCGACCCGACGGCACAAGATCCGCAACCCGACCCGAACCCGCATATATATATGAGCAGTGAAAACGTGCAATTATTAACACACGCAGTTGCATATTTGTCTCAAAAAGCGTGGGATGTTGGTTATCTCCTCCATCTAGATTCTAGATGACACCAAAAGCCTCCCAGACGTTGGATTTCGCTCTTGAGGAAGTGTTATTGAAAATGAAGGATTTGAATCCATGAGTTTGGTATTTTAATCGGTGCAATGTTTGAGTTTTTAAAGCTGAAATGACAAGAGAGGATGAGATGAGCGGAGAACAGCCGAGCACTGAAGAAATGTGTAGGCAACACCTTGCTAAAATGACTTTTTGTTGAGTGAAATTACACTGTGAAAGGGTTAAAGTTACAAGATGAAAACATGGAGAGCACAGGAACAACGAAGGGGAAGCAACATTTCAATGAAAAATGATCATTATAATTCACCTGATAAACATCATGCTGCATTTAGTTCAAAACTAAAGATTGATTCCATAAGCTTTCTTATAGACTGAATCCAGTGGAGTCGCCCCCTGCTGGTCACTATAGAGAATGCAGGTTTAAGGCACTTTCACAGTGGCTTCACTTTTCAGACCTAGAGATTACTACCTTGATTTGCACATATACAGAAATACAAAAGCAACTAATTGGGTTTTATAGACTAGAGCTATTTTGGTTATCCATCTGCCTATAAATCGTGATCGGCACCTCATGCTAAAGAGCGGGTTGCCAGATAACTGGATTCTGGTTCTGGTTTGGTACAGGTACAATGGAACCAAATATCACTGTGAAGACAATATAGGTATTTCAGGTAGCTGCACAGCTGTGGTGTGTCAAGAAATAGTTCCAATACAGAATTCACAAATTGTCATATTTATAAATGTTCAACAGAAACTACAAACTAGAGATGAATTGATAATAAAAACACAACCGTCTGAAGCATGATGGTGATTGATTGAGTGGGGAAGTTCATGAGAACTTTCTAGAGGGTTATCAAGAATAACTTTTATCCAATGACCTTTTCCCTCTCTGTCTGTGTCTGTGTATTCTCTTGTTCCGATTAACCCAGCCAAATCTTTTTTCTTGTTTTGTATCTATATCTACGCCGGGATCCGGAGTCGAGGCTGATCCTCTTGCTGTAGTCCTGTGTCTTGGATCCTCTATTCTGAGTTCTGGATTAAGTCGTGGACTTCGGGTCGTGGCTGAACCTGTCTCTGCGGTCCTGCCCTGGGTCTCGCCATGCTGCTTCCCTGATGGCTTCCTCAGGATTGTAGCTGACATCCTCGTGGATTCATCTTCTTATTACAGACACATGCATTTCCTTCATTCGGTCTATATGCTGTAAAATGTATTATCTCTTGGATTTACACACGGCATCTATTGCACGTCTGTCCGTCCTGGGAGAGGGATCCCTCCTCTGTTGCTCTCCCTGAGGTTTCTCCATGTTCCCTTTAAACTGTGGGTTTTCTCTGGAAGTTTTTCCTTGTACGATGTGAGAGTCTAAGGACAGAGGGTCTAAGGACAGAGGGTCTAAGGATAGAGGGTGTCGTTTTTCTCATACTGATATTCTGAACAATCTGTGCTGTTGTATTTGATGTAAAGTGTCTCTACTGTAGGCTATTTTTATTATATGTACAGTACTTTGGCTCGACCAAAAATCGTTTATAAATGTGCTATATAAATAAAACTTGATTTGATTTGAATATGTTAGTGTTAGCATTAACATAAAAACAAACTCTCCCAGATACAACATACACTCAGTTCCTGTGTGAGGTAGGCTTCCTCAAACGGCCTCTTCTGGATCCTCCCTGGTCCAAGTGAAGAGGAAACTGCCTGGGGAGAAAGAGCCCACATACAGTATGATTATATCTGTTCCTCAGGAAAAGCATCAGACATTTATATAAATATAGGTGAGTATACTTCACTGAGTCACAAATGTAATTAAAAAGGTAACATTGTTTTATTTGTGCACATTTTCTTTCAGGCTTTATAATAGGGGTGTCAAACCCAAAGCCCGGGGGCCAAATCCGGCCCGTGACTTCATTTTCTGTGGCCCCACAAGAGCTTGCAAAGAATGTAATATGTTTATTATACGGTTACATGATGATTTAATGAAGCACGTTGCTCATAAACTACATGTCCCACAATGCATCTCAAATTAGACTTTTTCTCTCAGAATTTGACTTTTTTCTTCCAAATATGCCTCTTTCTTAGAATGTGCCCTTTTCTCAGAATGTGCCTCTTTTTTTTTAAGTGTCACTTCCTTTTTTTTATGTCCCTTCTGTTTTTGACTTTTTTTTCCAGCTTTTCTTTTGAAATCATTTTGTGACATTCTCACTGAAGAGACTTGCAATTATTTGCCCCAGACTTCTGCTTTCAGACGTAGTTAATTATGAAGTTATTACCCTATCCAATAATAATCCAATGCAGAGGCAATAATGTTATATAATACATTATTTTATATATATATGTATAAGTTACAACCAGCCCTTTGAGTGCAGCCATAATGCTGATGTGGCCCGCGATTAAATTGAGTTTGACTCCCCTGCCTTATAACGAAGTGTTTGCTATTGGAATCCTGGGACATGTGACACTTTTGAAAGAGGATTTCTTGGCCAGCTGCTACACACACCTTCAGTATCTCCTCCATGGTGTTGTTGGAAGAGTCCACAGCCAGCAGGTAATACGGCTTGGGCTGATGTTCAATCACATTCTGAATCACACTTTAAAACAAAGAAATCACAGTGTTTATATCATATCAAATACAACAACATATAGTCATTCAAAGTATTTGACAAAACAGGGCTCATAACCTCAAAGAACATGCGTGTCCTACCTCGCCATGTCCCTAATGTGAATTGTGGGGACGATGTTGCTACCGTCTCCAAAAACAGGTATCTCCTGTTCTTGTCCCAGCCACGACGTCTAATGATAAAGATTCTTTCATATTTTATTATCACAAGATCAGTGTGCCATGATTTGGGATAGCCACAGTTTATTTTCTCTTATACACCGCAATTACAATCTAGACACGGAAGTATCAATAAATACTCCATGACCCTTGAGAAAGGTCCGGAAGGCTCATCAGAAAACAAACACGTGCAAATCCTAACAACTAAACCTTTTGTTGACACACTTTTTCATGAGGAAAAGAGCCATCAGTCAGCACTGTACTTACAAGGAACACTCATTTGGACCTGGCCAGACTTGTGCATCTCCAACTCACACTTTTAGTTTGAGTGATAAATGGAAACAGCTCTGTATGGTAGAGTCGAGTCGATAACATAAAGATGTTAAACAACAGATCTGACCTTGAAGAAGAAGTGGAAGAGCTGCTCTCCCAGCCCGTACTGAAGTCCTGAAGCCACCACGTACGTGGAGAACATTGTTCTGTTCTGAAAGCAACAGCAATGTGACGGAGCTATACGTGTCATCACATGAGTCTCCTATACAAACATAAAAGAGTTTCAAACTCACCGTTTTCCCCATTTTGACCACCCTCTTCTCCAGGTCCATGTGCTGTTTGAAGCTGGGGTGTGCTCTTCTTCTCCAGAAGATCTCATCAGTGAAGGGAACATCCTGCCACACAACAACAGGAAGCTTGGTACATCCAACTGGAGTAGAGTTACAGAGCTGGGACATGTGCAAACCAACTCAGTGGGTTACTGTAACATCAAAGTACATGTTTGTGTGGACAAATGACCCATTACAGCTACTCAGATGTACCAAGTCTGCATGGCTCTTACATTTATTTGAAGTGTACTGAAGTCTTTTTTGGAAATGTATTTATCAAAAACCCAACACTTGCTGTTATGTATTGTGTTTTTCTCTGTCACACATAATTACACGTTTTTATTCAACAGAATTGCAATCAAATGAAACGTATGAATGCATGCATGCATTCCAGCCCTAAGGCCAGGTCAAAATAAGAAGACAGAAGACATGTTAGGCAAGAGGAGACACTCACAGGATCCACTGGCTTGCTGCAGGCCCAGGTCATCACCGTGGAGACCAGGATGAACATCTTCGCTCTAGAAAAACCTTCCATTTCATTGTGGAGTGCTAAAGATATAATACAAGAAGAGACATGACCTCATTCATTCATCTGTCATTATTATATAAACCATTTAAGGTTCTGCTGCAGACAATCTGTTATACTGTTTGAATACACAAGATGGTTTGACTATTAGCCTATACAGAGAGTTATGGCCACTACTCCTGCAGTGTGTACTGGTTTACATGATATTGTACATTTTATATGACATTTGAATAGAAAATGAAACAGAAAAGCTAGCATAGCCTTAACACTGTGTGCATTTAGCTATACACATACAGTCTTAGGAGAAGTCTCAATGATTACTACGCCTTCAGTACCTGAAGCAGCCCAGCAGGCCTCCTCCAGCTGCTCGGCATGCTGGGTAATGTTGTAGATGACAACGTCACAGTCCATCAGCTTTGAAAGCAGCTCCTCCCTGTTCAGGTGCTGGCGTGCAAACAAGACATGGGAGAGCGATGTAAGACATTGACCCTCTGCGAGTTACTGATGTCACTTCTGTGTGTGGTAGCTTGTTACTGTTCAGGTTCTAACCTTATACTCCTCCAGGACATGAGGTCTGTCCTCGTCACACGCGTCACAAACTGTCCCAACAACCTGAAACGCTGGCGCCCCGCTGCGGGGTTTCCTCTCCTCCTCTCCCTCAGTCACTGCATCAGGATCCACAGCTGCTCCCACCACACACTCACACAGAAACTGCTCCAGGTTTATTAGTTAGTTAGTTAGTTAGTAGGTTAACACATGTGGTGTACATGGTGCATACATAACAGTCAGAGCAGATCAGTTGTAAGGAAAAGGACAACAAATACAACTATTCATAATTATTAAGATATTGTAACGTTAAAAATAGAGCAATATGTACATGAACTATAGATATACCAAAAAGCAACATACAGTATAATATAACAAAATACTTGTACAAATGAAATGGATCAAAATAAAAAGTGTGCAGTATTGGTGTGAAAAGTGGAAAGCCAGGCAGGTATCCACACACAACTTGATATTGACTTACAATTTTAATCTTTAAGTTGGTCTTTTAATCTTTATTTCATTATTTTTAAGTCATTATTATTATTATTATTATTTTTTCCTTTTATAGGTTTTGAAATGTAACTGTATTTATTCATTTTGAAGTATGTCTTCTGTATTTTTCTGATAGGGATCATTATTTAATTTATTATATTTGTATTACCATACCTTTCACTTCCTTGTGTCTCATATCTGTTATACATGTTATATTAGATTGCTATGCTGCAGGTTTAAACACAGCTCTTACATCTGATCTGAAGGGAACTCCTCGTTCTCTGTTTGAAACTGTAATGTGAGCCATGAAGCACTTTGAGCTGCACCTGCGGTGTGGAAAGCGCTATATAAATAACCCTTTATTATTATTATTATTATTATTAAAAGAAGTAGCTTTGTACAATGTGCAAAGGACTGACAGTGTAATAATATCAGAAGATGAGTTCTCTATGACTGATGTTAGTCTGTTCATGTTGCTGAGCGTGCTAACGTTCCTCCACCCTGTTGCTTCACAGTAACTCACATTACACTAGCTACAAACTATACTCACTTATTCAAGATGTTCCAAGATGAAATATATTTACCTTGGCAACACATTTGGAAGCGTACGAGTTTATGTTGTTGATAAAAACTCTTTTAGGTGTCACTTTCTCCATCCTCCGCTCTGTCGTTAGCTGGCAGCTGTTAGCAAGTACTGTTGCTGTCCAGTTGCCATGGAGATTGCCCTCACGCGCCAGGGGTGCGTGAGGGCAATCTAATGTCACGCTCTACAATCAAATCAGAGCGTCCCATTTCTATAACACTTGGCGTTAGTTTGAACACATGAAAGACAAACTTGAATATCGATTTGTAGAATACAAAAGCTACTGCCTCACCGTAGATCTTATACTTAAGATATGTACCATTTATTATATCTTATGTAAAGTAATAATACCGCACTGTAGAAATACTCTGTTAATTAGGCTACCTGTCTTGCATTGAACATGTTACTTGAGTAAAAGTACAGCTAGCCTACATGTAGGCCTACTTAAAGGAGGGGTAGGTAATTCACTTCAGATACACTTTTTGTTATATTCCATGGAATGCTCTTAACATCCCGATAGCAATGAATACATTAAACGCTTTGACAATAAATCCATAAAAAAATGTCATCTCTAGAAGCCGTAGCGCTGTAAAAAGCACGACCAATCATCTGAGCCGGCCCGGCTAAAATAACTGGATGGCCTACCTGCCTGTCAGCCTTCCATCTGTGCACAAACTTATCTCGTGCCCTCATTGGTCATGTGCGCGTTCGTGTGTGTTAGAGGAGGGGCTCTGTGAGGAAGTCTGAAGCATGGTCTGAAGGAAGCATGGATGTATAATAAGGAAGGGGCAGATATTTTCCGGTTGTGTATTTTCAAATTCTAGCGCACTCGAGCTGGCTTCTCCATTCTTACCTACCCTACCTTTAACTACCAAATCAAAAATTATTCATCCAAAATGGCAATTTCTATCGAAATAATATATTTATATAAGTTGTTTATAATTAGTGATGCATCCATGTGTCTATCATTATCATTTCTAAGCTGGTAAATGATAAGAAAACGTCAATAACTTGTTGTACTGCCAGGTATCTCCATCCATAACAGCACATCATAGAGTATTAGTAGATTACATTTTTGTATTAATGATATAAACCTGCAAATGTAACTGTTAATGAATGTGGTCAAATACATGTAGTGAGTAAAAAGTATAGTATCTGATGCTTAATGTAGTAGAGAAGTACAGCATTATTATAAAATACTCAAGTAAATGTACCTCAAAAATGTAGTCAAGTAGAGTACGTGAGTAAATGTCCGTAGTTATTATCCACTACTGCTTTTCAGTGAGGATGACAACGCAAAAGATGATTTCGGTGCAACATGATGCTCTGTATATGAAAACATTGTTTATAGTTATTTGCACAACAGACTGGGGAAGTGATACGTGTGCGGCGATAGAACAAACCACACCAACGGTTTGGAGCAAAGTACACATTACAAAATGTGTTTCTGCTGGGTCTTTATATGGACTTGGTGGTAGAGGTGAATAAACTAAGCGAGACACCATGTAGCCTCAATGTATTAGCAATGCATATATCAAAAAATAATAATAAGCCAGTTTCATAATCACGCTTTAGACTTTACATCCAAAGATTACGAAAGAGGATTAGGGCCACATCAGAATTTTCTTTTGGGATGTGACCAAAAGTAAAATAAATAATTTGGTCAAAACCCACTTTTTTACTTTTACTTTTGGTCACATCCCAACACATTTTTCTCATGAGGCCCCAATACTCTTCTGTACAACATGCACCCAACATGCCTCGAGTCAAACTTCATATTCAGTCTGAATGCAGAGAACCGGTCACAGGCTGATATGTTGCAGCTTTACTGACTTAACAACATGCTCAGACTCTCACTAAATGTCTTGTAGCCAGCTCATTATCATTTATTTTTTTATTTCAGCCATTTAAATGTAAAAACATTACAATAAAACAAAAATGTAAACCTTTAAAAATCATTTATCCCATTATAATAAAAATATGTGCAAATAATTTACAATTATTTCAGATTAAACACTTTAAAAACATTTTAACAGGAAGAAAAGTCAAGTATATATTAAGGCAAGGCAAGGCAAGTTTATTTATATAGCACTGTTCAACTCAAGGCAATTCAAAGTGCTTTACAAAAAACGAAAGACATTAAGACAATGGCATTTAAAATCAGTCATTAAAAAGAAAATATAATAAAATAAACATTAAAAGAAAGAAAAAAATACATGGATAAAAGTTACAGTACAGTAAGATGTGAATAGTTCAATTAAAAGCAGCGACAAAAAGAAAAGTCTTTAGTCTGGATTTAAAAGCACAATTAAGTGTTAATCAAGGCATTCATCACACTTTCAAAGCATTGTGCAGATCATTGTGCCACTGTTAAATCCTCACTCTGCCAGCACTGCAAAGTTGTCAAACTGAGCCAGTTCAAAGGAGTGTGTTCCTAAAGCCGCCCAGCCATTCGGGGGGGCCAGCACCACAGCATTCTTCCACAGAGGGTAACCATTCAGCAGACCTGACGCATACTGACCCTGCAGAGGATAACACAAGGAGAGGCTTTATTACATACACTAATCGTACATTATGACCGTCTCTTTAGACTCCTGCCTACTCATCCTGATGGACAGTCACATGGATGTGACGTAAAGAGCCGAGCAGCCAGAAAAACCTCTCTCAATCTTTGTAGAGCAAGGCAAAGCAGGGTATGTAGTATACTCCTTTCAACACAGTGCAATTCAAAGTGCTTTACACAAATAAAAACACAGCTTCCTCCATAAAAGATTTGACTTTTTTAAGAAATTAAACTAAAAGTGTAACCTGCTCAATAAATCACAGTTACCAGCTCTCTAAATAAACTTAAATATCGATTTGAAGAAAACACTCTAGTGGGTGTACAGCTAATCTCAAAGTCTGTATGAACACTCAAACCCCTTCAGTCAGGCTCATATCCTTTCTGCTCTTCATCTTCATTTATGTATTTGATTGTCCATGATTGTTCTATTGGTTTAAATGTGCGGAAGCATGGGGTACTTTTTTATATATTTGCTGGTTGTTTGTGTTGTTTTTAAAATGTGTATCATAATGGATAGTGTCTTTTAATTGCAAACCAAATCCACCGACGAGTACAAATGAGGGAACCTGAAGTTTTGAAAAGGACAAAAACACTTTTCAAACATTAAGGAACTCCACGTACCTCCACAGTGAGAGTTAAGGTGTGCCAGCCGTACGCCCGGGTCCCAGACTGTCCGTCTGCCAGGACAGTCTGTCCAGCTGGAGACAGGAAGAGGAAAACCAACAATAAGAAGCCATGGCACCTGTTTGATCCTCAACAAGGTCGGCTGGAACAAGTATATTCCTTTAAAGCTGTTTGGAGATTACTTATTTTATTTCCATTTTCTTTCAAAGGACAATTCTAGAAGTACTACTTTATTTTCAAGGTGAATGAAGAAGAACCAAACAAAGAATGAGAAGAATTCTGCTATCACTTACAGTAACTGTTAGCAACGTTAAAGCTAGGACAGGCACTAGGACAACGCTGCTATGAAAATAAAGACAAAACAAAAGGACTGTCGATATTCTTAAGTTGAAATGAAAGCTCTGAAATCCTTCCAAAGACTCAAACATTCAAGCAGCAACCTCAGCTGGTTCTTGACTGGTCAAGTGAGGCTGGCTCTTCAAAAGAGATCTTTAGACCATTAATGCGCCACTGAAAATTGACGACAATAAAAATATATATATATCGCTTAACTTTACTTCTAATCAAATGTCTTCAAATAAATCATAGAACTATGGAAGAGGATAAACGTTTTTGGGATGTGACCAAAAGCCAAATAAAAAAGTGAGTGACTGACTTTTTTCCAAGATTGTGGAGATTTAAGTAAAAAGTCAGAATTCTGACTTTAATCCCAGAAATCGGAGGGAAAAAAAGTCAGAATTGTTGGTGTCCATTAAATGTGTAGGGAAGTGGAGGGTGATGCTACTGACCGAGATCATTGGTCACTTTGTATGTGCCGTCTGCAAACACCCAGAAGAAGACCCCCTGAGCGCTGCGGACGGACTGCCCTCCTTTATCCACCCGCGCTGCTATGAACACTCCCCCGGTCTTCACGCTCTCCATGAACACATCACAGCTGACCGTCACGTTCTGCCTGGAACACAAGAGTGGTCTAATGTTGGACACAAACCTGGATTTTACACAGTTAAGTTAGCACATGAACATGTTGAGGTACTTGAAGGTAGCACCCCTCACCACTGGTGGTCTCCGATGACGCTGATGGTCTGGTCAGCGTCAGCGACCCACGTGATGGGTCTCTCAGTCAGAACCTGGCGTAAAGTGAAGCTGTGAGCCCCGGGGTCCGTCAGGTTGAGGTAGTACTCAAACACCCCCGTCTGGTCGGCAAAGTTTGGAGCCTCAGAGAAGGGGGGGTTTCCTAGAAGAGGCCGCACACAGAGATGAAGAAGGTTTTTCTACCAATGGAAGATATCAGGAAAGAATACATGAAGGTATACAAGAATTACACAGTGTTCATGAAAAGGTATTCCTTTTTTTTTGTTTTAAATATAAAATGTTCTGAAAAAAGAAAATTGAAGCCAGTTAATTACTCAGGAAAATGGATTATACTTAATCTTCCATTTGTTGAAGTCCCTCTCAGCATAATGCTCTGGGTAAACATCTAACCAGTGTATATGTCTGGGGCTTTTATTGTGAACACTGAACAAAAATATAAATGCAACACTTTTGTTTTTGCTCCCATTTTTCATGAGATGAACTCAAAGATCTAAAACATTTCCTATAAACACAAAATAACCATTTCTCTCAAATATTGTTCACAAATCTGAAACAATCTGTGATAGTGAGCACTTCTCCTTTGCCGAGATAATCCATCCCACCTCACAGGTGTGGCATATCAAGATGCTGATTAGACAGCATGATTATTGCACAGGTGTGCCTTAGGCTGGCCACAATAAAAGGCCACTCTGAAACGTGCAGTTTTGCTTTATTGGGGGGGTCTGGGGGGGTCCGAAAACCAGTCAGTATCTGGTGTGACCACCATTTGCCTCACGCAGCGCAACACATCTCCTTGGCATAGAGTTGATCAGGTTGTTGATTGGGGCCTGTGGAATGTTGGTCCACTCCTCTTCAATGGCTGTGCGAAGTTGCTGGATATTGGCAGGAACTGGAACACGCTGTCGTACACGCCGATCCAGAGCATCCCAAACATGCTCAATGGGTGACATGTCCGGTGAGTATGCTGGCCATGCAAGAACTGGGATGTTTTCAGCCTCCAGGAATTGTGTACAGATCCTTGCAACATGGGGCTGTGCATTGTCATGCTGCAACATGAGGTGATGGTCGTGGATGAATGGCACAACAATGGGCCTCAGGATCTCGTCACGGTATCTCTGTGCATTCACAATGCCATCAATAAAATGCACCTGTGTTCGTCGTCCATAACATCCACCTGCCCATACCATAACCCCACCACCACGGGCCACTCGATTCACAACATTGACATCAGAAAACCGCTCACCCACACGACGCCACCCATGCTGTCTGCCATCTGCCCTGAACAGTGAAAACAGGGATTCATCCGTGAAGAGAACACCTCTCCAACGTGCCAGACGCCATCGAATGTGAGCATTTGCCCACTCAAGTCGGTTACGACGACGAACCAGAGTCAGGTCGAGACCCCGATGAGGACGACGAGCATGCAGATGAGCTTCCCTGAGACGGTTTCTGACAGTTTGTGCAGAAATTCTTTGGTTATGCAAAGCGATTGTTGCAGCAGCTGTCCGAGTGGCTGGTCTGACGATCTTGGAGGTGAACATGCTGGATGTGGAGGTCTTGGGCTGGTGTGGTTACACGTGGTCTGCGGTTGTGAGGCCGGTTGGATGTACTGCCAAATTCTCTGAAACGCCTTTGGAGACGGCTTATGGTAGAGAAATGAACATTCAATTCACGGGCAACAGCTCTGGTGGACATTCCTGCTGTCAGCATGCCAATTGCACACTCCCTCAAAACTTGCGACATCTGTAGCATTGTGCTGTGTGATAAAACTGCACGTTTCAGAGTGGCCTTTTATTGTGGCCAGCCTAAGGCACACCTGTGCAATAATCATGCTGTCTAATCAGAATCTTGGTATGCCACACCTGTGAGGTGGGATAGATTATCTCGACAAAGGAGAAGTGCTCACTATCACACATTTTTTCAGATTTGTGAACAATATTTGAGAGAAATGGTTATTTTGTGTTTATAGAAAATGTTTTAGATCTTTGAGTTCATCTCATGAAAAATGGGCGCAAAAACAAAAGTGTTGCATTTATATTGTTGTTCAGTGTAAGAATATCAGAGTGGATCTGGCTTGTCGAGGTTGAAAGGAGTGTTTAATAACCCTCAACCCATAACCTCGGATACCTTACTGTAGTCACATTTTGACATGACTGGTTTATGCCTGTATTTTCACAATGATCAACCTTTTCCCTCTACCTCACACTCAGGTTGGGTGGTGTATGTGTCGTACTTACGAACATCAAAGTTGTCCTTGTATTGTTTGGGGAAGCGAGCAGAGGGGGGGGAGACGGGGTAACTGCCTTTCTGTCCTGAGGTCACTGTGGTTAAAGTGTAAACCTCATCTTCAGCCACGCTCAAGGTGAACGAACCGTCCACAAGCTGAAATTATAAGATACACACAAAAATTAAAATCTGTGTTAGAGCTGTTGCTCGGTGACGATACATCTGGTAGGAAGAACTTTTGAATGTGCCTCGTTACCGTCAGAGGAGTTAGTTTCTGGAAGAAGGAGGGCTTTTTCGTTTTGAAGTTAAACTGAGACCGCCATACTTGGAGTTCCTTAATGGAGGCCTGCAGGAAATAAATCATTGAGAATAAAACAAAAGCATTGTAACATGATTGAAACAGTGTGGTGAAGATCTCAGCGGAACTTACAAAGGATCCCTTCAGCTGGAAAGTTGCATTCTGGGAGGTCACATTGAAGGGGGGGAGTGGAGGTCTAATGCATACTGAATGATCATGAGTCTGTAAAGGAAATACAACATTTATTTTCCTTTCCTTTCTAACTTCATGTCATCATTGAAGGCAGGAAACTCCCCGAAGAAATCCTCTTTAAAACTAGAAATAATAATCCAATAGAAGCTGAGTGATCACAGTAAAGCTGAGCCTAATGCTGTAGCTCTGGTGTTTGAATATTGTGCACAGCTACTCCCTAGAGAATTGAATTACAACATTTAAAATGACTATGTGAAATTACAGAATTTAAAAGTTAAAAATGGTCAGCCTAACTTGCCATGGTTTCTATGACAACAGTGAGGCTTCCCCTCCCGTCCGTCAGGGCTACATAAGTCCCGCCCTGTGCCAGGTGTCCCACAGTCTGCAGGTAGCTCCACCCCGGCTGGGTGAACTGTGTGGTGTGGGCTGGAGGGAAAAGTAAACTGTTTCAACATTTCATTTGCAACGCTCTATACGTGGGAATGGACAAGGCGTCAATTAGATGCCTGCAGCTAGTGCAGAACGCAGCTGGGCAGAACGCAGCAGTAATGTGTTTTTTATTTGCATGTACAGCACTTTGGCTCGACCAAAAATCGTTTTTAAAATGTGCTATATAAATAAAACCTGATTTGATTTGATTTAATTATTACATTGTTTCAGTTAAAGAATTTAAAAATAACCTATATGACTTCCACCAAAGAAGTTATGCTTTAGGTTCAGTTGGTCAGCAGTAACTACGGCCGCAGCAAAGATAGGGCAAGAATGAGTCCTAATACCTGGAAAGGAGTCAGCATTTTAACACTTCTGTCTTCCCGCTTCCAAGTCGACAGTTTTTCTGAATGTGTTTTTGGTTAGATGCCTGAAATACAGTGGAGCAAAAAAGTATTTAGTCAGCCACCAATTGTGCAAGTTCTCCCACTTAAAAAGATGAGAGAGGCCTGTAATTTTCATCCTAGGTACACTTCAAATATGAGAGACAGAATGGGGGGAAAGAATCCAGGAAATCACATTGTAGGATTTTTAATGAATTCATTGGTAAATTCCTCGGTAAAATAAGTATTTGGTCACCTACAAACAAACAAGATTTCTGGCTCTCACAGACCTGTAACTTCTTCTTTAAGAGCCTCCTCTGTCCTCCACTCGTTAACTGTATTAATGGAACCTGTTTGAACTCGTTATCAGTATAAAAGACACCTGTCCACAACCTCAAACAGTCACACTCCAAACTCCACTATGGCCAAGACCAAAGAGCTGTCAAAGGACACCAGAGACAAAATTGTAGACCTGCACCAGGCTGGGAAGACTGAATCTGCAATAGGTAAGCAGCTTGGTGTAAAGAAATCAACTGGGAGCAATTATTAGAAAATGGAAGACATACAAGACCACTGATAATCTCCCTCGATCTGGGGCTCCACGCAAGATCTCACCCCGTGGGGTCAAAGTGATCACAAGAACGGTGAGCACAGATCCCAGAACCACACGGGGGGACCTAGTCCATGACCTGCAGAGAGCTGGGACCAAAGTAACAAAGGCTACCATCAGTAACACACTACGCCGCCAGGGACTCAAATCCTGCAGTGCCAGACGTGTCCCCCTGCTTAAGCCAGTACATGTCCAGGCCCGTATGAAGTTTGCTAGAGAGCATTTAGATGATCCAGAAGAGGATTGGGAGAATGTCATATGGTCAGATGAAACCAAAATAGAACTTTTTGGTAAGAACTCAACTAGACGTGTTTGGAGGAGAAAGAATGCTGAGTTGCATCCAAAGAACACCATACCTACTGTGAGACATGGGGGGGGGGGACATCATGCTTTGGGGCTGTTTTTCTGCAAAGGGACCAGGACGACTGATCCGTGTAAAGGAAAGAATGAATGGGGCCATGTATCGTGAGATTTTGAGTGACAACCTCCTTCCATCAGCAAGGGCATTGAAGATGAAACATGGCTGGGTCTTTCAGCATGAAAATGATCCCAAACACACTGCCCGGGCAACGAAGGAGTAGCTTCGTAAGAAGCATTTCAAGGTCCTGGAGTGGCCTAGCCAGTCTCCAGATCTCAACCCCATAGAAAATCTTTGGAGGGAGTTGAAAGTCCGTGTTGCCCAGCGACAGCTCCAAAACATCACTGCTCTAGAGGAGATCTGCATGGAGGAATTGGCCAAAATACCAGCAACAGTGTGTGAAAACCTTGTGAAGACTTACAGAAAACGTTTGACCTCTGTCATTGCCAACAAAGGGTATATAACAAAGTATTGAGATTAACTTTAGTTATTGACCAAATACTTATTTTCCACCATAATTTGCAAATAAATTCTTTAAAAATCAGACAATGTGATTTTCTGGATTTTTTTGCCCCTCATTTTGTCTCTCATCGTTGAAGTGTACCTAGGATGAAAATTACAGGCCTCTCTCATCTTTTTAAGTGGGAGAACTTGCACAATTGGTGGCTGACTAAATACTTTTTTGCCCCTCTGTACATATTGTGGTAACACAAGCTAAAGAGATTTTTTTTAAATGTGTTTAAGGATGTAAAACATGTCAGTAAATACACCACTGGTGAGTCAACCGTGTGTCATAAAAACAGCTGTTACAAACAGGCAGAGATGGAGTACTCGAGTCCTGGACTCGGACTCGAGTCGGACTCGAGTGCTGATTTTCGGGACTCGTGACTTGACTCGGACTCGCACACTGATTGACGCGACTCGGACTCGGACTCGTGAATTCTCACGCACGATGACTTGGACTTGGACTCGGACTCGGCTCGGGCACTCCTTGGGATGACTCGGACTCGTGAATTCTCACGCACGATGACTTGGACTCGGACTCGAGCAAGTTTTCTCTGGAGTCTGATGTCCTCTGTGTCCTGGCGTGTGCACCTGCGAGGCGAGTTCACGTACTGGGCGCGCCCCCGCTGCTATACCAGTCTAAAGATGTCCAGAGACACACCCCGCATCGTGCTGTATGCTTTTAAAGATTTCGTTTCCATATTGGGAAAGAGCAGCGCAAAATGCACATTATGTGGACAGAAGATAGAAGAGAAGACTGGGACAACGTCGAATTAAATCGCCGTGAAAATCGACACCTTTCACGGCGGCACCCAGAAAAGTAAGTAGAAATGCTATTGTTAGCTTGCTAACCCACGTTAACGTTAGCCACTAAATTGACTCCACAAAGGTTTTAAGATGTCGGGTTAGATGGAGGTAGGGGTTGATATCACATCCTAGGGACCAAGTGCAGTTTTATTGTCTAGATAGATACTGTTAAAAAGCTATACATGTCCTTGGTGATACTGCAGATGATGAGTAGCCTAGCCCTAGCCTACAATGAACGTGAAAATTAGAGACTGAAAATGATCTCCGTCACGGAGGCTCCATAACACATTACTCTAAGGATGGAGTTCATATATATATATAGGTAGGCTGTATTGAACACTATCATCAGAGTAATGTGATCAATACAATAAGTAAAGATTCAGCCGATAACATGAAAGCACATGGCTACTTAACATGCAGAATGTCGTCAAGTAGCAATGTGCTTTCTGGGGCTTAATCTTTATTGATATAATTTAAACGTTCACTTATTGGTTGTTGGACATTGTGATATTATATTTATTATCTTCGCTTTGTGTTGTGATGTTTTGCCGACTGTGTTGAAATAAATTAACAAAATATTCGTTCATTGCAACACATTTAGAATCATATTACATATTTACACTTGACACATGTTATTGTTTTAAGTGTTCATTGATGTGCATTGTCCCTGCTAAATAAACGATTAAATATCCCTTTTTACCATTAGTGGCTTGCTTGGTTTGTGCATGAACATTCAATTTTTTAAGGCTCAGGATTATGGTTTTTATGTCACTGTTATATAGCACACTGATAACAATGTTACTTTTCACATTGTTTCTCAATCCTTGAACTCAAACCATATTTGGATGGTCCAAAAATGTATTTAAATTATTATCATAAACATGCCACAACTAGTTTGCAATGGTTGAGGATTAGTAGTTGGGGTAGCCCTAATTTTAACCATACAATTTATTTAGCAATAAGAAAGATTTTTTGCTGAAGTGTGTATTCTTTCTTCCCCTAGGCACAACAAGCTCCTTGAAAACAAGGTTCACAGAGATCTTCCAAGCAGTGAAGATGCCAGGATGCGAGCCAGCTGAAGGAAGAGGTCCCACCAAATTTCCTTTCACGACTGCCTACTTCATAGCATCTGTTTTGGACCCATCGTTTGGTTTCCAGTGGCTAAAACATGATGTGCAGCTGGACAGTGATGACAAAGATCAGCTAATGACTCAGATCATTGGTGAGACATGTTCACTTGTTATATATGTATGCAGGCTCTAACTTATACTAGCCATTATTAATTATAGTTATATGTGTACATGAATGTCTAGAAGTGGTTTATCTGTTTGTAGATATTGGGGTGTGTGTAGCCAAAATATGAATACTCAATCCTTATGGAAAGAATTACCAAATTATAAGGCCATTTTTACACATTAGCCTTTTCAAGTAAAACAAATTAACATCATCTATAAATGGTATCACAAACAAAATAATAAGATCAGTAGCAGATTTATTCACAAAAGTATACCCTCTCATTTCAGATTGTATCAAGGCAGAGGGTGAGAAGCAAATGATCTCAACAGCAGGACCAGAACAAGGTGATGTTCCAGTGTCTCCTCCTGCTCCTGAAGCTCCTCAGAGGAAGCTGAGAATGTTCTCCCACTACAGCAAGACTCCCTCCTCCACCCACAGTCGGTCTGTCCAGGCTCAGCTGACTGCATACCTCGACTTGATTGACAACCAGGCCTCAGACCCATGCTTCAAGTTTTGGCAACAAAATAAATCCCAGTTCCCTGTCCTCCATCAGGTTGCCACACAGGTATTCTCCATCCCTGCTTCCAGTGCACCCATTGAAAGGGTATTCAGTCATGGAGGCATTTTTATGAGGCCTCACGTGCAAGGTTGAGTTGTTCGATGTTGTCAAATCTGATGCTTTTAAAATGCAACAAGGATGTTTAAGTGTGTGTGCCTGAGTGGGTGCTCATCTGCTCCTGACGCTAGCAGCTAAAAACATATTTTTATGCCAGACTAAAGTTCCCTGCCAGACTAGAGTGGCACAGTGACGCGTCCTAAAACCCGGAAGTAAGCTGCGCATGGGTTCCTTCGACAAAGAAGCAATGCTTTTTCTCCATAGGATTTTGGAAAATAGCTGTTTGTGGTTTTCCGTACACCTGTAAGATGCTTTTTAAGTATTCTAAATGCATAATTTCAACTGGGTGTCTGTCCAATAGGGCCACATTATGGTAGGAGAGGGGACCCCATCACTTCACTAATATAGAGAGGAATTGGTTCTATGACTTTGTAATTCGAGCCAGATTCAAATTGGAAATTGAATGAAAATGTTACTTATATTGCGTAGAAAGCCCTGCATGCTTTCTCATGTTCTATTGTTCTTAATAATGTATTTTCAGTTTCTGTGGGTTTTCAAACCATTAAATAAGTTCAATTGTGACATTGTGTCATTGTGTTTAATGTATACCATTTCCATTTGTAAAGCAGCTCTTTGAAGATGCCAGAACGGAGCACTGGAGGCAATATTGGAACTGGACTCAACCTTGATGATGATGATGATGATAATAATAATAATAATAATTATTATTATTATTATTATTAGTAATAAGCTTTATATTTGTATAACACCTTTTTTAATACAACAATTGTAGGCACACTCGCTTCACAGCAGTTCAATAGACACATTAGTATACCGTGACAGGATAAAAGCAATGTAGAGGAGCTACAGCTACATTTCAACACATATATCCACTAAGATTAATACATGAAGACTTGTGACTCTGACTTGACTTGGACTCTTCTTGGGTGACTCGGACTTGGACTCGGACTCGAACACAGGTAATGATGACTCGGACTCGGACTCGACTCGGACACTCCTTGGGTGACTCGGACTTGGACTCGGACTCGACTACGACTGTCCCTAGGTGACTCGGACTTGGACTCGGACTCGAAGAGTGGGGACTCGAGAGTGACTTGGACTCGTGAATTGGTGACTTGACTACAACACTGCAAACAGGGAACTAAATAAAACAACTAAACATCATCAAACCAAACATTAGCCGCATTTAGCTCAGCGGTAGTTACGTCAAGTCATGTGACCTTGATGTTGTTTGATTATGGCCTAATGTTAGCTTTTTACTTCAAGAGACTGTATTTGCACTTTAATATCATAAAGTGCTGTTAATATGAGGAGACTATCCTGCTGAACAAATCGTGAAAGTATCAGAAATGTCTGTTTGCCAAAGAGATTCTTTTATGCAATATTCTAAAATCACATGGAAAAATCCGACAGAAATACATCATCACTGCACCACATTCATTCAACTTGGCTGACGGGTGTAGAATGGGCCAAGAAAGAAGCATTAACATTTTGGAGCAGAAACAATGATGTGTATTTGCCCATCAAATTGTCTGGGTTTGTACGTGGCCCATGCTACACCCTCCTACTAAGTTTCATTTATAATATAAATAATATTATAATAATAATATTGGGAGGGATGAAACCCTCTTTAATGGTCACACATGCAGAGCACACAGCACACACAGTGAAATGTGTTCTCTGCTTTAACCCATCCTAGTACCAGGAGTCTAGTACGAGGAGCAGTGGGCAGCTATTGCACAGCACCTGGGGAGCATGGGAGTGGGGGGGGGGGGAGGGGGTTGTCTGGTGCCTTGCTCAAGGGCAGGAGGTGTACTGGGACCTCTCCAAGTAGCAGTCCACACTCCATTTTGAGGTCTGGTCGGGGACTTGAACCGACGACCCTACTGCTCACAGTCCAAGCCCCTACTGACTGAGCCGGACTCATTTAAAATCAGCCAGTGGTTTTACTGCAATCCTGCTGACAGACAGACCCAGCTGAAAACATCACCTCCATGGTGGAAGCAACGAAAATGTGTCTAATTGTAACTTTGTGAATCCATGTGTTGTACCTGTGATCCAGATGGGGGGGGCCACCTCGTAGTGCCCGCTCCACGGCTCCTCGGCCGTCATCAGCCCGTCCCGGCCGAACGGCAGATCCTCGTAGTAGCTGGACACCAGGTTCCAGGAGATGGTGCTGAAGGAGACACAGAGTTGGACACAGCTGGACAACGCTGTCTGTCCCAACCTCACCAAGGTGTCTGATCTTTAAAATCACTTTTACAACTTAATACAAATATTTTCTATTATGTTTGCTTAAAATTAACTGATGAACTAAGTAGTAAACATTCTAGTTTATTAATAATGGGTGGGCATGCTCCCCGGGAAGAATTTTTTTAAAATATTGAAGTTAAAAGCATCAATCTGGTGCACTTTGAGAGCAAAATGAAGAGATCTATGGCTCTATGTGCTCTTTGCTTGATTCATGCCTTCCCAGTCCCTTATCACGTAGCCTATAAGAGCATGGCGCCAGTTGTTGTAGCCAGTTGTGGTGAAGGCATCTGACTTACTTGAACCGAAATGTCTACATGCATAGCAGAAGATGGCATCTTTTTTACATGAATATTCCAGCCAATCTCTGTTTTGAAAGAATGAGCTGCAAAATGAGTAGCCTACAGGCGAGTTGGGCACTTTCTTCCAGCGGTCGACGTACTGGGCACCTCTGGCATAGAGTAATGACAAACTCCACATGCTAATATTTAAGATGTAACTTTCAGGTTCAAAAGCTTTAATGTCATGTGCACAATATGTACAGTGTGGTGGTTGGCAATGTACATCTAAATTATTTAAAGTCCCACACTCCAACAATGCAAAATACAAAACAATACAATTAAAAAAAGACATAAAATAGTCGAAGAGAATAATGCAATTGACGCAATGGTGCAAGTTTAAATGCAGGAGTAAGTAAACTAACCGCATGTAGAATAGAATGAGACAAAGAGAAGGTCAAATTCAATTCTGTACAGTGGAAGAACATTATGAGGCTGATAACGAACCACAAAGTGAAGCTGGTGTATTCACTCACGCTGTCATGAATCCATTGACGTAGTTCTGGTTGAGGATGCGGGCCCAGCAGCCCCCACCCACCTCGTCATTCACTGAGCTGTAGTCCTCCGAGGACCAAAGCTTCTTCTGGGTCTGCAGGGCCTCCTTCACTGTGGTGGTGCCTGGGTAGTGGGCCCTGAAGGCCACACGTCACACGAGGAGAAAACATCACAGGTCTATAAACGTGTGTTTGAAATGCAAGAGAAGACCTGAGCTCAGGGTATCGCTGTAAATCTGAACATCAGATCAAAGCATATGGTCACTTGACCTCAGAGCTGTCCTGGATTTAAATGCTGCATTACAGTGAAGGGATGTACTCTTCTGAAATAACTGTTGTAGCTTTTATATTATTTGCCCACTTGGTCATTATATAGATGTACAGTACCAGTCAAAAGTTTGGACACACCTTCAAATTCAAAGTTTTTTATTTATTTTATTGTTTCTACCTTGTAGATTTATACTGAAGACATCACAACTATAAAATAACACATATATAATTATCTAGTAAACAAAAAAGTGTTAAAAAATCCAGAATATGATGTATATGTTGCTGCTACTGCAGAATGCTGTGGTAGCCATGCTGGTTAAGTGTGCCTTGAATTCTGAATAAATCACCAACAGTGTCACCAGCGAAGCCCCCCCCACACCATCACACCTCCTCCTCCATGCTTCACGGTGGGAACCACACATGCAGAAACCATCCGCTCACCTTCTCTGCGACTCACAAAGACACGGAGGTTGGAACCAAAAATCTCAAATTTGAACTCATCGGACCAAAGTACAGATTTCCACTGTCTAATGTCCAAGACTTCCTTTCCCGGGAGGGTCCTCATGAGAGCCAGTTTCATCATAGCGTTTGATGGTTTTTGCGACTGCACTTGAGGATACATTCAAAGTTCTTGACATTTTCCGGATCGACTGGCCTTCATTTCTTAAAGTGATGATGGACGGTCGTTTCTCTTCACTGAGTTGAGTGGTTCTTGCCATAACATGGATTGATATATATTTGACAAATAATTGATATTACTTACATTGCTAGTATAGTAGCTTAAAAAAACACAAAGGCTGTGGCCACATGCATATTAGTATTGTTAGTCCAGGACATGCAGATAAAGACTATAACCCTTTAAAGATGAGCACTGCTCAGCAGTGGCGGCGCTAGGGGGTGGCTACTTGGGCTCAAGCCCGGATGTTTTTCTGAAAAGCCCCGGATGTTTCAATTAAACATTTTTTTTTTTTAAATTAAAAATGTTGTTGAAAATGTCTCTGGAGTAATATGCAGTACCGGAGTCCACCAGAGAGGCAGCCGCTGCGGGACATTAGCCTGCGTACTGCGTAGCCTTCCCTGCCCTGAAGAAGAAGTGATCCTTCCTAGTGCCTGACGAGTTTTAAGCTAATAGCCAATAAAGTTATGGATATTAGCCACAAGCTGCAGCAGCAGCAGTATCAGCAGCTGACATCAATGTCATCACCAGCAGTGAAGAAATGGATGATGTTTCAGGTTTGTGAATCTAATGGTGATATCTGCACTCTGGCTGACTGAGTAAGAAGGGAAAAAGAGTGATGTAACGTTAATGTTATAGCTAGTAAACATGGAGTAACCACACTAAGAATACCCTTATATGTTAGTATGTATACAGAACATGACTGAAAATTATCCTAATGCTGCGTTCACACCGGACGCAATGCGAATATTCGCTTCGCTCTAATTGCTCCTATCGTATCGCTCTAGTCCAGGGGTCGGCAACCTTTTTGATATGACGTGCCATTTTGAAATGTTCTTGTTAATCAGCGTGCCCAGTGCTGGGGGGGAGGGAGGGAATCATTTTCCTCACACACCGGACTCTATGCGCATATATCCGCATAAGGGCATAAAGGTGCGCTGCATTTGTGCATCAGATGAGGCTCCCTCCGCGAGGGGGAGTGGCGGCCCTGAGTGTGCCATATCAACATTAACTTGAATTGTGACACCACTTCCATTTTCTTTATCTCCATCGGATTTTATTCCATCCATATAGGCAACCTACATAGCAACATTTTTAATAAATATTTTTCTCCCGTAATCAGAACATTGAAATTATATATGAGCACTACAATAAACTTAACCAATCGTTTTTAGTATGTAATTTGTTTTAAGCCCTGTGGTAACAAATGATATGCACATTTGCCATTTCAGCATACTGCTTTCAATGAGACTTCCTCATATACAAAGTTTTGCAAGGGCAGCAAATGTTACAAAAGGGAATTAAATGTAACAAACAGAAATATGAGCACTATATAACAATGCTGCTATGCTTATGAAAATATCCACCTCGAAGAATAAAAAAGAGACCGGGACAAAGAGCTCCATTAGGCAAAGCCATGTGCTACACATAAACAGAGTCATGTGTGCTACACATAAGCCAGTCAATGTGATCCCTGGCCCTGCTTTCCTTTGCTGAGCTCCATTATCTGCGGATCGTACTTTGTCACTTTAAGTTGCACACAAGCTTCAGAGTGGTCAGTTGTCAAACGACTGCGGGAGGGGCTGAGCACGCTCTTCATGTGCGAGAATATCTGCTCACAGAGATATGTTGAGCCAAAGACTGTCCGCAAAGCCAATGCAATTTTCCTGACACAGCTGAACTTCTCCGGTAAAGATATTCAACAGGTGAAGATGCAAGTGCTGTGATCATGTCTTGCCGTGGTTTCCAGCTGTTTCCGCAACTCCGCAAACGTTGTCATCCACAGTGTTGAACTCTTCAGCTCAATCAGCTGCATTATCATGTCCTGTGTATCCAGCCAGTCTATCACAGATACATCCAGTTCATGTCCATCAAAGCTGTCGGGTTTGATCAAGAAAGAGAACATGGGTCCATACTTCTGAAATTCCCCGAATCGTGTTGTAAACTCCGACTCCAGCTCGCTGATGTATTTGCATATTTCAGCTGTGCTGATGCTGTGCTGCGTGGACAGCTCCCTCAAGTGGGTGAAGTAGCGGAAAGTGGAGGTGGCCACGTCATCTAAAAAACTGCTAGCTTTCCAACAAAAGACTTCCATGTGTCAAACATGTCCAAAACAGTTTGACCTGCGCCTTGCAGTTTCAAATTGAGCTCGTTGAGGTGTCCAGTAATATCTGTGAGAAACATACGTTTCACGCCCCATTTCTCGTCCTCGAGCTCTGGAAAGTCTTGGCCTTTTTCAGCCAGGAAGGCCTTTATGGAATCAAAGCAGCCAACAAACCGCTCCAAAACTTTTCCACAGTTTAGCCACCTAACTGCCGAGTGGAGAGGGAGATCTTTGTATGAGCTGTCCATTTCCTCCAGCAGGGATTGGAACTGTCGGTGTGTCAGAGCAGATCGCTTAACTATGAAGTTAACAATCTTCACCACTGTGGCCACAACCTCGTTAAGATCTGAATTTGACATCTTTGCGCAGAGGTTTTCTTGGTGTATTATGCAGTGGAGTCTCATGATGGGGTGACCGACTTGTTTCTCAGTTAATGTGACCGCTCCCTTGTTTCGCCCGACCATGGCGGGAGCGCCATCTGTTGTCACTGCAAAAATCTTGCTTATGTCAATCCCTCGCTCCTCAAAATGCTCCATAAAAACTTTGGCTATGTCCTCACCTTTTGTTGTTTCAGGCATTGATTTTAAGCAGCAGAGCTCTTCTCTTACAGTCGAATCACAGTATCTTACCATGACTGCCAACCGTGGTATGTCGTTCACGTCCACGCTCTCATCCAGTGCAACGCTGAATACCGTGGCTTCTTTCACACCAGCTGTCTGCTGCGCGCAAACGTTTTCTGCCAGTTCCTCGATGCGTCGTTCAACAGATCTGGCTGACACTGGAATTGCTTTTATTCTTGATTTTATTGTCTCTTTGTTTGGTAAGGAATTAAACAAAACCTCTGAGCTACAGAGGAAAGCCTCCTTAATATATTCACCGTCAGTGAATGGCTTTCCATGTTTCGCGATGCAATGAGCAATGCGATAGCTTGCTTCAGTAGAATCATTGTTAGCAGTGGCAAAGGCTTTGAGAGTGTTTGCCTGTTTCCCATAACCAGACACGGCACGTTTGATGGATTCAGCCTTGTCTGCCTCATCCTTGAAAGTTGTCTTGTGTTTGGTCTCAAAATGCCGTTTGACACTTGACGTCCGGCAGACAACATTTTCCAGACATAAAGTACACACAGCACGGTCCTTCTAAAACACAAAACCCCACTCTTCTGTCCACGAGGGCTGGAATGTCCTACATTTATTTTAGATTTCTCAGGTAGCGGACCTGCCATTGTCTACCGGGTCTGCTCCGTCACTGATTAAAATAATCTTTAGGCGGGAGTCGTAAATCAATTTACCGTAAATAAAACGTCGCGCATATCTGCCAATTGCTGTGAAAGAGGTAATTTGGCATGCAGATGAGAAAGCACTTCAACATTTCACACAACACAGCTCATTATGGCTACTGCAATTTGTGAAGTGCCAGCGCGGCAGCAGTGCGTTCCTCCGTGGTGAAACGATCAGCACTATACACCACAGTGGAAAGCAGCAGCAAATCGCCTGGAGTTAAAGAGAGCGGGGCTGCGCTGCATGGCTTCCTTCTGCACGTAACGGGGAGACGCGCTCTGGCGGCGGTCTGGTTCAGGATCCTAAATTTAAATATTTGTCACACTTATTCCACTTATTTCTAGCGTGCCACTGGTTACGGTGCCGCGTGCCAACGGTGGCACGCGTGCCAGGGGTTGCCGACCCCTGCTCTAGTCTAATGGTGCGTTCACACCGGACGCAATGCGAATATTCGCTTCGCTCTAATTGCTCCTATCGCATCGCTCTAGTCTAATGGTGCGTTCACACCGGACGCGATGCGAATATTCGCTTCGCTCTAATTGCTCCTATCGCATCGCTCTAGTCTAATGGTGCGTTCACACCGGACGCGATGCGAATATTCGCTT
This sequence comes from Harpagifer antarcticus, assembly GCA_902827135.1. Taxonomy (NCBI): domain Eukaryota; kingdom Metazoa; phylum Chordata; class Actinopteri; order Perciformes; family Harpagiferidae; genus Harpagifer; species Harpagifer antarcticus. Next base: position 1,780,900 of record CADEHL010000037.1, read on the forward strand.
CGCTCTAATTGCTCAAGTTTCACCGCGGCTGCCAGCTGTGTTTACTCGCATAATTAAAACAAGACGCGCTGGCTCGGCAGCTACAACTACAACAAAATGAACATGTTTTACCGTGATTAAATTGTAATACACGTTTCTAAATGATGCTGACGTAACAACATACTGATACCGGTTAGTAAAAACCATGAATTAATGCTTGACAAGTCTGCAGACAAGACGGCAGGTGAAAAACCTTTTTAAAATGCTTTTTTCTGAATGGAGATTGGAGACAAGCTAACGTTGTATATGCTCACTCCACACTCATAACAACGGCCTATAGAGACATAAATAAACCAGCGACTGTATTCTCCATGACACAGGCAGTCTGTGGTTTTTACTTGTTTAACTTTTATCCAGTTTCTGAACAGATATAAGGAGCTGTGATCTCTGTGTGCTAACTGCTAACAGCTAATGGCTGATGTTTTCTGGTTGAACGTCAGTGACGGCAGGCTGAGATCCTCACCGCTGATTGGCTTCCGTGAGAACGCGTCACGTGAATTTGACGCGGCACCGTTCAATCGCGTGATTCGCGCCGTGTCCTTCATGCTCGCCGTCGGAGCGAATTCGCGTCTGTCCGCGTCTCTGCATTGATTTTACATGTAATCACGCCGCCCCCAAACATCGCATCGCGTCCGATGACACTAAAATAACGTATTCCAATTTTTATTTTGTTTACGCGCGTGGCTACGGCTCTCGTTTCAGTACACATAACAACGGAACCATAGCAACGGAACTGACAGGCAACCCTCTGAATCAGACTCCGATTAGCTGTGACTGCATCCACTCAGAGTGTCCGATTCAGAAACATGACTCTTGTATTTATTTATAGAATAAGTAAATAAGTAAACGACTGTATTTGAGTGAGTTAAGGCATTAGTTTGCTTCATTAAAGGGTGTTAATGAATAAGTGTTCTCCAGTGCCTTTTGTCCGCTTTAAGGTATTATTAAGGTAGGGTTAATGTTGCTCTCAAAGTGCACCAGATTGATGCTTTTAACTTCAATATTTAAAAAAATAGCAACTCCTGGATCTCCTACAATCCTAAATCCGCCACTGCTGTTCAGTACTCTCATTAGGTTAGAGACTAGGGCTGCACGATATTGGAAAAAACTGCGATTTCCCCCCCCCCCCCTGCGATATATATTGCGATATTAAAAAATACAGGAATTGAAGAAAATACAGTTTTTTTTCCCGCAAACCATCCTTTCTTGAACTTTAATGCTATACAATTGGTATTTTTTTTAACTATATTTAACCGGATGAAGGATTTTAGTCACGGACGTCTGGACCTTAAGTTATCAGAGCAACAAACACATGAAACTACTTTATTCAGTGTTTTTACCTTTAATCACCGGGTCCGGTTGCTTTGGAGATTTGATTGTGGCTTGCTGTGCATGCAGAGCCTGCATGTCACTCACTCAAGTACCCCTGACATGAGAGCCGCGCAACTTTTCCTTTTGTAGCAAGCAGCAAAATAATTGTAACATAACGTGTTTGAGTTCATTTGCCTACTTAATATCGCAAGTCCTAAAAAATAAATAAATTAAAAAATCGCACGTCCACGCGATATATATATATCGTGCAGCCCTATTAGAGACAGATTCTCAAAACAAGCTGTTGTTATGGCAACAGGTGGATGCTGAGAGGAGGCTCCTACCCTATCACGTCTACAGCCTCCCCCAGCTCGGGGTCTTGCAGCAGAGACAGGGTGATGGGCTGCCACAGGTTGTCACTGGCTATGATCCGGACCCCCTCCAGACCACTCTTATCCAGAGTGTAGCGCAGCAGCTGCTCAGCCAGCGGAAGAGGAACACAAACAGTGATGCTGCCACCATGTAGGACTTTGAATAAACAAATGATTTTACAACTGTGTTCATTGATTCTCTTGGGGAAGACAAACAGTTGGAAAACTACTCACATATCCTTTCCCCAATTTATTTTTAATATTGTAAAGCCTGCACAACCCTTTGTACATGTTGCACATTACTTGTGTTTCAATCTGCACAGCTCTCCACTTTAAATGTAGTATCTGTACTCAGTTTCTCACATATTTATATTTTTTGTAAATATTGTCTTTATTTTTAATTTGTCACAAGAGTCTTAAAATAGCTTTTATAATAGTACTATGTTTTGCTATTCTTCTTTCTGTGTCTCTTTATGCACCACATATACCAAAGCAAATTCCTCGTATGTACCTACTTGGTAATAAAACCAATTCTGAGCGAATGACACATGTCCAATATTTACTCACTTTAACTCCTGAGTAAATGATCTGGCTCTTGATCTGCTAAACATTTCCCTTTGTTTACCAGGAGTCTTGATCTGTGTCTGACATTAGGGTCAGGAGTTGGACCCCTGGCCCCAGGATCAAATTCTATGGAAGACACTAGGGATAAAAGCATACTAAAACCATGTACCTAAATAAATGTAATGTGTGCAATGAGGGAACTTAAAGGAAATTAACTTAATGAGAATAGAGTTTGTGGTCTGGAAAAACAGAGCAAGGCTTAAACTCTTTGTAGAGTGGAAGAGCAACAATTATGGGTGACTATTCATGGATAACATAAAATGTATGCAGTTTTACAACCACTTTGAAAAAAGAAAATACATGATGGCAGCAATACACTGTAAGGTTGATTACATCAAAATGTTTAGTGGTGAACATTGCACGTATGCAGATTATCAAGTAAATTAATGATTGAACTCTCCCAAACGAAAAAACAGCCACAAACATTCAGAGTGATCCAGCAGAGCACTTCCATTTATAGAGAAGAAGAAATGGCCAGATGAGGAGCAGTGAACATTTCAACAGGTTTAGTCAATCAGTGATCTTTTGGTTGAAAGCCCACTCCCCAAAATGTCCCGTTAGGTGGAGTGATTCTCCAGAGTGAGACATGGAGCTGTACTCACCCGATGACCTCCACACACTCGCTAAGGTGCAGGTCAGCGTTCAGAGAGACAGCGATGCTCCAGTCCCCGTCTGCTGCGATGATGCCCACCCCGGTCAGACCCACTTTATCCAGCGTGTTCCGCAGCACCTTGGCAACAAACACATCTCCATCATCTCCACATCTGAGCCCACAGGCAGCTCTGGGACCAGACTCAATGTTTGTGGCTGTTTTTAGACTTTCACAGTTTAGGTGAAGCTTTTTCATAATGCTAAATAGTCAGATAAATCAGTGAGAGAACAGAAAGACAAGAGGTTGGATTACCTTGATGTACTTGCTGTCAAAGTTTCGCTCATTCCAGATCTAAACAGATGAAAGTACGTTTTAGTAACACAGCAGACCAGCCATGTTCATTAAGAACATGATGCATTACATGTTAGAATGATTCTACTACACTTTGTCACTTTGCCTCTACATTAACCTTAAGTTGTTGTCGAGGTGTACAGAGACATTGTTATCTATTGAACCAACAAAATGATCCCTACTCCTTACGGCAAGTTCCACAACAACAATGTTTTCTAACATAATATTTAATCAACCTCATAAAACTCACCACACAACTAAGTAGCACAGCTGTACTAACAGAGTGTCCATTGTTGAAGGTTTGGGCGGATCTGATATAAAAGGCAATTTGGATAAAAGCCTTGTATATCAGAGAAGAGTCTAACAACCGTCTAACAAGTGACATGTAATGTAATTATGCAAAGTTCGAAAAGGAGTGAGATTAAACAGAAAACACACCCCCACATAGTGGATGTCCAGGTCATGGTACTGCTTGGCACCGAGGATCCATTTCACCACGTATGCTGCAGTGATGTCTGGGAAGTCATAGGGCCAGCTCTTACCGTGACCGACCCACCCAGGAAACGCCCAGGGCAAACCTGCATCAACACACACCAACACACACATGCAGGCTCAAGATGCATTGTGTAACACTAATATAGAATAAATGTCAAACTAACAGCATAAGCAATGCAAAGAGGTTTAAACCAAAGACCAAGATAAAGACAAAGGCCTACATGGTACATCTAATCGTTTGAGTTTTAATACACAGCCCATGTGAATACTCAATTCTGATTGTTCAAGTTGGACATTTAGCGGTGTTCTCTTTCACTTACAAAATCAGGTCTATGTGCAGTCATATCTATCCCCAGAAGAAAGGGCAGTCAATTAAATGTCAGCGGACACCATGAAATACTTTCTGATTATCTATTTTTATATTCGTGAGAGCATACAACTTTGGAATCATGATGACTGAACTGTCCCCAGTAAAGAAAGAAAAAAAGAGAACAAGAAAACAGAGCAAGATAAGGAAAGAGTTCAAAAACTCAAGCGAGCCGGACAACATTGAAATCAACAGAAAAAACAGACACTAGTAGGAAGTAGGCATGCTTCGGTCGCCAATTTCGTGGCCGGTCGCCGGAATCAGTATCGGCCGATACCGATCGCCGATCCGATCGAGTGGGCGGGGCCTAAATGGAAGATTGAAACATCACTTTAAATCTTCCATTTAAAGTGATGTTTAAAACTCAATTAATGGGGCTCATTCACTGGAGCTTCCACACACAACAATCAACTTAATTATTACATTCAAATGAAGTACATTATTCAAGTTTACATTCACTTTGGATAATAACACGGGAGAAATTAGCGGAAGCGCTCTCTCCCTCTCCTGACAGCCCGTCAGTATCTCATGCAGCTCACTGATCCAGTAATGAGTGAGTTAGAGAGCACCGATCGATCGGTAGAGTGAGTATCGGCCGATCTCGATCGGTGACCGATCGATCGGAGCATCCCTAGTAGGAAGTAAACACGAAAGGGAATAGCAGAAGAAGACAGACAGGGAATAAAGGGAACAGCAGAAGAAGACAAACAGGAAGTAACCACTAAAGGGAACAGCAGAAGAAGACAGACAGGAAGTAAACACTAAAGGGAACAGCAGAAGAAGACAGAAATTGGGTCCTTCTCACTTCGGTTAAATGGATTCCTTGCGTCCCTAACTTGCGTCGTTTCCCTGCGTCTAGTCCCTCCCACCAGGGAAGCAAGGAGAGATGCAAGGAAACCACGAGAAGCAGGGAAATGAGTTTTAAGAGCAATGGGAAGTCATTTCCTCCGGAGCGTCACGTGAAGCGACGTCCGTTTGTGATGACGCTGCACAGCTGATCGTCTGACAGCAGCTCTGTCCCCGTTATTTTCACAAACACCCCCGCCTCTGTTAGTAGGCCTCCACATTTACTGACACAAACATTTGTATCATCTGTTGTAGACCCAAATAAATAAAATAAAATAAGAACTAATTCTCAAAAAAGCGATACACAGTAAGGGGCTGGGCGAGTGTCTGAGGATTTCATCGGAGGATGGTCTGGTGGTTCCTCGGTTATAGCTCCTCGCTCCTCGATCCTCGGTCCTCCGGCAAAAATATGGCCATTGGGACGCTACTCAAGATGGCGCAGACAAATCAACTTCCGGCGAGACAGAGGAGCGAGGAAATGAAAAATAAGAGAAGTGAGAAGGGCCCAGGGACTAAAGGGAACAGCAGAAGACGACACTGGAATTAACCACTAAAGGGAACAGCAGAAGAAGACAGACAGGGACTAAAGGGAACAGCAGAAGAAGACAGACAGGAAGTAAACACTAAAGGGAACAGCAGAAGAAGACAGCCAGGAAGTAAACACTAAAGGGAACAGTAGAAGACAGACAGGAAGTAAACACTAAAGGGAACAGCAGAAGAAGACAGACATGAAGTAAACACTAAAGGGAACAGCAGAAGAAGACAAACTGGAAGTAACCACTAAAGGGAACAGCAGAAGAAGACAGACAGGGACTAAAGGGAACAGCAGAAGAAGACAGACAGGAAGTAAACACTAAAGGGAACAGTAGAAGACAGACAGGAAGTAAACACTAAAGGGAACAGCAGAAGAAGACAGACATGAAGTAAACACTAAAGGGAACAGCAGAAGAAGACAAACTGGAAGTAACCACTAAAGGGAACAGCAGAAGAAGACAGACAGGGACTAAAGGGAACAGCAGAAGAAGACAGACAGGAAGTAAACACTAAAGGGAACAGCAGAAGAAGACAGACAGGGACTAAAGGGAACAGCAGAAGAAGACAGACAGGAAGTAAACACTAAAGGGAACAGCAGAAGAAGACAGACAGGAAGTAAACAGTAAAAGGAACAGCAGAAGAAGACAGACAGGGACTAAAGGGAACAGCAGAAGAAGACAGACAGGAAGTAAACACTAAAGGGAACAGCAGAAGAAGACAGACAGGAAGTAAACAGTAAAAGGAACAGCAGAAGACAGAGGAAGTAAACAGTAAAGGGAACACAGTGAACAGACTGTGACAGTTACAGAAAACCTTGATCAGTGCTTCTGTCGTTTTAAGGTATGTTGCTGTCGCTGCAGTTAAGCCATAGCAATATTTTGTGTCAAATGACAGATTGGTTTAGTAACAAGTTGTGTAATAGACGGGGTAATATGCAGATAGCTGGTCATTATAGCGATTGGAACCCCTCACGGTGATTCCAAACCACCACGCTCCGTGTTGGGTTCCTGATCCTGGGTCGGCTGTTTGACTTTCATGGAATGGAAGAAATGGCCGTGTTACCTATCAGTGTGATGTTTGGGTTCCTCTTCTTGGCCTCTCTCATCAGCCACCACTCATACCCTCGGAAGTAGTTCTCATCATTCTCATAGTGCATGTGTGACGGCTCCGTTCCATCTGGAAATAGATAATAATCCAATGTAATGTCATTAACCCGATGCATGAAGCCTGTTTTCATGTTGTCATCTATAGATCCAAAGTTTATCAATGACTTGGTTGCTAGGGAATCTAAACAGTCACAATACACTAAATGTTGAAGTTCTGTTCATAGCGAGAATGAGTTAGTTAGAGTTAGTTTTTTCTCCATAACTGATCTATCCATCCCCTTAAGAAATGTGTGAAATGAATTGTCTTTCCATGTGTGGTGACATCATCCCACATGGTTTACATTTTATTACTTTATTACTATACTTTATACATTTTAAGTAATGTTATCTTTAATCCTTTGAATTATATCACCATGGTTATAGTAAAACAGTATTTTATTTATTATTACTGATTTTGCAATTTTCAGCTTATTTGGGTTTAGATTTGGGAAAACCAGAAGTTAATTAATGTACCACTAGTTGGTAGTGCTGACACTGACTAGACAAGATATTTATTAGTCAAGTTAAAGAACATGAACAATTGTATTATCGTATAAATTGTCAAAACATTTAATGAAGCAAATAGAGTTAAAGTTAGATTAATTATATTTGGGTTTAAGACATTTATCATGATTTAATGATAATACAATAATACGATGTTATCAGGGTTACTTGTAAAAATGTAAACCATTACAATTACTAGTTACCTGTAAAAAGAATTGTAATCAGTAACATAATCCGAGTATCAAAATATAAAAGTAATGTAACCTGATTACTTTGTTACTTTTGGATTACGTCAACATCAAATCCAGTGCAAATAAACAATAGAGAAAGAAATATAAATAAGATGTTTTTCACCGAAGTGTATTATGTAAGACAACTAGGGAAAGGGATTCCCTATATTTTTTATTTTTGTCTTTTTGTATTATTGTCTATATAATGTGTATCTGTGTATATAAGTCCCTCTTTGAGGGCAAACAAAAAAAACAAAAACAATAAAAAGTTGGTCACTTTCTTTCCCAAGAAGAAAAAAAGAAAAAAGTTTTCTTGACAACATATTTTCTTCACTGTTTTATACCGTCATTGACTGCTGACTCCTCACTACTCTTAATTGGCCTGTAGGGGCCTGCAAGTGATCAACAACGGCTTCAGTTTGGAATCTTGTTTCAGCTACGGATAACAAATTGTTCCTGTACAGATTTGCCCACCAAAGTGAGACAATTGTATGTATGAATGTATGTAAACTATTGCTTAGCTAACTGAACCGAGCCCTGAATAAAATGGAGTGCGTCTTATCATGTCGGTAGAAAGAGAGCTGGTTAGCTGTTAGCAGCCGGTGGGAGTCCAACAGTGTGTTAGCAGCCGGTGGGAGTCCAACGGTGTGTTAGCAGCCGGTGGGTGTCCAACGGTGTGTTTGGCTAATGGAGCTAACAGTAAATAGGGCTAATACAGCGAATACAGTGAACTGCAGTTTTATGTGACAACAGAACAAGTTTACAGTAAATAAATGTACTGAAGTACTTCAGCTGAGTACAGTTTTGGAATATGTTGATGCTGGACACAAAAGACATCGCAGATTTATCAATGGCAAAAGCAGTGAGAAAGGTTGAAACCATCGGTAAGGAACAGTTCACAACATTTGTAAATGAACGACTAGAGAACCCATCAAAGCCATTCACCGATCCACTTGCAAAAAACAAGCTGCCACTATTCAGTCAAAAGAGAAAATGCAACTTGCAGCACTGAAGAGTGATTGCAATCTCTTCTCACGTCTGTACGTGTTGTGCCAAATACGTGAAGGTAATCTAGAAGATTTCCTCAGCCACGAAAACCAGGCAGCTCCTCCATCTTTGTCCGAGTGAGGCAAACTGAGACTTGGTACGAAGTCAGATCTTCTGCGCTGCATACAGTCAGATGAGGCTAGATCTCCAGCTACACCTGTGGTCGATGCTGTGTTGCTGGACAGTGCCTTGCCTGTAATTCAGATGCTGAATCCTAGTACAGCAAAGACCTTTCAGGAGTATGCAGATGATGTATTTGTTCCCTACATAGCATCCCAGCTAAATAAATGTAGGCGCCTTGATGCCATCTGGGATGTGTACATGCCAGGCAGCTTGAAAGCTTCAACACGACAGAAGAGGGGCAAGGGTGTCAGAAGGCGAGTCCTACCAACCAGGGCCGTATTCACCATTGAGGTCCGGACCTCTGTAATTTTCTCCGAGCTGTGTATATAACTAAACTTGTGAAATAACTGCACTAAAAGGGATTCTTTGTAGTACTTCCATTTACTGACGATGGGGGCGCTTCATAACTACGTAGCCTCGATTAAAGCAAACAGAAGAAGACGACATGTATCAACAAACCACCGCAGCCCGGACTTGTATCGGAGCAGTGGAGGAGTGATGAGGTATCTAGAGATCTGAGTCCAGCGGGCTGCTTGTGTTTCTGTTCATCAGGACATCATAGGACCAGCAGATCCTGTGTGAACGCTCTACGTTAGACAGGGACGTCCGACAACATGCACACTAGCTTATATTGCAGCTATAGGCTATACTTTGGTCTAAATTGCGTGAATAAACTAGCTAGAGAGCTAAAGTTAATTACATGCATCCAATGTCAGAAGGATTACCTTTTAACAAACGTTGTAATGCTTTTCTTTTATTTCAATTTGAGTAAAACATTGAAGATATAACATTGTATTGTTTTCTTTTTATACTGACTCAGATATAATGAAAAGACCACGTCAGTCGAAGCTCAGCTTTGGTAAGGAAGAGGAGGGACAGGCAGAGAGAAAGAGAGAGATATGGAAGTAAGGGAGGAACTGCAGGTACAGTCACACAAAAGAATGTAGGCTTAATAACCCCATCCATCTATAACTTAGCCTTCATTTACAATATAGACAATAGGCATAATTTTTAAACATACATCTATTGCAGTTATGTCATAATAACATACAATAGTATAAAACACAATTTGCTTATATCTTTGTTCTCTTTTGAGAATCAAACAAAACAGATGAAAAAAAAAATGCAAACATCCATCCATCCATCCATCTTCTTCCGCTTATCCGTGGTCGGGTCGCGGGGGTAGCAGTTCCAGCAGAGAGCCCCAAACTTCCTTTTCCCTGGCGACATCAACCAGCTCTGACTGGGGGATCCCAAGGCGCTCCCAGGCCAGCGAAGAGATATAATCCCTTCACCTGGTCCTAGGTCTACCCCTTGGTCTCCTCCCAGTTGGACGTGCCTGGAACACCTCCCTAGGGAGGCGCCCAGGTGGCATCCTAACTAGGTGCCCGAACCACCTCAACTGGCTCCTTTCGACGCGAAGGAGGAGCGGCTCAACTCCGAGTCCCTCCCGGATGACCGAACTTCTCACCTTATCCCTAAGGGAGACACCAGCCACCCTGCGGAGAAAACCCATCTCGGCCGCTTGTATCCGCGATCTCGTTCTTTCGGTCATGACCCATCCTTCATGACCATAGGTGAGGGTAGGAACGAAAATGGCCCGGTAGACAGAGAGCTTTGCCTTCTGGCTCAGCTCCCTTTTCGTCACAACGGTGCGGTAAAGCGACTGCAGTACCGCTCCCGCTGCTCCGATTCTCCGGCCCATCTCACGCTCCATTGTTCCCTCACTCGAGAACAAGACCCCGAGATACTTGAACTCCTTAGTCTACCGAACTGCAGACCCCCTCCCCCATGACTACACCTCGAAATCCGATCCATGTATATTACAAACAGGATTGGTGACAAAGCGCAGCCCTGGCGGAGGCCAACCCTCACCGGAAATGGGTCCGACTTACTGCCGAGGACCCGGACACAGCTCTCGCTTTGGGAGTACAGAGATTGGATGGCCCTGAGTAGAGACCCCCTCACCCCATACTCCCGCAGCACCTCCCACAGTAACTCCCAGGGAACCCGGCCATAAGCCTTCTCCAAGTCCACAAAACACATGTAGACCGGATAAGCGTACTCCCAGGCCCCCTCCAGGATCCTTGCGAGAGTAAAAAGCTGATCCGTCGTTCCACGACCAGGACGGAATCCGCATTGTTCCTCCTCAATCTGAGGCTCGACAATCGGCCTGACCCTCCTTTCGAGTACCTTAGAGTAAACTTTCCCGGGGAGGCTGAGTAGTGTGATGCCTCTGTAATTGGCACACACCCTCTGATTCCCCTTTTTAAAAAGGGGAACCACCACCCCCGGTCTGCCACTCCTTCGGTACTTCCACGCAATGTTGATGAGACGTGTCACCCATGACAGTCCCTCAACACCCAGAGCCTTCAGCATTTCTGGGTGGATCTCATCCACCCCCGGGGCTTTGCCACTGTGGAGTTGTTTAACAACCTCAGTGACCTCCCCCCAGGAGATTGGTGTTGATCCCCCGTCATACTCCAGCTCTGCCTCTAACATAGAGGGCGGAGTTGTCGGGTTCAGGAGTTCCTCAAAGTGTTCCTTCCAACGCCCTAACACTCCATCTGTTGAGGTCAACAATGTCCCATCCTTACTGTACACAGCTTGGATGGTTCCCTGCTTCCCCTTCCTGAGGTGTCGGACAGTTTTCCAGAACAACTTTGGTGCCGCCCGAAAGTCCTTCTCCATGTCTTCTCCGAACTTCTCCCACACCTGCTGCTTTGCCTCGGCCACGGATGAGGCTGCTGCCCTTCGGGCCTGTCGGTACCTTGCAACTGCCTCGGGAGTCCCCCGGGATAACAAATCCCTGAAGGCCTCCTTCTTCAGTGTGGCGGGGGATGCAAACAAACAAGTGAAATGAACTAAATTGCTGAATTGCTTTTAATTCACTGGCAGGAGCGACAAGTGAAAGTGACCATGCTCACACTGAAAGTGTCGGTTGTTTCAGTGCCGTTACCTGAGTGGCCGCTGTGTACTCGTTGTGTTGTTGGTGTTTGTTTCTCAGGGGGCGTATTAGATTGGTCGTGTTGAACGTAGCTCTGTTCTTTCCACCACGCGGAACCTCCGCCTTGCAAACATTGCATCTGGCTGTTACACTGCCTTCGCTTTCAATTTTATAATACTTCCAAACTGCTGACATTCTCTGTTCCGACTCCCGAGTCACCAGCTGAATGTAGCCTCTTGTTAGCTTACTGCTACTATTAGACACTGTGCCCACTTTGTTGCCAGATTTAAGAAAAATAAGCAACCAGGTCTGAAAACAAGCCCAAAAGAAGCAACACATACATGATGTTGTTTAATTTAAAACCAAAACTAAGGCCTCAGGATGATTTTAAGACGTGAGCATGGTCATTTTTGTTTTGTAACATTAAATAAAAGAATACAAATATTTTATAAAAAAAAAAATCCCCGATTTTTTTCTCCCGATTCCGATCTTTTGAAAATCACGTGATCGGCTCCGATCCCCGATCACGTGATCGGATCGGGACATCTCTAGTCTTGTGTGTATTTAAGTTCTGGTTTTTCTGTCTGTCATTGTTGGTTCATTGTTTGTCGTTGACTGTGTTCACGAGGTAGTGTTCTGTTTGTTCCTTAAACCTTGAAATAAAGGTATTTTTTCTGTTTATTCTGCAATTGGGTCCTGCCTGCTTCACTCACCCTAACAGAATGAACCAACCAGAGATGGACCCAGCAGATGATCCATTTGAGGTGTAATTAAGTAATTTTACCTTTTCTTTGGCTTGCTGCTTTGATTGGTGGAAGAGAGCGTCCAGTGTTCTGGTAGAGGCGCACCGGTTGGCAACACAGAAACCATGTTTGGTGAAGTTTTTACCTGGCTGGATTGTGGACTTCCTTCAGACATGTGATTCCCGGCCTGCTAGCCCCAGGCATGCTAGCCCCCTGCCTCCCAATTCCCAACCTGACACCATACGTCTCGGTGTGTTCCGTCTGGAGTCAACCCCTGCTTCTTCCCCATTTCCTGCTCCTGTCCAGGAGCCGTTCTCGGGAACTCGTCTGGCTTTTGGAGGTCCACTGAGCCTCCAAAAGGCTCCTAAGAGAAGGAGTTGCAAGTCCAGGCTAGCAGCCCGAGCCTCAGAAGCCATGCTTTGGGCTCTAGTACAGGCCCCAGCAGCCATGGGTCCATGCTCCAGTGCCAGCCCACACAGCCATGGTACCGTGCTCCAGTACCATCCCACACAGCCATGGTTCTGTGTTACGGTTCCGTGCCTAGCAGCCATGGTTCCTGCTCCAGTACCGGCCCACAAAGCCATTGTTCCAGTCCCAGTTCTGGCCCCAGCAGCCATGGTTCCAGCCCCAGCAGCCATGGTTCCGGCCTCAGTTCTGGCCCCAGCAGCCATGGTTCCAGCCTTAGTCCTGGCCTCAGCAGCCATGGTTTTGGCTCCAGAACCAGCACACAAAGCCATGGATCCGTGCACCAGTACCGGCCCACACAGCCATGCTTCCGTGCTCCATTACCTGGCTTACACAGCCAGGGTCCAGGCTTCTGTTCCGTGCCCAACAGCCATGGTTCCGGCTCCAGAACTGGCCCCGGCAGCCATGGTTTCGGCTCCAGTACTGTCTCTCCGGCCGACGCCAGCTCCCCGTGTCCTGTCGGCGTACCGGCCGACTCCAGCCCCTCGTCTCCTATTGGCTCTCCGGCCAACTCCAGCCCCCTGTGTTCTGTCGGCGAACCGACCGTCTCAAGTCTCCTCTCAAGTTCCTTCTCAAGGCCCCTCTCTAGTCCCCTCTCGAGTCCCCTCTTGAGTCACCTCTCGTGTTCCCTCTCAGGTCCCCTCTCGAGCCACCTCTCAAGTTCCCTCTCGAGTCCCCTTTCAAGTCACCTCTCGAGTTCCCTATCGAGTCCCCTCTGGAGTCTTCTCTCGAGTTCCCTCTCCAGTTCCCTCGCCAGTCCCCTCTCAAGTCTTCTCACGAGTTCCCACTCTCCAGTTCCCTCTCGAGTCCCCTCTTGAGTCCCATTTCCAGCCACCTCTCCAGTCCCTACTCAAGATACTCTCTAGTCCCTACTCAAGTGCCATTGGAGGTTCCGCTGGGGGTCCTGCCATCTCTATGTCCTGTCCCATTGGAGGTTCCGCTGGGGGTCCTGCCATCTCTATGTCCTGTCCCGTTGGGGGTCCCGCCGACTACTCTTCTGTCGGGGGTCCTGCCAACCCTATGTCCTGTGCCGTTGGAGGTCTCGCCGAGTACTCCCCTGCCGGGGGTCCTCCCAACCCTATGTCTTGTTCTGTTGGGGGTCCCGTCGACTACTCTTCTGCCGGGTGTCCTGCCAACCCTGTGTCCTGTCCTGTTGGGGGTCCCACCGACTGCTCTTCTGCCGGGGGTCCTGCCAACCCTTTTTTTCCCGGCCGCGGTCTTCGCCCTCGAGCCCAGCCCCCTGAGTGCCGCGGTCTTCGCCCTCAAGCCCGGCCTCCTGACTTTCCCGGCCGCGGTCTTCACCCTCATGCCCGGCCCCCTGAGTTCGCCCGCTGTGGCCTTCGCCCCTTTGTGAACTCTGCCTTGCCCCCGGGTCGTCCACCTGAGAACCCCACCGCGATCTCTGCCTTGCCCCCGGGCCGTCTGCCCGAGATCCCTTCCGGATTGTGTTCACCTGGTGCCCCTGTGTTTTCTCCTCCCTCCTCACCTGTGTCTTGTTTGTGTGATTAGTCTTGTGTGTATTTAAGTTGTTTTTTCTGTCTGTCATTGTTAGTTCATTGTTTGTCGTTGACTGTGTTCACGAGGTAGTGTTCCGTGTACCTTGAAATAAAGGTATTTTTTCTGTTTATTCTGCATTTGGGTCCTGCCTGCTTCACTCACCCTAACAGAGGCTGCAGGTTATGGAAAGGAGAGAGACATGGAAAATGAATGTTGAGTGATCATTTTAGCCTCTTCTGCATGTCCAGATCATTAATAGTAACAATCAACTGATTCTTATGTATTACACTTTCAAAAATAATGTATGCTGCAGCCCACTGACATGGTTTGAAATTGATATATTATCCAATTTGTGACTCCCCACAGGACTTAAAAAGCACCTAACTAGATCATGAAAATCCCAAAAATCTCGGGGGGTATACCCCCGCACCCCACTAGCATGTTTGGACCTCTGTATTTAGGAAATCCTGGATACGGCCCTGCTACCCTCTCCAAAGAAGTCACCACATTGTCTATAGAGGAGGGAAAGGAAATATATACAACACTGTGCTCTGCTCCCCTGCCACGTGTGACCTGACCACGCTCTCCCCATGCTCTCACGAGGAAGCTGACACACGTCTGTTTCTGCACGTCATATGTGCAGTTTAGAACAATTACAGGAGGTTCATGATACGTACAGCAGACACTGCTGTAGTGGTAATCGCTGTGGCTGCTTTCAACAAGATAAAACCAGATGCAATGTGGATAGCCATTGGTACTGGTAGAAGTTTCAGATACATCGCTGTGCATGAAGTAGTTGCTACCATGGATCCAAGATCAAGCAACACTCTCCCTGTCCACCATGAATTCACAGGATGTGACACAGTTTCTGCATTCGCTGGTAGAGGAAAGAAAACAGCCTGGGATACTTGGAAAATGTTTCCTGAGGTGACAAAGGCATTTGAAGAGCTGTTAGTGATGCCTCGCGAAGTGAGTGAGCCCTCCATGTTGCTGCTGGAGCGTTTTGTGGTTCTGATGTACAATAAAACCAGTAACATCATGGAAGTGAATGAAGCAAGGAAACAGCTTTTTACTCAGAAATCAAGGCCTCTGGAGAACATCCCTCCAACACGAGCCGCTCTCGAACAACTTGTAAAACGCACAGCCTACCAGGCCAACATTGCAGGAAGGGATGCACTGGACGCTGTAAATGCACCGCCCTGTGTTACTGCTCAGGAGATTGCAAGAACTAGAATGAACAAGTATGGTTATCCTGAATCAGTGTAATCACTGCATGGAAAAAAACAAATGTTATCAGCAATGTTTTCATATAGTTTCCATATAGGTACATTTACAATATAAGGGCAAGTTCCGCATTTACATTTGTACATGTACATTGGACTTCTTTTAGCATTTAGCAAGTGTAACTTTAAGCTTATTAAAAAAATAATATACCTTGCACAGTCTTTGTACATCACTTACAAGCTCTACGAGAGGCTGCTACTCCAACGCCTCATGCCACTCATAGACACCAAGCTGGTTTCCGTCCAGCGCGCTCCTGTGCTGGACAGCTACTCAACCTCACCCAACACATTGAGGATGGGTTTGAAGGAAAACAATAACTGGAGCAGCATTCATAGATCTTTCTGCTGCCTATGACACTGTCCAACACCGTACTATGGTCAGGAAACTACTGGACATGACTGGTGACCTGAATCTGTCAAGTCATCAAAAGCCTCCTCAACAACAGGCGCTTCTACGTCCAGTTAAATGACAAGAGGAGCAAGTGGAAATCCCAAAAGAACGGCCTCCCACAAGGTAGCGTACTGGCCCACCTCCTGTTCAACATATACACAAACGACCAGCCATTACCCCCAGAATGCCAACGTTTCATCTATGCAGATGACCTCTGCATCACCACCCAACAATTCCAGAAGATTGAGCCTGTCCTTGAAAGTGCCCTCCCAGAAATGTCAAGCTACTACAATAACAACCACCTGAAACCCAACCCATCAAAAACCCAACTATGCAGCTTCCACCTGAGGAACCGAGACGCTAAAAAAGAACTGAGCGTCAACTGGGATGGCCACAAATTTTCCAACCATACGCTTCCCATGTATCTTGGTGTTATACTGGATAGGACACTCTCCTTCAAGAAACACCTGGAAAACACCAAAGCCAAGGTCAACACCCGCAACAATATCCTGCGCAAACTAGTGAATTCCAAGTGGGGCGCAGATCCACCAACAATCCGTGCAACTGCCATGGCCCTGTGTTTCTCTACAGCAGAGTATGCCTGCTCAAGCTGGAGCCGATCACGTCACACCAAACTGGTCGACACAGCCTTGAATGACACCTGCCGCATCATCACGGAATGCGTTAAGACAACACCTGTCCCGTGCCTCTATGCGCTAGCCGGCATCTCTCCCCCGCACATCAGGACTAGGTATCGCTCAGATGAACGGAGAACACAGGAGACAGATATCAGACACCCCTTGCATGGCCACGTAGTACCCCCACGCAGGCTCCGATCCAGAGCCAGTTTTGTGCAGACAGTCCTGCCCCTCCAGACAACCAAACAAGCAGCAAGGTCCAACATCTGGGAAGATTAATGGCAAATAAATGACACACAAGCTCTTGAATGGCAGGACAGAGGAATCACACCAACGGAAAGCCTCGCTAGTGGCCACGACCTTGCCTCGACAACCTGGAAGTCACTTAATAGACTGCGTGTGGAACAGGGGAGGTGCAAAGCACTGATGAAAGTGTGGAACTACACCACAGGAGACACGTGCAGCTGTGGATCAGTGCAGACAATTTCTCACCTACAGGAATGTGCCGATGCCCCCCGGTGCAGTCCAGAAGACCTGGCAGAACCTACCCAATCAGCTGTGGCCTGTGCCCAATACTGGCAGAACGACATCTGTGATTGCTACGGACTCGAAGAAGAAGTCTTTGTACAATATTTGAATGTAAAAAGTGTCCATGGGGTATGACTATGACTGTTAACATTAGCTCATCCTTGTCATAAATGCCAAAAATTGGAATTCAATATTGTTTGCGGTAATTGACCTCTCTAGGGCTGTGTCTCAATTCAGGGGTTGTATCCTTCGGGGTACGCAGCCTACGCGGCCGACGAGAGCGCGTAGACTGGACTGCGAGCGGCCTGCGAAATGAGACGGTCTTTTGAAGTTCTTTTGAAGAAACAATTCACAAAAATGGAGAACGAACTTGCCACCGAAGTCACGTTGCTGCTTTTAATCATGTTCATGGAACATGTGGTTCCAAGAACTAAGTGCAGGCGAGTCCTGTACATCAGGCTTAGAGAACACCATTTCCAGGTAAGAAATATAACTTAAGCCCTGTACTTTATTGTTAATATTGGCTTCAGAAAACTAGTCAAGTATGCTAACTGTAGTTCATATGGCTAATCCCATTTCATTGTGACAATCAGGGCCGTCTTAATGCACGGGCTGACCTGGGCTGAAGCCCAGGGGCCTACGGAGATTGGGGACCTATCATGAGCCAATAAAAAAAATAAAAAAATCTAAGTTTTTTATTTCAGATTTTTTAAATAAACAAAGTCTTGGCTTTCAGAATATTACACTTTTATTTCCAAAATCACACGATAAATGCATTTTTGAAGCTTGTAAAGGGAAGAAGACAGTTCTCCCTCGCCACTCTGCTGTTCCCCTCCCTCCGCTGAAATTATGAATGTAAGAGTATAGTAATCATAGATAACACCGCAGGGTCCGTTACAGTTTGTTTTCATCTGATCTCAATTAAACAAAGTCTTGGCTTTCAGAATATTAAACTTGTTTCGGCAAATTCAGATGATAAATACAACTTTGAAGCTTCGGCATGATTACAAGCGGAGAACGGAGTAACTTGATGTCACAGCAGGCAGAACAACAGCCGGTGTTTCTCGTGAGTGTTTTCCCCGGGAAACAAACACAATACACACAAACGCAAAAAAACACAAACACACACGTATACACACACACACACTCGCTTCCCCCAGATCAGTAATCCAAACGAAAATATCTTCCCTCCATACTATTTTGATAATTTGCTCCGCTAATCAATCAGATCGATGGATTCCAGAGATTTTTCTCAAAAATGATGACTCCGTAACAGACAGTGTGCACCACTTAACCGCCAATCAGAATGAGAATATGTTTCACATGTGAAACATGAAAGCTTTTTCCCTCAATTATTCTGCCGGCAGTTTGTGACCATCAGGGCCGCTTCATTGACACGGACGTGGGCTGGCCTGGGTCGGTCCACGACTGTAGAGTGCTCCGCCACAGTCCACTGTACCGGCGGGCAGTCTACCCTCCTCCAGGGCAGTTCATCCTCACAGACGGGGGGTACCCCTGCCTCCAACATCCACTCCCCCTCATCACTCCGTACAGACAGCCGCTGCAAGGTGTGGGGCCCCAGCGCTTTAACAGCCATCACTCCCAGGCACGCTCTATCATTGAGCGTGCCTTCGGGATGATGAAGACCCGCTTTCGCAGCATCTTCCTGAAAGCGCTGGAGGTGCACCACACCTTCGTTCCTCAAGTAAGTATTCACTCAACAGGACTTTGTATAATACAGAAAAACAGTTGAATGAGCTAACATGACTTATTTTCCGGGGTTATAACATATTGCCACTTTTGCTATTTCAGGTCATTAAAGCATGTGCTGTAATGCACAATATCTGCATCGGAGCCGGTGACATCATGGCCCCCGATGCAGGTATTGTTGAGGACGTGGCAGAGGATGAGGGGGAGGATGTGGAGGCAGTCAGTGGTGCCCCTTGGCGGGACCAACTGTGTGCAGAGGTGTCTGCCCTGGAGGAGGTTCCCATGGTCCACCAATACATATAAGGTATGTAAAACAATTGTAAAGCAGAGACATTTGTTATGGTGAAAATCATTTAGCAAATGTGTCTTTATTCATCTTTTGTTATTCTGTTTCTGAAAACATGTTAGTGACATGGCAACTGTCGATTGCGTCCGCCCTGCAAACCCACGCAATGGACAATTCGGTGGACAGTGGACAGAAGTAGCTCTGGAGACCTTCCAAGAGGATGCCCCACCATCAGACGACACCAGGGTCCTAAGTGGCAGCCCATCCAGGTCCAGCAGCACCACCTGGGACTCCCTGCTCAGCCTGAATGTATATAGTTAAACTGTTGTGTTTGTATTGTAATGTTTTATGCTGTTGTGTGTTTTATGCTGTTATGTTCGTAACACACACACACACACACACACACACACACACACACACACACACACACACACACACACACACACACACACACACACACACACACACACACACACACACACACACACACACACACACACACACCACACACACACACACACCACACACACACACACACACACACACACACACACACACACACACACACACACACACACACACACACACACACACACACACACACACACACACACACACACACACACACCACACACACACACACACACACACACACCACAGCACACACACACAACACACAAACACACACACACACACACACACCTGTTTCTACACGGACCACTATTGCGTGTTGTAACTTCCGGTTGTTGTTGTCATCTCCGGGTATCCCGTGTGCCTGTTCTGTTGCTGATAGCTTATTATCTTAACTTAGTCGATCGTTTTAAAACTCTTGATCACGGCAACTGCCTGACGTTGTAATCACACGTTACTACAGCTTAAGCACTCACAACTCTCCTTCTCTTAGCGACTCACCAAGGTTCATGTTTTAATATTATTTTTACAAAAAAAGCCCTAACATGTGAAAAAACATGTGAAAAAATTGCTTAGACCTCAGAGAGTTAAACTTGGGCCTGCGACCATAGTTTGACTGTATTTTCTTTTGAAAATCCACAGCGGAGGTTTGTGCCGTACTACATGCGGTGTATTATGCATATCTCTCAGTAGCCAACTATCTGTGAGTCTGTTGGCTCGGACATAAACTCTGTAATAAATGTAGTCTACATTTCATAAGAGGTGTAAAACCTGAGAGCATTTTAAATCACATTTGAACTAAATGCTTATATAATCTGTAGTTGTATTTGTATTGTTGATTTAATGTGTGAACGAGGCGATATAGAGAAGGTTAAGTTGTTATATACTGTTGGAGTGGTAAGCAGGCCTATTGTTTTTGGATATTTGTGGAGTCAGGTGGTCCGCGAGTGTTTTTTTATTGGTTAAGTGGTCCTTGGTATGAAAATGTTTGAGAAACACTGTCCTGGAGAGTAGTAGTGTTTTAGTTTAATATATGTATTAAAAGCAAACAGTATTTTTGTTTCGATACATTGTTCCACCTACTGCATTCAAAAAATATATTTAAAAATAGAAGTTTGAACCAAAAACCAAAAAGAAAATTCAGGCAGTACGTCTACCTATAATATAGCATTCTGTATTGATGCATTGTAATCCTGCAAGTAATCTGTAGCACTTTGAGTTTTGTTTACGCAAATGAAAAGTGCGCTTATAAATTTAAAAAAATGATAAGCGCACGATAAGATTATTTAAATGTAACAGTAATCTGATTTAATGTTATCTTAATGTCACTGTAAGGGAATACAGTTCTATTTTTTTGGCATCCTGACATAATCCCATTATGTAATCCGTTACTCCCCCAACCTGGTCTCTGAGTTACTGAATATCACTGACCAGTAGTCTGCGCGTCTCCTCCGATCTCCACCTTTAGTATGTGCGAGGAAGCTCCAAAGCTCGGCTGAAGGCAAACAAATGAAAGGCGTGCATTAGTGTCCGAAAACGTTCAACTAAACTGTACGAATAGCTTTATCATTTCATACCTTAAACAGGAAGTCTAATATCTGGCTGCGGTAGGGCTCGGCATAATTCACCAGTAACCGAGACGTCGCCTGGGAACAAGTAGACAAATGTAAATGAGAATCAGAGGTGTAAAGTAACTAAGTACATTTACTAAAGTACTGTACTAAAATACAATTTTGAGGTACTTTACTTGAGTATTTCAATGTTGTGCTACTCCACTATAGTTCAGAGGTAAATAAGAATCAGAATCAGTTTTATTACCAGGTTTACACATACGAGGAATATGCTTTGGTATATATATGTGGTTCATACAGAGACACAGAAAGAAGAATACGTAACCAAAATAAAAATAAAAATAGTACTGCCGGTGTTCCGGATTAACTTGTTTCCGGATTAACTTGTTTCCCAATCAACTCGTTTCCGTGGGGTACGTGGCTTTCGACTGAAATACACATTTCGATCGCTTTCTTCTGTCGTTTACATACATGTGTTGGTATATTTGGCTTCTTAGGAACACGTTGATGCACATCCAGTACCAGTGTGTGAGGTTGTGATTACGATGCCGATATCCGGACGCGAACAGCGAGGACTACAACAAGACAAACGAGTTGCTCGAATAAATCATTTAAACCAGCTATTGTTTCCAAACTTATTACGGAATATCGTTGTTAATGTCCAAGTCCATCTGTGTATACCTTCAGACAGCCTCCAAGTGAAGCACAAGGTGTTTACTCACAGTTTGAAAGCAGCGTGGAGAAGTCTTCATCTGTGTTAAACTGTGATCCTCCCACGGAACTGGGACCCGTCCAGGTTAAAATGTGACCCGTCCAGGTTAAATTGTGTTACGATTTCTGTGGCTATCTACCAGCGATCATGTTTAATATGAAAGACTACCCACACATGTATCCCTTATAAAAACGGTATTGTGCAGCACTCATCCAGATAAGATGTGACGGTTACCTCGTTTTGCAAAGATAGCAGCAGAAATGTCATTGGGGATATTTAGACTTTAAAATGCTGCTTGGTCATGAATGTTGGTGTTGGCAAACAATAATACGAATCCTCTATTCAAACATAATATTCAATGTGCATCGACATGAAAATAACAAAAAAGAACCCGAGTTCCAACAGAGTTGCATTTTTTTAGTAGTTATTGACAATGTTAATGTAACAAAATGAGCTGTGGTGATCTGTTAGAACGTGATGATTCGTGGCACCCTCATGATTGATTTTTGCTGTTGGAACTCGGGTTCGAGTCCAGCATGAACTTTTTTGTTATTTTCATGTCGATGCACATTGAATATTATGTTTGAATAGAGGATTCGTATTATTGTTTGCCAACACCAACATTCACGACCAAGCAGCATTTTGTGTATGTGTGTATTTCAGTCGAAAGCCACGCACCCCACGGAAACGAGTTGATTGGGAAACAAGTTAATCCGGAACACCGGGAGTTATTCTATAAACTATTTTAAGACTATTCTAACAAATTAAAATATAGTGTACTCCACTACATTTATTTAATACCTTTAGTTACTACAGATGTGGATTAAGGATGTGAAATATTATCAACTCTTAAATCAGACTTTAGTTCAGGGTTGCCAACTTTGGGTACCTGGCTGGAGTGAGATTTTGATATGGGTTTAATTACACATATGCGCACGAAATGACTGCTATCGTGTCAGCAGCGGGACCATAGCATATATATAGGATATATATATACCATATATACAAATACACAATATTGGACACAGACTATAAAGGACACACAGTTTCATTCACTAATGAAACACATGTTTGTTTCCACTGTTTTATTGACTTATCGTACGATAAATAAAAATGAACTCTATAAATTGCCATTTACATGAGGATGTGACTAGCAGTTTGAAAGGATGTACTTGAATTATTATTATATATTATCATTATGTCAGTGGTCTAAAATGGTCATACAACGGTGTCGACAATATTATCGGTTATCGCAATAATTTCCGGGAAAATGAATCCAACAAAATGAATTATCGTGAGAGGCCTATAGCAGGGGTAGACATTAAGGGTAAAAAGCCACTGGCCCTCCGGGCCGGTGGAATTGTATTGTCACTGGCCCCACCATTGTAACCACTGGCCCGGAGCATTCGTCCAAAAAAAAAAAAATCGACTAATAATGAAGAAAATTAACACATTTGTTGCTATAGTAATTTATGCACTAACTACATTGCTACTTGTACAACATTTGAACAATCAGTTCTTCCTCATTTTCCTCAATTGTTCATATTTGGTTTATTAAAATAATGATATTGTGGTCATTGTTAAAAAATGTCTGCTTTTATTATGAGTATTATTATTTGTATATTGCGCTTTCTGCCTTCCTGTCATTAGGAGTTAGAAATGTGATGGCTATAGATTAGATTAGATCCTTCATTATCCTAAACTGCTGGGACATTTCCCTATAGCCAATACCTTTATATTGTCTACTCTTCACTTGCTTGTCAGCATACATGTAGGTCGGCATTGATGTACAGAGCCGACAGAAGACCTTGTTTATATTGGCATCATCATGAGAGGTGCAGCCAGTGACGCGTCATAAAACCAGGTAGTAAGCTGCTGGTTCCCTCGACAAAAAGTAATGGGATTTCTCCACAGGGTTTTGGAAAATAGCTGGAAATAAGGTCTATGGAAACAAACCTATTTGATAAATGCACGTTTTGTTCTGCCGGATAATCTCCACATGTCTACCCTACTTTTATAATTTTCGAATCATAAATATAATGATAGATTATAAAAGGGTTTTAGGACGCGTCACTGCACCACTAGAAGCCAACTCCATCGATCAAGCTGAAACGTTCTCTCCCTCTTCTTCTCCTCTCCCTGTCACTCTCCATTAACTCCTCCGGTGACTTTCTTTTATTTGAAAATAGTTTTTTGCACGGCGCTTGGCCGGTTACCGCTGGTATTAAAAACATTTTGGCGAATGGTTAAGTGGCGCGATAGTCTGTAGTGAAGGAGCGCGCTCACGGGAGCCTGCTCGCGCTGCGCTCCGCAGCAAACAGCTGTTTGCTTTTCACCCAACAACGACAAGCGACTCACGGAACGCTATGTTGTAGCGTTGATAAACGAAACAATTTAACTAAATTGCTTGTCAAAATACCAATACCACAGGAAACATTTTTTTTTTAAACAATATTTGTAGTGGCCCGAGCGGGCAAGTGGAAAGTACGTTATGCTGGCCCGGGGTGTATAAATAGTGCTTCCGGGCCAGCGGGCCAATTATAATGTCGAGCCCTGTATAGGCTACATGAAACACACGCACACAAACAAATCTGCAGACTTACTCCAAACTGCCAAACATATTAATTAACACACTCTCACTCTCATATACTCTTTGACTCTATTTTGGCCTAGTAGAACAATAAGCAGCAGACTTTTATTTTTGTATCATTTCTACTGGATCTTAGATCTGCGCATGCGCAATACAGGTCCCATACAGTGGTGGGGGTCAAGTCAGTTTTTGCAATGTAATTACATACACGCTCCCCTTGACAGTGAAACGCCACGTGTGAGGTTTAGATTATTTCCCTGTCTCAATCCAAATGGAACTGTATGAAATAAAAAGGCACATTTATCTTGTAGTAAATAAAAAGGGCGACCTGGAGCCAATCCTGCAACTTCCCCATAGGTGAAAGAGTTGACATGCTGAACACCCAACCCCTGCAGGCGGGTCTGGGGGGATTCTCCCCCAGGAGATTTTTTGAAATACTAACATAAAATACACATTCTGGTACTCTTTTGAGAAGAAAAATAAATAAATCTATTACTACACGACATATTTAAAAAAAAATGAATGCCATTTTAGTTTGTTGTTACTTTGTTCTGAAAGCTGAACCTGCTGCTCCTCACAGAGAGAAGAGGGGAGAGGCTGTGAATTACTTTACATTGTGGATAAGGGTGGATAGCCCCCATTGTTCTGTGTGTCAAAATGAAAGACAGCCCACACACCTATCAATCATCAAACCGTGGGGTCTTATTTCATTACGTGTTGATTTCTATCAACACGTAATGTTGTATCGACGTATAGAGATGTATTACAGCAAAAGTATTCTCCGTCGGGACTTCCTGCAACAACACCACGCCGTTATCTTGATTCTGATTGGCCAGAAGACATTATCAAAGATGTTCTATTGAGAAGACGATCACTACCTGACAAAAGTTTTCAAAACCGTTTCTAGTCTTCGGTATTCTTGTTTTTGGCGTAAGAATAGTTTGGGCAGCGTGAGAGCTGAGATTGAGAGTGAAAGCGTGTGTCACACGCCAGATGGGTGAGAGTTGGCAACCCTGCTTTAGTTACACCTTCAGTATTTTACTTGAGTAAATTTTTTATTGCAAGACTTTTACTTGTAACAGACTAGTATTCCTGCTCTCTGGTACTTCTACTTTTACTTTAGTAGAAGATCTGAGTACTTCTACATTTACTTTAGTAGAAGATCTGACTACTTCTCTGCTGAGATGAACAGACAGACTCATCAGCTGAGGTTCTTTCTCTCGCTTCCTCTGTGGACAGTTCGTCGCGGTACCGGAAGTAGATGAAAGCGTCGCTAAACTCACCCCTCCGCCGCTCAGACCTCCTATCCCGTCGAAGCCTCTCCCCAGGCCCGCTGAGTCGCTCAAAACCACGGCCTGACAGCAGCAGGCCCCCAGACACAGCCCGAGGAACACCGAGACCCGCAGCAGCTCCATGACTCTCTGCCGGGTACAGCTGTGTGCACGCTCACGTGACAGTGCGTCACGTGACAGTGCTGTTGAGCAGCCACGTGATCCCAACAGCAGTGACGTAGTCCCAAAAGCAGCAGGCTTGTTTGAGACGAGCTGCGGCTCGCCTCGAAAGTACACGAGAATAGCCGATTGCAGCCGAGGGAGGTCTCAAAAAGAGTCTTCTTCTTCTTCTTCTTCTTCTTCTTCTTCTTCTTCTCTTCTTCTTCTTCTTCTTCTTCTTCTTCTTCTTCTTCTTCTTCTTCTTCTTCTTCTTCTTCTTCTTCTTCTTCTCGGTTTTTTGGCGGATTGCAAACAACTTTAAGGTGCATACCGTCACCTCCGGAGTCGGCTTGACTCGGTTTGCATTTATAAAGAATGCACAAATGTGTTTAATCGTTAATGTCAGATATGTACTAAGTAAATACATTTGTTCCTGCTCAAGATTAGATTCAACTTAATTGTTATTGCACATATTACAGGTACTGAGACGAAATGCAGTTTATCTTCTAACCAGGAGTGCAAAAAGCAGTAAAGTGAAAAGTAATGTACACAATCTACAGAATAAAAGATAGAATTAATTGAATGATGAATAAACAATGAGGGGTATGAATACACTAGATATAGGCTACACAGCAGCCTGTGAGCAGTATGAAGAGTGTGTATGAATACACTAGATATACACAGCAGCCTGTGAGCAGTATGCACAGTGTGTATGAATATGCTAAGATATATAAAGTATGACAACGGTAAGCAGTGTGTTACCTTTTTACTTACGGTATCTCGGCACCGAAACCGTAGTTTTGAATACACACCGGTGGTTTCTGACTTGACGCGTTGTCAGCCGGTAACCAGCTGCCCAGACATTTCGAGGGGGAAAAGGATGAAAACGGGGCGTCCGGGTGCCGTGGGAAGAACCTCCGTTTATTCACGTTCTTCACAGTAATCAGTTACATTGACACTGTATTGCATACATACAGACTAGATCAGTGGTTCTCAACTGGTGGGTCGCGACCCAAAAGTGGGTCGCAGATGTGTGAGTGAAGAAAGAAAAAAAAGATTTCCTTTTTTTGGGGGGGGGGGGGGGGGGGGGGGGGGAAAGTGAAACTTTTATTTTGAAGGCACGATTTTCTAACACTGTGCATGCAGTAGGCGTTGGACTGGAAGTACTGGAGACCATGAACAGGCCTACCAAGCTATGCTAAAATGATGGTTGTTTTTGGCTTCCTGTCTGGGTTTGTGAAAGCCGGTCCAAGACTGACTCCCTTTCATAGCTTTTTATTAACACTGATGAGAATGAGGCTTAACCTACCTTTATATTTTTTTGTTTATCTTTTTCATACGTCTAAGAGCAGTGTTATCAGAATGTTCAACAATACTTTAGATGTCATGTATGTCAGACTGTCACCACTTATATTTTGGCCCTCAAAAGATCAAATTCAGGTTAGTCTGCCCATGTGTTTCAGGGATAATTTTAGCAACTGCACTTCCATCATTGACTGTTTTGAAATGTTTGTAGAGAAGCCAAAGAATGTAAGGGCACGTGCACAAACATACTCCTATTACAAGCACCACAACACTGTAAAATATCTAATTTCTATAACACCACAGGGTGTTACATCCTTTGTGTCAAAGGGCTGGGGGGGATGCACAAGCGACAAGTACATTACAGAAAACTGCTCATATCTTGAGAAATGATCACCAGGAGATGTTGTTCTTGCTGATAGAGGCTTCAATGTGAAAGACACTGTGGGACTGTACAATGCACAGTTGAAAATACCAGCATTCACCAAAGGCAAGCAGCAACTGCATCCACTGGAACTTGAATCCACAAGGGGACTCGCTGCCGTCAGGATCCATGTGGAAAGAGTCATTGGCCTGGTCAATAACAAATACACCATCCTTCAGAGCACCATCCCGCTGTCTCTTTGCCAAGCAGCCACTCAAGGACAACCTACTTCCCTTGACAAGATGGTAACAGTTTGCTGTGCTCTTTGTAATGTCTGCCCATCTGTGGTACCCACAGAATTGATAGATACTAAATTTTGTAAGTCGCTTTTGATAAAAGCGTCAGCTAAATGAAACAAAATGCTTATTGTGTATTCCCTTTTCTATGTATGTTGGATCTTCTCTCTATTATCTTTACAATTAATACATTAACATGTCCAATTTTTAACTAATAAACATCACTTTTTCCAAGTATTTGTTCCTTGAGGTTTTTTTTAAAATACTCCTAATTATACTACAATGCATCTGCAAGTATTAGATGGGTCACAAAATGGTTTATCGCTGTGGGAACGCTGGCTTCTAAACACCACTGACAAGTGATTGAGTATTTCTAGTCGGGGGATAATCTCCTCTAGCTCCACAGATGTTTACGCCTCCCCCAATATGCTGATTAGCTCTCTGTAAACTAGTTAAAAAGGTCTATCGAAAGATAGGCTGATCAGAATTGACATGACAACGCACCCGTGCAGTCAGAACCTTTGGCTGCTGTGACTTGTGATATGAATTCTCCGGCCGATGCTTGTAATAAACTGCCAGTGTTTGACATCAGAACTCCTGCTCGTCCCGTGTCTCTCTGAGTCATGACTCTCCATTGCTACAGAACTTTCCCTTACAAATTGGCGTTGTCGGCAGGATACCAACATATCTTCAGAGACTGGTAAGTGTAATTTCAAATCCACATTTGGACATTGCCTTACCAGAATCTGTGATTGACGGTATCCTAAAATTACCTGTGAAACTGAGCGGTTGTAATAATAATAATAATAATAACTTGGATTTATATAGCGCCTTTCAAGGGACCCAAGGTCGCTTTACAAGTAATAGGGCAAAAAACAAACATAACAAAACAAAAGTCAGACAGACAAAACAACAGATCGATTTAGGGGCCGAAAGCCTTGGCAAACAGATGGGTCTTGAGGGCCCCTTTGAAGGCATCGAGTGTGGGGATGTTGCGAATCTCCGCAGGGAGAGCGTTCCAGAGGGTGGGGGCTGCCACGCTGAAGGCTCTGTCCCCGAAGGTTCGCAGTTTGGTGCGGGGGGTGGTAAGCAGGCCGGAGTCTGAGGACCGCAGGTTCCGGGGTGGGGCATGTGGGTGAAGGATGTCCGATAGGTACTGGGGGGCAAGGGCATGGAGGGACTTGTAGGTAAGGAGGAGGATTTTGTAGGTGATGCGGGACTTGACCGGCAACCAGTGTAGGTGGATCAGGGTGGGAGTGATGTGCTGCCACGGCTTTGTGTGTGTGAGGACCCTAGCAGCACAGTTTTGGACATACTGGAGCCTGTCCAGGGTTTTGTTGGGAACCCCGAACAGGACACCATTGCAGTAGTCCAAGCGTGTGGTGACAAACGCATGCACCAGGGTTTCGGCAACCGACTCCGAGAGTGACGGTCGGAGTCTGGCAATGTTCCTCAGGTGGAAAAATGCCGACTTGGTCACAGACTTGACGTGGGAATGGAAGGAAAGGGTGGAATCAAGGATGACACCCAGGTTGCGGGCTTCAGGAGATGGGGAGATGGAGCAGCCGTCAACCTCAAGGACGAAGTCACCAACCTTCTGGAGCAGGGCCTTGGGTGCCACAACCATGAGCTCTGTTTTCCTGCTGTTCAGTTTGAGATAGTTGGAAGACATCCATGTTTTGATGTCATGCAGGCAGTTGATGAGAGACTGAGGGGGGAGCTGGGAGGATGGAGTGGTGCTGAGATACAATTGGGTATCATCAGCGTAGCAGTGGAAATTGAGTCCATGATGTCGGATGATCTGACCGAGGGGGAGCATGTAAATGGTGAACAGGAGGGGGCCAAGCACAGAGCCCTGGGGTACACCGTGGTGGACTGGGGCCGGGGGTGAGTTTGAGCCACTGATGGAGACAAACTGTTTCCTGTTGTGAAGGTAGGAAGTCAACCAGGACAGCGCTGTGCCAGTGACACCCAGGAGGTCTGAGAGGCGGGTGAGGAGGATGTTGTGAGAGATGGTGTCAAATGCTGCAGAGAGGTCCAGGAGGATGAGGATGCTGAGGCTGCCAGAGTCAGCAGCAATGAGGAGATCGTTGGTGATCTTGATGAGGGCGGTCTCAGTTCTGTGTTGCTGTCTGAAGCCGGATTGGAAGGGCTCAAAGAGCTCATGGTTGGACATGTACAGATGGAGTTGGCTGGCGACCACTCTTTCCAGAGTTTTGCTGAGGAAGGGAAGGTTGGAGATCGGCCGGTGGTTCTGGAGGTCGTCGGGGTCCAGGCCAGGTTTTTTGAGTATGGGGGTGACTGAGGCCAGTTTGAAGCTGGTGGGGACTATACCAGAAGCCAGAGAAGCGTTGATGATGACCACCATGTAGGGACAGAGGGTGGGTAGGCAGTCCTTGACCAGGGCTGTGGGCATGGGGTCCAGGGAGCAGGTGGAGGTCTTGGCCGAGCTGACCAGTTTGGCCACTTGGAGAGCATCCACAGGGGAGAAGGAGGAGAGGTTGGAGTGGGAGAGGCGCGGCGCTTGGGGTGCGTTACCAGGTGGCTGAGGTGCAGGTAGGGGGGAAGGGCCAGTCACCAGGAGCTGCTGATGGATGGCCTCGACTTTCGCCTGGAAGAAGTCGAGGAATTTGGAGCATAGATCGGGAGCCCCTGAGGGCTGGGGGGCATCAGGGGGCCGTAATAGGCGGTTGATGGTGGAGAACAGTCTTCTGGGGTTGCTTTGCTGAGCACCAATGAGACAGGAGTAGTAGTGAGTCTTGGCATGGGAGAGAGCTTCCTTATACATTTTGATATGCTCACGAAAGGCCAGGAGGTGGACCGTGAGGCCAGTTTTTTTGGAGAGCCTCTCCAGCTGGCGGCCAGAGGCCTTCAAACGGCGGAGTTCAGCGGTGAACCAGGGGGCAGGGCGGGTGAAGGAAACAGTCCGGGTTTTAATGGGGGCGAGAGAGTTGAGACTGAGGGATAGGACGGTGTTGTAGTGGGCTACCAGGCCGTCCACGGTGGAGTCGGAGGGACCCGAGGCCATGTGGGTAGCTATCAGGTCGGATAGGGCCGGTGCACTCACAGTCTTAATGTTCCTAAACATAATGGTGCGTTTAGGATGCTGCCTGGGCAGCGAGACCGGAACAGTGAAGAGGATGGTGTGATGGTCAGATACAGCCAGGTCGAGGCGCTGTAGGTCAGGAGGCGGAGAGCCGGTAGAGCACACCAGATCCAGCGTGTGGCCTTTGATGTGGGTGGGGCCCTGGACATGTTGCTTGATGCTGAAGCAGTCCAAAAGTGAGAGGAATTCAGCAGCGAATGTGCAGTTACTCGAGTCCACATGGATGTTAAAATCACCGAGCAGAAGAGTTGATGGAGACATGGAGCAGAGAGAGGTGAGTAACTCAGACAGCTCAGACAGGAAGGTAGTGGAAGCTTTAGGTGGGCGGTAAATGAGGGCAACCTGGAGCGGAGCAGACCCAGCCAGTTTGAAGACAACACACTCAAATGAGGTGGTAGTAGGTACTGGGAGTTCTTTAACCAGGATGCCAGCTCGGTGGATAACAGCCAATCCACCGCCACGACCCAGGGAGCGGGGCTTCTGGATGTACAAATAGCCTGGGGGTGTAGCTTGATTGAGTGTCACAAAGTCCTGTTGATTTTGCCATGTCTCTGTTAAGCATAGGATGTCAATGCTTCTGTCAGTGATAATGTCGTGGATGAGTAGTGCTTTGTTGTTGAGGGAGCGGGTATTCTGCAGCATAAATGTCACATAGTTGTTCAGCTCTGCTGGGGGGAACAGGGAGGGAGAAACCAGCACATTGTCAGCACAGGCCAGGGACCTCAGGTAGATAGAGCGAACGGGAGGTTTGGTCAGATGACGTTGTTTGTTGTGATGACGACATCGGCGTGCGACAGACCATCTGTCAGAAACAACTGCGGGGATAGGAGTTTCGGAGTAGAAAAACTTGCATCTGGATGCCCGGTGTATGTAGCGGGGACGACGCAGAAGCCCAAGGGATTTGATGACGGCAAGGCAGTCGGGAATAGTGTGGTACAAAAAGTTACGAAGTTCCAGCGAGGAGTATTGGAGCAGCATCACGAGAAGAGCGGCGAGCCAGCTAGCAGCTAGCACCATTAGCCCGGCAGAAACCGGACCTCGAACCTCGGCAGCGGTGATGGAAAACAGCCCAGTTGGAATGGCCGGACTGAGGGAGGGTTCGTGGATAGTCCTGGGAGTTTGGCAGAGAGGAGTCCAGTAGGAGAATTCCGGAACGGGGACTACACTGATAGGAGAGCGTGATGGTGAGCTCGTATTGCTAATAGCAGGATGGCAGAGGCTAAGAGCTAAACAGCAGCCAAACATAGTCGGCTGAGCAACGGAGATGGCAGAAACACAAAACCAGAGGAGAACAATATTTCTCCTGTGTATGGGAATTAAATAGATTGTTGGCAGGGAGTGGTAGACACGAGAAGTAAGCGTTGGCATGAAGAGCGGCGAAAAACACGCCAGCGTCCCCTCAGTACCGACGAGCCAGAAAAAGAAAAATCTCCAACGTGTGTTTCATTTTTCGTTAATGAACATTTGGCTGATTGCCTCTGTGCATGCTGCTTGGGACGAAATTACCATACCTGCATGCACAGCTAATGTTCAGAGTAACTTTAAAGAAATACATCAGTAAAGTGGAGCTTCTGTATGAAAGCAATGTACAGATTTGTATTGGACAAATCGCCGAATTCTGGGGGTTTCACCGGCCAACACAGCAGTTAAAAATAAGCAGCCAGAGATATTCCACCTATCGCCTCTGTGAGCACGGCTCCAGCAGCAGCCACAGGTGTGTGTGTAAACATCCCCCGTGTCTAGGTGGCTGCAGCCGTGCAGCTGAGAGGAAGAAAATCACAGCTTTTGTCTATAAGCTTTAACTCACACCACCGCCATCTCTATTAAAAACGAGATGGTCTAAAAGCACTCGTTGTTTGCGACCGTCTTCTGCATTGCTGGCAAGGCTGGGGCAGCACGAGGTACGTGCATCACCCGATGCGCCACAGCTCTCTACTCTGCTGGAGGAACATTTCCTACGTTGCTTGGAAGCGTTCCCTACTTCGCTGGACCAGCTGGTGGCGATCCGGGGTGCATACATAAAATTATAGGCTAATTGATCACAGGTGGGCAGTGGCAAGCAAGCATAGAACAAAACTGTGTTTCACCGTTGTGATGAACACGATGGCGGGTGTATAGGCTGGTCGAGTAGGACTACAGTTAACTGTGCTGTGTTTGGAGAGAAAGGGTAGCGAAAAAAAGTCTATGTTCTCCTGGTCAGGGGATCATAGCGCCACTAGAACAGAGTAGTGGTTGTCGCAAGAGGATAAGCTAGTTATCGCTTTTGGACGGTCTTCAGGCACGATCTTAGCACTTGTACAAGGGTGGATGCGCGAGCAGGTGCTCCATTTCTATAATTCCCTACCCCCTCTGAAAACCTCTTAATTCGGACTAAATTGAGCTGAATGAACTTTGCTGTCGCGCTGGTGTTTATTGCGAGTTCATGTTTGTTTGTCTAATTGTTTCTATATTGGATTGCCTACCCGCCGTCTTGTGTATGCTTTGTAACAACTAATAATGAATCAGTCCATAGCCAGGGTAAAATGAACTAAACTTTAGTTATCTCACCAAAAGTAAATGACTTGAGAAAAATAAATAATGTAAAGATGTAAAGCAAAATTATATATTATAGTATAAATGTGCTGCAAATGTGCTGCAAAATGAAAATAAATAGCAAAACAGTGTTTTTATGTCCTGCATCTGTCTCACACCCTGAGACCCTCAGAGGAGATCAGGGTTGCAAAAAAAATCTGTTTGCTCAATTAGGTCAATGTTGTATTATTTGTTTCATTTATTCTTAATCTATGTATTGTATGGTAATAATGAATAAAAAACGTAATGTATTGAACACATTCTGAAACAAAGCAGATAAGACAGAACTAGACTCAGACATAATACTAATTGTGGTTGAAACCTTTTGCGCTGTTGCTGCAAAATGGAAACTTTGTTGATTGTCTATTCCAACTGGCCACTGGAATCAGATAATTGATATAGGTTGAAGTTCAATTACAGTTTTTAAATATAGTTTAACATTCTTTATTAAACTGTTTCAAATTATTTCTAGTACAATTGGTCTACAGACATTACTACAATTCTAATAGTTGTTAAACTACTGAGCTTATGAACAATAGAGTAAAGGTCGCTGGTTAAGCCAGGATCAATATATTTGTTGAGGTTTTTATTGTGTACATAATAAATGTGTTTAAATGAATTGAGCAATTTTTAAAAGGAGTATAATGTTGCAATCTCTTTAAGATAAGTAATTGCAGTTCCAAGATAGATGTTGTTTTCCCTGGGCCTCTCCTGACAGAGCTCAGTATCACAAATCCATGAAGGGGTTCTACTTGGCCCAATTTAAATACCATAAAGAGAGTATTCACCCAGCTGTTTTGATTTCTTAAAAAAAAAAAAAAAAAGATTCCAGTCTAGTTTCCTTCGAGTTCAGTCTAAGCTACTAATTGTTTCTCATAAACATTCACACTGCTGGTTTTAAACCTTGAGCAGACAAGCTGCTCACACACACACACCCACATGCACACACCCACACACACCCACACACACACACACACACACACACACACACACACACACACACACACACACACACACACACACACACACACACACACACACACTTTGGATGAGGATTTGCCTTATCCACTTTTTGCCTTCTTTAGAGTTATTAGTAATTCAAGATTCATTATTGAATTGAATGTGCTACATAAGATAAAATACTGAAGCTTTGACTTGATCATTTCGTTCACAACATTATACCTTGTCCTGTCATCTCTACTAAAATAAGATACGTGTGCATGTTTGGGTGTTTTAACACTCCTGTAATGTACCTAGTCTTATCAGGGATGCAAACTCATCAGGTATGAAAAAAGGTGACAAGGATCCGAGCCCCCCGACCCCCCGGAATATCGGCTTTAAAATGAGGAATAACAGATGATTTTAGCAGTCAGAACAACTAAAGCAGCTGTGATAATAAAAATAGAAACGCTAAAGAGTCACATTTAATAGAAATATATAAAAGCATTTATTTTAATTGTGTAGCAGTCAGTTTATAATTTTGGCAGCACTGTTGAGCATATTTTTTTTTTTTTCATGCCTCTGTGCAAGGCTTAGTCTTTCTATCTGTATAGCCAGTGGTGTTAAGTCACTAAGTTCATAAACTCAACTAGTACTATACTTGGGTAACATTTTGAGATACTTGTACTTTATTTAAGTATTTAAATGTTTTGCTACTTTGTTCTTCTACTCCACTACAGTTCAGAGGTAGCCTACATGGTGAACTTCTACTCCACTACATGTATTTAATACCTTTAGTTACTTTACAGATCTGGATGAATGATGTGAAATATAATCAAGTGTTAAATCAGACTTTAGTTCCACCAGGAGTAAATCCACAAGCTACCCTGCAGTATACAAAGTCATTCAAACTAGCTGCATCTTTACCAGCTTTGAGAACACTTTCATGATCAATCATTATAAAACATATCATATATATTATTCTGAAATAAACCAATCTGCACAATGACTACTTTTATTGTCGCTATTTCCACTATATTTTGATGAGAATACTTTTATACTTTTACTTGAGTAACATTTTGAATGCAGTACTTTTACTGTAACATAGTATTCCTACACTCTGGTACTTATTTTACTCAAGTACAACATCTGAGTACTAAAGCTAACGTTAGCAGATAGTGACAATGTGTGCTGGTTAGCTAGCTCAATGATTCTGTAAATAATATTGCGAAAAAAACAAAACACTTTTCAGTTCACATCACGCTCTGCCGCTCCGACAGGGAGCTCTGCCGCTCCGACAGGGAGCTCTGCTCTGAACACCTGAACGGCCCGTTCTAACAGCTGTTCACCAGCGGTCCAGTCTGTGCCACAGTGACTCCGGACCACACAGCTAATATTAACGAACGCACCCGTAGGTAATGTAGCTGCTGAAGCTAGACCATCTTCGCGGAGCAGCAGAGCCTTATTATACATCCATGAGCAGAGCCAACGGGCAGGAAGACTCGAGCACACAGCTCGGGCTTCATTATCATATATAAAAAAAGAACACCGTGCGTGTCATGATGGCACATAACAGCTCGCGGCTGCAGATTACTCCGGTTCCCAGACCCCCCCATACCCCAATAATATTTTTATTGCAGATCTACATGAATCACACAAACGACCTATTTTGGATTCAAAACGGCGAATTTCGCCGAAAGGTGACAAGTTTGCATCCCTGCTTGTTATCCTTTCATCACAGAGCTGGGGAAATGGTGTATTGATTAGATTCTGATCCGTGCAACTCCAATCTTAACTGACTTTAGTTCTAATGTTAATGTTAATTTTATTTCAACCCATAAGTAATTATTTAAATTAACTCAACATTTCACATGATGGATTAGTGTTCCACATTTTTCCCACTGATTTGTTTTATGATTAGGCCAATAGTAAAGAGAGACATTGATGGCCCTGTGTCCCTTTTGTTAGTACGTGGTTCCATGTTGTCTATGGCCTTGGACGGCTTCACTGAGAGTCACCCAGTTCTGCCCTGCTACAGTCCGGCTGAGTGCAGTCACAGAGATGCAATGGCTGCTCTACATGACATTAATGGTCTGGTCCGAGAATGGACACCATTTCCTGCTCCCAGAGAGAATGACGCTCCTCAAACTGAACATTACAGCGGTTGATTGATACTGTCTCACGTGGGTCTGCTCCCTCCCACCGAGCCATGAACTGAAAGCTTGACATCTGCTTTGAACACTTGGAAGCCTCATTGTCACACCAGCACCAACCCTTGGGTCAGTCAGATGAGACTAACGGCTTCACTTAGGGCATATGAGTCAGAAATATGACTCTCGTTACCACAGAGTGGGTTGCTTGTTTTTTTAAGGCTATTCATACTGCTATGCAGAGGATGCCTGTAAGTTGGCAAACTGTTAAAAGCCCCTACTATTTTTAATATAGGCCTAATGTCAGGGGCCTCTTACTGTCTAATTCTGCATGTATTCACATTATATGGACCATGTTTCCACCTGGTGAAACTAGAGGCTGCACGGAACTCAGGCTACAATACAACCATTCTGTTCTGCTCTAACGATTCAATTTATAGATTATACATCAAAACAGTTCGTTTTTATTGTTTCCAATGATAACTTCACCTTAAGTGGAGGAATGCAAACCTGTTTTCAAATGTAAGGTTTTGAATTTGTTTGACATTTCTCAGTAATGACACCCTCAGACGCCCACTATCGTTCATGCTATGCATTCAGTGGTAACTCCGATGTTAAGGAGGATTGAAGCTTTTCCTCCCAAATCGGCTATGCCTTTTTTTTTTAACAAAGGAATGCATTTCCTGCATAATATATGTTTCTCACAATTGTTTTTTTTTTGTTAGCTGCGCACAGATAAAACTGAGTCTTCTCGAGGAATGGATTATGATCTATGCCATGCTTACATGGACTCGTATGTTTTATTTAATATCTAACAGAAGTGACAGAAGAAAGAGATGGGAAAGTGAGAAAAGAAGGACATGGGAAAGTGAGAAAAGAAAGACATGGAGAAGTGAGGAATGAGGGAGATGAGGAAAGAGGGAGATGAGGATGAGAGAGGGATGAGGAAGAGAGAATAGACAGAGATGTGGAAGAGAGAATAGAGAGAAGAGGGAAGAGAAGGATAGGGAAGAGAGAAGAGATATTTGCGAGTTGCATACTGATACTGAGTCTTCTCGATTAATAGCTTATAGACAATACCATGTTTAAATAGACTCCAACTTGTTATTACACATGTGACATATGTAAGAAAAGGGAGGGGAGAGTCAATTATATTGAGCAATTGATTTCATATTGGAACATTTATTTCAAATATATTTCTGATAAACTAATCTTTTATCAAACGGTAAATGGTGAATTAATATAACATTTAGAATCATTGAGATGGGGTTATATCCACAGAAACTAGCTCACATTTAACTTAAAATAACATTTCTCTGCTTTGGACTGATGAGTATATGATTCTTGCATGTTAAATGACTAACACAAACCTTACATTTATGCATGTGCATGTGTCAGGAAGGCTCCCAAATAATTCTGAGGGCCCTATCCTATTTTTGTAATTGAATGATAATGTGCTAATCCATTACCTTGAGTTGTCTTCACTCAGGAAAACATCCCTATCAAGTGTTAACCCAATAACTAGGACAGCTCTGAAGGCCAAGGGTCAGAGAGAGAGGATCACACTCTCCGGCTGCAGAGAGCACCCCCAGCCACGTGCAAGGAGGCACGAGGTCGTTCGAGATGAGAGGATTCTAATCTTCAACTTTCTGATGAGATGGGATGCTTCTTCATCTGCTGGGGGGGCCCAAGTAGACAACCCTGCAGGACGAGCGATGGTTTCAGAAGCTTCATACAAGGTTCCATGCTTCTTGGAGGAGCAGATGTCTTCCTAACCTCTCCCATCACGGGGGGGGGGGGGCTTCCGGATGTGCCACTTGGAATAGGCAGTTGCACTGCTCTCAAGCAGAAGGAACGCAGGCAGATGAGCCTCCATTTCACTGGGGGGATCAGCTACAGTGCTCACTAATGAGCCACACAAAAAGCAGAGCAATTGGGGGGGTGAAATATGGCGCTCTGATGAAGAAGCGTTTTGAGCCAATCAGCACCTCAGTGCTAATCTATACAGTATCAGGATGCCTTTACAACCCAGACATTCTGTGTCATAAAGAGAGGAGGAGAACGAGTCAGGAGGACATGTTCTTCCAGCTCTTGTACAAAGATATCATTTGAATTGAATGACCAGATGTTTACAGATGTACAATTAATGATTGTTCTTATATTTCCGATGAACAGAAAAGTGTTAAATAGTTGGTGATACATATATTTTGTCAGATCAGATTACACTTTCACACTAAACAAAATAAATTAATTGATATTTTCAGATTATAAGGTATTGAATAAAAAGATATTTCTAATATTATATCAAATAATGTTAATATCCTTAATTGTCCAGCAATCAGACTTAACAACACTACTCTTCAATGTATTACCCATGCACAGAAAGACCTACAATGATGTTTCAAGTTTTAAATATGTAAACCTTCCTTTCCAGGTTTTACAAAAGTCTTTGAATATTTGCCTAACTTTTCCTTTTCAGATTGTTAAACGTTTTGAGAATTGTTTAATTTTCCTTTCAGATTTTGAACAATGTACTTGATTAAAATGAAGGTATTGATTTCATTAAAACTGAGTGCCTTACCCTTGATTTAATATGTAATGAAGTAAACATAAAGTAATCCTAAATTGAGGACACTGCAATTTTGCAGATTACAAATTGATCAAATCACCACTGTGAATTGTATACCTTAACTGTGATTGTATACCTCAGCTGGATCTGTTATGATCCTGATTTTATACCTCAGTTGGATCTCTTATGATCCTATGTTTTAAATACATTTGACTAGTGATTGCCTTAAGCTAAATCTTTAAACTGCAAGCTGGTTTTGATTTTATAGTTTGATAAGTGAGATCAGCTAATGATGTTTTTGCTATTATGCGTCTGTGTTTTATGTGTGTTCATTATTGTGCTTTTGACAACAGATGATCCAAACATTGATGAGAGATGATTTTCTATTGTGATTGTCTGTGTCAATCATTGTGGTTGAATGTTTCAGTCCTATTCTACTTTGTGATGTGAATTGATGTACGGTGGGACCACACTCAAATCTGAAGACGCCTATTGATTTAAGTACTGACCAAATTATTATTCGACTAATGTTTTCAGGTTATCAAAGATGATAAAAAGAGAAGACTGTTAGAGAATATTTCTTCTCTCTTCCTAAGTGTCAAATAATAATTCTTCCTTACTCTTAAGATATTTAACTTTATTGCCTGTTGACGTTTTACGACCGAACCCTAAGTCTGTTATCTGTCTTAAGGAATGGGAAATCTCAGCTGTTGTTGACATGACCTGTTTTATGACCGGTCAACTCTCGGTCACAAAATGGTTTATCGATGTGGGAACGCTGGCTTCTAAACACCACTGACAAGTGATTGAGTATTTCTAGTCGGGGGATAATCTTCTCTAGCTCCACAGATGTTTACGCCTCCCCCAATATGCTGATTAGCTCTCTGTAAACTAGTTAAAAAGGTCTA
Source organism: Harpagifer antarcticus (assembly GCA_902827135.1). Classification (NCBI taxonomy): domain Eukaryota; kingdom Metazoa; phylum Chordata; class Actinopteri; order Perciformes; family Harpagiferidae; genus Harpagifer; species Harpagifer antarcticus. Next base: position 1,820,886 of record CADEHL010000037.1, read on the forward strand.
TCGAAAGATAGGCTGATCAGAATTGACATGACAACGCACCCGTGCAGTCAGAACCTTTGGCTGCTCTGACTTGTGATATGAATTCTCCGGCCGATGCTTGTAATAAACTGCCAGTGTTTGACATCAGAACTCCTGCTCGTCCCGTGTCTCTCTGAGTCCTGACTGTCCATTGCTACAGAAGTTTCCCTTACAATATCTAGTTACTCAATTATTGTATTTATTCATGATGAAGTAGTGGAAAGAATGTATGATTTAGTCTTGCTGCCTAAATGTATATATACCTGGTCGCTTCTGTGGAAAACTGAGAGGAGCGAGGATAGCAAACTCTTTTAATCAAAGACGAAGAGCTCTCTGTCTTGGCTGCCTCATGGAAGGATGACGCAGTAACTCTCCCTGCTCTCTGCTCAAACCAGACCCTCGACCTACTCTGTTTCCTGGTCTTCTCCTCAACTAACAAACACTCAAAAAGAATTGAACTATCAAAAGAGCTGTAATTATCAGAAAGCAGTGAAGTTATTCTTAATGAATATAGTGATGTTTAGGATTTAGCATTGTGACACGCTTTTATTTTACCGTAAGCCATTTCTATTTCTTACCTGCTCTGGTGTGAGATTCAGCTCATCAAAGACTTTGGCACCCTCCTCTAGCAGTGCAGGCAAATCCAGTACAAGTCTGCTACTTTGATACAGACTGGTAAGGGGAGTTGGCAGAACCAGTTGTACAGTCTTTGGTGTGTATCTGTGGGAATGGCCTTCAATGAACGACAGGATAGCACTTTTCTTGGGCTTTGTCTCTTGTTCTTCACTTTGGTGGAGTTGTTCACAGAATAACTTGAAATCATCAGCAGATGGTCTCATGTGCTGAAACAGGTCTTCGGTTTGAACTTGTTCTTTAATGGCGAAGATGTTAGACACCTCATTGTACTTCACCATTTTAGTGTTAGGCTGTGTCCATGTGCATGGCTTCTCTGTGCATGTCTGGTTTTCTCTCTTCTCAACAGCAGCCAAAACTGTAAACATAAGTGCTGCTGCGTGGGAACAAACCTCTCCTAACCCTGCCATGCATGTACAATGCGCCATCACCACTGTCCCGTCCTCCTGCACCACAATCCATGGAGATGTTGGTTTGCTGTTCAAAGCCTGGGAATGATTGACCTGTTAAGTGAAAAATGCAGTACATTCATTTTGTCATATAAAAGCTAAACTCTCCTGAGCTTGTACAAATGTAAGATTCAAAGGTTTATTGTCAAATACAATAGCTACAGCGTAGATTGGCATTTCATATCTGAAGTCCCAGGCTGCTCCAAAAGTAGGCTACAACATACAATATCCTTAAGACATAAAAAAACAAGTAAAGATAGAGCAACGCAAAATATAACAATAGTGCAAGTGACAGAGAATCGTGAAATAAACATGGACCTCTTGCTTATGTAGAACAAAATAAGAATTAATTTGTCAATGAAAGAAGAGTATTTTGCTTTAAAACAATATAGCTAGCTGCCAGCTGGAGTGATGATGTTAGCTAGAAATACCATTTGCTACAACTGGCTAGCAAGCTAACATCATCACTTTAGACATAAATACAACTATAATAATATGATTGTTGTTAAATTACTTACCTTCGCTGTGATCACATGTAGGTGTGTCTTCTCCACATGCCAAATCTTGGTGTCATTCACCCACCCGGCAACGGCGTATTGATATGCATCTGTGCTCTTAAAAGCCTTCAGGCTCTCTCCGGTGAATGGAGATGGATTGTGAACAAGATAAATATATATGTCGGGAAAAGTTAGTTGGGGAAGACACTTAGCCGAATTCAATAAACAAAATACAGTTGGGGGTAACAAACAGGGATCGCATCCAATAATCGCCGTCTTTACCAAATATCTCTCTCTCTTTCCCGTTTAAATGCTGTGTTTGCTGCCATGACGAGTGTAAGCAAACTGTCAGAGTAACTCACAAAGATGGTGGCGGGCATTCCGGAAATGACGTACTTGGTACCCATGAATAGAGAACCGCAGTGACGCGTCCTAAAACCCGGAAGTAAACTTCTTCCGGTTCCTTCGTCAAAAAGCATTGAGATTTCTCCATAGGATTTTGGAAAATAGCTCGAACTAAGGTCTGTGGTTGACACACATTTAAGAGAGGGATCACGATTTGTTCAGCCGGATAATCTCCACATGTCTACCTACTTTTATAATTTTCTAATCATAAATCTAGTCGCCAGAAGCAAAATGCTAACGTTGTGCTATAAATGAACTACAAGCGAGAACTGCAAGGTCGCACGACTCAACATCACGCCAACTTAAGATCGTTTCAACGGACTTTCGCACGCTTGCATATTTTAACAAAGCTTTTCATTTTAGCCACACTGAATTTCACTAGAAGTCATGGCTGTGTCAATTACCAGTCTGATATCGTTTTACAAAGATGACAAGAAGAGTGTAGATAGAGGAGAGAACCACTACAAGTCAGGACACGTCCAACAGTGCAGCCTAGATGAAGGTGTGCTTACCGGTGTTGTCAGGGCTAGCATGAGGGACAAGGTCTATAGTGTCTGTGAGTAGTGATAGCAAGAGTACCGTTAACCTAGAGTTAATTTATTCACATTAGTGACATTCATTCCCATCAACAAATCCATTTTATGTGTCACATGAAATCTTTATTACAAATATTACACACCAGAAAACACAGAAATATCCATGAAATAAACATACAGTAGGCTATAAACAATTAAAGGGATAATTGGGAAGGCATTACCAATGTAAATATATTTTAAATAAGAAAACAATCCCACCACCACAGGTATCTACAGGAGGAGAGGGAATTCTCTCCACAAAATGTGAATGCCCACGTGGAGAATGGAAATGCAGTCATGCGGCTGCATTAGCCATCTTTGCCATCCACAGTTTCAGCTGCACTGACACCCCCTGTCAGTGGAAGAAGCCAAAGGCAGCTAAACGTACGCATTCAGTGGAGGAGCTATTTCCTCCAACCAATAACTAATTTAACCCGCTGACAAGAGAGCCCACCTCCGAAGATCGTGACTGGATCTGGATCTTAGGGACAGACTCGGGGGCAGGTTCTCAGGAATTTCTTGGCTTCTTTCCCCCGAGCCAGAAGAGGAACACTACAGCTTGGAAACACTTACTGTTCCTGAAATTATCAAATCTGTTGGGCATCAGGCAATTGTGGCAAGCATGGCATTGTCTGAGGAGCAACAGAGGGCAATTCAGGTGGCTACCACTGGTCAGTGAACCAACCCAAACTGGCATTTGTTCAGGAAAGGAAGGTTGACTGCCAGCAACTTTGGAGCTGTCCTGAGGTCAAAGTGTGTGACTGCTTCCCTTATTGCCAGGGTGCTAGGGCAACAACAGGCCCTTGATGGTGTTTTGTCTGTACAGTGGGGGACTATGAATGAATGTGAGGGCGTCAGGGCATTCACCACTGCAACCCAGATGCAGGTCCATGAGTCAGGTTTGTGGCTCTCCCAATCAGGAGTGTTGGGGGCATCTCCAGATGGTCTGGTAGGGTCTTCCGCTGTGCTGGAGGTAAAGTGACCCTACGGAGCAAGGGAAATGACAATTAGTGAAGCATTGCAAATAAAGGGATTCTGTGTCAGTAAGGAGGGAGAAACATTCAGCCTGCGTGAGGAACATCCTTACTGGCACCAAGTGCAAGGTCAGCTTCACCTCACTGCAAGAGAGACTTGCTACTTTGTGGTCTGGACTACGAAAGACAGTGTCATCATTCCGATTATGACAATTGGCAGCCTAACCTGTTGGCTCTTGAGGACTTTTTCAAGGCCCACATGCTTCCAAAGCTGGCACTGCCAAAATAATCACCTTTGTCACTGTTGTGGTTATTTTCTGAAAAAGACAGAAAAACAAAAAGGCATATTAATTTACTTGTTCTGAGTTCAGAGAGCACTGCTGTTCAAATTAAATATTTTAGAGAAAACTCAGCTTCAGGATGTTATGGTTCCCCTTTGAAGATCTTTCTTGTAGCTGCTGCGATCCTTGTTTGAGTCGTTCATATGTTCGATGAAAAATATCATAAATCTATCATTTTCAAATATAGTACTAGAATTGTTTTTAATTTACATTTACTCGCCTTTGCAATGTTGTGATTGTTAGAGCTCTGCTGCAGAAACTCTCCTCTCTACTCTCTCATCTTCTCTGGACTCTCTCTGTCCTCTCACATCTCGGCAGGCTCGTCAGTCCCCCCCTGCTCCCTGGCTAAATGACGCACTGCGTGCTAATAGAACCGTCCTTCGGGCAGCAGAGCGGAAATGGTGGAAATCCAGACACCATGACGACCTCCTAACCTATCAGGCTCTCCTCTCCTCTTTCTCTGCCTCGATCTCTCAGGCAAAGAGCACTTTCTTTCAAGATAAGATCCAATCTTCCTATTCCAATCCCAAAAAACTATTTTCCATCTTCTCCACCCTCTTGGACCCTCCCAAAGCCCCTCCCCCCTCCTCACTTCTGTCAAGCGACTTTGTTAACCACTTCGAAAAAAAGGTTGATGATATTCGCTCTTCTTTTTCTGACTCACCTTTACTGACCGCTGGGTCACCAGACCCTCCTTTCAACCACTCACTAACCTCCTTTTCCCCTCTCTCTCCAAGTGAGGTTCTTACCCTCATTACCTCTGCCCGCCCTACAACCTGTCCTCTGGACCCCATCCCTTCAAACCTCCTTCAGACTATCGCTCCTGATATTCTACCGTTTCTCACCCATTTCATCAACACCTCTCTAACTTCTCGTCACTTTCCAATCAGTCTCAAGGAGGCAAGAGTAAACCCTCTCCTTAAAAAACCCACTCTCAACCCGTCCGATGTTATAAACTACAGGCCTGTGTCTCTCCTCCCGTTCCTGTCTAAAACACTTGAACGCGCTGTCTTTAAACAACTCTCCTGTTATCTCCACCAGAACAACCTTCTGGATCCGCACCAGTCTGGTTTTAAGGCAGGTCACTCCACAGAAACGGCCCTCCTTGCTGTCACTGAGGAACTGCACACTGCTAAAGCTGCATCCCTCTCCTCTGTCATCATCATGTTGGACCTGTCAGCTGCATTCGACACGGTGAACCATCAGATCCTCCTTCGCACTCTCCAAGAACTTGGAGTTTCAGGCTCTGCACTCTCCCTCCTCGCCTCATACCTCAAAGACCGTACCTACAGGGTAACGTGGAGAGGGTCTGAGTCTGACCCTTGTCAATTAACTACAGGGGTCCCTCAGGGCTCTGTTCTTGGTCCCCTCCTTTTCTCTCTGTACACAAACGCGCTCGGATCGGTCATTAGCCCGCATGGTTTTTCTTACCACTGCTATGCTGACGACACCCAATTAATTCTGTCCTTTCCCCGCTCAGAGACCCAGGTCGTCGCACGCATCTCTGCTTGTCTAGCTGACATCTCTCAGTGGATGTCTGCTCATCACCTCAAGCTCAACCTTGACAAGACTGAACTGCTTTTCCTTCCGGGAAAAGATTGTCCCACTCTTGACCTGACGATCAACATCGGCACCTCTGTTGTTTCCCCGACTCAGACTGCAAGGAATCTGGGTGTGACCCTAGATAACAACCTCTCCTTCACTGCAAACATCGCTGCTACAACTCGTTGCTGCAGATATACGCTGTACAACATCAGGAAGATTCGTCCCCAGCTGACCCAGAAAGCCACCCAGGTTCTGGTCCAGGCTCTCGTCACCTCACGCCTAGACTATTGCAACTCCCTCCTGGCTGGTCTACCTGCATGTGCCATTCGACCTCTGCAGCTCATCCAGAATGCAGCGGCTCGTCTGGTCTTCAACCTTCCAAAATTTTCCCACACCACTCCGCTCCTTCGCTCCCTTCACTGGCTCCCGGTAACTGCTAGAATCCACTTCAAGACACTAGTACTTGCATACCATGCTGCGAATGGATCTGGCCCTTCCTACATCCAGGACATGGTTAAACTGTACACCCCAGCGCGTGCACTCCGCTCGGCATCAGCCAAACGACTCGCTGCACCCTCGCTGCGAGGTGGACCCAAGTTCCCATCAGCAAAAACACGTGGGTTTGCTATCCTGGCTCCAAGATGGTGGAATGAGCTCCCCATTGACATCAGGACGGCAGAAAGCCTGCACATCTTCCGGCGCAGACTGAAAACTCATCTCTTTCGACTCCACTTCGAGCGATAGAATTACTAACAAAGCACTTATATACTAACATAGGACTGGCTTATCTATAGCCAGCTGACAAAGCACTTATATACTAACATAGGACTGGCCTATCTATAGCCAGCTGAGTAGCACTTGAAATGTGTGGCTCTATGATACCTGCTGTACTTATATGATTCTGTTTTTCTTCTGGGCTGTGTCTTCCTGGTCGTATGTACTTATTGTAAGTCGCTTTGGACAAAAGCGTCAGCTAAATGCAATGTAATGTAATGTAATTAGAGTGTTAGGTTTCTGACTACAGAGAATAACATATTTACAAAATAATATTTCTTAATAAAAAAAGGCAGTCCATGCAGAAAACTATTGTGGTTTCTTGATTCAAGCCTGCCTCTGAATCCCAAATCACAAACCATTCTTTGGAGTAAAGTTTTTGATAGAGAAAGTGTTGGGTTCAGAATTCCAGAAAAGACAGACAACTTCTAAGTTGAACTATTTATTGTAAAGAGAGCAAAAGATATATTTTACTTGGCCAAGGACTCATCACGTCTTTGGGAATCACAAGCAGCAAAGCTGTAATCTGTAACCACCAAATCCGTCAAGAGCCTCGAACCTCGTGCGACAATACATTTTATTACACAGGGCGTTGCCCGTACATTTATGATTGGTCAAGACTAGCTGAAGAGATACCACGGTTTAGACTTGGTTCTCTTTGGTTGGTGCGCAGACTCAGATAGAGTCTCTTGGCAACACGATCCTCCAATCAACACCTAATCTATATTAAAATGTCTAATAGATCTATTTCAGAAACTTGTGCATATAATTATTTTCTTGAATCAAAACGTTATTAGGATCTGTAAAGCTCTGCCATGTATTTCATAACTCATATTCGTTTATCTTCAATTCTGGTCCACTTAAAGAACAATGTTAACCTCTTTAACAGTGTGTGGAACCTTGGGTGTCCGAATATGTAACAATCACTCCTTCCTTTATCAAGGATTTAAAAACAGAAGTCATTTCATCAATGGTTTGTAGTTGAATTTAGGAATTATCACTTATGGTAGGTATGTTTTTACTTTTTAACATCTCTAAATGTTAGGTCATTACTAATTAAATAGATGTCCAGGAGGTGGTGACACTTGTCTTTTAAACTCATAATCTGATGCTGTGCGCTCCCTGTGATTGGTCGTCAATAATATGCACCATTACAATGGGTGATTGAAGGCCCCACATTTCTTTACTCCCAATTATATTGCTTTTTCAAAATTAAATTAGCTGTTTTTAATTTTTATTTAATTTGAAAAATGTCTACATATTGGACTACAAACAACAGTTATTTCCCCATAAAAAGTGTTCCAGTAGTAATATATGTCAATGGTGAAACCAATACCTCAAATTGAAATACTATTATTTTGCTTAGAACTTGCTTTCCCTTCAACATGACCTATATAAATAAATATGTGTCTGATTGTATAGAGTGGTTACTAAAACTCTCCCTTTAAACTGTAGATTAATACTGTAACAAATTAAATCTCTACCAAATTCACACATGAATAAAAACTCTAAAAGAATAATTTGTCCACATGATGAAAAGATTGAAGAATCTGTTCTACTCTGTACTCTTGACTCCAGAACACTCACTGCTTACAGTGTAGTGAATATTTCCATCATGTCTCCCCCTTTATCCCACAATACCTTCAGTGTGTTTAGGATTATTTCATCATTTTACTTTAATAGTTTCCTCTTTACTGCTATTTTTAATTTGCCAATTGATTAATTCATGGGTAATACATCTTTTTATCTTTACTTATTTATCAAGTCAATTCAATTTCTTTAAATTTGGTTATTTTTATGTGCGTTTGTGAATAAGTGTGTTTATGTGCAAACTCACTCATTCCGGTTCCCTTCCCGTCTCCTCTGATTTATCTCGAGCCGTGACCCCTGCCTCCTCACATTCTGCTCGACCAACTCCTCTGATTCTGACTTCTCCCCCTTTGTCCATCAGCTCTTGAATCCATCCGCTGTAACTCTTCTATCCAGCCATCTGCCCAGTTACATCTGCAGCCCCCATCATGCCACTGTTCTTGTACTGCTTTGCATTTCATCTCCTCCTTTACAGTCTCTCTGCTGCTTTATGGAGCTTTGGTTCTGGCTGCCACAGGTGGAGATTGTTCTGGATTCAGTCTTGTTGTTGTTGGTTCAGCTCTGGTTCTCTATCTGGTCTATTGAGAAGGAGCAGTCTCCTGGTTGGGATAGGTCTTTGTTTGCTCAGGCGGATCAGGGTCTTAGCCGTCTGACAGGCAGAGAGAGAGAGAGTCCAGGTCTCGGGACGCATTACCTATAGAAATTCTAACACACTGAGGTTAAATAAATCCAACCGTTTCCAGTCTGTCTTTTTCTAAACATACTATCTGTCTTGGTTGTTAAATGCCTTCTTAACAACAAAATTAATGTCTCCTAATGATATTACAGAACTCCTTTAATTTTTTTTATTTCAAACACAGACAGTGGCAGAACTTCAGTGTTAGTATTATTAGATCTCAGTGCTGCGTTTGACACTGTTGACCACAACATATTACTAGACCGACTGGAAAACTGGGTGGGACTTTTGGAAACAGTCCTAAATTGGTTTGAATCCTACTTAAAGGACAGAAACAACTTTGTTTCTATAGGTAAATACATCTGAGTTGACAAATATGACATGTGGGGGACAAATATGACATGTGGGGTTCCTCAAGGCTCCATCTTGGGGCCTCTTCTCTTTAACATCTACATGCTACCACTGGCTCAGATAATGAAAAACAACAAAATAAGTTACCATAGCTATGCAGATGACACACAAATTTACGTAACAGTTTCACCAGGAGACTATGCTCCAATTCAAACACTGAGTAAGTGCATTGAACAAATCAATGACTGGATGTGTCAGAACTTTCTCCAATTAAACAAAGATAAAACTGAGGTAATGGTTTTTGGAGCCAAGGCAGAACGTATAAAAGTTAGCGCTGAGCTTCAGTCTGCAATGTTCAAAACAACAGATAAAGCCAGAAATCTAGGTGTAGTCATGGACTCTGACCTGAGTTTCAACAGTCACATTAAAACAGTTACTAAATCAGCCTACTATCACCTAAAGAACATATCTAGGATTAAAAGACTAATGTCACAGCAGGATTTGGAAAAACTTGTCCATGCTTTTATCTTCAGTAGACTCGACTACTGCAATGGTGTCTTCACAGGTCTCACTAAAAAATCTATTAGGAAGCTGCAGCTGATTCAGAACGCTGCTGCTCGAGTCCTCACTAACACTAAGAAAGTGGATCACATCACTCCTGTTCTGAAGTCTTTACACTGGCTTCCTGTGTGTCAAAGAATAGATTTCAAAATACTGCTGCTGGTTTATAAAGCTTTGAATGGTTTAGGCCCAAAATACATTTCTGATCTACTGCTAAATTATGAACCATCCCGATCTCTCAGGTCTTCAGGGACTGGTCAGCTTTCTGTCCCCAGAGTCAGAACTAAACATGGTAAAGCAGCGTTCAGTTATTATGCTCCAAATATCTGGAACAAACTCCGAGAAACCTGCAGGTCCGCTGCAACTCTGACTACTTTTAAATCCAGGCTGAAGACTTTTCTTTTTGTTGCTGCTTTTAATTGAACTATTCATATCTTAGACTGCAGAGTAACTTTTATCCATGTATTTTTTCTTTTAATGTTTATCCATGTATTTCTTCTTTTAATGTTTATTTTATTAGCTTTTCTTTTTAATGACTGATTTTAAATGCCATTTTCTTAATGTCTTTCATTTTTTGTAAATTGCCTTGTGTTGAAAAGTGCTATATAAATAAACTTGCCTTGCCTTGCCTTGCCTTGCCTTGCCTTGCCTTGCCTTGCCTTGCCTTGCCTTGCCTTGCCTTGCCTTGCCTTGCCTTGCCTTGCCTTGCCTTGCCTTGCCTTGCCTTGCCTTGCCTTGCCTTCAACCATTTGTAACATATTTACTCAAAACAACTTTTTCAGTAAACCATTTTCTCCTATAAAATGAAATACTCACATATTTCAAGCTCCATATATTTCACACAAGAAGAAAATCCCCACATATTCTCCAATATTTTAAATCCTACTGTCACTTAGAACAACAGTGAAAACCAGCAGAGAGCATACTAACAGATCACAACAATGCACATTGACTCAAGGGTAGGCCTATGTTTTCTTTCTATTATAATTATTAATATTATCACTTTTAGTGAACACTTATTCATATTATCTAAATGCCCTGTCCATAATCCAGACATGCAAATTGTTTGAGTGTAAAAATGTGTTTTTCCCTATCTGTTTACACTCTAAAGATTCTTTAAATTATTATGGATTAATTACTAATCCCTTTTGTACTTCTGATCAAAAATATTTATGTGTAATGCTTTAAATATACAAATATGTGTTAAATGTAATAGTTCTAAATTTGAACACAGTGGTTCTAGTTCTGACTAAAATAATATACAATATGTCCAACAGATGGAGCCAAACCTTAATTTATAATTACTCTCTTTCTTATGTGCCACACCCTGTTGTATACTTCGTTGTCCTTTTCACTCTGACTTCTCCATTTTACAAAACCTCTCCTTATTTCACACTTTCTTATCTATTTGTTCTGTTCTTTTAATCAAACAGCATAACAAATCTTGGTCATTTAGCAATGTATCACATGTCACTTGTTAGACACTTTTATCCAAAGCAAATTACATACTCTATACTGTGCAACCCCACAGGAGCAATTTTGGGTGAAGTGTCTTGCCCAGGGACACAACGACATACTGACTACAGTGGGGTTTGAGCTCCCCTAATCACAACACCAACGCACAACCCACTGCACCACACACCTCCCTGTAAAAAGTATTTTTAGCACCCAAATGCTATATTTTCTGTTGAAATGCCGTAAGCTGTCCCTGCCACCATTTTAGGATAATGTAGTAAGTTCATAGGAAGGAATGAGACAATTAAGATGTCGTCACTAACTTAACGTAATCACCCTTTTAAACCTATGCTGTCTTGACGGGCTTTCCGTAAAAAGTCTTCACTTACTATAAATATCTTACTTTAAATCCAATCACTTGCCCTATTCTTCTCTTATGTGTAACATAGGTACCAAACTCTTATGTTTTCATGTTTTTAATTCTTAACATAGGTACCAAACTCTTATGTTACATTTTAACATAGGTGCCAAATTCTTATGTTGAATTTTCCATTTTTGTCATAGGATCCGGACATCTAAATCATGTGCACACTTATCAGAAATATATCCCTTGCTCCCCCCACACTTCAGTTGTCTCATATGTTTTACATTATCTCCTCTGTTCATCCACCAACACTCACAGTTCTAACAGTCCTATTCTACCTATGCAGAATGTTGGTAGTTATACAACAGGCTTCTGCTTACCTTTGATTTTGGCCCTGTGAGTATTGATAGGAATCCGGAGGAGGTCCTTCTCTCGGACTCGAAGACAGGAGTTCCCCATCGTCTTTCTGGAACCACGTCGTGGGTCACCATTTTGTTGGGTTCAGAATTCCAGAAAAGACAGACAACTTCTAAGTTGAACTATTTATTGTAAAGAGAGCAAAATATATATTTTACTTGGCCAAGGACTCATCACGTCTTTGGGAATCACAGGCAGCAAAGCTGTAATCTGTAACCACCAAATCCGTCAAGAGCCTCGAACCTCGTGCGACAATACATTTTATTACACAGGACGTTGCCCATATATTTATGATTGGTCAAGACTAGCTGAAGAGATACCACGGTTTAGACTTGGTTCTCTTTGGTTGGTGTGCAAGTGGAAGTCCCTCCCTACTCTGGCACCATCATACTAATTTGTTTTCTCTAGCGTTTCTTCAGATATAGTGGGAAATCGTAATGTTTCTTCCTAGCTTTGCAGGGGAGCGCGGCTCTCATACAAAGTGAAGGCCGGTGCGATGTGCTGTTCTGACTACCTCTTTGTGTTGTCTCAGTCTCTGCACTCGACCTTGCTACTTTCAATATTGCAAGCTAAACTTTCTTCTGACTATTCCCCTCATTGGTATCTAACTCATCAGAACCTGGGATTAGTGATTGTGTCTATTTATTCTATAGTCATAGCAATCTCATGAGCACAATAAGCATATAATGTAATAATAAGAATCAGTCTTGTAATGTTATATAAAAATAGACTCCACAAAAGACAGAAAACAAACATGAGCCTACCAGAGAGGCCAGACTTTTAAAGGTAAAAAGACAGTTTCAAAATGTATATTTGCGGATATTATCAGCACATCTGAGTCAAATCAACATGTGTATTAAACAGAACCTAAATAAAAGAAATAAAATGCACCCAGTTTAAAGACATTGTTTGAGTTTAATGATGAACTCAAAATGTAAAACAAGTATGAAACATGTTTCTGGATTGATTAAACAGCAGAATCTAAATGAAATGCACCCAGTGAAAGGCATAGTTTGAGTGTAATGATGAACTTATAATGTAAAACAAAGTATAATAATAATACATTTTATATATTTATATAGCGCTTTTCTACAACTCAAAGACGCTTTACAGTATGAGGGAGGGTAGACAAACAAGGACAGGCAAACAAATAAATATAGTAAAATAAAATAAACAGAAAAGGAAGTCAAGAGGAAGTTGATTGAGAGGGGGGGGGGGGGCTTATGGGTAGACAGAGTTGAAAAGAGGTGTATGAAACAGGTTTCTGGACATATGTGTTTACATGTGAGAAGACACTATTTTTCTGCCACCTCTTTTATGAGAGGACGTTGGAAGTTCACTAGTGCGCAACATACCTGCACCAGTTTATCTGCGAAGTGCCTCAGGTGAGATGGAATGAACTTTAGGATCCTAAATTCTTTCAAACGAGCATTTGCTCTCTCGACGTGAATCCTATTTTGTGCGATAAGCTTTGTAGCCGGTGCTTCGCTGTGTGTCAGTTGGCCATGACCAGAGGAATGGGGGAATGTTGACAGTGACTCTTTCAGGAAGAATGTTCTGGATTAAGAATCCCTTGTCAGCCAATATCAGATCTCCAGGTTTTAAATGCTGACGAACACCAGAATCCTGTACTATTCCTTTGTCCCTTGTTGATCCTGGGTATAGTTTGCTGCAGTATGTGATCACAGCATTTGGTGCTGCCTCGAGCAGTAGTTTGAAGGAGTGCATGCCACGGTAAGCAGAGTAGGTCTCTTTCTGGATATCCATTTGCTTGGGGATAGCAATTTTGATGTCCGTACAATCCACTATCATTCTGCAGTTTTGGATGTGCCGAAATGAAGAAGGCAAGCTGGTTATATTTTTCTCCCGGCTGGGAACAGTACTCATTATGTCCTTAACAAGTACTTTGTGGAGAACCTCTATAAATGTTACAATCACATTTCTGACAGTGCATTCACTGCAGTGAAAGAGTGCAGCGAGATGAAGGTGTGTGTAATTATGACGTAGTTTCATGAGTTTTGTTTTCCTCCCAAACCCCATCCCCTCAGGAAGCCTTTGCATCCTGTCAGGTCATCATTGTAAATAAGAATTTGTTCTTAATTGATTTTCCTGGATAAATAAAGGTTCTACTACTACTACATGAGGGTCATGAAAACTTGGTCTTCAAGACTCAGTGCTTTGGGGAACCAACCTTCTGGGTATGTAATGGAACCTTCAAAATGAGCAACATACTATATAATATAAATATTATCATGAATGTGGAAAAATACTGTATTTTAACAATACGGTATTCTGTTTTTCACATTTGTTATTTGTTATTTTTTTAATCTGTTCAAAATAAAGATTGAAATGAATGAATACTCACACACAGCACTGAATGTGTCTCTATCTGGCAATCCTGTCTCCATCCGAAGAACCTTTTCACTCTGAGAGGCAGAATACTTGTGACGGCAGTAACTCTGCTTTGCCTTAGACTCCTCTTGCTGGATCTCTAGCTGCATTATGTGTCTTTGCCATAGACCGTATATATAAATGGACGTAGTGTCCGTGAAGTCACCCATAGGATTCTGCAGAGTTGCCGAGAAGCCCTTAGTAGGCGGAGTCGGCCACTAACGGCTCGACAGTGACGTCAGAGTTCAACTCCCGCCTTCTCCAGCCTGATCCAAATAAGGGCAAAGAGGCGGAGCCGAGGCGGGACCTCCTGCCACCGAGCTGAAAGTTCCAGAGCTAGCTGAAGCTACCAAGCTAAGCTAACATGCTCCCCATCTGCACACTGCCGTGGCATTTTACGTTTCTAAGGTAAGCGGACATGAAACTATTCAGCAAAACTATAAATAATAATCTAAGTTATTGAGTTTTTAGCATAATAATTCAGAATCTTAAAATCCCTTAATGTTTGTATGCAATTGTGCTAAATTCAACACTGGAATCAAGCAAATATTAATATGTTTGCATGACATTAGTTATTTATATTTTGATATCACTTAACTATACGTTTAATACATTTAAGTCAAGCTAAGGTACATGTGATGGTAGCTAGTTAGTACTCTTACCTGTGAGGCCTCCTCCAAACAGCATAATAACCAGACTGTATCATTAAAACTAAGTACCAGTTCTAGATCCTTGACTTTAGACAAACAATTCAAAAGACAAAATGTATTTAAAGACCAATCTTTATTTGAAGGTGCCTCTTAACCTGAGATATTAGTTATACAGTAATAGTATTGACAATCTAAAAAAACTGAGCAACTCAACAGTCAACTTTATGTTTCTTATTGTCTAAAGCATTTATTATTTTCATTTTCCCCCTCTCATATTCAGTGTGGACGGATTGAGACAGCGTGGTGTCTAGAGAGCTGCAGAGACTTCAGGGAGAAACCTCCGTGTGATGGACGTCCTGTCTGTTGGTTTGGAGAGGACTGAGGGTCTTTCCTCAGCGAGGAGGACCAGGCCTGATGGAGGAGCCCATGCTGGGCATATCTGATACCAACTGCACAGGCCTAGTCTGTCACTTTATTTGACTAAATGTGTTCACTTATACATTTAATAGGTTTACACCTTCTGTCCATATGTGCTTTTTATTTAAAACATTTGATTAACTTTCGGTTCACCTTTCAATGAATTGTATTTGTATTTGTACTCCTTTGGTCCATTATTCTGACTGAAAATGTTAGATTACACATTCACATCTGACTGAAGATTGGCCCCATTTATTTGTGACGTTGCAAACTCTGCGGTTCAAGGCACAAGTGATGTGAAGCTCATAAAGCGAGGCAAATAGAAATAATCAGCTGATGGAGTGTAGATGTGGAAATAGGTGCATTCGATCAGCTGACTGTTTTCACAATAAAAGTAGTTTCTTAGTGAATGTCCTGTACTGGTCTTAAAATCTCATAGCATCAGCTTTTAATGTTCCTCTTGGATGTTCTTCTGGACCCTCAGAGAAGGAGAAAATGTCGTGTCTTTCAGGCATGTCCTTTCCTAACAAAAATGACAGGAAACCTAAAACATATTATTGCAGAACAAGTGTGTTATTTATGAAAGCGGTGTGTTTGTGTGTTTAGGGGCTGTAGATAGAATTATTTTGTAATTGTAATGTAAAGACAATCAGATTATGAATGAACAGTATGAAGCTCATCAACATTGAAATATATGTTATTATCAAAATAATATGTAACTGTTATCAAAACGTAGTGCAACTGTAGAAGCTTGCTCTGTTGTCTCACTGAAAGAATAACTTTTACCACGTTTTTACAGACAATATTGAGAGATAAATAGTAGCAGTTCTCACTATGTGTTAAATATATTTGCCTTCAATACATTAAATTAGAAAGCAGACAAAGTCATATTGCTAAATATGTAAATGTAACTTTTTGCATGGAAAAACCCCTCAACTTAACTGATGTGTAGGTGATCTAGTATTTAGTATTGTTTAATGGAATGTATATCAGTGTATTCAAGTCAATACTTCATTCATTTAAACCAATATCTTTCTTGATTCTTTGTACAGTATGAAAAAAAGAGTCTTTGTACCTGTGCTGAAGTTCACTGCTGTGAGGAGTCCAGTTCTGTCTCTCACTCTCTGGTCCAGCCTGTCTGCATCACCTGGACACTTTAAACAAACAGATATATATGTAAAGTACCATGTGTACAAACAATATAACTGATTCTCTTCTGTTGAACATGTTGGATTGCAGTGTTGTAGTCAAGTCACCAATTCACGAGTCCAAGTCACTCTCGAGTCCCCACTCTTCGAGTCCGAGTCCAAGTCCGAGTCACCTAGGGAGAGTCGTAGTCGAGTCCGAGTCCAAGTCCGAGTCACCCAAGGAGTGTCCGAGTCGAGTCCGAGTCATCATTACCTTTGTTCGAGTCCGAGTCCAAGTCCGAGTCACCCAAGAAGAGTCCAAGTCAAGTCCGAGTCACAAGTCTTCATGTATTAATCTTAGTGTCATCGTTATCGGCTGAATCTTTACTTATTGATTTGATCACATTACTCTGATGATAGTGTTCAATACAGCCTACCTATATATATATATATATATTAGGGCTGTCAGTCGATTAAAATATTTAATCGCGATTAATCGCATGATTGTCCATAGTTAATCGCAAATTAATCGCACATTTTTTATCTGTTCTAAATGTACCTTAGAGGAATATTTTTCAAGTTTTTAATACGCTTATCAACATATGAGTGGACAAATATGCTTTATGCTAATGTTTATTATCATTTGATGATAACACAATGACAAATATTCTCATGAATATTAAACACAACAACCTCTGAACATTACAAATATTCGCCTCAATTCAACCTGGAACCTCTCTCATTCAATAATACAATGTGTGTGTGTGTGTGTGTGTGTGTGTGTGTGTGTGTGTGTGTGTGTGTGTGTGTGTGTGTGTGTGTGTGTGTGTGTGTGTGTGTGTGTGTGTGTGTGTGTGTGTGTGATGGATCGTTGGAGCTATGTGCAACTCTGCTCGAACGGAAGCTGCCTGGACGCTGCAATCATGTTGCGCGCACTATCCGTGCTGAGTGTGCTGACTTTTCGTACAATGTCCCACTGTCTGGCTTCCTGCATAAAGTCAAGTGCTCGGCGCAGTTGTCGGCGAAATGTCGCTCCTCTGTTTTCATTTAAACAGCTCCTTATATCCGTTAGCGCAGCTAGCTAGCACCAGATGCTAACAACAACAACAATACACGTAAGGTCTCTCGCTCGGGCCACATATACATACACCCTCCCGGTCCTCCCGATGGCCAGTCGGTGCCTGCCGGTGAGCGTGGAAGTGTGGTCTGCCACAAGCGGACGGCAGGAGCGGGGCTGTCAGCATCAGCTTGTAGATGGTATTTTAAACTCGATGCGCTCTGAAACTACGGGGCGGCCGAGGACAAAAAATACACATGCGTTAATCGCGTTAAAATAATTAGTGGCGTTAATTTTTGTTTGCGTTAACGCGTTAACTTGACAGCCCTAATATATATATATATGAACTCCATCCTTAGAGTAATGTGTTATGGAGCCTCCGTGACAGAGATCATTTTCAGTCTCTAATTTTCACGTTCATTGTAGGCTAGGGCTAGGCTACTCATCTGCAGTATCACCAAGGACATTTATAGCTTTTTAACAGTATCTATCTAGACAATAAAACTGCACTTGGTCCCTAGGATGTGATATCAACCCCTACCTCCATCTAACCTGACATCTTAAAACCTTTGTGGAGTCAATTTAGTGGCTAACGTTAACGTGGGTTAGCAAGCTAACAATAGCATTTCTACTTACTTTTCTGGGTGCCGCCGTGAAAGGTGTCGATTGAAATTCGACGTTGTCCCAGTCTTCTCTTCTATCTTCTGTCCACATAATGTGCATTTTGCGCTGCTCTTTCCCAATATGGAAACGAAATCTTTAAAAGCATACAGCACGATGCGGGGTGTGTCTCTGGACATCTTTAGACTGGTATAGCAGCGGGGGCGCGCCCAGTACGTGAACTCGCCTCGCAGGTGCACACGCCAGGACACAGAGGACATCAGACTCCAGAGAAAACTTGCTCGAGTCCGAGTCCAAGTCCGAGTCACCTAGGGAGAGTCGTAGTCGAGTCCGAGTCCAAGTCCGAGTCATCGTGCGTGAGAATTCACGAGTCCGAGTCCGAGTCGCGTCAATCAGTGCGCGAGTCCGAGTCAAGTCACGAGTCCCGAAAATCGGCACTCGAGTCCGACTCGAGTCCGAGTCCAGGACTCGAGTACTCCATCTCTGTTGGATTGTGTATTGTCCGAGTCAGGGTCCTTTTTATTTTACTGTAACTTTGGAAGTTGTGTTACCAATGCTTACTGTTTATTTGATACCCATTTGGTAATGCAATTAATAAAAACAACAAGGTTTGGGTTCGTTCTTCAGATCACTGTGACGTTAACATGTAAGCTCAATAATGAATATCTAAGTAATCATCTTGAAATATGACATTAATAATTGTAATATACACACATCTTATTGTGAGGTTGATTTCACATACACTACTTCGACGTTAACTTGTCTACATACTTGAGCAGAGCCAATTTAAATTAACCTTAGCGATGCATACAGTTCCTACCTACATAATAAAATATCTCTCTACGTTACAAGGATGACCTTATTTTATCAACATTCTAGGAACCAAAATAAAACGTCCCGCTGAAAACGATTTAAGAACAGTAGGGCATAATGTTCTAACAATATTATCAAAAACATCTTAAGAAGGTTATCACCAAACATTGTAAGAATGTTTTTAGAGAACGTTATCCTACCTTTCAGAAGAACATTCTGGGAACAACAAAATAAAACGTTGAGCTGAAAACATTCCTAGAACAGTGAATGGTAACATTCTCAGAATGTTTTTAGAACCAACCATTTCTAGCTGGGTCAGTGGCAGCCATGACAAGTGCTGTTCGGATTCTCTAGGGTTGCGGTCGGATAATCCAAAAATCAGCTCCTAAATTCTATCCCTATCGTCTATTCCTTGACCTCTGAGTGAAACGTCACAGGGTTAATGTCACAGTCTGCTTTCTCACTCACCTATTTTCTGCATTAACATTCCTTAGTCACCTGGTAGTCACACCCTGTCTCTCTCTCACTCTGTTACACCCATCAGCTCCATTAGTATTTAGGCCCACTTCACTTTCACCTCAGTGCCAGATCGTACTTTGCAGCTTGCTAGTCTTTCCCGCATTACCCTTCAGATTGCTCTCCCAGTTTCGACCCTGCCTGTCCCTGACCAGCCTGCCTCGCCTGCTCCCTGACCCGTTCTGTACCTGCGACTCCCGTCCTGCTTTCTCCTGGAACCCTCGCCTGTCCCTGACCAGCCTGCCTCGCCTGCTCCCTGACCCGTTCTGTACCTGCGACTCCCGTCCTGCTTTCTCCTGGAACCCTCGCCTGTCCTCGACCAGCCCTTTGCCTACTATCTGCCGTTGTGTCTCCTACCAGCCTATTGCCTTCAATAAAGCTGGTTACCGACTATCCCTGGTTTCCCGTGTTCTGCATTTTGGTACTCAGCTCGTTTGTGACAGAACGATCTGGCCAGAAATGGACCAAGCAAACACCGGGTCTCCTAGAGACCGCTTTGAGAGGGTTGAGGATGCCATCCAAAGACAGGAGGTCACGATAGCTACCTTAGCTACCGAGACCCACCAGGCAACCTCAACCCAGGGACAAACGCTGGCTTACCTTATCTCCCAGATGCAACAGATGGACGCCACCGTACAACAGCTAGCGGCTACCATGGCTGCTACCGTCCCTCCGCCCGCAGCTCCGATGCTCGCTCCAGCCCCTGGCCCGACGGGATACGCTCCGGAGCCTCGTGTGGGAACGCCGGAACGCTACGCTGGTGAGCCGGAGGGATGCAGTCCTTTTCTCACAAACTGTTCCATATTGTTTTCACTGCAGCCACACACCTTCGCCTCCGAGGCGGCTCGTGTAGCTTTCACCGTTAATCATCCAACGGGGAGAGACCGTTTGTGGCGAACTGCAGAGTGGGAGCAGCAGACTCCAGCCTGCGCCTCTTTTGCTGCATTTTCCGCGGAGATGCGGAAGGTGTTCGGTTCCGTTCGTCTGGGTCCCGACGCTGCCCGGAGGTCTGCTGAGTTTGAGCCAGGGTTCCGGCACGGTGGTGGATTACGCTATTGACTTCCGCACCAGTAGCCGCCGCAGCAGCTGGAACGAGCCGGCGCAGTGTGATGCATATCTGAGAGGATTAGCGGATTATATGAGAGATGAGCTGGTTTCCTATGATCTCCCTGCTTCCTTGGATGGGTTGATTGAGCTCACCTCTCGGATTGACAGACGAATCCAGACCCGGAGAGGAGAGCAACAGAGGCGAGCGGCGGGCCGCTGCTCGCGACAACAACTTCCGGTTTCCGGGAGATTTCGACTTTCGGTTTCGGCGGAGAATTCCCATTCCTACTCTGACTCACGGTACGAGGTCGAGCCCATGCAAGTGGGTCGTACCAGTCTTACCTCTGAGGAGAGGGAATTACGTCGAAGAGGTAATCTTTGCCTTTACTGTGGTCAGGCTGGACATATGGTTTCCCGTTGTCCGGTAAAAGGCAGAGCTTATCAGTAATGGGGAGTATACTGGTGGGCCAAACCTCTGAGCTGATCCCCAATCTAAGACCCTTGTGCCATGCTCGACTCCTCCTGACAGGCAAATCTCAGGCTCTGGCTGTTTTTATCGACTCCGGATCAGATGTTAGCATCATTGATGAGGAGCTCGCACTACAGCTGGGCATCCAACAGGTTCGGCTGCTCCAGCCGGTACCGGCTAATGCTTTGGATGGTCACCTGCTGGGAACGGTGACACACCAGACGACACCGGTCCATATGCTCATGTCGGGGAACCACCATGAGACAATCCAGTTTCATGTGCTACGGTCCCCACAAATCCCTCTGATTTTGGGTTATCCGTGGCTCCGCCGCCACAACCCGAACATTGACTGGGCAACTGGGTCCATCCTAGGTTGGAGTTCCTCCTGTCATCAGGTTTGCCTCAAGCAGGCCGCCGCACCTCAACTATCTGTGGATATGAACCTGGTTCCGGATGTCACAGGGGTTCCGGCTGAATATTTGGACTTTAAGGAGGTTTTTAGGTTTTTTTTCCCCCACCTCATCGGCCCTATGACTGCGCCATTGAGCTACATCCAGGCGCAGTCCCACCCAAGGCCCGGTTGTACTCGCTTTCGGCACCGGAGAGGAAGTCCATGGAGACTTATGTCAATGACTCTCTGGCTGCGGGAATTATTCGTCCTTCCACATCACCCGCAGGAGCAGGGTTTTTTTTGTGGCGAAGAAGGACAAGACCCTGAGACCCTGCATTGACTATCGGGGCTTGAACGACGTCACGGTGAAGAATCGTTATCCCTTGCCACTCATCTCGTCAGCATTCGAGTTACTACAGGGGGCTACAATCTTCACTAAGCTGGATCTACGAAACGTTTATCACCTGGTACGAATCCGGGAGGGGGACGAATGGAAGACCGCCTTCAACACCTCTTCGGGACATTACGAGTACCTGGTGATGCCATTTGGACTCACCAACGCCCCTGCAGTTTTCCAAGCGTTGGTGAACGACGTACTCCGGGACATGTTGGATCGTTATGTTTTTTTTATCTGTTTATCAAAGAACACGTCCATCATGTCCAGACAGTCCTCCAGAGACTTCTGGAGAACTCGCTGTTCGTCAAGACGGAGAAGTGCGAGTTTCACACTTCTTCGGTCGCCTTTCTTGGCTACATCGTGGGTCAAGGAAGTGTGGAGATTGATCCTTCTAAGGTTTCAGCAGTTACCTCGTGGCGGGTCCCTGTCTCCCGGAAGGAGCTGCAGCGTTTCCTGGGATTCGCCAACTTTTACAGACGGTTTATCCGTGGCTACAGCACCGTGGCCACCCCGCTCACCGCCCTGACCTCGTCCAAGGTGATGTTCCGATGGTCCCCTGCAGCCGAGGAGGCTTTTCAGGACCTCAAGGGCCGGTTTACGTCGGCTCCTATCCTGCAAGTACCAGACCCCGCTGGTCAGTTGGTGGTGGAGGTGGATGCTTCTGACGTAGGGGTGGGGGCCATCCTGTCGCAAAGTTCTGGTGAGAACCAGAAGCTCCACCCCTGTGCTTTCTTTTCGAGGAGATTGAATCCGGCGGAGAGAAACTATGACCTGGGGAATCGGGAGCTTCTAGCAGTCAAGTTAGCGTTGGAGGAGTGGCGACACTGGCTTGAGGGGACAGAACAACCATTTCAGGTTTGGACCGACCATAAGAACCTGGAATACATCAGGTCGGCACAAAGACAAGCCAGGTGGTCGTTATTTTTCACCCGGTTTAATTTTTTCCTCTCTTACCGCCCGGGCTCCCGCAACGTGAAGGCCGACGCTTTGTCCCGGCAGTTCGGGAGGGAGGGAGACACCTGGGGTATTCCGGACACTATTCTTCCTGCTCCTCGAGTGATCGGCGTCCTCGCTTGGGAGATTGAGGAGAGGGTTAAGACCGCTTTGGTGGACCAAGCCGGTCCTAGTTCATGTCCTCTTAACCGCTTGTTTGTGCCTCAGGTTTTGAGGGCTGAGGTGCTTCAGTGGGCTCATAGCTCCAGACTTTCCTGCCACCCTGGAATTCAACGTACCAGAGGGATGGTCCTACAACGGTTCTGGTGGGCCACGCTGGAGGCTGACACCTGCCTGTCCAGTGTGCAATCGGCACAAACCATCTCACCAAGCGCCAGCTGGCCTCCTTCATCCATTACCGGTCCCACGTCGCCCTTGGTCACATATTTCATTGGACTTTGTGACTGGTCTACCACCGTCCCACGGACATACTGCCATCTTGATGGTGGTAGATCGGTTTAGTAAGATGGCTCATTTCGTACCCCTGCCTAAGATCCCGTCAGCTAAGGAGACGACAGAACTTGTTCTTCTCCACGTTTTTCACATTCACGGACTGGCGACTGATGTGGTTTCCGACCGGGGGTCCCAGTTCACCTCTGTGTTTTGGAGGGAGTTTTGTGAACTGATCGGGGCGACGGTCAGTCTCACCTCCGGTTTCCACCCACAGGCCAATGGCCAGACCGAACGGAAGAATCAGGAGATGGAGACCACTCTCCGCTGCATGGCTTCCGATCATCCCACGACCTGGTCAAAACAACTCCTGTGGGTGGAGTATGCCCACAACACCCTCATCAGTTCCGCTACTGGTCTTTCCCCTTTTCAGTGTGCATACGGTTTTCAACCCCCTTTGTTCTCTGCATTGGAGAAGGAGGTTACCTGTCCGTCTGTCCAGGCTTTCATCCGACGTTGTCGGAGGACTTGGAGGCAGGCTCGAACAACTCTGCTTCAGTCTGCTAACCGGTACGCCACATCAGCGAACCGTCGACGCACCAAGGCACCTGTGTACCAGGTAGGCCAGAGGGTGTGGCTTTCCACTCAGAACATTCCCCTTCGGGTGGAGTCTAAGAAGTTAGCGCCCAGGTTTATTGGACCCTTCAAGATTGTCAAGGTCATTAATCCTGCAGCAGTTCGACTGAGTTTGCCCCGGAACATGAAGATCCATCCCACCTTCCACGTTTCTAGGATTAAACCTGATTTCCGCCGCCCCTCTACCACCACCCCCTAGGATGATCGATGGGGGTCCTACCTACACCCTTCGTCGTCTACTCCGTTCCCGTCGCAGAGGAAGAGGGGTTCAATATTTGGTGGACTGGGAGGGCTATGGTCCTGAGGAAAGGCAGTGGATTCCTGCTCGTCATATCCTCAACCCTCAACTCATCCGAGACTTCCACCTGCGTTACCCGGAGCAGCCTTCTAGGACCCACGCTCAACCAGGCGTTAAGCCAGGGGGCACTCGTCCGCTACAGACCAGAGGCTTCGTCAAGGAGGAGGGGGAAGCGTCATCAGTCGAGGAGGACAAGGATTTCCAGGAGGGAGAGGCCGAGAGAGCATTCTCAGATGAGTACTAACCATTCCCATACCTCCACCTTCCACGCTGTGTCTGTAGGGTTTTTCTTGATTCTTCTTTAATTTTTTTCTTTTTCTTTTTCTCTCTCTCCTAGAATTTTCTTAGACGTCTGGAGCCGTCCATTAAGGGGGGGGTTCTGTCACAGTCTGCTTTCTCACTCACCTATTTTCTGCATTAACATTCCTTTTTCACCTGGTAGTCACACCCTGTCTCTCTCTCACTCTGTTACACCCATCAGCTCCATTAGTATTTAGGCCCACTTCACTTTCACCTCAGTGCCAGCATGCCAGTCTTTCCCGCATTACCCTTCAGATTGCTCTCCCGGTTTCGAACCTGCCTGTCCCTGACCAGCCTGCCTCGCCTGCTCCCTGACCCGTTATGTACCTGCGACTCCCAACCTGCTTTCTCCTGGAACCCTCGCCTGTCCCTGACCAGCCTGCCTCGCCTGCTCCCTGACCCGTTCTGTACCTGCGACTCCCGTCCTGCTTTCTCCTGGAACCCTCGCCTGTCCCCGACCAGCCCTTTGCCTACTATCTGCCGTTTTGTCTCCTACCAGCCTATTGCCTTCAATAAAGCTGGTTACCGACTATCCCTGGTTTCCCGTGTTCTGCATTTTGGTCCACAGCTCGTTTGTGACACTCTGGGAACCCACAAACAGCCACCATAATGTTTTCTTCCATCTTCACAACGGAACAACGGCACAACATCAGTAACAACAGAGAGAATCCCAAAGCTGATTGGCTTTCGTGAGAATCGTGCAAATTTGATGCACAAGTTGAAATAATTGAACTCTTGATTGAGAAGGCCCCCTTTAATCACGTCCATAGTGTCATTCCCACCTTTTCATGCTAGCCACCAGAGCGAATACACATCTATCCACACCTTTACATTGACTTTACATGTATGCACGCCCAAAAATCACATCCCGTCTGTGTGAACCCACCATAAGAGTCACTGTAGGGCAGCACCCTAAATGCAGATACGACAGACTGTGAATATGATGGCCGGAGTTAAAATAGTGTAGGTTTATGTACAGCTTAATGTACAGGTTAATGTTTTTGTATTTTGTGTTTCCTTGAAACAATTCCTGTGTCCTTGTTACCTCATGGCTTGGTTCCCTATAAGAGGAAACTAGAATCTGCTGTGGCCATGCCAGAAGTAGATTCCTTCCTGTAAAAGACAGCATATGATATGGTAATGATGACCTGTTGACCTTCACAGTGGGCTGCTATCCCTCCTCAACTCTAGGGGAATCAAAATGGCTGCCATCCAACTTATTCAAACAGCTTATCTCCTTAGTCATTGATGTGCTGCAAAGAGTTACCTTTAACTTCTCCCAGCTCTTCCCTGGGAGCCTCCTCATCAGCCAATCAGCAGACCTCACAGAGAGCTCCACCACTGTGCTCCACTTCCCACTCTCCATTCTGGAAGAAAGACACCATTAGGCGCTGTTGGAGCAGATATCTCTGCTCTGCGCCGATCCTATAGGAGTGTGCTTTAAAAGAGGGAAAACTCAAAACAGCCAGGATGAGGGTTAAACAATAATCTGTTTTAATGATAAACGGTAATAATACAATACACTTTCAAAGGGGTGGGGCGGGCCCCCACTCCCTGCTCTGGTTCTGATGCCGGGAGATCCTTTCATCTGGACGGCAGCAGTAAAAGAGAGCGAACACACAAACACAAACAGGAGATATAGAGGAACCACGGGGAGGAGTCGGGTGAGATTCTCCTCCCACAGAGCCCATCTTGCAGCATTCCAGAGACTTCAGTTGTGTCTAAAGAATATTCCCTTGTTCATAAAAATAATACAAAGGTTTCATTTCTCATATTTCCAGCTTCTGGTTACACAGACTGCTATTATTAATACAAAGTAATTAAACACACACATATACTATTCAAGATATGTAGACTTCTCTGAAACATGACATACTGGAGACCTTAAGCAGAAGAATTCTCATCTACCCAGCCTGCTTAACTTCCCTTCCCCCAGAGTAATAAAACCTGTTTAGCACCCAGGCATGTTTGAAGCAAGTTTAGTCCTCACATTTATGAAAGGATAAAACAGAGAAATCAATACAAAACACAAACACAGGTATTGTTTGAACAGTATTCACTTAACTGCTACTATTGATAATTACCAGAGAAATTCCAGGGCCTCTTTCAATATCTGGAAATTGCAACAAGACTTTCTGCCATTTCTAATGTAACACTCTTCCCAAATATCAGATTATAATAATCTTTAGCGCTTTCACACCGGAGTACTTTTCCCAGGAATAGTTCCGATAGTTCCTGGGATTTTGCGTTCACACCAAAAAGATCTGGAACTAGAACTTTTTTTCGGGAACCTTGTCACCCCTTTTCAGTCCCTGCTAGAGAGGTGGTACTTTCCTGGGGAGGAAAAGGTTCCAATTTCTGATTGGCTGGGCGAATTGCAAACCACGCCCCCCCGTAAAACTCAGAAAAAATGTTGTAGAGCCGCCATTTTATTTGCTCGCATTAGCATTATTAGCATTAGCCCAGCACACCAACAGAGAGAGACTAACTTATGGCAACACAAAAGAAAACATGAGAGCGGTGGAGTGATGAGGAGGTGTCAGCGCTTCTGGCGATTTACTCTGAAGGCTTCAGTAGAAGCTGCTGGGAAGACTCCCAGCAGCTTCTACTGAAGCCAGTGCCCAACTCCGGGGACTTCGGGTGGCAGTATACGCCGTGAAGTTGTTTGCGGCCTGCCAGTAAACCCAAAGCAGAAGAAGAAGAAGAAGAAGAAGAAGTGACATCAGCGGCTTAATCCGGGGAACTAAGTTCCGGGAACTATTCCAGGGAAAAGTACTTGGTGTGAAGCGCCTATTGACTTTAATTTCTCACCTCACTCAGGCATGACGCAAAAAAAAGCATAATGGTCTGCCAGCTTCAGAGAGGAAAGGATGGAGAGGAAGAGATTTCAGCTGCAAGGAACCATGGGAGACGCTCTTTTTATGGGCATTTTTAATAGTGACATTTTATATGCGGACGCACCTCATATACTGTGGGGATTGTCCACAGTACTGAATGTATGTAAGTCACTTTGGATAAAAGCGTCTAACAAATGACAACAATTACATGTAATATACTCTCTATTGAGCAGTGGCTTTTAAAAAGACATCAGGGGGCCAAGTTTAAAGCTGGAGATGATGAAACATAATTCATCATTGTGGCCTCTGAGGTCAGGTAATAAAATGTTAATGCTCCTGCGATCCCCTGACAGCAGTCAAGCTGCAGATTACACTATTGTTGGTGGATGGTTATTACAGAGCTACAAGCCTTTGAGGGAAAACATTTCTTCATGTACAAAGTCAATATTGCCTTTTCTGACCTGTTCTACAAAGCAGTACACAGTGAATTGTTTTCCCAACTCAACTGCAAGGAATCTGGTTGCATGGGCGTAGGAAGCATCCTGAATGTGGGGGGGACATTTTTAACCGGGGGTTTGGGGATCCACCCCCACGAAAAAAATAAATAGATTTCCTGTATTCTGGTGCATTTTAACAGGTGGTTTGATACTTTTATGTGGCTATACTAGCATGAGGAAAATGATGGGTACATTTTGTAATTTCATCCAGTAGTAAAGGAAACATATTTGATTATTAATTCAGAGCCGTCTTTGAATGAATAAAAAGCAGTTTAAATGCCCATTTTTTGTACACTTATATACAACAATACATATTTGTGAGTGCATTGAGAGATATTGTTGTGGAGAGTCATTTATATATAAATCGCAAAATACATTTGTGAATCCTTCTGTGAGCATTTATTAATATTGACACTGATCTGACTCCATATAGATGTTAAGTTCACCTAGGAATGGTATCATTGACTTAAATGTTGCTCTTCTGTCAAATATTGGTCATATGATGCCCCTTGACTGAAATGTTTCCTGTTCAATATCCCCACTGATTTCCTTAACATTCTGGGATGAGAGTCCACATCACAATTGACTCTAAACTGTCATTTCCCTTTCATCACTCACCTCAGCAACGGACCTCTCTCCACTGTCCCTGTGTTCTGCCTCTGACTCACTCTCAAGCGCCTAGATGTCAAGAGAGGTGGTGAAGTGATCATTATTTATTGAGCAGTATACTCTTTCACATTGAATCATAACAAGTCATACTGAATGTAAATACAACTGACTCTAAAGTAAGTCCCAGTCTGTGACATTGGACATTTTGAAGACTCAAAGCCCCAAGCAGTAGGTAGAATATTAGCTCGTCTATGAAAATAAACAGTTAACTTTATACTCGGATGGAAATTGCCTATAAGCACTCAGTAAAACATAAACACACACAAAAAGCTTCTGAATGATAAGAAGTATAATTAAAACATAATGCACATTACCATTTTGAGAGAGAGTACCTAAGTTAAATAACTCGGAAAATAATCTCTTATCGAACTGAGGCTCCAGTAAAACACACTGACTGCGTCTCTATGGACATCATGGTGTGAGCACAGAGAGATCGGGTTATTCATGTTCCCTGTTTACATGATAAATACTAGTAACTTGGTATTTCGATGACTTTTCTCATCTAAACTTCAGTATTCAGTATTTGTATCTCTCTATCATGACATAAAGACGAAACTCTTCTCCAGAAGTGAGACGCTTTTGCCGCCACCGCCGCCATCACTGTTACCTGTTTAACTGCTACCAGCTGATGACTTACTTTCCTCTTCTTTGAAAAAATTGTTCTTATGTCCATGTTGTCTGGGGGAGAAAACATATCAAACCAAGAGATCGTCAGCTTTGATGTTCGCTGTATTAACCATTTCCTGAACACTTGGTGTGTGCCTTACCTCCGCTACCGGCATCACTTCATACAACAGATCTGAGCTGTCCAACTATGACAACAGTCCTTGAACATGCGCGCTATGTGAGAATCTGGTTGCGTTCGGATAGTTTAAAAATCAGCTCCTAAGTTCTAACCCTATCTCCTATTCCTTGACCTCTGAGTGAAACGTCACGGGGTCAAGGGATAGTGGATAGGAGAATTCAAAAGGATTTAGGAGAAGAGACTGCGGTGCTTTAGAGAATCCGAATGCACTTTCACTATTCGATGTGTTTATGATGCGCCGGCTGACGTCATTTTGTGCGTCTGCTGCTGTGGTGAAACTATGGAAACTACAGTTTTCTATACAGCGGACTACAACATGGATGTTTAATAAGAACGAGGGACTACTGTAAACTCATCTAGAGACTCTGCACCGTGCTCTGATGCTGCTGCTTTAGGCTTTATGAACAACAGAGAAACATATTCTTCAGGACCAAAGTTGGAATTGAAATAAAAAAGGAAAGTGAAACTTATGCTCGTCACCCTCTCCCTCCGGTCCACATTAATACAAATGATCCCAATACGTATGATTGTATGAACTATGAAAATATCTTAAAATCAATACAAATGTATTTATTATAAAAGTGAGTCTTTAACATCTATCACTGTGTACATCACCATTCAAACATCTTTTAAAAGTTGAACAAACCCCACACAGCTCAGTGAAATGTTGACTTTATTTGATCATTTCAGTAAAAACTAACGTTCATATTTCTCTTTTTGATTATAATACTGATGAACGTTCAAAACAAAGCACTTTGGCAACTTACCACATACGTTTTAAAAAGCTTAATAAGCACCGTAACTGCGTTTAAATCGCGCATTGAAAAGAACAGCTGACATTGAGCATTTTCTTTTGATGCGCACAGATCTACAGCGGCTCGGCCGTAACGCACCCACAGCTGACTCACAATTATTGGATGTAGAGTCCAGTCTGCATATAGTGGTGCACCTCTGGACAGCAGATCTGCCCCGAGGTTCATCACTCCTGGTACGTGCGTCGCTCTCAGAGAGAGGAGACGTCCGCAGCTCCATAAGATCAGTTTGCGTGCTAGCATGTGTAACTGGAGAGAACGCAAACCCCCTTGGCGGTTTATATACGATATTGTGGTCGTGTTGTCTGTCCTCACGAGGACATGATGTCCTCTGAGAAAAAGCAGAAAGCGTTTCAGTGTGAGGGACACCGCTAAAAGCTCCAGATAATTTATGTGTGAACGTTGGAGGTCTGCTCCAGAGACCCCTCACAGGTCGACCTTCGTATATACCCCCCCAGCCCGTCAGACATGCGTCTGTGGTGACCACCTTCCGCGATAGGACAGCACCCATAGGCACGCCCCGTACTAGAAAAGTCGGGTGTAGCTAGTGGCGCAGTGCCATTACGCATTTCATAGTGACCATCACTCTCCGCGCGCCATGACCCGCGGGGTCCAATCTGAGTGCAGCTACCCAGCGCTGAAACTCCCTCATGTGTCCCTCATCACAGTCGTCCCACCAGAATGGCTGATGCCATGAGCCCCAGCAACTGCAGACATGATCTGAAGAGAACATATTTGCGTGGATGGAAATGAGCGAGGCAAGCCCTGAAGGCTTTCACTCTCTCTGCTGACAAGCGGGCTGTAAAGGGCACCGAATTCGGCCCAGGAAGAGTACAGTCTGGGCTGGGCACAACATGCTCTTTTCTGTGTTTATTACGAAACCCAGGTCGAGCAGGTGTTTTACGAGGACATTCGTCTGCGTAATAGCCTCTTGCTCCGACTGTGCGAGAAGGAGCCAATCGTCCAGATAAGTTGCCAGGCGAATACCCTGTTGTCTTAACGGGGCTATCGCGGCTTCCGTACGCCGTACAAACACTCGTGGGCTGCGAGACAGACCGAAGGGAAGTACTCTGTACTCTTAACAGACACCCTGAAAGGCGAACCTCAGATATTTCCTGTGTGGGTAATATACTGGGATGTGGAAATACGCATCTTTCAGGTCGACTGATGTGAACCAGTCGTTTTGGCACACAAGAAGCAACAGAGATGTGTGAGTGAGCATTCTGAATTTGTATCTTTTGAGATATTTGTTCAGAGCTCTCAAATCTAGTATAGGCCGAATTTTTTTTTATTGACTGCGCCCTTGGCTTCAAGCCTGGAAACGAAAGTGGAAAATGATTTATTCGGAAACAACAATGATGACATGTGTTTGTGTGACTTAAACAGGCAGTGGAACTTGCTGTCTTCGATGTTAAGTCCATTTCCCTGATGGCGCGAACTTGAGGATGACGTTCTGGCATCACTCGAGGCGGCGGGAAGATGGGGGCATGGTGGCACCCCGAAAACACATGAGCATCTAACACTGGAACGTGCTCTGGAGCTGGGGAACAGGGAACTTCCAGCTCCTTCATCGAGGAGAGGAGGCTGTCAGGCCGCCCGCTTCTTCTTCCTCGCCTGGTGGCTGAAAACCTGGGTCGGCTGCGCCTGAGCGGCAGCTGCCGGAACCGGAGATTTTCTTGGCCAGCTCCCCCTCGCCTCGTGCCTGGGCTGGTGACCCGGGACGGGCTGCGGTCTCTGCTGCTTCGGTATCTTGAACCGGGCAGGACGTGAGACAGCTTGAGTGAAGGCCTGCCGCGGGACCATTGAAGGTGGCGGCTGGACCCTTCAGGGGAGACAGAGCTGGAGAGCCTCGTCTCCCTTCCTTTTTGATTCGCATCTCAGCTGCATTGAAGCTAGAGCGGAGCCAAATATGCCCTCGGGAACAATAGGCATGTCCAGAACATCCTCTTTTTCCCGGTCTGGAAGGTTCGTCTGCACACAGAGGCAAATGTCCATGATCGCTGCAAACTCGTCCCACACGGCAGGCTCAGGTTTGCTCGACATGTCTTCGCAGAGTTCCGCCTGGTAGGCGGTCAGCAGCAAGGAGATGTTGAGTGCCCTGGCGGACAAAGATGCGGCTTTATAGGCCCGTTCGGTCATTGCTGACTGGAAACGGTCTGCCTTTGCCGGTAGCATGGGGTTCCTGCTCGGTGTCGAAGCCAGCCTCGGTTGGAGGTGGGCTGCCACCAGCAATTCCATGGGCGGCATGCGGAGCAGGGAGAGCCTCTCCATATCGTCAAAGTCCAGGGAGGAGGCACCCTGGATTGGGGCCTTGTTACTAAAGGGGCGGTCTATCCACGAGACCGACACCTCGTCCTCGCTGCTTGGGGCAAGTTCTTCCCCTCGTAGTGAGATCTGGAGGTCTCCTTGGCTACTTCAGGCCATGGGATGTCCAGCCTGCAAGTCCATACTTAGGACGGGCGAAGCTGGTGTGCTCTCGCCCGGGGGAGCGGACATCGCTCCTGGCTTCGCAGCCTGAGCCGATGAAACGAAGATGTCATCCGAGTCAGACAGGAGGAACTCAGAGGTATCCTCTTCGTCCTCCATATGGTCCAACTCCAGGACATCCTCCGCGGGTGGAAGGTGAGGTCCAGTTGGGAGCCCCAGCTTGACACAGCGTGGGGCTCCGCTCTCGCGGCTCTTGCCGCCACTGGGTCCCAGCCTGACACGGCGTGGGGCTCCGGTTCAGCGGCTGTCGCTGTTGTTGAGCCCCAGTCTGACACAGCGCGGGGCTCAATCTCTGCGGCGGACGCCACCATGTCTTGATTGCCGGCCGGCGAATCAGCGAACATGAGGGGGTCCCGTCCCGACAAGCTAGCTTGGCATGCTAACCGTCAGCGGAGGCTCTTAATGGTGAAGCGGGTACAATGCCCGCACGAGCCGGGGTTATCGATAGCCTCCCGGGCGTGTTCCAGCCCGAGGCAAGACGAGCAGACCTGGTGTGAGTCTGTGCCTGAAATCTTAAACCCGCAGCCGCATAGCCGAGCCTCCGAGTCCCTGACTCCTCTGGTGTGAGGGAGAGAAGGGTCCATCTTCGTTCACCGGGGTGTCGGCGTGGAGTGGACACGCTAGTAACAGGTACGTTACTGAGAAAAAAATCCAACCTTGCCGTTAGTCCGAAAGGAAAAAAGGCGACGGTGTAGATTTTATTCTTTAAAGAATATTAACTGGTGTGTTAATACCTTTTTTTTATCCCTGTCTCCTCTGGTGTGAGAGAGAAAAGAGAACGTCCTCTTTACCGTGGTGTCGGTGTGGAGGGAAGAAAAAACTAGCAACAGGTATGTTACTAGCTTGAAGAAAAAAATCAAACCTTACAGTTATTTCGACAGAAAGAAACGGCGATGCAGATTACAATATTAACTGGTATGTTAATATTGTTCAGTCTTCTTGCAAAGCAAAAAAAAAGTAACCGGCAAGCGCCCGTCGACCGAATGTTAGCTTTGGGTTCAGTCTGTGGACCGTTAAGCTAGCCCGGTTACTGATAATTCAAGATGTGCTCTAAAGCGAGAAGAGGTGTTTGAATGACGCTGCGTCGTAGCGCAAGCTACTTAAAGGGTGGGTGGATTCCCTGACGTTGACGTCAAGATCACCAGCCAATCAGGATTGGCGTAATGAGATTGATGCTTCTGTTTACATACGCGTTGAGGCGCATCCCATAGTGAGACATCGAACGGAGTGTTATGAATGAGAACATACACTTGCTACTCCTTCACTGCAAATGGGACCCAGGTACCACTCAACAAAAGCACGCCATGAAGTATTGAGTTTTCTAATTTTATACTTACTGTTCTGATCATTATTCCCCGGTAAACTCTGGATGTGTTTTGCTTTGTATTGTATTGTATTGTAAGTGTAGTGGGAAGACATTTCCTCAACTTTGTAGCCAAATTCACTTACTGTACCAGGAACTCTTTGTTCATGAAATCACTTCTGCCCTCATCCCAGCTGCTGTGAGAAATATTGCCGGGTTGCCATCACTGTGAGCAAATCTAATTTACACATGAAGAAAATGTCATTAACAGTTATATTCACATCACTTTGCGATGAGATTCCAGACTCATTAAACACCCCTCTGGCTCGAAATAGCTTGTTGATTCATTGACTTCATCTCCTAATGACACAGAGGCCTTATACTCTACGCCCCCCCCACAACCTGCACTTTATCTCAGGTGCGTGTGTTGGTGGAAAGTGACACGGATACATCTAACTTGACAGGTTTTTTCTTCCAGCTGGCTCATATGGTGTAAGGTGACTCCAAGGTGCCTGTGTGGCTTTCTATTCCCCAGACCAGCCATGTAATCAGGCTGCCACTTCTGATTAGCAAACACACCGATCACAGAGCCCGGGGGTCAGGCACACACAGGCCCACAGTGGGAGAACATCTAAAGGCGGGTGTGTGGGCTCGCACACACAGGGGAAGTCACACTTCAATTTAAGAACCTTTTTTTTGCTCTCATAGATTCCCATTGTTATTTATTAGCATGTTTGACACACAAACATTACCTACATTTTTTTCCATAGAACAACAATTACTAATTTCCCTCAGCCATTGGCCCACCTGTGGCCTCTTGAGTGTTCTTCCATGACAAGGCAATCGAGCGTTGTGCTTAGAGTAAACACATGTTTATGAGATTCTTTTTATTCTCTGTTATGACAGGGGGGGAGGGGTAAAGTCCCAAAATAAACAATTTAGGATCAAGAGGTATCTTAACATCTAGCATTTTGTGAATTATTTGTGAGATCTCGCACCAGAAAGTTGCAATCTCTTTGCACTCCCACATGCAGTGAAAAAGTGTGCCTTTAGACTGTTCACACTTAGTGCAAATATCTGGAATGTTAGAATTAAACTGATTTAATCTCAAAGGTATTATGTACGTGCACATCAGCCAGTTGTGTTGTAGCAATTTTAATCTCGTATTCGCAGTTTGTCTATGTGCCTCAGTACATATCACACCCCAGTCATACAAGGAAATATCCTCCTGTATATCTCCCTTCCAGGCGTTGAGCCGGTTGGTAGAGGATTCAGTGGAGTTCAAAACCAACAAGTCATATAGCACTGAAATAAGCCTTTTCACATGACAATGATCAGAGATCAATCGTTCCAGTTCAGAAAGTGGTGGGGGAGTTAATAACTGATTGCGGGACGCAGTTATAAAGCTTTGTACCTGTAAGTATTTTAAAAAACTGCCATTGGAAAGACCAAAGTTAGTACGCAACTGTTCAAATGACATCAGTGTTTCATCTTGAAACATGTCTCCTATTTTTGTTAGACCTTTCGTTGCCCAATGATGGAAACCTTGGTCCATTCTTCCTGGTTTAAATTGGTGATTTCCCCAGATTGGGCTAAAATGGGACATTGCCAATGTTTCCCTTAGCACATCTTGAATTTTATACCAAACATTGATCATATTCAATACAAATGGGTTAGATGTTTGTTCCCTGAGCTTTTTAACATTGGCAGAATACATGTATGAGTTAAGTGGCAATTTAGGGGTAAGTGAAAAGGCTTCGATGTCTACCCACGCTGGGACTGGGTCGGGGGAAGTAATACATTATGCTGCGTAATTGGGCGGCCCAGTAATACCACTGGAAGTTAGAGTCCTCCTCTGTCATACGGTAAGTATAATAAGGTCAAACGTAGCCTGTGTCGTTTATTATTCCAAATGAAATTCGAACATGTTTTCCTCAATTTAGTGAAATGCGATAGTGGCAAGGGCAAAGGTATTGTTGACAGTTCTGCTGTGTAAGTGGCCGTGTCGGACCTGACCTTTACCTCACCTACCTCTATTAAGCTTACCATTGATAACAAGATGCTAAATTGGCTGTGAATGGAAAGGATGTATGTTTCCTCTTTTGTTGTTTCAGGCATATGAAACCAGGCATGTGAAACTAGATAGTACATTCTGAACTTTTGACCTATACACACACACATTCTAGATGGTGCAATAAAAGCGTAAAAGTTCCAGCTAGAATGCAGAGAAGGCGCTTGTGGTTTTTGACACCTTGAGCGCGGTTACAGCGGGTATGAAGACAATGAGGCACAGGATGCAGGCGACCTACGCACAGATTCAAATCAACTTCCTGGGCCAGCGAATCGTAGAGACAAGCTGCCCATATTTGTCTCTGTTAATAAATAAAAACTCTGTTAATGAATTAAAGTATAATGTTTGCATATTCGAAATTGAAATGTTTAACCAGTTTAGCTCTGAGCCTGTTTTACAGGTCTCAGGCTCGAAAATGACATTCCCAGAACAAATGACCATATCTTCCCTTTTAAAAGGGTTAAATTAATAATCTTTTTTCTCAAAGTAATGATAAACCTGTGAGTTGGATGTAAAAAAGTCAGAATCAATATAGATGTTTTTTATTTTAAAGAAAATTCAGATTGAACATAGTAAAAAATTGTAAATTATAGTATCCGTCCAAAAATTATTTTTTACTTATAGTGAAAACTACCCTTGGATGATGGTAAGGTAGACTAAAAGCTTTAGGAATCCAAAGTACAACATATAATAAGTACCCTGTTTCAAGATTGATGCAAAACAAGTGACATTTGACATTTAGAGAGGTTTAACAAAAAAAACTCCACCTCTGAGGTGATTTGGGTGGAAATGGGGGTTTTACCGTTTCTCTTGAACCCATTGGATGATTTTGGTGATTGACATCTCTTTCTGACCGTTAGAGCCAATAGAATCGATGGGGAATCTCCCCACTCACACACATGGTAAAACAAAAAGGTGGGGGCTTCATGCACACAATTTTGTATGAGAGTGAAGCTGTCTCTAGCTCTGACATCTGAAAACCGAAAAGCAGGTTTATTGCTCATGGATTATCATAAATCATTTCAAAGGGACACAGACACATTGGATTAACCTAGGGATTAACTTCAGCAGCGTTTTTATCGTTGTAATGCAATTGAAGACCACTTTTGACCAGACTACGACACAGGTGAGCCATGTTAGCGTTTTTAGATACCTAGCGACATATGTTTTGATGTCTGTTCTTGTTATTATTTTTCTTCTTCGTATAATTGAGTGATAATGAGGGTACCCCTCGATTCTGTGTCACCTCACGATGTGAAACGATGGGTTGGATGTGCAGCAAAGATAAATAATAAGGTTTTGTGAGTGAATTTCGGTGCAGTCATCTGTTAGCATTTTTCGCTCGTTGCTAATTCAGAGGCTCAGCGTTAGCATTGTGGGTTTTTTTTTGAAAAAAAAATTAAAATGATCAGTTAGATGAGTTTCTTCCCGTTACATGGATATAAAACATTCATAGTTTATTAAATGAACATGCCCTCAGACACTGTTTCCTGCAAGATGTTGCAGGAGGGCCCCGGTACCGGGGTCTCTCGGGCTTAACAGGTTAAAGAAAAATTATTTGATTCTAAAGTCATGGCATTGACAATGTGTTCTGCTTTCTTGAAAAATGTTCATATTCCCTCTCTTTAAAATTACATATCATTACTATAAGTTTGTATTTGTTTAATTTTTAAACCTTACATTTTTTAATGTTCAATAATTAGAAGTTGAACAGTTGTGACCTCCTTCTGACTCAAAGAGAGAAAGGGGGATGACCCATGATGAAGAGAGGGAGGAGGAAGAAGACTATAGAGAAGAATGGAGAAGAAGAAAGGGGAGGTCTTGAGAGCTTGGGCTTCTTGGAGGCTTCTTGGCCCAAGCCCTGGGCCTGGGCTTGGGCTCTTTTAGACGGCTGGAGAAGATTTGACTTGTGAACCTGTTGCTATTGTATTTTGACTTGGTGTCTTTATTATTTTTAAGGATTCTTTTTAATCCTCAATTTTTGTTAAAACCTTAATAAATCCGGTTTGTACTTTGTACACTTCGACCCAAACTCCTGGTCTCTCTCTCGTGGTCTCTGAAGGTATCTGCTTGGTCTTAGAGTGAGGTAAGAACGCCCTTCCTTGGAAAAGGCTGACATTAGTTGATCATTTGGATTTCAATTGTTTAAGGCGAGACACCCCAGGAGAATAGGGTAATTTTTTTAACTTAAAGGTATCAGCTAGAAATGTCTCCAGTTAAGGGGAATAGGACATATGCTCTGCTGATGTGGTAATATCATTGCTGTGATATTGAATATTTGACTCTGGCTGTGTTTGATATTACATTTGCATTGTTTTGATTCATATATTTGGGGATCAAGAGGGGGGGGGGGGGGGGGGGGGGAGGTTAGGGACTGTGGGTTCCGAAGCTGCCCTAATTACCAGGGAGTCTCCCATTAACAGACGGATTCTCCTCCCGGGGGAGTTTTGATACTGCTCTGGGGTTCTACCAGCCCACCAACACCTACTACACCATACACACTGTTTTGCTATCCTAAAGCGGTCGGACATCCGAAGCCAAAGTGCCTAAAATAGGGATACGACGGGCAGCGTGGTATTAGAGGCCACGTTGTAAAAAAAATTCCCACATCAGGCACTAGGTAGGTAAAAGAGTCTGTTGAGTTGAATGAGGACACATGGTCCATAGGATTGCATCTTTCTTTTCCATTCAATAACATTATGGAGTATTTTGCATTATTCACCTTATAACCTGCAAATAATCCAAACGTCTTAATTACATTTAGTAAAGCTGGAATTGAATTAGCTAAATCCGTAAAGGAACAAAAATGAAAATGAAATATTCTTTTGTGTCCTGACTGCTATGGCAAAGGGTTCTATGGCGAGTGTAAATAGAAGGGGTGACAAAGGGCACCCCTGTCTGACCCCTTAATTAATATTAAATGGTTGAGAAATAACATTGTTAGTCAGAATTTCAGCTGTGAGTTGAGTGTACAATAACCTTTCCCAATTACAGAAAGCAGTCCCAAAACCAAAACGGTCTAGTGTTGCAAATAGAAAAGGCCATTCTATTCTATCAAACGCCTTTTCGGCATCGACTGATAGCAGAGCAGTGTCTGGCGCATCTTTCCTCTCGTGAAGTATATTTAACACTGTCCGTACGTTATGAAAGCCTTTTCTCCCTTTAACACATCTGTTTTGATCCATATCTATAATGACAGGCAGAACAGACTCCAATCTACGTGCTAATACTTTGCAGAGAATAAATTATTTCCGAATTTAGAAGTGAGATTGGACGGATAGATTGGCATTTTGTGGTGTCTCGTCAATTGTGTTAGTTGTGTTTGTTTTATGTCTGTCATTTCATGTTTAGTCAGGTATTTATGTCATTCCAAGTCTAGTCAGGTTTCTATGTAGAGTCAGGTTTTCATGTTACTTCACATCTTGTCTGTCTATTTTATGTCTGTCATCTCTAGTCAAGTCCCCATGTTTCATGTCGTATCTCGTTTTCCCTTTTCCTGTTTTATTTTGTACTTACCTCTTGTCTTTTTTTTCAGACCTTCTTACTTCCTCACTTTGGGTGTTTTCCCGCCATCGTCAGCGTCTGCCCCGCCACTGATTGTTTCCACCTGTTCCCAATTCCCTCATGTTTAAATAGTCCTTGTCTCCCTTTGTCTTGTGCCAGTTCGTCTTGTTTCAGTGTGCTTCATATGTCCAGAGACCCAGCGGATACCAGAGAGGAGAGTACCAGAGAGGAGAGTTTTGTTTGTTTGATATCAAGAGTTTTGTTTTGTCCTCGCAAGAGTGATTTTTTGTTAATACTTTGTCTTATTTTTCTCATTAAAATATGAGTCGTTGCATTTGAGTCCAGTATTTTTGTACCCCATTCTAACACATTTATGGGCTGGTTTGTTTGGTTTTAATAGTAAAATGATCATGGCACCTCTCAATGAGGGAGGGAGTGACCCGTTTTTATAGGATTCTTGAAGCATTTCCATAATTGGAGTTACAGTAAAAGTTTCCTCTTGAATTTTTTATAAATATCGATTGGTAATCCATCAGGACCAGCTGCTTTGCCGGCATTCATGGAATCAATTGCTTCTATAATTTCCTCCTTTGTCAAATCAGAATCCAGGTTGATTTTTTCTTCATTTGAGACACTTGAGAATTTTAAATTATCTAAAAAGGAAGTTTGAGCATGCGAATTAGGCGGATATTCGGGGGAGTATAACGTTTCATAGAATCGTCTAAAGGTAACATTTATTTCTTCAGGATCCACAGTCACATCTCCCTTGGAATTTTTGATTGCATTAATAGCTCTTTCTGATTGTAGCTGTTTAATTCTCCAGGCCAGGAGTCTACCTGGTTTTTCTCCCTGATCATAAAAAATATGTTTAAGCTTCAACAAGCTATTCACCGCCCTCTCAACAGATATTTGAATGTATTCTGCCTTAAGAAGTAATAGTTCCTGATGTGGGTTTTCTGAGCTATCCATAAACTTGTCTTTCTCTAGCACTTTAGTTTTATAATCCAGCTCTTCCAGTTTTTGACGGGTGCGTTTCAATTTAGGAGACGTAAAATGTATAATCTGTCCTCTCAAGAAGGCTTTAAAAGCTTCCCATCCGATACAAGCCGAGGTCTGACTTGTGTTCATTTTGAAAAACATATCTATTTGTTTCCCAATAAAGTCTATAAAAGCCGGGTCCTGTATCCAGTTTATATGAAAACGCCATCTCGGAGGGCTATTTACCAGTTTAGAATCTACATATGTAAAAGATATCTGGGCATGATCAGATATTACTATAGCATCATATTTGCAGTCTTCAATTTTATATCTTATCTGTGTCGATATTAGAAAGTAATCTCTCCGTGAATAAGCTTTATGTGTGCTAGAGTGACAAGAATAAGAATAAGAATATTGTTTGGGTTGAGTTCCCGCTAGATTTCTGATAAGCTCAAATCCTTCATAACATTTAATATAGATTTTCTAGCTCTAGTATGGGACGTATCCGAGCCGGTAAACATTCACTAAATTAAGTTTCTCGTACAGTAATATGCCCTGAAGTATAATATACCTGCCCTTGGGGTCAATTATTTACAGCATTCCCACTATCTGTTATTTGATGCACAACATTCTTTATTATTCTGCTGGGTTATTTTGCGCCTCTTCTTCTCCCACATTCCACATCGCAGAAACTCCGTTCAAGCATCCAAACGTTTAGCTCATTCGGGAATCAATGGCTATTGCTTTTCTCATTCATAACTTTCATAATTCCAGAGATACATCCCATAATTCATCACATTTAACATTGAAGTCAATGGAGAAACTCTTCAGACTTGAAAAATCTTCATGCGACTTCAACTGCTCCTTCATACTTTCACTCGGAAACCTCATTCCAACTTTAAAATGTTACACATCTTTCTGACATTGTTCATGTTAAACAACTTTTAAATATGATTCATACTTTTAGAAATATTAAACATTGTTCAGACCTTGGTAAAGAGGCCTTCTTCAGATTTTAACATTAGAGTGTATTGAGCAGCTCGTTAAGGTGTGTGATCTCAAAGCTAGAGTGGAGGACAGCTTGAAATTCCCCATCATATTTTTTTTTAAACCTGCCATAATTCATAACCCCACATTCCTGAGACATCATTTTCATGATAAACGTAGGAAAACATCTCGTAGCTTGAAAAATGACATAATTAAGCTCAAATAATTAGACAAAATGCCTCTTCAGGGCATGAAGTGACAAAAACGTTCAACATGTCTCCATTGAAGCCAATTGTAAATTCAAGCTGATCTTTACTCACAGCATTAGCCGCACACCTTTAGTTAATCTGCCAAAAAGGCCACATTATTAACCCGAAAGTACGCAAAACGCACAATTCAGATGCTCAACTTCCTTCAGATGCTTCAGGCGTTGAAATTTCACCGATATCTGATACGGTTCTTCAACAAAACGTTCCCATGTAAGAGGTTCGTCTCTCATTCAGAACAATGATTGAAACCTGGAAACCTTTGATCTCTGGACACGTCGTTAGCTCAAATATAAACACCTGATGTCATCACTCCAACTGACATGCTCAGAGCAGCAGACTTCAGATAATGGTTAACACAGCTCTACATCCAATCTGATGTTACGTAATGTGGTGTTACTATGGCAACGCATCCCTCGCCATAAAACGGCAGCAGACTTCAGATAATGGTTAATGGTCCTGCCCTCAACAGCTCTACGTTAATTATGCCGTTTCCATGGAAACACATCCCTCGCCATAAAACACGATGTTGCTGTAACTCCAATGGACACGGTCCGACCGTCCCCCAAACGTCGCTTGTCTATCACCGGTCCATGCCTCAACAGCTCTACGCCAAATCTGAGATCTCACAATAGGCTGTTGCCATGGAAACGCATCCTTCGCCATGAAACACGATGTCGCTGTAGCTCCAATGGACACGGTCCGGTCATCCCACAATCTTCACCTGTATATCAGCACTAC
This sequence comes from Harpagifer antarcticus, assembly GCA_902827135.1. Taxonomy (NCBI): domain Eukaryota; kingdom Metazoa; phylum Chordata; class Actinopteri; order Perciformes; family Harpagiferidae; genus Harpagifer; species Harpagifer antarcticus. Next base: position 1,862,981 of record CADEHL010000037.1, read on the forward strand.
ATCCCTCAACAGACTCCAACGGGATCAAAATGCAGCTGCACATCTCCTTACGCATGCCAAATCATGGCATCACATCACCCCAGTCCTCAAAGACCTCCACTGGCTTCCTGTCTCCCATCGCATCAACTACAAAATTCTGGTCCTCACCTACAAAGCACTCTACCATCTGGCCCCCCCCTTATCTCACAAACCTTCTGACCCCCTATCAACCCCCACGGTCCCTCAGATCCACCGCAGCCGGACTCCTGTCCATTCCCACATCCACACTCTGCAGCTTTGGGGACAGAGCCCTCTCAGTGGCAGCTCCTATGCTCTGGAATTCCCTCCCCCAAGATCTTCGTGGCTCTGAGTCCCTCATAGTCTTTCAGTCCCGCCTCAAAACACATATTTTCAACTCTGTCACACAAATAAATCCCCCCTCCCATCTCTTTCCCAAAATTCTTTCATGATATCAGCAACATTACCCATTCCTAACTTTGGCAAGAACAAATATTGTAAACTTTGAACATTAAGGTTCACAGTGAATAGCTTGAATTCAGTTAAGAATTATATTCTAACCAATGGAAGCGTTTTATAATTTACCAATCAAAAAATGAACAAATTGAGCCTCCAAATTGAGAGCTTGCCTTGTAAACTGTCAATCGTAAACATGTAAATTATTATTGGGGCATCCGCTCCGAAACTCAAATGGTGTTCATGTGGTTAATTTCAAACTCGGTTTAGACAACACAGCCAAAACAATTAGTTATCAGGAAAGAATATAGGTAAGACCGGGGCAAGCCGCCCCGTAATCTCTTCTGTATGTCCTTGATGAAGTTCTCCGTGTCCGAGGGGTTGTCAAAAAAGTAAGACCGGCCGCTGTGTGACCCTCAGTTGTGCTGGGAAAACTATTCCATATTGGACGTCCATCTCCCGCAGCCTCCGTTTGTTTATGCAGCTCTGCAGAGACATCCGGGAACAGCATCACTTGGCGATCTTTGGAGAGTATTTTACCAATTTGCCTTGCAGCATTCTGAACGAGGACTTTATCCTTGTAATTAAGGAACTTCATGATCAGTGGTCTAGGCGGGCCATTAACAAGTTTAGGGCCAGAGAGACGGTAAGCTCGCTCGACAACAATAGGAGAGGCTGGCAGCGCTAATATCAAGGCATCGGGGAGCCAGGATTCCAGGAATGCGCAAATATCATCTACCTCTTCGGGTAGTCTTTAAGAACCATTTACAATTAAGTTTTCAAATGTTCTGATAAATCTGAGAATAATACTGTTGCATTGGTCTCTGGATCTTAAGCTCTTCCCCCGTGTTTCCAGTGGGAGGCTGATGGATGGCTCTATTCTGACAGATGGTGGGTGGAGGCAGACACTCTGATTGGATCTGGATCAGTATGGTGGTGTACAGACAAAAAGTTTTTAAAAGGCAAAAGGATTTTTCGCAGCTGCTTTATTTTTATGTTTCAAAGAGTTCCTAGTTGACGTCTGTCTTTACAATTTACATGAACCTTGTTATCTCTTTCAATCATGATAAACCTTTTTGCATGCCATGATACTATCACATTTTCACTACTGTATAACCTGCTGGTCCCAAGCAACTAAGACTGCTATGAGACCACTTGAGGTTCTTTATAAACAAGCCTTCAAAGTTATGGATAGAAAGTCATTAAAACACCATCATTGCAATATACTTTCCAAATACAAACTTTTCAGTTTTGATAGTCTTGTTCTACTTTCCCGAGTTCGATTGGTATTAAGAATCATTCACAATTCTACAACACCACCGTTGAGGGGCTTTTTTCAGTTTCGCCGTGAGCAGAGTTGCAGAAACTCCAGATCTGCATCAAATGCAGATCTAACCATCCCTCTGAGGCGCACTGCCTTTGGACGATCAGCATTTTCGTTTACCGCTATCAAGCACTGGAATACTCTTCCAGTTGAACTTAAAACCTGTACTGATTTTAACTCGTTATGGTGCAAACAAAAATGATATTAAGCAACCAGTCATGCCAACATGAATTACACTGTAATCTGAGTTTTTTTAAATTGAACTGTATTGTCATACTATATCTTAGATACTTTATTTAAGTGTATTTGAAGTGTACTAAGTATTATGTTCGTAACCTGAATTTAAATCAGGCTTTGTAATTATTTGAGTGAACGAGATCATGTAAGTGTATTTCAAGTGTACTATGTATTAATTTATTGAGCTGTACTTGTAGAGGAAACTTCTGTGTAGCAATGCAGTAGGAGTTACCGACTCAGGAAGGAGACACGGTAGAGCAGGAGCTTTTGATGTCAAACACAGATGATTTATTTGGAGTTTCGGCCTGAGGATTCACATCACAAGTCACAGCAGTCACGGTGAGACTGCACGGGAGAGTTGCCACGTCAATTCTAAAGAACTCTATTCCAGACCCCTGTATTTAGCTAGTTCTGAGAGCATCATCAACATGCTGCATAACAACATAGAACCATAACACCTTTATCAGCTGACGTCAACAGGCAGGAACAGGGAGACAGAACACTGAGAGCACAGCAGCCAAGGTTACGAGGTGCGTGTGCTCAGTCAGGACAGTTTGAACTGATAAACTGGGTCAAAGTTATGGGCCTTGGAAAATATTCCACAACAGTACTTAAATCAGGTTTTAAAATTGTTTGACTGATAGAGATCATGCAATGTTATTATTTGTTTATTGATTGTTATGAACCTGTCTGAGGACCACAGGTGGAAATTAGCTATTAGCTATAATCTGGCATATTGCATCTCTTCTCTTTGCTGAGATTAATGTTTTTGTATGCATGGTCCTTCTATAAATAAATACAAATAAATAAATTATTCTTTCTTACTAAAATTCTGTATTATCTCTATTTACTATTGTCAAGTTATACAAGGTCATGTTTATCTCCTGCCCAATCTTTAAAATGATTAACCTCAAAGGACATCTCACTCTTCACCTCTTTTTATTTTTAATAGACTTCTACTTTGCTTTGATGAGATAACTGAGCAGTGTTATCACATTGTGTTTGAAATGAACAACTATAGATCAGACTGGGCATGTGATCTTAAGTTGAGCCCTGGTGTCAAAACTAAAGTTTTGTGTAAAAAGCGGAGCAAATAGATTGATAATTTGAGCAAATAATGAAGAATGCAAAGGTCTAACGGGATATTGCTACATTGTGAGCAACTGTTCAATCCATGACAAACCTGGGCGTGACCCACCTGAACTTCACTGCTAACATTGCTGCTACATCCCGATCCTGCAGATACACACTCAACAACATCAGGAGGATACGTTCCCTACTGTCCCATATATAACTGCAACCTGGGTGGTCTACCAGCATATGCCATCAGACCAACACAGTCTCACTCCGTGATAGTCCAATAGTGACGCTTGATTAGGGTCCTTTGGCGTGCAGTTGTGACGCACAGAGTCTCCTTTAGCTTCATAAACGGACGCAAAGAGATTTCAACTGATTGCAATGTAGTCCCATCGGCGGCGGTATTTGACGCTCAGGGAAGCACCGCATCGGTCCATGTCGGCGGCAGTTAAAGGCTATGTGATTCCATTCCCATTGGATAACGGAGAATTGTACACCCGGAAGTAAGTATTCTCCTTACTGTCGATTGATTTTACAGTGATATCTGCACTACTCATCAACTCAAAAACACCAGATTATGCTTGTAACCCTCTCCTCTCCCAATAAGCGATCAGGGGCGTTACTCCCCAGCTAGCCAATCATTGCACCCGCTAACCCCTTTAAATCTGCTCTTCCCTCTCTGTCAGTTGTCATTTCAGGTGTCAACGCACAAGTATACGCGTCAACATGTTCATGGTTAAGGCAAGCAGCATCAGGGCTTCGTCCCAGCTCCAGGCATATATTCATCAGCTCCGCAGTCTTGCGGAATAAGCTACAGGCGGCGTTCCCCAGTCAGCTAGCGGTTCGCCGGCCGCCCCGCAAACCCGGACGCGGGAGGAAAAGACAAGGAAATCGGCTCCACGGAAGTTCATCCGGCTTAATGTTTCACGCAAACAATTGACGCACGCCTTCAGTCTCTTGATAGGGCATCACTGGCATCAGGTGATGCCCTATCAAATGCGGCGCTTCCGGCTTCACGCAGAACGGGCCCTCACCACATGCGAAGCTTACCCATCTCTGGCTTCAACCACAACCCCTCATGCAGGCAGGCAGGGCTTAAGCTGCATCCCATTGAAGCTACTTCTCCTCCCGGGTCAGTAGCCAGTACTGGACACTAAGTGCGTCTAGGCGGCAGCAGGTTCATTGCACAGCCCAGGCTCTCGCCTCTTTTCCTGCATCTCACCTCTAAACAGGCGTCAGGGTAGCGCTGGCAAGAGGCAGTTGTAACAAATTCACGAGATGTTCGTTATATCGTTATGACATTAGGGTCATGCAGAGTGAGATCGCTACCCCTTTAAGAGAGGGGTGTGGCGCGTGCATGTGTGCGTGGGTATAGTAGAGCGAGAGTGAGTGAGCGGGATATATGTTTCTATCCATCTCGCAAAACAGAAGAGCTAAATAAATGCAACGACCACCCAAGAAGAGCTCGCCTCTCTCCTGTGGTGGTTGTATTCTCCAGCCACCTCCCTAGTGTGTGTTTTCCCTTTCCCTGTCTGTGTGGGCGTGGTGCCTGTCACTCCTGGCTCCCGGCTCAAATCTCCACCTGCTGCAATCAGTTGAGCACCCTCCTCTGCGACACACCTGATTTCCATCAGCCATTACGAATGGCATATCAGCAGAGGCTCCACAACCTGTCAGCGCCAGATCGTTGTTTAACCCCAGTGGACTACTCTCCAGTGGATTACTCTCCAGTGGATTACTCTTCAGTGGATTACTCTCCAGCCGGATTACTCTCCACGCTCCTTCTCCTCCAAATAAAACCTTTGTAACCACACTGCCGTGTCCTGCGTTTGGGTCCTCTCAGATAACCATAACAGAACGATCTGGCCAGTATGGACCCAGCGGACAACGGCTACCAGGCCAAAACTACGGACGAACTCTGCCAAGCCCTGGCCAGTCAAGGCGCTCTCGTGGGGCATCATGATACAGTTCTCCGTGAGGCAATGGAGACTCTCCGGAACCTCTCCGTTAATGTGCAAAGGATCGGCACGCAGGTAGAACTGCTCACCTCACAGGCTTTTCCTCCGCAGCCCGCGGCACAGCCGACAGCCCCTCCCCCCCCCTCCTGCCGCATTCCTCCATCAGCTACGAGAGGCTGTCATTCCCACACCTGAGCGATACGCTGGAGATTTGGGTATTTGTAGAGCCTTTTTGTTCCAGTGTACGTTAGTTTTTGAGCAGCAGCCTAGTACTTATCACACAGATGGGGCTAGGGTAGCATATGTAATGAGTCTGTTGAGGGGGAGGGCTTTAGATTGGGCTACAGCTGTTAGGGAGAGCCAGCCACACATTTTCTGGTCATGTGATACTTTCATTTCCGAAATGAAAGAAGTTTTTGATCACCCGGTACGGGGGAGGGACGTTGCTAGGCGCCTTCTTTCTCTCCGGCAGGGCTCCCGTAGTGTAGCCGAATTTTCACTCGAGTTTAGAACAGTGGCTTCCGACTCACGCTGGAATAATGAGTCACTACAGGATGCTTTTCTTCAGGGGCTGAACGAAGCAATTAAAGACGATCTAGCGGCTAGGGATGATCCAGGTAGCTTGGATAATTTAATTGCCACAGCCATTAAGATTGATAATCGCCTCAGAGAGAGACGTAGGGATAGGACTAGCCGTCACTCCAATCCCAGCGACTTCTCACTTGATCCCCAAATTGGCACTGCCACTACCCCAATCCCCGATCTTTCCCGACTCCTTACTCAGTCTCATCCCATGGAGATGAGCCCATGCAAGTGGGAAGGGCCCGCCTCTCACCATCTGAGCGTGCTAGAAGGATCCATGCTGGGGAATGTGTTTATTGCAGCCAAACCAGTCATCTCGTTTCCTCCTGTCCTAGTCTGCCAAAAGGTCAGGCTCGTCAGTAGCTGTGGGGATTCTGGCGAGCCCTTCCTCCTCTCTCAACCCCCGACCCAGAACGCAGCTAGAAGCCATGCTTTGCTGCAACCAACAGTCCCTACCCCTGCTCGCCTTAGTGGACTCGGGGGCGGATGAGAATTTTTTGGACATTGAACTTGCAGCTCAGGCAGGAATTTCCTGCGAAGTGTTAGATTCACCTCTTAGTGCTAATGCTCTAAATGGAAAATTCCTGGCCCAAGTCACTCACCGCACCAAGCCAGTAAACCTCATTCTGTCTGGAAACCATCGTGAGTTTATTCAGTTTCACCTAATTTCCTCACCTCAGGCCCCCATAGTGTTGGGCCATCCCTGGCTAAGAACACACAACCCCCAGATTGATTGGGTAACTGGCAAGATCATTAGTTGGAGTTCTTTTTGCTTATCCTCATGCCTGCAGTCTGCCCTACCGCCAGCAGAGGCCGCCTCTCCAACACTCAAGATCGAGCCGCCTGACCTGTCATCTGTTCCCACTGAATATCATCACCTAGGAGAGGTGTTCAGTAAACAGCGAGCTCTTTCTCTTCCTCCTCATCGACCCTACGACTGTCCCATTGACCTCCTTCCCGGGGCCCCTCTGCCTTCCTCACGTCTGTTCAACCTGTCTCGCCCTGAGAGAAAATCCATGGAGAATTACATCCATGACTCCCTGGCTGCCGGTGTCATTCGGCCATCCTCCTCCCCGGGCGGTGCTGGGTTTTTCTTCGTCTCCAAGAAGGACCGCTCACTGCGGCCCTGCATTGATTACAGGGGTCTCAATGCCATTACTGTAAAAAACAAATACCCACTACCCCTCATTAACTCCGCCTTTGAATCCCTCCAGGAAGCCACCATTTTTTCCAAACTGGACCTCCGCAATGCCTACCACCTCGTCAGAATCCGAGAAGGGGACGAGTGGAAGACGGCCTTTAACACACCACTCGGTCACTTCGAGTATCTGGTGATGCCTTTTGGACTGACGAATGCCCCTGCAGTCTTTCAGTCGATGGTGAATGATGTGCTACGTGACCTCCTCAACCGGTCAGTCTTTGTCTACCTGGATGACATCCTCATATTCTCTCGTAACAAGGAGGAGCACATTATCCATGTCAGGCAGGTGCTGCAGAGACTCCTGGAGAACAGACTCTTTGTAAACGCGGAGAAATGCGAATTCCATGTAAACACAGTCTCATTCCTGGGCTACATCGTTGAGGAAGGAAAGCTTAGGTCCGACCCTGAGAAGATCCAAGCGGTGGCGGGGTGGCCCAAACCAACCTCAGTCAAACTGCTTCAACAGTTTCTGGGTTTCGCCAATTTCTATCGGCGCTTCATCAGGGACTATAGCAGAGTGGCAGGTCCTTTAACCAGACTCACTTCCCCCACAACTGGCTTTTCCTGGACCCCAGAGTGCGATGCAGCCTTTTCAGAGCTAAAGAGACTCTTCACCACTGCCCCTGTGCTCATCCACCCTGATTTCTCTCGCCAGTTCGTTGTGGAGGTCGATGCCTCCAACACCGGGGTAGGAGCAGTTCTTTCCCAGCGCTCGGAACGAGACCAAAAATTGCATCCTTGTGCATTTTTTCTCTCGCCGCCTCACCCCAGCTGAGAAGAACTATGACGTGGGTAACAGAGAGCTGCTGGCTGTCAAACTTGCCCTAGAGGAGTGGAGGCACTGGCTGGAGGGAGCTGAACTCCCTTTTATTGTATGGACGGACCACAAGAACCTGGCGTACATCCAATCTGCCAAGCGCCTTAACTCCCGTCAGGCTCGATGGGCCCTGTATTTCGGCCGCTTCTCATTCACCCTTACCTACCGTCCAGGGTCACGGAACCTCAAGCCTGACGCCCTCTCTCGCCAGTTCGCTTCCGATGGACCAGCTGCCGGTCCAGACACTATCCTGCCTGCCTCCTGCGTGGTGGGGGCTGTTACCTTGGAGATTGAGTCATTGGTCAGGGAGGCCCAGCGAACACAGCCTAACCCAGGTAACTGCCCAGCTAATAGTCTTTTTGTGCCTACCCCTGTTCGCTCCAAGGTCCTGCAGTGGGCACACGCCTCTCGTTTCTCATGTCATCCTGGTGCCCATCGCACACTGTTCATTCTCAAACAACGGTTCTGGTGGCCTTCCATGGCTCAAGACACCAGGGCCTTTGTTGCTGCCTGTACAGTATGTGCCCGTGCCAAGTCCTCCCACCAGCCTCCCTCTGGCCTGCTTCGCCCACTGCCGGTACCTAGTCGCCCTTGGTCGCATGTGGCATTGGATTTTGTTACTGGACTTCCACTTTCACAAGGAAATACCATCATCCTAACTATTGTGGACAGATTCTCAAAGATGGTACACTTTGTGGCTCTTTCCAAGCTTCCCACTGCCCGAGAGACTGCATATCTTCTGGTCAACCATGTAGTTCGACTTCATGGGATCCCCACCGACATCGTCTCTGACCGGGGCCCCCAGTTCATTTCCCACGTTTGGAAGGCCTTCTGTCAGGCTCTGGGAGCATCGGTGAGCCTGTCATCTGGCTATCATCCTCAGACGAACGGGCAAACGGAACGGGCCAACCAGGATCTGGGGTCGGCTCTTCGTTGTGTGGCTTTCAGGAACCCTTCGTCATGGGTCCCACATCTGCCATGGATCGAGTATGCCCACAACTCCCTGCCAAGTGCAGCCACAGGTATTTCACCTTTTCATTGTGCCATGGGTTTCCAACCACCTCTGTTTCCAGCCCAGGAAGAGGAAGTTGCTGTTCCCTCCGTTCAGGCCCACCTTCGTCGCTGTCATAAGGTGTGGAGTGACACCCGAGCAGCCCTGCTCCGCTCCGCTGCCCGCAACCGTCTCATCGCAGACCGCCACAGGACCCCGGCCCCCAACTACTTACCAGGTCAGAGTGTTTGGCTTTCTTCCTAAGATCTCCCACTCAAGACAGAGTCAAAAAAACTTACTCCACTGTATGTCGGCCCCTTCATCATCGACTCCATTATTAATCCATCTGCAGTCAAACTCAAACTTCCCTCACACATGAAGGTTCATCCGACATTTCATGTCTCTGTTGAAACCTGTAGCCAGCAGTCCTTTGTCTCCTCCAGTGAGTGTTCCCCCACCCCCCCGCATCATTAATAATCACCCAACCTACACCGTCAGGCGATTGTTGGACGTTCGTCGCCGTGGAAGGGGATTCCAATATCTGGTGGATTGGGAGGGCTATGGTCTAGAGGAGAGGTGTTGGGTTCCCCGGCGAGACATTGTGGGCGCATCTCTGATACGGGACTTCCACCGGGATAACCCTGGAAGACCTGGTAGACCTGGTAGACCGCCTGGAGGCGTCCCTTAAGGGGGGGGTACTGTGGTGGTTGTATTCTCCAGCCACCTCCCTTGTGTGTGTTTTCCCTTTCCCTGTCTGTGTGGGCGTGGTGCCTGTCACTCCTGGCTCCCGGCTCAAATCTCCACCTGCTGCAATCAGTTGAGCACCCTCCTCTGCGACACACCTGATTTCCATCAGCCATTACGAATGGCATATCAGCAGAGGCTCCACAACCTGTCAGCGCCAGATCGTTGTTTAACCCCAGTGGACTACTCTCCAGTGGATTACTCTCCAGTGGATTACTCTTCAGTGGATACTCTCCAGCCGGATTACTCTCCACGCTCCTTCTCCTCCAAATAAAACCTTTGTAACCACACTGCCGTGTCCTGCGTTTGGGTCCTCTCAGATAACCATAACATCTCCAGTCATTCCGATAAAGTGGGTTATTGAACCCGAAGCGCGTTGTGGCACGACAGAGAGTCATTCCCCCGTTTCCTCGACTACGGTCCGGGAGCCGACAGGAAAAGTTCAACAATATGCATTGCTACCTTTAGTTAAGGTGAGTTCCAGGCAGTGTTGGGCGTAACGTGTTACAGTATGGAGCTTCAGTAACGTATTACTTTGCGTACAAAGTAATGTAACGCATTACTAACGCAGTTTGGGTAATTACTACCCGTTACAATGCTCAGTAAGTAACGCAGTTTCAAGCTTCAACACAGTATTACCTGAAATGAACGATGTTTCGTAGGGCTTCTTTTCCTCAATGACCAAGTCGCTGCACATTATCCCGTTTATGACACGACCAGATACTAAATAAATTAGGAATTGACTCCCAATTAATTGAATGGTTTATTGACTGAATAAGTCAATAAATCATCATGACGAAAAAAATTATCCCAATACCACTGTCAAACAAACATCAATAGAGGATTGCGTCGGGTAGTTTTTAATCATACGAAGCCAGATTCAATCAGAACTATTTCTTCAAACTATACTTTTTCTAGAATGCCGTGACGTATCGGTCATCATGTGGTTCAGCGGCATGAACGCCGCTGCAGTGCGTGTGCACCGGAGCTTATTCCATTGTTAACTCACACGCCAGCGATCGCCGTTAAGCACTCACTGTCCGACTGTCATATAAGCAGCCGATAATTATTTCCCATCTCTTAGCAACGTGGTTCAGTATGAATTTACGCCGTCAGCATCACAACACTGTCATTAACTTCTCTGGCATCCTACAGGTGACGTTGCTTAGCAACCGAGCTAATCAGTCATCTTGACTACTGTCAATATCATTGCGGCATTAAACCGTTTCCTACACAATAACAGAATCTCAATACTGGTTAGTGCTGCCGGACTCGTATAAGCGTTTCAAGGTGCGATCGCGTTCTATTCAATTGTTCAAGCGCTACTGCTCGTCACAACTCTATTCGCTTTAGCGTAGGCTACTAGCATGACTGGTATTGCTTAGGGCAATCTCGATGACAACGGTCAATGTTCCCCCATTCTACGCACGGAGATAATGTAATCTTAATAGTGCGCAGGCCAAGGCTGGCTCTTCAAAGCAGATATTAACGACGTGCTTTAAAGTTCCCATCATCCGTCAACAGAACTCTTTCAGCCTCAAGCGGGAGTCAAGTAAGGAGAAACTACGCGTGCACCGGCTATTCGGGTAAATAATGTTAATAGTTGTCTCTCCCCAGTGCATCACCCACTGCTCAGGGAGATCCCCTCATGTGTTGGCTTTACGCCATATAGTGTTCAAATACAACACTACAAACCTATAACTCCGCTCAACTGGGGAAAGAGAAGAAGAAAGAAGAAGAGACTCCTCCAGGAGCACAGCGTTCTTAATCACGTGGAACTATAGGCCCAGTCACACACCGGAGTTCCTAGGCATCACATCAAGCTCATGGTATTAACGTTCCTCTAACCAAACTGCGTGCATCCACATAAACGTCTTCAACGACAGTTGCTCTTCCTCACCGGGCAACCTTACTTCGCATGCGGATAATCTTCGGCACGCCATCATCTCCCGTTTCCTGGACGTGGTATCCGCCGGCCTCACACCGACCGCGTTTTTTCCCCCGACTCTTAAGGACGTGCACTGCACATCCTCCATTTTGGGGGGAATATCTGCATGAGATCATCCGCCGAAGCGGCACGCTCAGATTTCCACTATCGCTTACACATTTATTATCACACTCGCTGGATCTAACACTAGCATCCCTCCATCATTCTCATTTCAGCTCTCTGGCATTATATCCTCTACATCTCCCTCTTCGCCCGGACATCGGCTCGTGCTGTCAATCCAAGATCTCTTCAGTTTACCTATGGTAAATATGCATATAACTGGTGGTGGTGTCTTAATAGCATAGCAGGGCTTTCGTTCAGACAGGTGCTGCCATTCAAGGCGTTTTTCCCTCATCCCTGCAACTCGGACTGTGGTCCTCCTCCGCCTTCATATCCCACATTCGCCCGGACATCAGTGCGTGCTGGCTATCCAAGGTCTCAAACACTAAACTCGGTAATTATGCATATAACTGGTGGCGGTTTTATAGCACGTCAACATGTATACGCGTTACTGCGTTCATGATTAACCGCATGTCAGGTTGTGTCCTCCGGGTCCGTGTTCATGTTTAACCCCCTACGTCAGGTTGTGACCTCCAGGTCTGCGTTCATGTTTAACCCCGCACGTCAGGTTATGACCTCCGGGTCCGTGCTCATGTTTAACCCTGCACGTCAGGTTGTGACCTCCGGGTCCGTGTTCATGTTTAACCCTGCACGTCATGTCGTGACCTCCGGTTCTGCGTTATGTTTAACCCTGCGAGTGCAGGTTGCAGCCAGTGGGTCGCGTCAGGTTTAACCCTGCGAGTGCAGGTTGCGGCCAGTGGGTCAGCGTCATGTTTAACCCTGCGTGTGCAGGTTGCGGCCATTGGGTCAGCGTCATGTTTAACCCTGCGTGTGCAGGTTGCGGCCAGTGGGTCAGTGACATGTTTAACCCTGCGTGTGCAGGTTGCGGCCAGTGGGTCAGCGTCATGTTTAACCCTGCGTGTGCAGGTTGCGGCCAGTGGGTAAGCGTCATGTATAACCCTGCGTGTGCAGGCTGCGGCCAGTGGGTCAGCGTCACGTTTAACCCTGCGTGTGCAGGTTGCGGCCAGTGGGTCTGCGTTACGTTTAACCCTGTGTGTGCAGGTTGCGGCCAGTGGGTCCGCGCTGTTTAACTTGTGTGTGCAGGTTGCGGCCAGTGGGTCAGCGTTCGTTTAACCCCGCTACGCCAGGCGTTAACCCATGGTTGGCGTTCATGTAAACCCGGCAGTGATTCCGGCATTCTCATCATGTCACTGTGCTATCTCATTTCATCCACAGATCTCCGCAATCAGCCAGTAAGGTAAGAAATGCTTCACATCTCAGTACTTCATACTTCATTTCTTTTGGGGGTTCATCGGAGCGGTTTTCCCCTCCCGAATGATCATCCTGCAAACCGGGGCCTAATCGCCAAACATCAGTTCATTAATTTGTTGTAATCTCTCAATCACCATTCTCTTATATCATGTGTCCCGGTAATAAACATGTATTTCATACATCATGTCTCTCCTGATTGAAATGAAATCTTAGCGCAAGTTCAACTAGGAAGACCAATACCCCCTGGTGTTACACGTCATTTCAATACCCTCTCCTCTCCCAATAAGCGATCAGGGGCGTTACTCCCCAGCTAGCCAATCATCGCACCCGCTAACCCCTTTAAATCTGCTCTTCCCTCTCTGTCAGTTGTCATTTCAGGTGTCAACGCACAACCCTCCTCCACCCCTTCGACTCCGTCTCCTAATACAGGGCCAAGCTAAAACCTTCTCCCTTCAGAACCGGACCGAACTACTTATCACCACCACCAGTGTCTAGACCCCGGGGGGTTCATCGGAGCGGTTTTCCCCTGCCGAACCCGAATGATAATCCTGCAAACCGGGGCCTAATCGCCAAACATCAGTTCATTCATTTGTTGTAATCTGTCAATCACCATTCTCTTATATCATGAGTAATATATACCCGGTAATAAACATGTATTTCATACATCATGTCTCTCCTGATTGAAATGGCCCTTGAGAGGAAAAAGGTTCCCCACCCCTGATTTAACCTGTTAAACCCCATCCATGTTTTTCAGGTCTCAGGCTCGAAAATGACATTTCCAGAACAAATGACCATAACTACACATCCAACAATTTCTCAAAGTAATGATAAACCTGTGAGTTGGTTGTAGAAAAGTCAGAATCAATATAGATGTTTTTTATTTTAAAGAAAATTAGATTCAACATAGTAAAAAACTGTAAATTATAGTGTCCGTCCAAAAATTCTTATAGTGAAAACCGCCCTTGAATGATGGGATAGTAGACTAAAAGCTTTAGGAATCCAAAGTACAACATATAATAAGTACCCTGTATCAAGATCGATGCAAAACAAGTGACATTTGACCTCTCTAAAAAGAGAGGTTTAGCAAAAATAACCACCTCGTTTTTGGGGCGTTTTTGCCGTTTCTCTGGAACCCATTGATCAATTTTGATGATTGACATCTCTTTTTAACCGTTAGAGCCAATAGAATCGAAGGGGGAATTCCATATACACACCAACGTTACCATTGTGAAGTGGGGGCTATGCGTGTGCAGTTTGCCTGAAGCGAAACCTGTCTCACGCTCTGAAATCTGAAAACTTAAAAGTAGGTTTATTGCTGATGGATTATCAGAAATCATTTCAAAGTGACACAGACTTGGATTGGATTAACCTATGGATTAACCTTCAGCAGCGTTTTTATCGTTTTAATGCCATTGAAGACAATTTTTGATCAGACAACGACGAAGGTAAGACATAATGCCGTGTTCGCTACCTTGCACCATGTATTGTGATGTCTGTTTTTGTTTATAAAGTCACGAGTTCTTATCATGGAGTAATTATCTAGATACCTATCGATTCTGTGTACTCTCACGATGCTAATCGATGGTTTGGAGTTGCAGTTACGATAAGTAATAAGGGTGTTTTTTCTGTGCAACCGCCGTTAGCATTTTTTCGCTCGTGGCTAATTCAGAGGCTCAGCGTTAGCTTTGTGTTTTTTTTTTGCAAATCAGTGAGCTGAGTTTCTTCTCGTTACATGGATATGAAACATTCATAGTTTATTAAATATTAAGAAGCCCTCAGATGCTGTTTCCTGCAGATGATGCGTTTTTCCCCCCGGTGGCGGGGGGATGGGGTTCAACAGGTTAAACAATCTAATCATCCTCTCGATCTGTTAACATTTGTATTTGTTCCCTCATTAGAAATTGACCTTGACTTTGTTCTCTGGAAAGGGCCGGGGTGATCAATTGGTTCGCTAGGTTGCGAATACATGGAATGCAACAACAACTACACAGTATCAATATTTAAGCCATTCCTGACATAGATATCATCGCACTCATTATCAAGGTCTTATATTTACCAAACAAACGGTAACCCTAAACCCTAACCCCTGACCCTGATCTGATCAAATCCCAGTTTGGAGTTGGTGGAGAAGAGATAGCTTGAAAAGTAGACAGATTTCACAATGTGAAGAATAATCTTCTGGGATTCAATGCAGAGCCAATGTTGAAGAATGGAGACGAAGCACTTTCATCAAACACGGAGATTTATTGAAGTATCGGCCGGAGAGAGCACACTCAGTTTCACACGTGAACCATCTTCCACCAAGCGGCACTCTAAAGGTTACACAGAATATTCACACAATATATCGAACAAAGGCGGATCCCAGACTTACGCGCCTTTTCTCTGCTAATTATAAACAGATGTACCAAACTGCACAAAGACTCAGAGGACAGGATGGCCCCCCTTTCTCCACAAAGCCAGGCATCTGACCTCTGAGTTGACCCTAAGAATGGCATGATCATATTTCACAGATTGAGGGAACAACATTCTAACCAGAAACAGAAGTTCGCAGATAAATTCCCAATTCCATATAAACAAACAGACAGGATTAAAATATTCTCTAACAGCCCCTCCTTTTTATCAATTTATTGATAACCAATTAACACTAGTCTAAGAATATTTCAGTCAATGCTCAAATCAATGAACGCCTTCAGAGTCTGAGATCACACACATTAATCACATCAAAAAGTAAGCAGAATTGAAACATTTCAATTACCTTGATTGAACGCAGTCAATCATAATAAAAAATCATCTCTCCTCCGTGTCTGATATCATTTGTCAAAAGCACAATAATAAACACACATGTAATACAAAAATATAACAGTAAAATATATGTTTCAAAAATAAGATCTTTTATCATTTAACATTACATTATTACATTTCATTTTTTTTTTAACACTCAGTTAATCTCATTCCTCAAACACAAATGCAAAGTCAGTTTACATCTCAAAGATTTACTTCAAGGCAATTACTTAGTAAAGCACAATTAGAATTTAGGATTATAAGAAATCCAAATGAGGTATAAAATCTGAATCATGAGAGATCCAGGCTAAAATTCTCAGTGATGAATCTGTAATCTGTAAAGGTTCAATGTCCTCAATCTTAACATTATTTTACGTTTACTTTACTACGCTTCATTCAAGAGTAAGGCATTTTAGTAGTTACATACATTTCATTCAAATACATTTGTTCAATATCTGAAAAGGAAAGAATCAGATATTTATTGTATAACAACCTGAAAAGGAAAAATCAAAACATCTGTTCTTTATTCCGAAAGTCAACTGTAATCAATTTATTAATCACTGAACGGCGGTACCCATGGGGCAGAAACCGCGATGGAGACCCATGGATCTCGCAATTCCTTGTTGTACATCAATATTATTTCATCTGCAGTTGAATACCCCACAATCCTCTGTGGGGTCTGGAGAGCGGTCTTGGCAACCCTGCGTATGGCTAATTTAACTACAGTTATCAAACAGGTCACTAGGATTAGCACAACCAAGATAAACACTGAAACAGTAACAACAAATTTAACCAACCCCGCTCCCCAGGATCCAAAGGTTCCACTTAAATCCCCAAATGTAAACCCATGAGTTTCATGCAATTCTTTTATTCCCCTAGCAGTATCATGTGCCATATCCATAACTTCAGGTGTAGCATCAGAGATGAAAGAACAACACTCAGACCCAATCACTTTACATGTGCCTCCCTGAGCAGCGAGGAGGAGATCCAGCGCCATGCGATTCTGTAGTGCTACTGTCCTAACTTCCTGCAATTCTTTGTGTTCAGCTAACATCGCTGTGTTAGATACATTTAGATGTTTTTCCACGACTTTTGACAATGCTACAATTTCCTGTTGAGTAACATAAATACCGTACCAAGGCAAAAGTAGGCTCGCTATCTGTTGTCCTTCTGTAATTGATCTGCTATTCCGATGTAAAGAGGGAAGTATCGCTGCAATCTCATTAGCCTCTACTTTACGGATTAAAGGGATTAGATAGGCTAGATAACAGGTGCCATAGAAAATATCAAAGGGTACACAGCCATAAGCGAGGTCTCCACAAACTAAGTAAACTCTCTGTGGGAGGGGAATTCTGGCTAATTTTACCCTCACTATGGTATTGCAGTCGCTGTGTCCCACATCTGGAGAAGTATGAGATCCTGCTTCATTCTGGAAACAGATAGACACATTCTTCCATTCATGTACAGTAATTGGTGGTACATAAACTGAGCAATCTCGTGTTAGGGGCTTGCCTAAGGGGATTGGCTGTGTACAGTCATGTATTTTAACTTTAATGGAGTCCACTGTTCTGGACCCAAACCAGGGCACAACTGTTACCACAGCTTCAACCAACAAAGATGGTGTGTGTGGTTGCATTGTACATGTTGGACTTGTAAGGTTAACTGAACAATTAGTCTGGGCTAGAGCTAACTGGAATCTGTATTCAAAAGCTAAGTTAACATATTTCTTCACGTATATTAGTTTTAAAAACATCAACCGTTTGAAGCCGTCAGGCAGGTAATTTTCATTTACTGTATCAACAATGAGAGAGACTAAACCCTTGTACTGTACATGTTGCTCCGAGTCTAAGGGGTAGGACGGAGTAAAGCAATCCTCAGCTTCATCGCTAATTCTGGATGCAATGTCATTCCAGCTTATTAAATCATAATCAGCTTTCGTGAACGGAATTGGGCTAAACATTGGAGAATGCATGGATTCTGGCATATTTTGGCACAGCCAACAGTTGCTAACATTACGTTCATGTGCGTAGTCTATCATTAAACTTACTGCAGAATTAGTTTTAGCTCGTTTAAGTGGAGTGATTAAGGCCTTTTTTGAAGAGTCTACATCACCTCCTGTTTGTTTAAGTGGAGTGGATAGAAAATCTGTTTTGCTATCTGGTCCAGTATATGTGCATGCAGTGACAGCTGAATTGGGGGCTTTATAATCTGGTTTCCTCGATGTGCATTGTACCTCATTCATTATCAGTTTCCTTAATTGTTCCATCGTGGTACACCACAATTCTGAGGGCATGTTGGCAATGGTGTTGAGAGCTATTCTTACCACCTCCGATGTTCTCCCGAACCACTGGTACTGGTTTTTCGGATACATTCCCCATGTCAAGTAATCATCACCCTTGATTGAAGACACAGCAAACACAATAATACAGTTAGATGGGTTACATATTGAAGTTGAACAGTTAAAAGAAATAGTCTCTAATTCATGAGTGATGTCGACGATCCTCTTTACTCTTCCTCCTTCTCTCTCTCTCTGTCTCTCTCGCACCATACTGAATGTCTGTGTGGTGTTTAGATACAACCTGTCCTTGTCGCTAGGCACTGATTTGCCCGTTGGTGTTGTTTTGCCCTCAGGGTCTGGACCCTGAGTAGTCAAGTCGTCTGCGCTCTTGGATAAGAGCACCTTATCTTCTCTCTCAGAGGGGCGAGAGCCCTCGCCACCTGTCGTTGAGATTTCCACAGCTTCATCTAGTAGGGCGTTCTTGGCCAGGTACAGCAAACCCAGGATGACGATGATGATGACTGCCTTCATACGCCAGCATCCGGTAGAGGGGAGAGACGACATCTGGAAGCGTGGATCCACTCTGCTCTACCTTGGACTCTTAGGGCGGTCCTGGTCACTATCAACACCTGGAACGGACCTTTCCACCTGTGAGACAGGGAATCTTTTTCAAGAGATTTGATTAGTACATTATCACCAATCTTAAAAGGGTGGGTGGGCTCTTCTCCCGGCTGAGGGAGCCTGTCAGCCACCTGCCTGTGAAACTTTCTCAACATGTCAGTTAGATATTTTACATAGTTAGTCATGTAATCCTCTGTCCACAAAAGGGTGAGTGTGTGGGGTGATGCTGGGGGGCTAGACCCTGTGAACATTACCCTTCCCATCAATACTTCGTGTGGGCTAAGCCCTGTCGTTGCATTTGGTGCGCTTCTGATGGAGCACAGAACTAGCGGCAGCGCGTCTACCCATTTTAGTCCTGTGGTCAACATTGTTTTAGTGAGTTTCTCTTTTATAGTCAAGTTCATTCTCTCAACCTGGCCTGAGCTCTGTGGGTGATAGGGAACATGCAATTGCCATTTAAACCCTAACACTGTAGCTAGACTCTGGGTTATCTTAGAAATGAATGCTGGACCTCTGTCACTGTTAATCCCTGCTGGAACACCAAATCTAGGGATAACATCTTTGAGAAGACACTTTACAACTGTTCTAGCGTCTTCTTTTCTGGTAGGGTAGGCCTCTACCCATTTGGAGAACTGGCACACTATTACCAAAAGCTATTTGAATCCTTGGCATGGTGGCATATGCGAAAAGTCAATTTGCATATTTACAAATGGCCCTGAAGGGGGCGGTAGATGTTCATGCTGAACCAAACCACTTCTTCTTCTTGTTTGCTGGCATATCATGCATCTATCTACTAAGGTCTGTGTAGCTAGTGTGATGCCTGGAGCAAACCATTGTGACTTTATAATCCCATTCATCCCTCCTTTTCCTACATGTGATTTGCCATGTGCAACATGTGCCAGAACATGGAGGAACGAACGGGGACAGACCATCCGGCCGTCTGGGTGGAGCCACAAGCTGGACTCAGCGTCAAGTGTACAACCTCGTCTTAGCCATAAATCTTTCTCCCTAACATCAGCGCGGGCTTGCATTACCGTGACATCATTAAAGGAAGGCAAAGAAATCGGTTCTGTGGGTTGTGTCAGGGGGCATTGGAGCACCATAGAAGAACATGAAACTGCTGCTTGTTTAGCCGCGGTGTTGGCTAACGCATTTCCACGCGAAATAGGATCATCAGAATTTGTGTGAGCAGCACATTTCACTACTGCTAGCTGTGCAGGGAGCAGGATAGCGTCTAATAACTGAGCTACCAACGCATGATGTTGAATAGGCTTACCAGCCGATGTTAAGAAACCGCGCATTTTCCACAAGACACCAAAATCATGGCACACACCAAAGGCATACCTGGAGTCTGTGAAAATGGTTGCAACTTTTCCTTTCGCCAAAATACACGCCCTCAGCAGAGCATGCAACTCTGCAGCCTGAGCTGACGTGCCATAGGGATAGGAGTTTGCAACATATCAGCTCTGGGGGAAGAAGACATGTCAATCGTTGTGACGCAGTCATGTGTTATTTCAAAATCTGGAATTGGCACCAGCGTAGCTGGGTTTAGGGGGGGGGAGCGTTTAAGAGTGATGTGTGGACTTGAAAGAATTACTGCTTCATAACTAGATCGCCTAGCTGCTGTCATATGCTGAGTAGCAGAGGTGTTCAGAATATGCAAAACTGCATGTGGGACATGTACTACACAGTCACTGGCCAGTACAATGGGAGAGGATTGTTTAATAACAATTGCAACTGCGGCTACTGCTCGCAGGCATGAAGGCATACCAAGGACCACAGGGGAGAGTCTAGCCGAATAGTACGCAACAGGCCGGAAATTAGATCCATGCTTTTGTACCAAGATGCCAGTTGCAAAGCCCAACTTCTCATGGACATGTAGATGAAAAGGTTGATGGTAATCAGGGAGACCCAGGGCCGGAGCCGATGTGAGGGCTCGCTTTAAGTCCTGAAAAGCTGTGTGCATGTCCTCAGACCAGTGAACAATGTTAGGTGCGGCCTGCAGAGTGGCAGCACGCAGGATGGAGTCCATAGCAGCGTACTCGCATATCCAATGTCTGCAGTAGTTTGCCATGCCCAAGAAGGAAAGCATCTCCTTCTTTGTACGTGGTGGAGGCACTTTGTTCAAAAGGCAGATTCTCGCAGGTGAGAGGAGTCGGTGTCCATCTCTCAGAATGTGACCCAAATACGTGACCTCAGTCTGGCAGTATTGCAACTTGGCCAGGGATGCTCTGTGTCCGCATTCAGAAAGTCTTTTCATGAGCAGAATGGAATCGATGCGACAGGCGTCTCTGTTAGGTGATGCAATCAACAGGTCATCAGCATACTGAAGGAGGGTGCTTCCTCCTGTCAGGATCAGAGTGTCCAGATCTCTTTTAACAGCTGCTGCATACACAGTAGGCGACTCAACATAGCCCTGTGGGAGGCGCGTGTATGTGATTCGTTTACCTTTAAAAGTAAATGCAAACAGATACTGGCTTTCTGGATGCAAAGGAATAGAGAAAAATGCTGAACAGAGATCAATGACTGTGTAATACTTGGAATCTGGGGGTAGAGCAGCACGGATCGAATTAGTGTCAGGCACTATGGGAGCTGTTGGGATGACAATAGCATTAATAGCTTGCAAATCTTGGACAAAACGCCATTCATTAGGACGATTGTTCTTAGGTATTGGCAAAATGGGCTTGTTGCAGGGACTTTCTGCATATCTTAATACCCCTTGATCAAGCAGTGATTGGATGACTCCTTCAATTCCCAAAATGGCTCTATGGGGTAAATTGTACTGTCTGATAGCAGGCAATCTGGCATTGCTTTTAAGAGTCACTCTGTGGGGGGGAGCTGAACTAACAAAGCCCACATGATTCTTGTGTTTAGCCCACAAACTGTGTGGAATGTCGGCAAAGTCCGAAGGGGGGCCAATTTCTATGGGTGGGGGTGGCTGTAAATGAAGGAACGTGCTTTGGGGGAGGGAAATGTGGTCAGTGAGACGCAGCATGTAAAGCTCTTCTCCAAGGCTAATTACATTAGGTGTGGTGTGGAGGTCAGAGACCATTGCTGCTTCCAACTGAGCATAGCAGAGGGCTGCCATAGCCCCCACCTCCTTGGGACCACTGCCTGGAGTGATAGCTAATGTGACATGAGGGAGAGTTTCTTTAGCCAGAAGGGCCTGCTGTGGGGTTGTGAGCCTAAGAGGCAACGCACATCCTTGTGGTACCAAAAACAAAAACTGCTCGCATTCCAACTGATCTGAGCTGTTGCAAAAACCTCTTACTGATAGCGCATAATCATCTGATGGGTTAAAAGCAGCTGTGCAATGACAATTCAACACAGGCCGCATAAGAGACATTAAGGAAGCACACACAGGGGAAATGCTAGCAATTTTCTGAATCCCTGTTGTGGAGAAAACAGAAATCATATTGAAATCTGGAAAGGACCAACAATAAAGGTTGTCCTGAGATGATTGAATGAATTGGACAGCTTGATAAACTTTACTGTCAGGAATTGTCAAAAACAATCCATCTGGAGTGCAATGTATTGTTGCCTGTAATTTACAAAGTAAATCTCTGCCCATCAAATTAATCGGACTTCCATCTGAAATAATGAAAGAATGTTGCACATTTGACCCCTCGATTGAAACATTAGTACTCTCTGAAACGGGCTCGGACATAGGAATGCCAGAAACGCCCATTGTTGTAACGAAATCATTAGTTGCTTCACACACTTTCTCCTTAGTACGTACTGCAGACAATGTGGCGCCGCTGTCAATCAAAATATCTACAGCTGTTCCACTAAAATCAACGGGCATAATCGGATCTTCACACGGGTTATTGGAAAGGCGAATTGTTGCTGCTTGAATGGGGAAATGTTGTGAATCTGACCCTATTTTTTCTCTATGGCACCTCTATCTCCTATTAAACCCACTTTGCAGACTGTATTGCTCATGTGGAGCCTGTCTATCATAGTGTTGCGGGGGCATTAATGCAGGATGCCTGGGGGAGAGCAGGCAAGGATTGTGTATTCTGCTGCGCTCCCCATCTCTTTTCACACTGTCCCGCCCAGTGGTCCATTGAACCACAAACGTGACACGGCTTTCTTGGATTTTTGTTCTGCTGTTGTCTATTCTTATCATGATAATCCTGTGATTTTCCATGATTTTGATACTGCTGTGTGCGGTTCTGTCCCTGAAACTGCTGGGAGTTATCTGCGCCCTGATAAGCCTGTGTATTTTGAGTATTTCTAGGATGCAAAAATATCTGGCTCCTATGCAAGGCACGCATTGTGGCTATCGTGGCTTTCCAGGTTTTAATTTGCCATTCAGGTGTTGCTATCATGTAGGCACAAGCTGCCTCTGGGGTTAAGCTTTGCACTAAGCTTTGTATGGCGAACAAATCATTGCCCTCCCTTTTAATGCCCGCATTATTATCCCACACGGTCATGAAACGCTGGATAAATTCTGGGACAGTTTCTGTTGGGTTCTGTACGCAAGCCAACACTTGGGAAAAATCTGTGTAAGTTTTAGCGCATGCTCTAACAGCCAAAGCAGCGACGTTCTGATTCCACATGTCGCGCGTCTGTGTCAAAGGCCAATCGCCTGCAGGCGTGCATGCAGGGAATTTAAACTCATCTTTGCATGTGGACCAATCTGCCTTGTATGTTAGGATTATCAGCTGTTTAACATCATGAACCAAACAGTTATAAACTGAGCAGACATTAGTCAACCACGACAGATACTCATCTGGACTTTTAGTGGGATTAGGAGCGTTGTTTGTTACATCCATGACCTCCGCGGGTGTCCAAGGCTTATAAACTGGAACCTCTCCTATCAGAATTTTCGGGGCGGTTACAGTTTCAGCAGAATTATTATTCGGAGATGTTTGCATTTGCATGATCCTTTTACGCTGGACAGCCCTCGGAAAACTGCTCGCATACGGCATGTCGGATAAACGGAGCGGCGGAGTGAAAGGAGGGGGGGTCCGTGGCCGGCTGCTCTCTGAAAAATCCCCCTCAGTTTCCGCTGCACTGTGCTCCTGCTGTGTCAAATCTAGTTCGTAATAATGTCCTGGCTGATATCTCAATCTATTTTTATTTATGATAGCTGCCGCTGACATTAACAGATCATCATCGGAGTTTCTCGCAGCAGGATTTGAGAGATCTGTTGCGGGGATCATTTGTGTACAGAGGGAGACAGCCTGCTGCTCTTCCAGCAGTCCTGCGTCTGTTAAAATGCAAATAAGCTGATCGGGGCTAGGAGTCTTTCCTTGTCTTTTTAGCCAATCAAACATGAGAGATTTAGCTATTGCTCCTACATCCTTTCCGTGTCTTTCCCTAATTCTGGACATGTTCTCTGATTTAACATCAAAAGCAGCCTCTAGACTGAGCAAATGACAAGTCGCCGCACATTTGGAAACCCTGTCAATCAAAGCCTTGAGCTCTGTGGAGCCGAGCTCGCTACCAACTGATTTTTCATTCTTTCGTTCATCATATCCTCTTTTCTCTGCAATAGACATCCAAGCTTTGAGACAACCCGACATGTATCCTATGTCCCATGAGGGATTCGGATCATTTTTCACAATTTTAAAAGCTTGCCATAACACGGCCATGTCAAAACTTCCTGTCAACGGCCAATCAAATTGAATCTTCCCTTTCTGATTATCTTATTATTAAGTAACGAGGTAAACGGCATAACTTTAGACCAATCCAAGCTTCTTCCGACAATCCCTGACGGCATATTGGGTGAAAACATGTGAAGATAGTGGCTGTCTGTAACTGGATTTTTAGAAAAAGTTTTATTGCGTCCATTCGTTTTCCTCTTACCAACTGACTCCTTTGTGGACAAAGAACTACCCATGTTTAACGGTTAGTACAATCAACAAACACTGCAGATTAGACGAACAAACATAAAACCACAGCAAACCTCCGTGTGACAGAAAGTTTAATTTAATCCGAATAAAAAGAACTTCAGCGGGGGTTGGGAAATATAATTAATATGAGTGCCTTCTTACTCATATTAGCTTGTACAAGTGCTAAAGACTGGATCTGTTGAAGAGCAATAACGAATTTATCCTCAAATCAACAACCACTATGCTAATGTAGTGATTCCCTCTGTCCAGAGAACAAAACCATCAGTTTATCCTCCGTATTTATCAACCCATAATTTTCTTACAACAATGAAAAAATTATCGTTTAATGACACATTCTCGCATTCCGCCCATATATGACGATTTAGTTTAGTTCCTAAACGACTATGGTGCGAGGAAAAGAAAGTTAGAACACTAAACTGAACTTTCTCCTGCCCTGCTGCTCTCCGCAGGGGGGGAGGGAAACATGCAGACACGCTCCCCCTCTGCAGCGGTACAGGGTCTGCTTTAAACAGCTGTTTTATTTTTATTTTGAACGCTGAAATCTCCAGAATTCGGCGATTTGTTTCAATACAAATCTATGACATTGCTCTAATGCAGAAATCCACTTTACTGATTCTCTATTTTAAGGTCTCTCCGAAATTTAAATAGAGACACCGAGAAAAAAATGTGCAGCCTTTCAGCTTCACAGGTAATTTTTGATATCGTCAATCACAGATCCTGGTAAGGCAATATTCAAATAGATTTGAAATTACACTTACCAGTATTCTGAAGATATATTTGATATTCTGTCGTGACGCCAATCTGTGAAGAATAATCTTCTGGGATTCAATGCAGAGCCAATGTTGAAGAATGGAGACGAAGCACTTTCATCAAACACGGAGATTTATTGAAGTATCGGCCGGAGAGAGCACACTCAGTTTCACACGTGAACCATATTCCACCAAGCGGCACTCTAAAGGTTACACAGAATATTCACACAATATATCGAACAAAGGCGGATCCCAGACTTACGCGCCTTTTCTCTGCTAATTATAAACAGATGTACCAAACTGCAAAAAGACTCAGAGGACAGGATGACCCCCCTTTCTCCACAAAGCCAGGCATCTGACCTCTGAGTTGACCCTAAGAAAGGCATGATCATATTTCACAGATTGAGGGAACAACATTCTAACCAGAAACAGAAGTTCGCAGATAAGTTCCCAATTCCATATAAACAAACAGACAGGATTAAAATATTCTCTAACACACAAGAGCTAGTTGTTGGAATATTTGCTTTTCTTTCACAAAAGAAAATTGTCTACTATTGGACCAGAGGGTGTTTTGAATGATTAGTTCAATGACTGAGGCTAGATATTTCAACCACGAAGGGACTCCAACCATCAATCTTCTGATCCGAAGTCAGATGCCTAGTCCATTAGGCCACATGATCACGAAAAATGCACCTTTCACAATTCACAAGTGCCATTGTTCATCTCCTAATTGAAACTAGTGTTTGCAAGTTCAGAAAGTGGCAATTGTAGAAATGCTTAGTATAATCGTTTTTTTTGCAAGTTCAGTTTTGGACAGAGAGTAAATGATTGGACAACATTTTGATAGATATTCAGGTTGGACCATTTCAGAGTTTGTCATGGACCAGGAGTGATAGATTGACTGGAAACTTCACATGTGAAAGTAATCAGAATAAATTCTCACTTTTTGAAATAAACACTGCAGCTGCATTGACTTAATAAGCTACATTCACTGCCCAGTATGGGGATTGAACCCATGACCTTGGCATTATTAGCACCACGCTCTAACCATCTGAGCTAACCAGTAAACCTTAGTAGAACTTTTGAAGCGAGCAAAGTAAAAAAAATGGACAAGGCATCTGAAAAAAAAAGGTACTGTTAAAAACGGTAAAATATCGGAGCAATTGTTGATAGTCCATCATATCTGATCAAATCTCAGTTTGGAGTTGGTGGAGAAGAGATAGCTTGAAAAGTAGACTGCAGATTTCACAAGAGCTAGTTGTTGGAATATTTGCTTTTCTTTCACAAAAGAAAATGGTCTTCTATTGGGCCAGAGGGTGTTTTGAATAACGTCAAATTGGCAGGAAGGATTAGTTATATACTAAGCATTTCTACAATTGTCACTTTCTGAACTTGCAAACACTGGTTTCAATTAGGAGATGAACAATGGCACTTGTGAATTGTGAAAGCTTGCTTGTTTGTGACCATGTGGCCTAATGGACAAGGCGTCTGACTTCGGATCAGAAGATTGAGGGTTCGAGTCCCTTCGTGGTTGTAATATCTAGATTCAGTCATTGAACTAATCCTTCCTGACAATTTGACGTCATTCAAAACACCCAATAATCCAATAGAAGACCATTTTCTTTTGTGAAAGAAAAGCAAATATTCCAACAACTAGCTCTTGTGAAATCTGCAGTCTACTTTTCAAGCTATCTCTTCTCCACCAACTCCAAACTAGGATTTGATCAGATCTGATTGACTATCATCAATTGCTCCGATATTTTACCGTTTTTAACAGTACCTTTTTTTTTTAACTTTGCTCGCTTCAAAAGTTCTACTAAGGTAGGCCGGTTAGCTCAGATGGTTAGAGCGTGGTGCTAATAACGCCAAGGTCATGGGTTCAATCCCCATACTGGCCAGTGAATGTAGCTTATTAAGTCAATGCAGCTGCAGTGTTTATTTCAAAAAGTGAGATTTTATTCTGATTACTTTCACATGTGAAGGGTCCAGTTAATCGATCACTCCTGGTCCACGACAAACTCTGAAATGGTCTTACCTGAATATCTATCCAAAAGTTGTCCAATCATTTACTCTCTGTCCCAAACTGAACTTGCAAAATAAAACGATTATACTAAGCATTTCTACAATTGTCACTTTCTGAACTTGCAAACACTGGTTTCAATTAGGAGATGAACAATGGCACTTGTGAATTGTGAAAGCTTGCTTGTTTGTGACCATGTGGCCTAATGGACAAGGCGTCTGACTTCGGATCAGAAGATTGAGGGTTCGAGTCCCTTCGTGGTTGTAATATCTAGATTCAGTCATTGAACTAATCCTTCCTGACAATTTGACGTCATTCAAAACACCCAATAATCCAATAGAAGACCATTTTCTTTTGTGAAAGAAAAGCAAATATTCCAACAACTAGCTCTTGTGAAATCTGCAGTCTACTTTTCAAGCTATCTCTTCTCCACCAACTCCAAACTAGGATTTGATCAGATCTGATTGACTATCATCAATTGCTCCGATATTTTACCGTTTTTAACAGTACCTTTTTTTTTTTTTACTTTGCTCGCTTCAAAAGTTCTATTAAGGTAGGCCGGTTAGCTCAGATGGTTAGAGCGTGGTGCTAATAACGCCAAGGTCATGGGTTCAATCCCCATACTGGCCAGTGAATGTAGCTTATTAAGTCAATGCAGCTGCAGTGTTTATTTCAAAAAGTGAGATTTTATTCTGATTACTTTCACATGTGAAGGGTCCAGTTAATCGATCACTCCTGGTCCACGACAAACTCTGAAATGGTCTAACCTGAATATCTATCCAAAAGTTGTCCAATCATTTACTCTCTGTCCCAAACTGAACTTGCAAAATAAAACGATTATACTAAGCATTTCTACAATTGTCACTTTCTGAACTTGCAAACACTGGTTTCAATTAGGAGATGAACAATGGCACTTGTGAATTGTGAAAGCTTGCTTGTTTGTGACCATGTGGCCTAATGGACAAGGCGTCTGACTTCGGATCAGAAGATTGAGGGTTCGAGTCCCTTCGTGGTTGTAATATCTAGATTCAGTCATTGAACTAATCCTTCCTGACAATTTGACGTCATTCAAAACACCCAATAATCCAATAGAAGACCATTTTCTTTTGTGAAAGAAAAGCAAATATTCCAACAACTAGCTCTTGTGAAATCTGCAGTCTACTTTTCAAGCTATCTCTTCTCCACCAACTCCAAACTAGGATTTGATCAGATCTGATTGACTATCATCAATTGCTCCGATATTTTACCGTTTTTAACAGTACCTTTTTTTTTTTTTACTTTGCTCGCTTCAAAAGTTCTATTAAGGTAGGCCGGTTAGCTCAGATGGTTAGAGCGTGGTGCTAATAACGCCAAGGTCATGGGTTCAATCCCCATACTGGCCAGTGAATGTAGCTTATTAAGTCAATGCAGCTGCAGTGTTTATTTCAAAAAGTGAGATTTTATTCTGATTACTTTCACATGTGAAGTGTCCAGTTAATCGATCACTCCTGGTCCACGACAAACTCTGAAATGGTCTAACCTGAATATCTATCCAAAAGTTGTCCAATCATTTACTCTCTGTCCCAAACTGAACTTGCAAAATAAAACGATTATACTAAGCATTTCTACAATTGTCACTTTCTGAACTTGCAAACACTGGTTTCAATTAGGAGATGAACAATGGCACTTGTGAATTGTGAAAGCTTGCTTGTTTGTGACCATGTGGCCTAATGGACAAGGCGTCTGACTTCGGATCAGAAGATTGAGGGTTCGAGTCCCTTCGTGGTTGTAATATCTAGATTCAGTCATTGAACTAATCCTTCCTGACAATTTGACGTCATTCAAAACACCCAATAATCCAATAGAAGACCATTTTCTTTTGTGAAAGAAAAGCAAATATTCCAACAACTAGCTCTTGTGAAATCTGCAGTCTACTTTTCAAGCTATCTCTTCTCCACCAACTCCAAACTAGGATTTGATCAGATCTGATTGACTATCATCAATTGCTCCGATATTTTACCGTTTTTAACAGTACCTTTTTTTTTTTTAACTTTGCTCGCTTCAAAAGTTCTACTAAGGTAGGCCGGTTAGCTCAGATGGTTAGAGCGTGGTGCTAATAAAGCCAAGGTCATGGGTTCAATCCCCATACTGGCCAGTGAATGTAGCTTATTAAGTCAATGCAGCTGCAGTGTTTATTTCAAAAAGTGAGATTTTATTCTGATTACTTTCACATGTGAAGGGTCCAGTTAATCGATCACTCCTGGTCCACGACAAACTCTGAAATGGTCTAACCTGAATATCTATCCAAAAGTTGTCCAATCATTTACTCTCTGTCCCAAACTGAACTTGCAAAATAAAACGATTATACTAAGCATTTCTACAATTGTCACTTTCTGAACTTGCAAACACTGGTTTCAATTAGGAGATGAACAATGGCACTTGTGAATTGTGAAAGCTTGCTTGTTTGTGACCATGTGGCCTAATGGACAAGGCGTCTGACTTCGGATCAGAAGATTGAGGGTTCGAGTCCCTTCGTGGTTGTAATATCTAGATTCAGTCATTGAACTAATCCTTCCTGACAATTTGACGTCATTCAAAACACCCAATAATCCAATAGAAGACCATTTTCTTTTGTGAAAGAAAAGCAAATATTCCAACAACTAGCTCTTGTGAAATCTGCAGTCTACTTTTCAAGCTATCTCTTCTCCACCAACTCCAAACTAGGATTTGATCAGATCTGATTGACTATCATCAATTGCTCCGATATTTTACCGTTTTTAACAGTACCTTTTTTTTTTTTTACTTTGCTCGCTTCAAAAGTTCTATTAAGGTAGGCCGGTTAGCTCAGATGGTTAGAGCGTGGTGCTAATAAAGCCAAGGTCATGGGTTCAATCCCCATACTGGCCAGTGAATGTAGCTTATTAAGTCAATGCAGCTGCAGTGTTTATTTCAAAAAGTGAGATTTTATTCTGATTACTTTCACATGTGAAGGGTCCAGTTAATCGATCACTCCTGGTCCACGACAAACTCTGAAATGGTCTAACCTGAATATCTATCCAAAAGTTGTCCAATCATTTACTCTCTGTCCCAAACTGAACTTGCAAAATAAAACGATTATACTAAGCATTTCTACAATTGTCACTTTCTGAACTTGCAAACACTGGTTTCAATTAGGAGATGAAGAATGGCACTTGTGAATTGTGAAAGCTTGCTTGTTTGTGATCATGTGGCCTAATGGACAAGGCGTCTGACTTCGGATCAGAAGATTGAGGGTTCGAGTCCCTTCGTGGTTGTAATATCTAGATTCAGTCATTGAACTAATCCTTCCTGACAATTTGACGTCATTCAAAACACCCAATAATCCAATAGAAGACCATTTTCTTTTGTGAAAGAAAAGCAAATATTCCAACAACTAGCTCTTGTGAAATCTGCAGTCTACTTTTCAAGCTATCTCTTCTCCACCAACTCCAAACTCGGATTTGATCAGATCTGATTGACTATCATCAATTGCTCCGATATTTTACCGTTTTTAACAGTACCTTTTTTTTTTTAACTTTGCTCGCTTCAAAAGTTCTACTTAAGGTAGGCCGGTTAGCTCAGATGGTTAGAGCGTGGTGCTAATAAAGCCAAGGTCATGGGTTCAATCCCCATACTGGCCAGTGAATGTAGCTTATTAAGTCAATGCAGCTGCAGTGTTTATTTCAAAAAGTGAGAATTTATTCTGATTACTTTCACATGTGAAGGGTCCAGTTAATCGATCACTCCTGGTCCAAGACAAACTCTGAAATGGTCTAACCTGAATATCTATCCAAAAGTTGTCCAATCATTTACTCTCTGTCCCAAACTGAACTTGCAAAATAAAACGATTATACTAAGCATTTCTACAATTGTCACTTTCTGAACTTGCAAACACTGGTTTCAATTAGGAGATGAACAATGGCACTTGTGAATTGTGAAAGCTTGCTTGTTTGTGATCATGTGGCCTAATGGACAAGGCGTCTGACTTCGGATCAGAAGATTGAGGGTTCGAGTCCCTTCGTGGTTGTAATATCTAGATTCAGTCATTGAACTAATCCTTCCTGACAATTTGACGTCATTCAAAACACCCAATAATCCAATAGAAGACCATTTTCTTTTGTGCAAGAAAAGCAAATATTCCAACAACTAGCTCTTGTGAAATCTGCAGTCTACTTTTCAAGCTATCTCTTCTCCACCAACTCCAAACTCGGATTTGATCAGATCTGATTGACTATCATCAATTGCTCCGATATTTTACCGTTTTTAACAGTACCTTTTTTTTTTTAACTTTGCTCGCTTCAAAAGTTCTACTAAGGTAGGCCGGTTAGCTCAGATGGTTAGAGCGTGGTGCTAATAAAGCCAAGGTCATGGGTTCAATCCCCATACTGGCCAGTGAATGTAGCTTATTAAGTCAATGCAGCTGCAGTGTTTATTTCAAAAAGTGAGATTTTATTCTGATTACTTTCACATGTGAAGGGTCCAGTTAATCGATCACTCCTGGTCCACGACAAACTCTGAAATGGTCAAACCTGAATATCTATCCAAAAGTTGTCCAATCATTTACTCTCTGTCCCAAACTGAACTTGCAAAATAAAACGATTATACTAAGCATTTCTACAATTGTCACTTTCTGAACTTGCAAACACTGGTTTCAATTAGGAGATGAAGAATGGCACTTGTGAATTGTGAAAGCTTGCTTGTTTGTGATCATGTGGCCTAATGGACAAGGCGTCTGACTTCGGATCAGAAGATTGAGGGTTCGAGTCCCTTCGTGGTTGTAATATCTAGATTCAGTCATTGAACTAATCCTTCCTGACAATTTGACGTCATTCAAAACACCCAATAATCCAATAGAAGACCATTTTCTTTTGTGAAAGAAAAGCAAATAATCCAACAACTAGCTCTTGTGAAATCTGCAGTCTACTTTTCAAGCTATCTCTTCTCCACCAACTCCAAACTAGGATTTGATCAGATCTGATTGACTATCATCAATTGCTCCGATATTTTACCGTTTTTAACAGTACCTTTTTTTTTTTTTACTTTGCTCGCTTCAAAAGTTCTACTTAAGGTAGGCCGGTTAGCTCAGATGGTTAGAGCGTGGTGCTAATAACGCCAAGGTCATGGGTTCAATCCCCATACTGGCCAGTGAATGTAGCTTATTAAGTCAATGCAGCTGCAGTGTTTATTTCAAAAAGTGAGATTTTATTCTGATTACTTTCACATGTGAAGGGTCCAGTTAATCGATCACTCCTGGTCCACGACAAACTCTGAAATGGTCTAACCTGAATATCTATCCAAAAGTTGTCCAATCATTTACTCTCTGTCCCAAACTGAACTTGCAAAATAAAACGATTATACTAAGCATTTCTACAATTGTCACTTTCTGAACTTGCAAACACTGGTTTCAATTAGGAGATGAAGAATGGCACTTGTGAATTGTGAAAGCTTGCTTGTTTGTGACCATGTGGCCTAATGGACAAGGCGTCTGACTTCGGATCAGAAGATTGAGGGTTCGAGTCCCTTCGTGGTTGTAATATCTAGATTCAGTCATTGAACTAATCCTTCCTGACAATTTGACGTCATTCAAAACACCCAATAATCCAATAGAAGACCATTTTCTTTTGTGCAAGAAAAGCAAATATTCCAACAACTAGCTCTTGTGAAATCTGCAGTCTACTTTTCAAGCTATCTCTTCTCCACCAACTCCAAACTCGGATTTGATCAGATCTGATTGACTATCATCAATTGCTCCGATATTTTACCGTTTTTAACAGTACCTTTTTTTTTTTTAACTTTGCTCGCTTCAAAAGTTCTACTAAGGTAGGCCGGTTAGCTCAGATGGTTAGAGCGTGGTGCTAATAACGCCAAGGTCATGGGTTCAATCCCCATACTGGCCAGTGAATGTAGCTTATTAAGTCAATGCAGCTGCAGTGTTTATTTCAAAAAGTGAGATTTTATTCTGATTACTTTCACATGTGAAGGGTCCAGTTAATCGATCACTCCTGGTCCACGACAAACTCTGAAATGGTCTAACCTGAATATCTATCCAAAAGTTGTCCAATCATTTACTCTCTGTCCCAAACTGAACTTGCAAAATAAAACGATTATACTAAGCATTTCTACAATTGTCACTTTCTGAACTTGCAAACACTGGTTTCAATTAGGAGATGAACAATGGCACTTGTGAATTGTGAAAGCTTGCTTGTTTGTGACCATGTGGCCTAATGGACAAGGTGTCTGACTTCGGATCAGAAGATTGAGGGTTCGAGTCCCTTCGTGGTTGTAATATCTAGATTCAGTCATTGAACTAATCCTTCCTGACAATTTGACGTCATTCAAAACACCCAATAATCCAATAGAAGACCATTTTCTTTTGTGCAAGAAAAGCAAATATTCCAACAACTAGCTCTTGTGAAATCTGCAGTCTACTTTTCAAGCTATCTCTTCTCCACCAACTCCAAACTAGGATTTGATCAGATCTGATTGACTATCATCAATTGCTCCGATATTTTACCGTTTTTAACAGTACCTTTTTTTTTTTTTACTTTGCTCGCTTCAAAAGTTCTATTAAGGTAGGCCGGTTAGCTCAGATGGTTAGAGCGTGGTGCTAATAACGCCAAGGTCATGGGTTCAATCCCCATACTGGCCAGTGAATGTAGCTTATTAAGTCAATGCAGCTGCAGTGTTTATTTCAAAAAGTGAGATTTTATTCTGATTACTTTCACATGTGAAGGGTCCAGTTAATCGATCACTCCTGGTCCACGACAAACTCTGAAATGGTCTTACCTGAATATCTATCTAAAAGTTGTCCAATCATTTACTCTCTGTCCCAAACTGAACTTGCAAAATAAAACGATTATACTAAGCATTTCTACAATTGTCACTTTCTGAACTTGCAAACACTGGTTTCAATTAGGAGATGAACAATGGCACTTGTGAATTGTGAAAGCTTGCTTGTTTGTGACCATGTGGCCTAATGGACAAGGCGTCTGACTTTGGATCAGAAGATTGAGGGTTCGAGTCACTTCGTGGTTGTAATATCTAGATTCAGTCATTGAACTAATCCTTCCTGACAATTTGACGTCATTCAAAACACCCAATAATCCAATAGAAGACCATTTTCTTTTGTGCAAGAAAAGCAAATATTCCAACAACTAGCTCTTGTGAAATCTGCAGTCTACTTTTCAAGCTATCTCTTCTCCACCAACTCCAAACTCGGATTTGATCAGATCTGATTGACTATCATCAATTGCTCCGATATTTTACCGTTTTTAACAGTACCTTTTTTTTTTTTAACTTTGCTCGCTTCAAAAGTTCTACTAAGGTAGGCCGGTTAGCTCAGATGGTTAGAGCGTGGTGCTAATAACGCCAAGGTCATGGGTTCAATCCCCATACTGGCCAGTGAATGTAGCTTATTAAGTCAATGCAGCTGCAGTGTTTATTTCAAAAAGTGAGATTTTATTCTGATTACTTTCACATGTGAAGGGTCCAGTTAATCGATCACTCCTGGTCCACGACAAACTCTGAAATGGTCTTACCTGAATATCTATCCAAAAGTTGTCCAATCATTTACTCTCTGTCCCAAACTGAACTTGCAAAATAAAACGATTATACTAAGCATTTCTACAATTGTCACTTTCTGAACTTGCAAACACTGGTTTCAATTAGGAGATGAAGAATGGCACTTGTGAATTGTGAAAGCTTGCTTGTTTGTGACCATGTGGCCTAATGGACAAGGCGTCTGACTTCGGATCAGAAGATTGAGGGTTCGAGTCCCTTCGTGGTTGTAATATCTAGATTCAGTCATTGAACTAATCCTTCCTGACAATTTGACGTCATTCAAAACACCCAATAATCCAATAGAAGACCATTTTCTTTTGTGAAAGAAAAGCAAATATTCCAACAACTAGCTCTTGTGAAATCTGCAGTCTACTTTTCAAGCTATCTCTTCTCCACCAACTCCAAACTAGGATTTGATCAGATCTGATTGACTATCATCAATTGCTCCGATATTTTACCGTTTTTAACAGTACCTTTTTTTTTTTTTACTTTGCTCGCTTCAAAAGTTCTACTAAGGTAGGCCGGTTAGCTCAGATGGTTAGAGCGTGGTGCTAATAACGCCAAGGTCATGGGTTCAATCCCCATACTGGCCAGTGAATGTAGCTTATTAAGTCAATGCAGCTGCAGTGTTTATTTCAAAAAGTGAGATTTTATTCTGATTACTTTCACATGTGAAGGGTCCAGTTAATCGATCACTCCTGGTCCACGACAAACTCTGAAATGGTCTTACCTGAATATCTATCCAAAAGTTGTCCAATCATTTACTCTCTGTCCCAAACTGAACTTGCAAAATAAAACGATTATACTAAGCATTTCTACAATTGTCACTTTCTGAACTTGCAAACACTGGTTTCAATTAGGAGATGAACAATGGCACTTGTGAATTGTGAAAGCTTGCTTGTTTGTGATCATGTGGCCTAATGGACAAGGCGTCTGACTTCGGATCAGAAGATTGAGGGTTCGAGTCCCTTCGTGGTTGTAATATCTAGATTCAGTCATTGAACTAATCCTTCCTGACAATTTGACGTCATTCAAAACACCCAATAATCCAATAGAAGACCATTTTCTTTTGTGCAAGAAAAGCAAATATTCCAACAACTAGCTCTTGTGAAATCTGCAGTCTACTTTTCAAGCTATCTCTTCTCCACCAACTCCAAACTAGGATTTGATCAGATCTGATTGACTATCATCAATTGCTCCGATATTTTACCGTTTTTAACAGTACCTTTTTTTTTTTTTACTTTGCTCGCTTCAAAAGTTCTATTAAGGTAGGCCGGTTAGCTCAGATGGTTAGAGCGTGGTGCTAATAACGCCAAGGTCATGGGTTCAATCCCCATACTGGCCAGTGAATGTAGCTTATTAAGTCAATGCAGCTGCAGTGTTTATTTCAAAAAGTGAGATTTTATTCTGATTACTTTCACATGTGAAGGGTCCAGTTAATCGATCACTCCTGGTCCATGACAAACTCTGAAATGGTCTTACCTGAATATCTATCCAAAAGTTGTCCAATCATTTACTCTCTGTCCCAAACTGAACTTGCAAAATAAAACGATTATACTAAGCATTTCTACAATTGTCACTTTCTGAACTTGCAAACACTGGTTTCAATTAGGAGATGAACAATGGCACTTGTGAATTGTGAAAGCTTGCTTGTTTGTGACCATGTGGCCTAATGGACAAGGCGTCTGACTTCGGATCAGAAGATTGAGGGTTCGAGTCCCTTCGTGGTTGTAATATCTAGATTCAGTCATTGAACTAATCCTTCCTGACAATTTGAAGTCATTCAAAACACCCAATAATCCAATAGAAGACCATTTTCTTTTGTGAAAGAAAAGCAAATAATCCAACAACTAGCTCTTGTGAAATCTGCAGTCTACTTTTCAAGCTATCTCTTCTCCACCAACTCCAAACTAGGATTTGATCAGATCTGATTGACTATCATCAATTGCTCCGATATTTTACCGTTTTTAACAGTACCTTTTTTTTTTTTTACTTTGCTCGCTTCAAAAGTTCTATTAAGGTATGCCGGTTAGCTCAGATGGTTAGAGCGTGGTGCTAATAACGCCAAGGTCATGGGTTCAATCCCCATACTGGCCAGTGAATGTAGCTTATTAAGTCAATGCAGCTGCAGTGTTTATTTCAAAAAGTGAGATTTTATTCTGATTACTTTCACATGTGAAGGGTCCAGTTAATCGATCACTCCTGGTCCACGACAAACTCTGAAATGGTCAAACCTGAATATCTATCCAAAAGTTGTCCAATCATTTACTCTCTGTCCCAAACTGAACTTGCAAAATAAAACGATTATACTAAGCATTTCTACAATTGTCACTTTCTGAACTTGCAAACACTGGTTTCAATTAGGAGATGAAGAATGGCACTTGTGAATTGTGAAAGCTTGCTTGTTTGTGATCATGTGGCCTAATGGACAAGGCGTCTGACTTCGGATCAGAAGATTGAGGGTTCGAGTCCCTTCGTGGTTGTAATATCTAGATTCAGTCATTGAACTAATCCTTCCTGACAATTTGACGTCATTCAAAACACCCAATAATCCAATAGAAGACCATTTTCTTTTGTGCAAGAAAAGCAAATATTCCAACAACTAGCTCTTGTGAAATCTGCAGTCTACTTTTCAAGCTATCTCTTCTCCACCAACTCCAAACTAGGATTTGATCAGATCTGATTGACTATCATCAATTGCTCCGATATTTTACCGTTTTTAACAGTACCTTTTTTTTTTTTTACTTTGCTCACTTCAAAAGTTCTATTAAGGTAGGCCGGTTAGCTCAGATGGTTAGAGCGTGGTGCTAATAACGCCAAGGTCATGGGTTCAATCCCCATACTGGCCAGTGAATGTAGCTTATTAAGTCAATGCAGCTGCAGTGTTTATTTCAAAAAGTGAGATTTTATTCTGATTACTTTCACATGTGAAGGGTCCAGTTAATCGATCACTCCTGGTCCATGACAAACTCTGAAATGGTCTTACCTGAATATCTATCCAAAAGTTGTCCAATCATTTACTCTCTGTCCCAAACTGAACTTGCAAAATAAAACGATTATACTAAGCATTTCTACAATTGTCACTTTCTGAACTTGCAAACACTGGTTTCAATTAGGAGATGAACAATGGCACTTGTGAATTGTGAAAGCTTGCTTGTTTGTGACCATGTGGCCTAATGGACAAGGCGTCTGACTTCGGATCAGAAGATTGAGGGTTCGAGTCCCTTCGTGGTTGTAATATCTAGATTCAGTCATTGAACTAATCCTTCCTGACAATTTGACGTCATTCAAAACACCCAATAATCCAATAGAAGACCATTTTCTTTTGTGCAAGAAAAGCAAATATTCCAACAACTAGCTCTTGTGAAATCTGCAGTCTACTTTTCAAGCTATCTCTTCTCCACCAACTCCAAACTCGGATTTGATCAGATCTGATTGACTATCATCAATTGCTCCGATATTTTACCGTTTTTAACAGTACCTTTTTTTTTTTTTACTTTGCTCGCTTCAAAAGTTCTACTAAGGTAGGCCGGTTAGCTCAGATGGTTAGAGCGTGGTGCTAATAACGCCAAGGTCATGGGTTCAATCCCCATACTGGCCAGTGAATGTAGCTTATTAAGTCAATGCAGCTGCAGTGTTTATTTCAAAAAGTGAGATTTTATTCTGATTACTTTCACATGTGAAGGGTCCAGTTAATCGATCACTCCTGGTCCATGACAAACTCTGAAATGGTCTTACCTGAATATCTATCCAAAAGTTGTCCAATCATTTACTCTCTGTCCCAAACTGAACTTGCAAAATAAAACGATTATACTAAGCATTTCTACAATTGTCACTTTCTGAACTTGCAAACACTGGTTTCAATTAGGAGATGAACAATGGCACTTGTGAATTGTGAAAGCTTGCTTGTTTGTGACCATGTGGCCTAATGGACAAGGCGTCTGACTTCGGATCAGAAGATTGAGGGTTCGAGTCCCTTCGTGGTTGTAATATCTAGATTCAGTCATTGAACTAATCCTTCCTGACAATTTGACGTCATTCAAAACACCCAATAATCCAATAGAAGACCATTTTCTTTTGTGCAAGAAAAGCAAATATTCCAACAACTAGCTCTTGTGAAATCTGCAGTCTACTTTTCAAGCTATCTCTTCTCCACCAACTCCAAACTAGGATTTGATCAGATCTGATTGACTATCATCAATTGCTCCGATATTTTACCGTTTTTAACAGTACCTTTTTTTTTTTTTACTTTGCTCGCTTCAAAAGTTCTATTAAGGTAGGCCGGTTAGCTCAGATGGTTAGAGCGTGGTGCTAATAAAGCCAAGGTCATGGGTTCAATCCCCATACTGGCCAGTGAATGTAGCTTATTAAGTCAATGCAGCTGCAGTGTTTATTTCAAAAAGTGAGATTTTATTCTGATTACTTTCACATGTGAAGGGTCCAGTTAATCGATCACTCCTGGTCCACGACAAACTCTGAAATGGTCAAACCTGAATATCTATCCAAAAGTTGTCCAATCATTTAATCTCTGTCCCAAACTGCACTTGCAAAATAAAACGATTATACTAAGCATTTCTACAATTGTCACTTTCTGAACTTGCAAACACTGGTTTCAATTAGGAGATGAACAATGGCACTTGTGAATTGTGAAAGCTTGCTTGTTTGTGACCATGTGGCCTAATGGACAAGGCGTCTGACTTCGGATCAGAAGATTGAGGGTTCGAGTCCCTTCGTGGTTGTAATATCTAGATTCAGTCATTGAACTAATCCTTCCTGACAATTTGAAGTCATTCAAAACACCCAATAATCCAATAGAAGACCATTTTCTTTTGTGCAAGAAAAGCAAATATTCCAACAACTAGCTCTTGTGAAATCTGCAGTCTACTTTTCAAGCTATCTCTTCTCCACCAACTCCAAACTAGGATTTGATCAGATCTGATTGACTATCATCAATTGCTCCGATATTTTACCGTTTTTAACAGTACCTTTTTTTTTTTTTACTTTGCTCGCTTCAAAAGTTCTATTAAGGTAGGCCGGTTAGCTCAGATGGTTAGAGCGTGGTGCTAATAACGCCAAGGTCATGGGTTCAATCCCCATACTGGCCAGTGAATGTAGCTTATTAAGTCAATGCAGCTGCAGTGTTTATTTCAAAAAGTGAGATTTTATTCTGATTACTTTCACATGTGAAGGGTCCAGTTAATCGATCACTCCTGGTCCACGACAAACTCTGAAATGGTCTAACCTGAATATCTATCCAAAAGTTGTCCAATCATTTACTCTCTGTCCCAAACTGAACTTGCAAAATAAAACGATTATACTAAGCATTTCTACAATTGTCACTTTCTGAACTTGCAAACACTGGTTTCAATTAGGAGATGAACAATGGCACTTGTGAATTGTGAAAGCTTGCTTGTTTGTGACCATGTGGCCTAATGGACAAGGCGTCTGACTTCAGATCAGAAGATTGAGGGTTCGAGTCCCTTCGTGGTTGTAATATCTAGATTCAGTCATTGAACTAATCCTTCCTGACAATTTGACGTCATTCAAAACACCCAATAATCCAATAGAAGACCATTTTCTTTTGTGCAAGAAAAGCAAATATTCCAACAACTAGCTCTTGTGAAATCTGCAGTCTACTTTTCAAGCTATCTCTTCTCCACCAACTCCAAACTAGGATTTGATCAGATCTGATTGACTATCATCAATTGCTCCGATATTTTACCGTTTTTAACAGTACCTTTTTTTTTTTTTACTTTGCTCACTTCAAAAGTTCTATTAAGGTAGGCCGGTTAGCTCAGATGGTTAGAGCGTGGTGCTAATAACGCCAAGGTCATGGGTTCAATCCCCATACTGGCCAGTGAATGTAGCTTATTAAGTCAATGCAGCTGCAGTGTTTATTTCAAAAAGTGAGATTTTATTCTGATTACTTTCACATGTGAAGGGTCCAGTTAATCGATCACTCCTGGTCCACGACAAACTCTGAAATGGTCAAACCTGAATATCTATCCAAAAGTTGTCCAATCATTTACTCTCTGTCCCAAACTGAACTTGCAAAATAAAACGATTATACTAAGCATTTCTACAATTGTCACTTTCTGAACTTGCAAACACTGGTTTCAATTAGGAGATGAACAATGGCACTTGTGAATTGTGAAAGCTTGCTTGTTTGTGACCATGTGGCCTAATGGACAAGGCGTCTGACTTCGGATCAGAAGATTGAGGGTTCGAGTCCCTTCGTGGTTGTAATATCTAGATTCAGTCATTGAACTAATCCTTCCTGACAATTTGACGTCATTCAAAACACCCAATAATCCAATAGAAGACCATTTTCTTTTGTGCAAGAAAAGCAAATATTCCAACAACTAGCTCTTGTGAAATCTGCAGTCTACTTTTCAAGCTATCTCTTCTCCACCAACTCCAAACTCGGATTTGATCAGATCTGATTGACTATCATCAATTGCTCCGATATTTTACCGTTTTTAACAGTACCTTTTTTTTTTTTTACTTTGCTCGCTTCAAAAGTTCTATTAAGGTAGGCCGGTTAGCTCAGATGGTTAGAGCGTGGTGCTAATAACGCCAAGGTCATGGGTTCAATCCCCATACTGGCCAGTGAATGTAGCTTATTAAGTCAATGCAGCTGCAGTGTTTATTTCAAAAAGTGAGATTTTATTCTGATTACTTTCACATGTGAAGGGTCCAGTTAATCGATCACTCCTGGTCCACGACAAACTCTGAA
Organism: Harpagifer antarcticus; assembly: GCA_902827135.1. Classification (NCBI taxonomy): domain Eukaryota; kingdom Metazoa; phylum Chordata; class Actinopteri; order Perciformes; family Harpagiferidae; genus Harpagifer; species Harpagifer antarcticus. The sequence goes on from CADEHL010000037.1 coordinate 1,904,287, forward strand.
ATGGTCAAACCTGAATATCTATCCAAAAGTTGTCCAATCATTTACTCTCTGTCCCAAACTGAACTTGCAAAATAAAACGATTATACTAAGCATTTCTACAATTGTCACTTTCTGAACTTGCAAACACTGGTTTCAATTAGGAGATGAAGAATGGCACTTGTGAATTGTGAAAGCTTGCTTGTTTGTGATCATGTGGCCTAATGGACAAGGCGTCTGACTTCGGATCAGAAGATTGAGGGTTCGAGTCCCTTCGTGGTTGTAATATCTAGATTCAGTCATTGAACTAATCCTTCCTGACAATTTGACGTCATTCAAAACACCCAATAATCCAATAGAAGACCATTTTCTTTTGTGAAAGAAAAGCAAATATTCCAACAACTAGCTCTTGTGAAATCTGCAGTCTACTTTTCAAGCTATCTCTTCTCCACCAACTCCAAACTAGGATTTGATCAGATCTGATTGACTATCATCAATTGCTCCGATATTTTACCGTTTTTAACAGTACCTTTTTTTTTTTTTACTTTGCTCGCTTCAAAAGTTCTATTAAGGTAGGCCGGTTAGCTCAGATGTTTAGAGCGTGGTGCTAATAACGCCAAGGTCATGGGTTCAATCCCCATACTGGCCAGTGAATGTAGCTTATTAAGTCAATGCAGCTGCAGTGTTTATTTCAAAAAGTGAGATTTTATTCTGATTACTTTCACATGTGAAGGGTCCAGTTAATCGATCACTCCTGGTCCACGACAAACTCTGAAATGGTCTAACCTGAATATCTATCCAAATGTTGTCCAATCATTTAATCTCTGTCCCAAACTGCACTTGCAAAATAAAACGATTATACTAAGCATTTCTACAATTGTCACTTTCTGAACTTGCAAACACTGGTTTCAATTAGGAGATGAACAATGGCACATGTGAATTGTGAAAGCTTGTTTGTTTGTGACCATGTGGCCTAATGGACAAGGTGTCTGACTTCGGATCAGAAGATTGAGGGTTCGAGTCACTTCGTGGTTGTAATATCTAGATTCAGTCATTGAACTAATCCTTCCTGACAATTTGACGTCATTCAAAACACCCAATAATCCAATAGAAGACCATTTTCTTTTGTGAAAGAAAAGCAAATATTCCAACAACTAGCTCTTGTGAAATCTGCAGTCTACTTTTCAAGCTATCTCTTCTCCACCAACTCCAAACTAGGATTTGATCAGATCTGATTGACTATCATCAATTGCTCCGATATTTTACCGTTTTTAACAGTACCTTTTTTTTTTTTTACTTTGCTCGCTTCAAAAGTTCTATTAAGGTAGGCCGGTTAGCTCAGATGGTTAGAGCGTGGTGCTAATAACGCCAAGGTCATGGGTTCAATCCCCATACTGGCCAGTGAATGTAGCTTATTAAGTCAATGCAGCTGCAGTGTTTATTTCAAAAAGTGAGATTTTATTCTGATTACTTTCACATGTGAAGGGTCCAGTTAATCGATCACTCCTGGTCCACGACAAACTCTGAAATGGTCTTACCTGAATATCTATCTAAAAGTTGTCCAATCATTTACTCTCTGTCCCAAACTGAACTTGCAAAATAAAACGATTATACTAAGCATTTCTACAATTGTCACTTTCTGAACTTGCAAACACTGGTTTCAATTAGGAGATGAACAATGGCACTTGTGAATTGTGAAAGCTTGCTTGTTTGTGACCATGTGGCCTAATGGACAAGGCGTCTGACTTCGGATCAGAAGATTGAGGGTTCGAGTCCCTTCGTGGTTGTAATATCTAGATTCAGTCATTGAACTAATCCTTCCTGACAATTTGACGTCATTCAAAACACCCAATAATCCAATAGAAGACCATTTTCTTTTGTGAAAGAAAAGCAAATATTCCAACAACTAGCTCTTGTGAAATCTGCAGTCTACTTTTCAAGCTATCTCTTCTCCACCAACTCCAAACTCGGATTTGATCAGATCTGATTGACTATCATCAATTGCTCCGATATTTTACCGTTTTTAACAGTACCTTTTTTTTTTTTTACTTTGCTCGCTTCAAAAGTTCTATTAAGGTAGGCCGGTTAGCTCAGATGGTTAGAGCGTGGTGCTAATAACGCCAAGGTCATGGGTTCAATCCCCATACTGGCCAGTGAATGTAGCTTATTAAGTCAATGCAGCTGCAGTGTTTATTTCAAAAAGTGAGATTTTATTCTGATTACTTTCACATGTGAAGGGTCCAGTTAATCGATCACTCCTGGTCCACGACAAACTCTGAAATGGTCAAACCTGAATATCTATCCAAAAGTTGTCCAATCATTTACTCTCTGTCCCAAACTGAACTTGCAAAATAAAACGATTATACTAAGCATTTCTACAATTGTCACTTTCTGAACTTGCAAACACTGGTTTCAATTAGGAGATGAAGAATGGCACTTGTGAATTGTGAAAGCTTGCTTGTTTGTGATCATGTGGCCTAATGGACAAGGCGTCTGACTTCGGATCAGAAGATTGAGGGTTCGAGTCCCTTCGTGGTTGTAATATCTAGATTCAGTCATTGAACTAATCCTTCCTGACAATTTGACGTCATTCAAAACACCCAATAATCCAATAGAAGACCATTTTCTTTTGTGCAAGAAAAGCAAATATTCCAACAACTAGCTCTTGTGAAATCTGCAGTCTACTTTTCAAGCTATCTCTTCTCCACCAACTCCAAACTCGGATTTGATCAGATCTGATTGACTATCATCAATTGCTCCGATATTTTACCGTTTTTAACAGTACCTTTTTTTTTTTTTACTTTGCTCGCTTCAAAAGTTCTATTAAGGTAGGCCGGTTAGCTCAGATGGTTAGAGCGTGGTGCTAATAAAGCCAAGGTCATGGGTTCAATCCCCATACTGGCCAGTGAATGTAGCTTATTAAGTCAATGCAGCTGCAGTGTTTATTTCAAAAAGTGAGATTTTATTCTGATTACTTTCACATGTGAAGGGTCCAGTTAATCGATCACTCCTGGTCCACGACAAACTCTGAAATGGTCAAACCTGAATATCTATCCAAAAGTTGTCCAATCATTTACTCTCTGTCCCAAACTGAACTTGCAAAATAAAACGATTATACTAAGCATTTCTACAATTGTCACTTTCTGAACTTGCAAACACTGGTTTCAATTAGGAGATGAACAATGGCACTTGTGAATTGTGAAAGCTTGCTTGTTTGTGACCATGTGGCCTAATGGACAAGGTGTCTGACTTCGGATCAGAAGATTGAGGGTTCGAGTCCCTTCGTGGTTGTAATATCTAGATTCAGTCATTGAACTAATCCTTCCTGACAATTTGACGTCATTCAAAACACCCAATAATCCAATAGAAGACCATTTTCTTTTGTGAAAGAAAAGCAAATAATCCAACAACTAGCTCTTGTGAAATCTGCAGTCTACTTTTCAAGCTATCTCTTCTCCACCAACTCCAAACTAGGATTTGATCAGATCTGATTGACTATCATCAATTGCTCCGATATTTTACCGTTTTTAACAGTACCTTTTTTTTTTTTTACTTTGCTCGCTTCAAAAGTTCTATTAAGGTAGGCCGGTTAGCTCAGATGGTTAGAGCGTGGTGCTAATAACGCCAAGGTCATGGGTTCAATCCCCATACTGGCCAGTGAATGTAGCTTATTAAGTCAATGCAGCTGCAGTGTTTATTTCAAAAAGTGAGATTTTATTCTGATTACTTTCACATGTGAAGGGTCCAGTTAATCGATCACTCCTGGTCCACGACAAACTCTGAAATGGTCTAACCTGAATATCTATCCAAAAGTTGTCCAATCATTTACTCTCTGTCCCAAACTGAACTTGCAAAATAAAACGATTATACTAAGCATTTCTACAATTGTCACTTTCTGAACTTGCAAACACTGGTTTCAATTAGGAGATGAACAATGGCACTTGTGAATTGTGAAAGCTTGCTTGTTTGTGACCATGTGGCCTAATGGACAAGGCGTCTGACTTCGGATCAGAAGATTGAGGGTTCGAGTCCCTTCGTGGTTGTAATATCTAGATTCAGTCATTGAACTAATCCTTCCTGACAATTTGACGTCATTCAAAACACCCAATAATCCAATAGAAGACCATTTTCTTTTGTGAAAGAAAAGCAAATATTCCAACAACTAGCTCTTGTGAAATCTGCAGTCTACTTTTCAAGCTATCTCTTCTCCACCAACTCCAAACTAGGATTTGATCAGATCTGATTGACTATCATCAATTGCTCCGATATTTTACCGTTTTTAACAGTACCTTTTTTTTTTTTACTTTGCTCGCTTCAAAAGTTCTATTAAGGTAGGCCGGTTAGCTCAGATGGTTAGAGCGTGGTGCTAATAACGCCAAGGTCATGGGTTCAATCCCCATACTGGCCAGTGAATGTAGCTTATTAAGTCAATGCAGCTGCAGTGTTTATTTCAAAAAGTGAGATTTTATTCTGATTACTTTCACATGTGAAGGGTCCAGTTAATCGATCACTCCTGGTCCACGACAAACTCTGAAATGGTCTAACCTGAATATCTATCCAAAAGTTGTCCAATCATTTACTCTCTGTCCCAAACTGAACTTGCAAAATAAAACGATTATACTAAGCATTTCTACAATTGTCACTTTCTGAACTTGCAAACACTGGTTTCAATTAGGAGATGAACAATGGCACTTGTGAATTGTGAAAGCTTGCTTGTTTGTGACCATGTGGCCTAATGGACAAGGCGTCTGACTTCGGATCAGAAGATTGAGGGTTCGAGTCCCTTCGTGGTTGTAATATCTAGATTCAGTCATTGAACTAATCCTTCCTGACAATTTGACGTCATTCAAAACACCCAATAATCCAATAGAAGACCATTTTCTTTTGTGAAAGAAAAGCAAATATTCCAACAACTAGCTCTTGTGAAATCTGCAGTCTACTTTTCAAGCTATCTCTTCTCCACCAACTCCAAACTAGGATTTGATCAGATCTGATTGACTATCATCAATTGCTCCGATATTTTACCGTTTTTAACAGTACCTTTTTTTTTTTTTACTTTGCTCGCTTCAAAAGTTCTATTAAGGTAGGCCGGTTAGCTCAGATGGTTAGAGCGTGGTGCTAATAACGCCAAGGTCATGGGTTCAATCCCCATACTGGCCAGTGAATGTAGCTTATTAAGTCAATGCAGCTGCAGTGTTTATTTCAAAAAGTGAGATTTTATTCTGATTACTTTCACATGTGAAGGGTCCAGTTAATCGATCACTCCTGGTCCACGACAAACTCTGAAATGGTCTTACCTGAATATCTATCTAAAAGTTGTCCAATCATTTACTCTCTGTCCCAAACTGAACTTGCAAAATAAAACGATTATACTAAGCATTTCTACAATTGTCACTTTCTGAACTTGCAAACACTGGTTTCAATTAGGAGATGAACAATGGCACTTGTGAATTGTGAAAGCTTGCTTGTTTGTGATCATGTGGCCTAATGGACAAGGCGTCTGACTTCGGATCAGAAGATTGAGGGTTCGAGTCCCTTCGTGGTTGTAATATCTAGATTCAGTCATTGAACTAATCCTTCCTGACAATTTGACGTCATTCAAAACACCCAATAATCCAATAGAAGACCATTTTCTTTTGTGAAAGAAAAGCAAATAATCCAACAACTAGCTCTTGTGAAATCTGCAGTCTACTTTTCAAGCTATCTCTTCTCCACCAACTCCAAACTAGGATTTGATCAGATCTGATTGACTATCATCAATTGCTCCGATATTTTACCGTTTTTAACAGTACCTTTTTTTTTTTTTACTTTGCTCGCTTCAAAAGTTCTATTAAGGTAGGCCGGTTAGCTCAGATGGTTAGAGCGTGGTGCTAATAACGCCAAGGTCATGGGTTCAATCCCCATACTGGCCAGTGAATGTAGCTTATTAAGTCAATGCAGCTGCAGTGTTTATTTCAAAAAGTGAGATTTTATTCTGATTACTTTCACATGTGAAGGGTCCAGTTAATCGATCACTCCTGGTCCACGACAAACTCTGAAATGGTCTTACCTGAATATCTATCTAAAAGTTGTCCAATCATTTACTCTCTGTCCCAAACTGAACTTGCAAAATAAAACGATTATACTAAGCATTTCTACAATTGTCACTTTCTGAACTTGCAAACACTGGTTTCAATTAGGAGATGAACAATGGCACTTGTGAATTGTGAAAGCTTGTTTGTTTGTGATCATGTGGCCTAATGGACAAGGCGTCTGACTTCGGATCAGAAGATTGAGGGTTCGAGTCCCTTCGTGGTTGTAATATCTAGATTCAGTCATTGAACTAATCCTTCCTGACAATTTGACGTCATTCAAAACACCCAATAATCCAATAGAAGACCATTTTCTTTTGTGCAAGAAAAGCAAATATTCCAACAACTAGCTCTTGTGAAATCTGCAGTCTACTTTTCAAGCTATCTCTTCTCCACCAACTCCAAACTAGGATTTGATCAGATCTGATTGACTATCATCAATTGCTCCGATATTTTACCGTTTTTAACAGTACCTTTTTTTTTTTTTACTTTGCTCGCTTCAAAAGTTCTATTAAGGTAGGCCGGTTAGCTCAGATGGTTAGAGCGTGGTGCTAATAACGCCAAGGTCATGGGTTCAATCCCCATACTGGCCAGTGAATGTAGCTTATTAAGTCAATGCAGCTGCAGTGTTTATTTCAAAAAGTGAGATTTTATTCTGATTACTTTCACATGTGAAGGGTCCAGTTAATCGATCACTCCTGGTCCACGACAAACTCTGAAATGGTCAAACCTGAATATCTATCCAAAAGTTGTCCAATCATTTACTCTCTGTCCCAAACTGAACTTGCAAAATAAAACGATTATACTAAGCATTTCTACAATTGTCACTTTCTGAACTTGCAAACACTGGTTTCAATTAGGAGATGAACAATGGCACTTGTGAATTGTGAAAGCTTGCTTGTTTGTGACCATGTGGCCTAATGGACAAGGCGTCTGACTTCGGATCAGAAGATTGAGGGTTCGAGTCCCTTCGTGGTTGTAATATCTAGATTCAGTCATTGAACTAATCCTTCCTGACAATTTGATGTCATTCAAAACACCCAATAATCCAATAGAAGACCATTTTCTTTTGTGAAAGAAAAGCAAATATTCCAACAACTAGCTCTTGTGAAATCTGCAGTCTACTTTTCAAGCTATCTCTTCTCCACCAACTCCAAACTAGGATTTGATCAGATCTGATTGACTATCATCAATTGCTCCGATATTTTACCGTTTTTAACAGTACCTTTTTTTTTTTTTACTTTGCTCGCTTCAAAAGTTCTATTAAGGTAGGCCGGTTAGCTCAGATGGTTAGAGCGTGGTGCTAATAAAGCCAAGGTCATGGGTTCAATCCCCATACTGGCCAGTGAATGTAGCTTATTAAGTCAATGCAGCTGCAGTGTTTATTTCAAAAAGTGAGATTTTATTCTGATTACTTTCACATGTGAAGGGTCCAGTTAATCGATCACTCCTGGTCCACGACAAACTCTGAAATGGTCAAACCTGAATATCTATCCAAAAGTTGTCCAATCATTTACTCTCTGTCCCAAACTGAACTTGCAAAATAAAACGATTATACTAAGCATTTCTACAATTGTCACTTTCTGAACTTGCAAACACTGGTTTCAATTAGGAGATGAACAATGGCACTTGTGAATTGTGAAAGCTTGCTTGTTTGTGATCATGTGGCCTAATGGACAAGGCGTCTGACTTCGGATCAGAAGATTGAGGGTTCGAGTCCCTTCGTGGTTGTAATATCTAGATTCAGTCATTGAACTAATCCTTCCTGACAATTTGACGTCATTCAAAACACCCAATAATCCAATAGAAGACCATTTTCTTTTGTGCAAGAAAAGCAAATATTCCAACAACTAGCTCTTGTGAAATCTGCAGTCTACTTTTCAAGCTATCTCTTCTCCACCAACTCCAAACTAGGATTTGATCAGATCTGATTGACTATCATCAATTGCTCCGATATTTTACCGTTTTTAACAGTACCTTTTTTTTTTTTTTACTTTGCTCGCTTCAAAAGTTCTATTAAGGTAGGCCGGTTAGCTCAGATGGTTAGAGCGTGGTGCTAATAACGCCAAGGTCATGGGTTCAATCCCCATACTGGCCAGTGAATGTAGCTTATTAAGTCAATGCAGCTGCAGTGTTTATTTCAAAAAGTGAGATTTTATTCTGATTACTTTCACATGTGAAGGGTCCAGTTAATCGATCACTCCTGGTCCACGACAAACTCTGAAATGGTCTAACCTGAATATCTATCCAAAAGTTGTCCAATCATTTACTCTCTGTCCCAAACTGAACTTGCAAAATAAAACGATTATACTAAGCATTTCTACAATTGTCACTTTCTGAACTTGCAAACACTGGTTTCAATTAGGAGATGAACAATGGCACTTGTGAATTGTGAAAGCTTTTCTTGTTTGTGACCATGTGGCCTAATGGACAAGGCGTCTGACTTCGGATCAGAAGATTGAGGGTTCGAGTCCCTTCGTGGTTGTAATATCTAGATTCAGTCATTGAACTAATCCTTCCTGACAATTTGAAGTCATTCAAAACACCCAATAATCCAATAGAAGACCATTTTCTTTTGTGAAAGAAAAGCAAATATTCCAACAACTAGCTCTTGTGAAATCTGCAGTCTACTTTTCAAGCTATCTCTTCTCCACCAACTCCAAACTAGGATTTGATCAGATCTGATTGACTATCATCAATTGCTCCGATATTTTACCGTTTTTAACAGTACCTTTTTTTTTTTTTACTTTGCTCGCTTCAAAAGTTCTATTAAGGTAGGCCGGTTAGCTCAGATGGTTAGAGCGTGGTGCTAATAACGCCAAGGTCATGGGTTCAATCCCCATACTGGCCAGTGAATGTAGCTTATTAAGTCAATGCAGCTGCAGTGTTTATTTCAAAAAGTGAGATTTTATTCTGATTACTTTCACATGTGAAGGGTCCAGTTAATCGATCACTCCTGGTCCACGACAAACTCTGAAATGGTCTAACCTGAATATCTATCCAAAAGTTGTCCAATCATTTACTCTCTGTCCCAAACTGAACTTGCAAAATAAAACGATTATACTAAGCATTTCTACAATTGTCACTTTCTGAACTTGCAAACACTGGTTTCAATTAGGAGATGAACAATGGCACTTGTGAATTGTGAAAGCTTGCTTGTTTGTGATCATGTGGCCTAATGGACAAGGCGTCTGACTTCGGATCAGAAGATTGAGGGTTCGAGTCCCTTCGTGGTTGTAATATCTAGATTCAGTCATTGAACTAATCCTTCCTGACAATTTGACGTCATTCAAAACACCCAATAATCCAATAGAAGACCATTTTCTTTTGTGAAAGAAAAGCAAATATTCCAACAACTAGCTCTTGTGAAATCTGCAGTCTACTTTTCAAGCTATCTCTTCTCCACCAACTCCAAACTCGGATTTGATCAGATCTGATTGACTATCATCAATTGCTCCGATATTTTACCGTTTTTAACAGTACCTTTTTTTTTTTTTTACTTTGCTCGCTTCAAAAGTTCTATTAAGGTAGGCCGGTTAGCTCAGATGGTTAGAGAGTGGTGCTAATAACGCCAAGGTCATGGGTTCAATCCCCATACTGGCCAGTGAATGTAGCTTATTAAGTCAATGCAGCTGCAGTGTTTATTTCAAAAAGTGAGATTTTATTCTGATTACTTTCACATGTGAAGGGTCCAGTTAATCGATCACTCCTGGTCCACGACAAACTCTGAAATGGTCTAACCTGAATATCTATCCAAAAGTTGTCCAATCATTTACTCTCTGTCCCAAACTGAACTTGCAAAATAAAACGATTATACTAAGCATTTCTACAATTGTCACTTTCTGAACTTGCAAACACTGGTTTCAATTAGGAGATGAACAATGGCACTTGTGAATTGTGAAAGCTTGCTTGTTTGTGACCATGTGGCCTAATGGACAAGGCGTCTGACTTCGGATCAGAAGATTGAGGGTTCGAGTCCCTTCGTGGTTGTAATATCTAGATTCAGTCATTGAACTAATCCTTCCTGACAATTTGACGTCATTCAAAACACCCAATAATCCAATAGAAGACCATTTTCTTTTGTGAAAGAAAAGCAAATATTCCAACAACTAGCTCTTGTGAAATCTGCAGTCTACTTTTCAAGCTATCTCTTCTCCACCAACTCCAAACTAGGATTTGATCAGATCTGATTGACTATCATCAATTGCTCCGATATTTTACCGTTTTTAAAAGTACCTTTTTTAACTTTGCTCGCTTCAAAAGTTCTACTAAGGTAGGCCGGTTAGCTCAGATGGTTAGAGGGTGGTGCTAATAATGCCAAGGTCAGTGTTTATTTCAAAAAGTGAGATTTTATTCTGATTACTTTCACATGTGAAGGGTCCAGTTAATCGATCACTCCTGGTCCACGACAAACTCTGAAATGGTCTAACCTGAATATCTATCAAAAAGTTGTCCAATCATTTACTCTCTGTCCAAAACTGAACTTACAAAAAAAACGATTATACGAAGCATTTCTACAATTGTCACTTTCTGAACTTGCAAACACTAGTTTCAATTAGGAGATGAACAATGGCACTTGTGAATTGTGAAAGGTAGATTTGTTGTGACCATGTGGCCTAACTCTGAAATGGATAGATATTCAGGTTAGACCATTTCAGAGTTTGTCGTGGACTAGGAGTGATCGATTTACTGGAAACTTCACATGTGCAAGTAATGAGAAAATTCTCACTTTTTGAAATATACACTGCAGCTGCATTGACTTAATAAGCTACATCCACTGGCCAGTATGGGGATTGAACCCATGACCTTGGCATTATTAGCACCACCCTCTAACCATCTGAGCTAACCGGCCTACCTTAGTAAAACTTTTGAAGCGAGCAAAGTTAAAAAAAAAGGTACTGTTAAAAACGGTAAAATATCGGAGCAATTGATGATAGTCAATCAGATCTGATCAAATCCCAGTTTGGAGTTGATGGAGAAGAGATAGCTTGAAAAGTAGACTGCAGATTTCACAAGAGCTAGTTGTTGGAATATTTGCAGAAAATGGTCTGCTTTTAGATTATTGGATGTTTTAAATGACTTGAAATTGGCAGGAAGGATTAGTTCAACGACTGAGGCTAGATATTTCAACCACGAAGGGACTCGAACCCTCAATCTTCTGATCCGAAGTCAGACGCCTTGTCCATTAGGCCACATGGTCACAAACAAGCAAGCTTTCACAATTCACAAGTGCCATTGTTCATCTCCTAATTGAAACCAGTGTTTGCAAGTTCAGAAAGTGACAATTGTAGAAATGCTGAGTATAATCCTTTTTTTTTTTAAAGTTCAATTTGGGACAGAGAGTAAATGATTGGACAACTTTTGGATAGATATTCAGGTTAGACCATTTCATAGTTTGTCGTGGACCAAGAGTGATCGATTAACTGGACCCTTCACATGTGAAAGTAATCGGAATAAAATCTCACTTTTTGAAATAAACACTGCAGCTGCATTGACTTAATAAGTTAGATTCACTGGCCAGTATGGGGATTGAACCCATGACATTAGCATTATTAGCACCACTCTCTAACCATCTGTGCTAACCGGCCTACCTTAGTAGAACTTTTGAAGCGAGCAAAGTTTAAAAAAAGGTACTGATAAAAACGGTAAAATATCGGAGCAATTGCTGATAGTCAATCAGATCTGATCAAATCCTAGTTTGGAGTTGGTGGAGAAGAGATAGCTTGAAAAGTAGACTGCAGATTTCACAAGAGCTAGTTGTTGGAATATTTGCTTTTCTTTCACAAAAGAAAATGGTCTTCTATTGGATTATTGAGTGTTTTGAATGATGTGAAATTGGCAGGAAGGATTAGTTCAATGACTGAATCTAGATATTACAACCACGAAGGGACTCGAACCCTCAATCTTCTGATCCGAAGTCAGACGCCTTGTCCATTAGGCCACATGGTCACAAAAAATCAACCTTTCACAATTCACAAGTGCCATTGTTCATCTCCTAATTGAAACCAGTCTTTGCAAGTTCAGAAAGTGACAATTGTAGAAATGCTTAGTATAATCGGGTTTTTTTTAAAGTTCAGTTTGGGACAGAGAGTAAATGATTGGACAACTTTTGGATAGATATTCAGGTTAGACCATTTCATAGTTTGTCGTGGACCAGGAGTGATCGATTAACTGGACCCTTCACATGTGAAAGTAATCGGAATAAAATCTCACTTTTTGAAATAAACACTGCAGCTGCATTGACTTAATAAGTTAGATTCACTGGCCAGTATGGGGATTGAACCCATGACGTTAGCGTTATTAGCACCACTCTCTAACCATCTGTGCTAACCGGCCTACCTTAGTAGAACTTTTGAAGATGTAATGAAGCGAGCAAAGTTTTAAAAAAAGGTACTGATAAAAACGGTAAAATATCGGAGCAATTGCTGATAGTCAATCAGATCTGATCAAATCCTAGTTTGGAGTTGGTGGAGAAGAGATAGCTTGAAAAGTAGACTGCAGATTTCACAAGAGCTAGTTGTTGGAATATTTGTTTTTCTTTCACAAAAGAAAATGGTCTTCTATTGGATTATTGGGTGTTTTGAATGACATCAAATTGGCAGGAAGGATTAGTTCAATGACTGATGCTAGATATTTCAACCACAAAGGGACTTGAACCCTCAATCTTCTGATCCGAAGTCAGACGCCTTGTCCATTAGGCCACATGGTCAGCCTACGGAGAGCTTCGTTTTTACGTCACGTGATACACGCTGTTCGGTTGCGCTGCTCCAGCAGCCTGCTAGCAAATTAGCTTTCAAGCTAACTCAGCTGAAAAGGATCCAGAAAAGTTACTTTTAAATGTTTTGGAGATCACCGTCGGCGATGAATTAAAGAGGACCATGGGCAGGTAAATAAGATTAAGCTGTTCCTTTAGCCCCCAGTAATGTTACATTAGTAAGTTAACAAATGAATTAAATATAGCTGATGTAATTTAATCATATTATTTCATATTGAAAATAAGTCTTCCTTTTTCTGTACTAATAAAACAATATGGTTTTTAAATGAACAAAAGCATGTTGTGTAGATTGATTGTTAACAATATTAGTGTTCTAATCTTAATAGCTGTGATCATAACAGTTTATATTCTCCTTCTTCCCCTAAACCAGCCCAGATGATGTCCCACTGACCCCAGGTCAGCACCTCCAGGTCCAGCAGCACCGTGCCCCCCCGCTCTGCTGAAATACACAATTAAACATTTTCTATGACGTTTTTTTTGTATTAATACAATTAAACTGAAGACAGTTGAATGACCTAGAGATATCCTATTATTCCACTGCTTATGTACACATGTTGTAAATAATGGTTAAAACCTCAGTAAATGAAATAAACAATGTGTTTAACAATTACAATTGAATATTGTATTTTCATCTTATCACAAAGTAGAGGTAAGAATATATCTGTAATGTTTCCATGTTGTACATGAAAGACTCAACTTGCTGCACGTTAACATGGTTTATTCACCAGTGCTGGCTCACACACGTTATACATGCTTACTGTGTACTTCATCACTGCTAGTGTATCTATATGCTGTGTAGACAGCAGGGGGCGCAGTTATACTGAGAGCACAATACATTCACATGAATATATCACATTGCCCTTTTCTTTTTAATAGCTTTAAACATTTGGCTGTTATACTGCATTTTACGTAACAGTTATCTGGAACTAGTGCAATTCTGCTGTAACCGTAGCTTTAAGACTTTTGCATTCACATGTTCGCTTTGAACACATCCTCCACACCAAATTATGCATACTGAAAATGCATTAAAACTGTTTCCAACATAGATCTCACTTCTTGTCTTAACCAGGACTCAACAGTCTCTTGAAGTTAACAACAGTTGGAAATATACACATTTTTATATACCCAGAGTATCATTCACATGTTTAGCAGTCCATACACTATGTATAGTCCTGTAAATAAGCAGGAGGACGCCTATTGTGTCTCGTGGGATATCTGGGTTTGTTGTGACAGTAGAGTCATCACTGACTGGATCTGGTGGGATGTCAATTAGCTCTCCAGCGATCTTCTTGAAGAATGAACAGTTCCTGACTATGCGATGTCCATCTCTTGCCGCTGTAACCATTGAGCCTTTGACTTTAATCACAGTGTAGGGTTTAGTGTTGTATGGTGTGGTGAGTTTGTTATGCTTGGGCTGGCGATGAATCACAATGTCACCTGGAGTGAAAGTGTGAGATGTAGCATGACGATGAGTGTCTGCATGAGATTTCATCTTGGCTTTAGCCTTCTTGTCCTTAGCTCTCACTTCTGAGTCTGAGCTCTTGTTGGCAGTGTGAGTGAATGAAGGGATCTTTGTGTACACTTTGCGTTGGAATAACAGTTCAGCAGGTGAGCTCTCTGTTGTGCTGTGAGGTATAGATCTGTACTCACGTAGAAATATGTTCAAATGTTGTTTCCAATTATTTCCCTGTGTTTCTGCCACACATATTGCTTTGCCCAGTGTGCGCATGAATCTTTCAGCTGTAGCGTTAGCTTGAGGCCAAAGCGGTGTGATCCGGCGATGATGAAATCCTAGGTAGTCTGCAAACTGAGAGAATTGGCTGCTGTTGAATGGGGGGCCATTATCAGTTTTTACCACTCTGGGGATTCCAAACATAGAGAAAACTTTGTCCATGACTGAAATGATTGTGTTAGCTGAAGTTGATCTAACACTCTCAACAACTGGGTAGCGTGTATAATCGTCTATCAGGACTATACATGCCCTCCAAAAGGAAATGATATAGTTTCCAAACCATACTTTGCCGTACAGCTCAACACATGTCTGGGAGGTTTTGCTTTACGCTGTGTGCGCTCCCGCAAGGTGCATGCACACACGGCATAACACCGCCCCCCCCACCCCCTCCCATGCTTTGGCCATGGGTGACAGCAGTGGGTCAAACTATGCATTGTCTCTCCACCACCTCAAAAACAATACAGTGTTTGCCAAGAAGGTGAGGCTTATTGACAGGGCGAGATATAAATATACTGTTGGTACTTGTCAATGTCTCTAGGTGTGTACATGTAACACTGTAAATACGATGTCCTTTTGTGTTCTGTTGTTTTATGTTCATGTTGTAACCTACTTGCTGCCATGTTGGACAGGTCTCTCTTGAAAAAGAGATCGATGATCTCAATGGGACCACCTGGTTAAATAAAGGTTTAAAGAAAAAAAAAAATGTATTTAAAAACGGTATTGGGACGTTTATTTACCGCGATATTCGGTATATCGTTACATCCCTACTAACTGGTGATATCCAGCTCTCAGGTCAAGTTTAGAGAACACAGTTGCTCCGTTTTAACTCATGTATCACCTCATCCATTGTGGGGGCGATGTGTCTTTCCCTCTCTATGGCTGTGTTAGCCTGACGCATGTCAACACAAATTCTTACTTTGTCGGGGTCTTTAGGCTTGGGCGGTGCAATAATAGGTGATACCGATGGAGTCGGTCCAGTCACCTCCTCGATGATGTCCTCTGCTTCTAGCTTGTGAAGCTCATCCTCAACCTTCTGGCGGATGTGGAATGATACTCGTCGATGTGGTTGACATGTAGGTTTAATGTCAGGATTTATATGAAGCTTTACCTGAACGTCTTTCAGTTGGCCTATTCCCTTCAACAGCTTGGGATTGCTTTCCGCCAGCTCATCTGCGACTGTGAGATTCTGTGGTCTGGATGACACTGCGGTGACAATTTTAATCAGTCCCAGTGTTTTGGATGCCTGGTAGCTTAGAATATTAAATCCATCTCCTTTAATCACAAAGAATGTGCACATTGTGTTTTTCCATCCCTTCTCCACATTGCACCTGAATGATCCACGAACAGGCAATGGGACGTTGGAGCGGAATGGATAAATCTTTGTTGTTGTGGGGCTGAGTTGTGGAAGAGGCACCAGGTCTCTGAAGCTTGATTCACTGACAGTTTGCTGTAGCTCCTGAATCGATTAAAACAAACATGCTATTTTCATTTAGCTTGATATGAGTCTGTGACAGCTCTGAACTATTGTCAGCTTCAACTGTAAAAACATAAGCATCGTCACTGCTGGATGAGTTATGCTCTGTTTTCTCATTTGGTGCAGCCCCTCTTATATGATGGATCTTCTTAGCATGCGTGTTAGCTCTGTGTTATGCCTGTCTTGTGTCACTGTCTTTAGATCTTGAGCGACATTGTTTTGCAAAATGATTTAGTTTACCACAGGCTCTACATTGTTTGCTTTTAGCAGGGCATTCACCATCATGGGGATATTTACCTCCAGTTTCTGCAGCGGTTGCTGGAAAAGCGTTTCTCCGACCATTGACTGCTGCTTGGATGCTTCTCTGCGGTCTTTTGATCCAGCCTGTTGACTGTAGCTGTTGTGCCCTTTTCTATGCCACTTGCTTGAAGTTCGGACAGCTCCATTGTTCTCCCATGGTCTAAAAGTGCAGGCTTAAATCTGGTTCTCTCAGCGCTTTTCTGAGCAGTCTGGATGATGCACAGCTTTGTATGATTTGCGTTGTAATCTCTGCATCCATGCTGGTAAACTCACAGTTCTTAGCTAACATCCTCAACCTTGTGTGATAACTGTCCAAAGTTTCACCTGGATCTTGCTTAGCTTTTCTGAAGATGTACACTTGATATTGGACGTTTTTCTTGGGTGAGAAGTATGTAGATAGCTTCTGCTTAGCGTCTTCATATTTGTCATCTTCTCCTGGTAGTGTGTCGTAGATATCATGCACACGTTCTCCCGCTAAGTGCAGCATTAAAGCCTTTAGCCTGACATCGCCATTTAGGGTCAAAGCAGTGGTGTAGTTTTCAAACCTTTGCATCCATTTCATCCAGCGAGGTCCGACAGAGCCAAGGTCCGTTGGTCTCTGGCTACGGTGGGAGAGAAGCGGTATTCACGGCCATTGCTGCTGCGATGCGCCGACTGCCACGTTTTCGTTTTTAGCTTAGTGTAGTTAGCTTAGCCTCACTCTCCACTTGTCCGTCTTTCTTCCTTTACTTTTCTTTTCCGGAAAACTCAGCGAAGTCCGTGTTTATCCTTCGTGGGTCCTTTTGCTTACTCCTCGTCGCCAATGTAATGTTTCCATGTTGTACATGAAAGACTCAACTTGCTGCACGTTAACAGGGTTTATTCACCAGTGCTGGCTCACACACGTTATACATGCTTACTGTGTACTTCATCACTGCTAGTGTATCTATATGCTGTGTAGACAGCAGGGGCCGCATTTATACTGAGAGCACAATACATTCACATGAATATCACACCATCCTCTCTCTGCAGCTTCATGTCTTCTATTATTATAACTTTCATCATTGAGACAGAGGAAATCAATCATGTTATTTAACATCATCAGCAGTAACACAAATATCAGCAAAAGTGTGTTTATGGAGTTGTTTATTACATTACATTACATTACATTGCATTTAGCTGACACTTTTATCCAAAGCGACTTAGAATAAGTACATACGACCAGGAAGACACAACCCTGAAGAAAACAGAATCATATAAGTACATCAGGTATCATAGAGCCAAACATTTCAAGTGCTACTCAACTGGCTTTAGAGAAGCCAGTCCTTTATTAGTATATAAGTGCCTTGTTAACAGTTCTTTGTTAGTAATTCTATCGCTCGAAGTGAAGTCGAAAGAGATGAGTTTTCAGTCTGCGCCGGAAGATGTGCAGGCTTTCTGCTGTCCTGATGTCAATGGGGAGCTCATTCCACCATTTTGGAGCCAGGATAGCAAACCCACATGTTTTTGCTGATGGGAACTTGGGTCCCCCTCGCAGCGAGGGTGCAGCGAGTCGTTTGGCTGATGCAGAGCGTAGTGCACGTGCTGGGGTGTACAGTTTAACCATGTCCTGGATGTAGGAAGGGCCAGATCCATTCGCAGCATGGTACGCAAGTACCAGTGTCTTGAAGTTTATTTATATTATATGTGCAGCAAGTATATACAGTAGAAGCAGCTGTTTGGGGAATCAGACAGAGTCAAGCTATAATCGTTAAATATCTATTTAAAGAAAGAACACATACAAAATCCAATTCTGAAACTAAGACACAAGTCTGGCAGCTCTGTCCTGATGATCCGCTGGGGTTAGGGGTCCTTCTCCAGCACCTCGGGGGGTCCAGGTGGATGGCAGCTCTGTCCTGATGATCCGC
The DNA here is from genome assembly GCA_902827135.1 of Harpagifer antarcticus. Lineage (NCBI taxonomy): Eukaryota > Metazoa > Chordata > Actinopteri > Perciformes > Harpagiferidae > Harpagifer > Harpagifer antarcticus. Next base: position 1,922,501 of record CADEHL010000037.1, read on the forward strand.
TGTGCATGTTTCAGATTAGGGGTCCTTCTCCAGCAGATCCATTTCTCCAGAATTTTCCTAATTACAGAGAAAAACAAGAGAAAAAGAAAAAAGAGAATTAATCATATTAAACACAGGGTTGCAAAAATGGGGCGAAGCCTGCGAGCTAGTTCAGGCAGTCAACTCGAGCACTTATGCTGCATACATACATAACGCCCCTTGCCACTCTGCAACCAACCAAACAGAGTCTACTTAATATGCCGCTCTATTTAACCTGCCAGATATCTCTCCATGCATTGCTTGCTGCTGCTATTGCCGCAGCTACCTCTACGTCGCTGCTGCTTGCCTGCTGCGTTCATTTGCTATTGCTGCGTTCATTTGCTATTGCTGCGTTCATATTCCTGCTGCTGTGTTTCATGTTGCTGCTGCTTGCCTGCCGGTGCTGTCCTTGCAAATGTCTATTGTAATCTCCGACTCTGGAACCGAATCATCATACGCAAGAAGCCAAAATGCCTCATTCCCGAAACACAGGCTAGCTCAGAGCATGGTTCAGACGCCGCTGGAACATTACAGGAGTATTACATGCGCTGCTATTTAAACGTTTAAAAACATGACAGGCCCCTAGCCTAGTGCTAGGAGGAATTATTCTAGCAACGTTTCTTTATTGATCCGTTAGTTCCTCACGATTATTCTGTCAAGAGTATTAATAACTACTAAAGATTTTTCCCGTTTCTATGCTCTGTAGATGACATGGCAGGGAAAGCAGACATCCCATATGCCTTCTGTGGCATATATATTTTAAGGTTTTACAATCAAATGTGCATTTGGTTGCCATAGTAGCCCACGTTTCTTTGACACCTCGTCAGACGCTTATGCTGGATTCTCTACAACACCTGCAAGCACCCCTTGGTGTCCATCTTTTAACCATTTCCTAGTTGTTAACTTTCCCAGATAAACTTTTCAACAGCTTGGCCTACCTCTTTCAGAACTGGAAGCCCTTCCACACGTCTAGAATTATCGGTATCATTCTCGATAGTGTGCTGATGCAAGCTTCACTGCCACCAGACAAGCTGTCCCGCATCAGAACAGCCATGTTATTTATTTATCGCCTTTCCAAATGTTCAAAGTGCTCTACGTTATACTACATATTAGACTTGTAATACATTCAATACGGATTGCTGCCTTCAATTATGGTCTCCCACTGGTATTCTCTCTAAAAGAGATGTTTTATATTTATAAGGAACAAGCGCTAGCCTTCTGTCCAAACCTTAAGGCACCATACACTGCAAAAATCATCCATCTTATAACAAGAAAAAAAATATGTGATTTGAGTTTATACAGACTTGAAACAAGTGTAATAATCTGCCAGTGCAGTGAGATAATTAGACTTATTAAGAATTCTTAAAATAAGAATAATAATTCTTGAAATAAGAATGCGTGAAATAAGAATAATTCTTGAAATAAGAATTCTTAAAATAAGAATAACAATTCTTGAAATAGGAATGCGTGAAATAAGAATTCTTAAAATATGAATAAGAATTCTGGAAATAAGAAATATATGGATGCTAGAAAAGTGGCAAATGTCCTGAAGTAAGCAGAAAAACACTTATTCCATGCACAGGTATAAGCCAAATATACTCAAAACAAGTTGTCAAATTTTCTTTTACCATTTGTTTATTTCTGAATTCAAGTAGACAGATCTCAAAACAAGAACCTAGCATGCATTTTACAAAACGTATGAATTAATCATGACAATAATTTTAAACTTAAATTATAACATTGAAAACCACTCAACATTACTTTTTGTTAGATAACCAAAAATGAAGAATTATAACTTAAGAGCTTCAATATTACTGTTTTCTCTTATTGTTGAACAAAAATTCTCAAACACTGAATGATAGAAAGTCATGTCTCTTGTGTCCAAAGTATCAATGCAAAAACAGATACTGGTACCAGTATCAATTGTTAACAATAACTAGCCCAACTACCACCTAGCTCACCCACATTGTATATGTCTAAGTGAGCATGAGTTGTGCCCAGCAAATGGGCACAACTCAATATATAGACCTAAAAATGACTCTGGCTTTTTAATTACATTACAAAGAGCAAAGTTGCAATTTTCAGCTGATCATTTGTAAAGTGCAATGATCACATTTGTATTGCTAGTTGCACCTTAAAAACAAAAGGTGGGCATCCTGCTGGCTGAATGTGGGCAATGCCCACAGAGAGGTGGCTATGGTAAGTGACACTTACTTTGAAGGTGCAGCTACCTGCAGTTTGAGGAAAAGAGGGCTGAAAGGAAATGATGGGCTGAATATTGCAACTTTGTTTTTGTACATGAGTTGTTTTCTGGGATGTTATTCTCTCCCAACCTCGACAGACATTGCGGGTGAGCATTGTAGAAACAGGTTGGGAACCTAACTACCACCAAGATCTACTCCCCAATAAAAGCTTTCCACTCAGCCATGGCTTTTTTGTATGAGGCTGTGGCGTCTCGGTCATGGATAGTGTCCTTCAATATTTCTGTTTGAATAACAGAAAGGATGGTTGCAACACACTTCGGATAAGTGAGATGTATTGTGTAGTAATAGGCCATTAGATATAGCAAACCCTCATGCAGGTCTTGCTTGGCAAATGTAGTGATGGGAGTGGTTCCTATGGCGACAAGGCAGTTGGAGTCATCAACAAGTAAGATGGGGCTGGACAGAGATCTCTTCTGGAGGTAGACGGTGGGATCTTCTGTAAGCTAAAGGAGATAGCAAAACTCTGATAAACATCCATAACATTGAACTACTAAAGCAGACCCTCTACTACCATTATGTATATATTGCATCTATGATTGAAGTTATAATGCTTTGCATGTAGTATGTGAATCCAAAGACAGCACCATTTTATGTACTAATGAAAATACAAAAACATGTCTTCCAATAAAATAATGAAAACAAATTGCTTAACCTCCTGCTGAAAGCTGGCTTACATGACCAGCAGTAAAACAGCTCTGCACTGATGTGCCGATTTCTTCCAATGGAGGGAACGGTGCCAACAAGCTCCAAATTGCCACAGTGCTTACGCTTAAAATAAAATTATTTCAACTTTACTATCAATTGCCGCTGAGAGAATGTCCTTTCATGACAAGGCAGCTTAAAAAACATCAACATATCTTGTTAAATGTTGTCCTAATTGTGAAAAGCGACCCCATTATAGACTTACAAAAAGGATAAAGCATGGAAGTAAATGGCTTTATAGACACAAGTAAAAAAAACATCAAGATTTGAATGTGACACAATAGCTCACCTGAAGAACATGTATCAATGCCTCACTGGCATGTCCCAATTTCTTAGGCGGTGCAGCTGGTGAAGGAAAGAGTGTAGGGAGTGCCTTGAACAAGGCAATCGAGAATTCCACTATGAGAAGAGAGAAGAGAAAGCAAACAGGTGGATGGAAAGACAGACACTGTTTTAGCTCACACAATCTGTATTAACATAACTACAGTTTAGACACATAAAACAAAGGATAATGCATATAAAGTCATATAAATATATAACTGACTTAAGGTCAAAGTTATTCCAAGTTTAGGAGACATGCACTGTGAGGTTAATTTTAGGGTGCATCAGGTGACATGCTCCCTGGAGGTAGCCGATGTCTGTTGTTTAGTTGGTTGGTGTTGTGACTTATTAAGCTACTGCTGCAGAGGTTGCATCAGACGCCATTAATGACGCACACATTTGAAGTCCGTCCGTCATTCCACCAATAACTGTTTCAGGAATTGCGATGTCATCTGGGCCAACCCAGTTGGATTTCTCCTAATTCCTTAGTGAAAAGTTGATCTCAGCAAGTTTGTGAATAGGTTTTAAAATACAACTTTTAGCTAGGAACTTAAAGTGTGATAGAGGGATCCTACTTATGGTAAGATAACAAAATAGTGTGAAAATGCCCCCAGAGCATTATCATTTTAGATTTAGTTGGTCAGCCTTGCATCAATGACACACTCCTATTCAGTCATATCTTCACCAACACACTGTCGACACTAAGAGGTGACTTACCACGATCCAGGGTCATAGGTGGTTTCATCGCTTTCTTCAAAACTCCGTAAAACTGCACTTTAGCAACAAAGTCGTCCCATCTCTTCTTTACTTCTGCTATGTATTTGTGGTTGTCTTTATCGAGGATGCGACGCAGCTCAGACATCACCTACAGAGTGAATAAGTATTAAAATCTGGAACTTTTGTTGAAAAGTAAAAATGGGAAGTCGTTTACTAACATTCTGAAGATCCTTGAAGCATGGATAGGCATCCAGGACCTTTGTGTGCCTGTCCTCCACTTTCAGGACATCACTGTCAATGAACAGTCTTCTTGCTTCAAACTCGAGATCAAGGAGTTGAGAGACAGCATCTTTGTTTTGTTTTTTATTCTTGTACATCTCATGCAGAGTCTTAAAATGCCTGGCCTGTGCTTGCAGACTATCCTTGTCCACTAAAATGAAAAATGATTATGTGCACATAAGACTGTCAAAAATGGTCTCCCTTTAGAAGCAGCCCTCTTATGGCTGGGTGATGTCTGTAAAAATATTCAAACAAAACACAAGTAGAAAAGTTTGGAAGACTCAGGACTTACCCTCTTCTTCCTCCCCTGGCTCTTGGTCCTCTGCTGGGTAAAGTGTACCGTGGAGGGCCTTTACCAGCTGCTTTTTGGCTCCCTGGTGTGAGTTGGGAGAACGGATGACCATACTGGATCGCTGGTCCGCGGTGTAATTGGGCAGCCGGCGGCCCGAGCGGGCTACTGTGGAAGCTAATGAAGATATTTTAGATATTTATTTGTCCTTTCAAAAATGCATTTTGTGCCTTACCACAATTGTCAAACAATAAATCAGAAAACGACAACGACATGCTCACATAACTATATATAGCTGCCTTAAAGGTTAAAATGTTCTCTACAAAATGAATGACAGAAAATGACCATAATATCCCTGTCCATTACAAACAACTTTTATGTTGCACATGATGTTATGCATTCAGCAATGTGTGGATATGCCTTTCGAGTAGAGAACCATATAAATGGAAATTAAGTTGCAATTCTACTTACATGTACTTTCATTTTCATCAGAACTGGTAAGAGTCTGATCCAAAATAATTGTTGATCCACCTGCGTCACTTGAGTCAGCATCATAATCTTTTCCTGAGTCACTTGCTGACAAGTCAAGGCAACGCCTCTTCTTTGGACAGCCCCTCTCTTGTGCAGGCCCTTGCCTCTTTTGCGGAGACTTTACGTTTAGAAGCCTCTTTTTAAGTTTATTGTGAATGGTTGTCTGTGGCAAATAACAAAGAATAACTTTATAAGAATTACTTAATCATGTTGATGAAGCCTTGACTTTTTTTTCAAAATGTTAAGAGATGACGGTGAATTCAAATAATTATTAAGTACTTCGCAATCAACAAAGTGCAAGAAATAAACAGCCACACATTTTAATGACTTACATGTTTCACAGCTTCATCTTTGTCTTGTAACATGGGATAATACTCCACTACTTTCTTAGCCATGGCTGTGAGTTCAGGGTTGGAAGGGTACTGAAGCTCTTCTCCTTGTGGACTTGCTCTCAGGATGGCAATCATGCTGGTGAGTGTGTTCCTCACTAGCCTGCAACTCAACTCCTTGGACATTACACATTCCCCCTCTCTGCCTGTGCGAGCCATCTCAAAGTAATGTCTACGAGCTTGTTCCAACTCACTGTCCGTGTAGATCACATACTCTGGTGGACTAGGTAGCTGTAGGGTCATCTTTGGGCGTTTTTTCTCCAAAGGAGTGGATGTTGGGGGGAGACGATGTTTTCTACAAGGTGGAGTTCCTGTTTCAGAAGGGCCATCTTTATCTTTTAAGATAGGATTCTCGTCCTAAAACAGCAGATAATGTCAAACAGTCAAAGTCAAACAATGTCTTGTGCAACTTTGTTTTTAGACCAAAGTAGGTAACCATTTACCTCTGGGCTGATGAAAGACCACACTCTTTTTCTCCTAAGAAAGTGTTCTGGCCCAGGAAAAAGGTCTCTCAAATCATCACGAGTGAGGGAGTACATCAACACCTCATCGATGTTAGCAGCTATTAGGACAGCAGCATCATTACCAACATTTTACAATCCCAAATAATTATTTATTGTTTTGATTCAAACACAAATGACTTACCCTTAAAAATTGACACTGTAACATCATCCAGTTTATCCATTGTCCCATCTATAACCTGGTAGGAAGAAAAAACATTAATTAATTATCATCATTTGATTTCAAACAGCTTTACAAACATGTGATTGAATATTACAGTGAATACAATCATTCCTTGTGGTTTAAGCTCTTAAATGCTTTTCATTTTATGTTTTTATCTGCTACAGAGGCTGAAAAATAATGGTTTTAGTCAGTGTGCGAAATACCCGTCAATATTCGGGGGGTCCCATCTCCCGATTGTTGCGCGACACTGACATAGGAGGTTGCATTGGCTAAAGTTGTTTGGATGCACGTTGTTTTATATTACAGGGTTTCTCAACGGGGGCGTCAGCGCCCCGTGGGGGGCGTTCGTATAACCTAGGGGGGCGCTGGGAACGAACACGGGGCGTCACAACTTTGCTTGTGTAGTGGTCATTATTTTGAACTTTTTAAACTTTCATGGTTTTCAAATATTTTCGGTGCAAAAATAGGATAACTGAAGTAAAAAGCCTATCTTCATATGGGTTTCTTACCCTTCTATCGTCTCATCTACTATCTACTTTATGCTCAGTACCGTCATGATCGCTATAGTAACGCTGATAAACAAATCCACCTCATCGCAGTAGAGTGGTCCTTTCCGAAACTATTTCGCCCTCCCCTGACTTCCACTGGTTGGTTTGCGGGACATGCAAAGCAAGCGGTGGATGGGGCATTACACTAAGCAACATGAATCTCATTCATATTACATAGTAAGGCAACATAAGACGTGAATAAAGCTAACTCTGCTTAGCATGCTAATTGTAAACAATAGAACGTTGCGCATTACATGTAGACCACTGCAACGTCGCTCATTACGTCTGCGAACCGATAAACACTTACTTTCATAAGGTACGCACACCAACCGGCACATACACACTTAACACTGATGTTACAGGCGCTTAACTTGTATAGTAACAAACTTTAATTACTATTTGGCCGCAAACTTAAACGTGCTACTCTCCAACTCAGAACGAAGGGACCTGTATTTCGCACACTGGTTTTAGTGAATTCTGACAAAACAGCTATCTTTCCCTTGCTGTATCTCAATTTGCATATTTCTGACTTACATTTACTGTTTTGAGTGTATAAATGTGTTCCAATCTGAAGCATGAAATATTTGTGTGCACTATAGGCCTACCGGTAGTACCCGCATGGTTCATTATAACGGTCAAATAGTTCAGTGTGAAACGCTGAACACTTTCCACTCTTAGTTACCATTTTGACTGCGTAATGGAAGTCACGATACAAATAAAAAAGTTATACATGTCGTTTTTATTTCATTATTTAATAAACGTACCACTATACTGGTGTAGAAAAGAAGCAACTGACAATTTTAGTGGATTAATTCAGCAGTCTGTAATGATTTGCTAACCCGAACGACAACGTTAGCATCGCTGCTAGCTAGCGAGCTAGCAGCGCTAGCTCGCTAGTAGCGCTAGCTAGCTAACAGACATAATATTCATTGAATTTTTAACCCAGCAATATTGGTACCGTGACAAATGAATGCGCTTTTATTATAATATGAATACACACCTTCTCTCCAATGTGTGACCTTCTTCTCTTCTCTTCTTCTGTGACCTTCTCTTCTTTCTAACTTCGTGAACTGGCTACTTGACAATGATACAGTAGTGGGTTGAACTCCTCCTTCGACAAATAATAATCTGGGTAAATACTAAATAGGGATGATACAATTAACCATTTGAGGATAAAAAGATGACGATAGTGTTTGTAATTGCTAATACATATGCTTTTTCATATCGCAGCACATACTAAAAAGGATATATCAGAGACCCCACCCCCCCATTGTTAATATGGTTTGACCCAACCAACGTGCCAAAGCCCGCCAGTACTGGCGCGGGCTGTGGTTCAACTTTGCCTTTAGCAGATGTTTTGTCTGTCACATCAATCTGTCAGCTTCCATCTCCTCCTCAGTTCAGTAGGTTTTGAGGAACATGGCGTATTGGCGGTGTGTGATTTGCTTTGTCTTTTTTGCGTTAACATTGAAGTCTCTGCTGAGCCATATTAACAAGGCACATGGCCGCAGTCCAGATTTCCGTGTTGTATGTGGAATTAATGGATGTACCGAAGAATACAGAGTTTTCAACTCGTTCTACTACCACATCAGACGTAGACATGCTCTGTATTTTGAAAATGGAAGCCCGCCTTCTGGGTTGATGACAACTGCACCCGAACCATCTAGAGTTGGATTTGAAGATTTTGATATGCCCATTTTTTCTGGTTGTGCCACTGCAACACGAGGGATGCAAAGGACCAACAGTCAAGTCAGCACATGTGTCCCTTCACAGCAGGAGCAACAGCTTGAGGAATTCCCGATTCAACCTCTTGATCAGGTAAGATGCCGTGTTGGGCAAGCTACTTTGAAATGTAGTGAGCTAAGCTACCAGTTACTCTGCCATTATGGAGCTTCACTACACAGAAGCTACCAACCAGTCAAATGTAGCAAGCTAAGTTACTCAAACACCGCAAAAGTAACTCACTACATGTGAAGCTACTTTAATGGTGCCTTCACGTGCTATGGGAATGATGATCCTTTTCATTTGTGAATTGGTAATTACGAGTGCGTTGTGTTCACGTGCTTTTGTTGTCGTAGTGAAATAACCCTAATTTGTGTATGTCATAAAGGGGGGTCTTATATGGGTTTCTTTATTTTTACTCTGGAAATCCTTTAATCTGGACTTTGCTATATAAATACTAATTATTATTATTATTATTACTACACTAGTTGGCTACTTATCTCTACTGTATTCTGTCCAATGAAAACTTAAGCAGTAAAACAATGATTGATTGATGATTTGATCTTCCTCTTGCTTCTCAAAAATAGAGGAGGAGCAACCTCCTCTGCCTCTATGGACCAGCGGGCACTGGTTGAAATAGCAATTTTCACTAGCCAGAACACAGGACCTTCTTCCTGTAATTATGTTCACAGACACTATTTAAAGAAGACATATTGGACAGGGGCTGCTGGTTTAAAAGCCATATCTTACATGATAACATTACTCAAACATACAACACTTGAGTTAATTAGTCTTTCTTCTAATTGTGTAATATTACTATGAATATGTCTCCAGGAAGAAGCTGATACATCTGGCGGAAATCTTTCCAGACGTGCAGTTGCATTTGCCATCAATGTCCGTGAAAAATGCCACCTGTCCCAGGTATTGCATCTATTAGTTGCTTTGTACAAAAGTGTAATAATGAATGTAAGTGTGCCTGTAGTCAAAGGGATTGAAGAGTGGTGATAATCTTTGTATGTCATTTTCAACCTTGTGTTCAGACATGGGGGCACTTTAGTTATGTTAGTTAGCTATGGACACTCGGACTGTAAATGCATACTCTGATGTATTTCATTTTTTTAATTTTCTCTTTCAGAGGAGTGTCAACGATATTGTCTCTGGGGTCCAACAGTATCAAGCGGCTCTTCTGTATACCTTGAGAGACAAAATGAAGAGGGTCTTCGAGAGTCATTCAGGGAGTACGGCGCAGCTCCAAGAGGAAGCATTGGCAACATTTGATCATTTTCAGGATCCTTTCACCCTAATGGCCACCACATACATGCAGGATAGCACCATTCAGAATCTTTTTAACCCAGTGAAACCAGAGGAAATACTTGTGTCTCAAAAAGTTTGTAGAGTTAAAAAGGGAGACTCAAGAGTTCTTGTAATCAAAAACAAAAGTTTTTACTATATACCCCTAATTAATAGTCTACAACAGTTGTTGTCCAACTCCAGAATCTTTGATATGATCAACACTGCACCACAAAGCTGCAACAAAGATGGGTTTTTGTATGACATTGTTGATGGGAGTCTTTTTAAATCTCACCCTCTGTTTTCAATAAAACCTACTGCTTTGCAGCTGATCTTGTACACTGATGAAATAGAGATATGCAACCCCTTGGGGTCACATGCTTCTGTAAACAAATTACTGATGGTTTATTATACTCTAGGAAACATAGACCCCAAGTTTAGATCGAAGCTTGCAGCAATTAGACTCCTTGCTATAGCAAAAGCTAATGATATTGACCAGTGTGGTGTTGATGTTGTATTAGAAAGAATTGATAAAGACTTAAAATTGCTGTACAATGGTGTCAAAATACAAACACAGAATGGTGAAATGGGTTTATTTGGTGCTTTAATTTCACTATGTGGTGACACACTTGCGCAACATGAGCTCGCTGGCTTTAAGGAAGGAGTTGGTTTTGCATATAGCAAGTGCAGGCACTGTGAATGTACCTTTGAGGACATGCAAGTCAATTTTGACGAACAAAGTTTCACTAAAAGGACAGTGGAAAAGCACATTAGACAGTGCATTGAAATAGAAAGGGCCAGCACAGAGTTCTTGAAATCTGCCCTTAAAACCACCTACGGAATAAACAGAAAAAGCAAGCTGGTTGAATTTCCAGCCTTTGACCTCATTCAGCAAACTCCACAGGACATAATGCACATAATTCTTGAGGGTGTTGCACCCATGGAAATTAAGTGTGTGTTAAAATACCTTATTCTGTCAGGACAAATGGAGTTGGATATTTTCAATTCAGCCATGCAGAGTTTTCCTTTTTCATCTATTGATGTACGAGACAAGCCCTGTCCTGTCAGTGTCAATACCTTGTCATCTAATGATAACAAACTTAAACAGTCTTCTGGGCAAATGCTGATATTGTTAAAGATCATGCCTTTTCTGTTGAACAATATGAAGGGAAATATTTACGTTAAGTTTATTTTGGAATTAATTGAGATAGTTCGAATAGTTTTTGCGCCGGTCATATCTCTGCTGTCACAAACGAGCTGAGGACCAAAATGCAGAACACGGGAAACCAGAGATAGTCGGTAACCAGCTTTATTAGAGGCAATAGGCTGGTAGGAGACAACACGGCAGATAGTAGGCAAAGGGCTGGTCGGGGACAGGCGAGGGTTCCAGGAGACAGCAGGACGGGAGTCGTAGGCACAGAACGGGTCAGGAAGCAGGCGAGGCAGGCTGGTCAGGGACAGGCAGGGTCGAAACCGGGAGAGCAATCTGAGGAGTAGTGCGGGAAAGACAAGCATGCTGCGAAGTACGATCTGGCACTGAGGTGAAGGTGAAGTGGGCCTAAATACTAATGGAGCTGATGGGTGTAACAGAGTGAGAGAGAGAGAGACAGGGTGTGACTACCAGGTGACTACGGAATGATAATGCAGAAAATAGGTGAGTGAGAAAGCAGACTGTGACAGAACCCCCCCCTTAATGGACGGCTCCAGACGTCTAAACAATACTAAAAAAAGGTGGAGGTATGGAAGGTGGAGGTATGGGAAAGGTTAGTACTCGTCTGAGACTGCTCTCTCGGCCTCTCCCTCCTGGAAATCCTCGTCCTCCTCGCCCGATGACGACTCCCCCTCCTCCTCGACGAAGCCTCTGGTCCGTAGCGGACGAGTACTCCCTGGCTTAACGCCTGGTCGAGCGTGGGTCCTAGACGGCTGCTCCGGGTAACGCAGGTGGAAGTCTCGGATGAGCTGAGGGTTGAGGATATGACGAGCCGGAACCCACTGCCTCTCCTCAGGACCATAGCCCTCCCAGTCCACCAAATATTGAACCCCCCTTCCTCTGAGACGGGAACGGAGTAAACGACGAAGGGTGTAGGTAGGGCCCCCCATCGATCATCCTAGGGGGTGGTGGTGGAGGGGCGGCGGAAACCATAGGGCTCTCCCGGACAGGTTTAATCCTAGAGACGTGGAAGGTGGGATGGATTTTCATGTTCCGGGGCAAACTCAGTCGAACTGCTGCAGGATTAATGACCTTGACAATCTCGAAGGGTCCAATAAACCTGGGCGCTAACTTTTTAGACTCCATCCGAAGGGGAATGTTCTGGGTGGAAAGCCACACCCTCTGGCCTACCTGGTACACAGGTGCCTTGGTTCGTCGGCGGTTCGCTGATGTGGCGTACCGGTTAGCAGACTGAAGCAGAGTCTTACGAGCCTGCCTCCAAGTCCTCCGACAACGTCGGATGAAAGCCTGGACAGACGGACAGGTAACCTCCTTCTCCAATGCAGAGAACAATGGGGGTTGAAAACCGTATGCACACTCAAAAGGGGAAAAACCAGTAGCGGAACTGATGAGGGTGTTGTGGGCATACTCCACCCACAGGAGTTGTTTTGACCAGGTCGTGGGATGATCGGAAGCCATGCAGCGGAGAGTGGTCTCCATCTCCTGATTCTTCCGTTCAGTCTGGCCATTGGCCTGTGGGTGGAAACCGGAGGTGAGACTAACCGTCGCCCCGATCAGTTCACAAAACTCCCTCCAAAACACAGAGGTGAATTGGGGCCCCCGGTCGGAAACCACATCAGTCGCCAGTCCGTGAATGCGAAACACGTGGAGCAGAATCAGTTCTGCCGTCTCCTTAGCTGACGGGATCTTAGGCAGGGGTATGAAATGAGCCATCTTACTAAACCGATCTACCACCGTCAAGATGGCAGTATGTCCGTGGGACGGTGGTAGACCAGTCACAAAGTCCAATGAAATATGTGACCAAGGGCGACGTGGGACCGGTAATGGATGAAGGAGGCCAGCTGGCGCTTGGTGAGATGGTTTGTGCCGATTGCACACAGGACAGGCGTTCACAAACTCCCGGGTGTCAGCCTCCAGCGTGGCCCACCAGAACCGTTGTAGGACCATCCCCTTGGTACGTTGAATTCCAGGGTGGCAGGAAAGTCTGGAGCTATGAGCCCACTGAAGCACCTCAGCCCTCAAAACCTGAGGCACAAACAAGCGGTTAAGAGGACAAGAACTAGGACCGGGTTGGTCCACCAAAGCGGTCTTAACCCTCTCCTCAATCTCCCAAGCGAGGACGCCGATCACTCGAGGAGCAGGAAGAATAGTGTCCGGAATACCCCGGGTGTCTCCCTCCCTCCCGAACTGCCGGGACAAAGCGTCGGCCTTCACGTTGCGGGAGCCCGGGCGGTAGGAGAGAAAAAAATTAAACCGGGTGAAAAATAACGACCACCTGGCTTGCCGAGAATTCAGTCTCTGTGCCGACCTGATGTATTCCAGGTTCTTATGGTCAGTCCATACCTGAAATGGTTGTTCTGTCCCCTCAAGCCAGTGTCGCCACTCCTCCAACGCCAACTTGACTGCTAGAAGCTCTCGATTCCCCACGTCATAGTTTCTCTCCGCCGGACTCAATCTCCTCGAAAAGAAAGCACAGGGGTGGAGCTTCTGGTTCTCACCAGAACGTTGCGACAGGATGGCCCCCACCCCTACGTCAGAAGCATCCACCTCCACCACCAACTGACCAGCGGTGTCTGGTACTTGAAGGATAGGAGCTGACGTAAACCGGCCCTTGAGGTCCTGAAAAGCCTCCTCGGCTGCAGGGGACCATCGGAACGTCACCTTGGATGAGGTCAGGGCGGTGAGCGGGGCGGCCACGGTGCTGTAGCCACGGATGAACCGTCTGTAAAAGTTGGCGAATCCCAGGAAACGCTGCAGCTCCTTCCGGGAATCAGGGACCCGCCACGAGGTAACTGCTGAAACCTTAGAAGGATCCATCTCCACACTTCCTTGACCCACGATGTAGCCAAGAAAGGCGACCGAAGAAGTGTGAAACTCGCACTTCTCCGTCTTGACGAACAGTGAGTTCTCCAGAAGTCTCTGGAGGACTGTCTGGACATGATGGACGTGCTCCTTGAGGTTCTTAGAAAAAATCAAGATGTCGTCCAGATAGACAAAAACATAACGATCCAACATGTCTCGGAGTACGTCGTTCACCAACGCCTGGAAAACTGCAGGGGCGTTGGTAAGTCCAAATGGCATCACCAGGTACTCGTAATGTCCCGAAGAGGTGTTGAAGGCGGTCTTCCATTCGTCCCCCTCCCGGATTCGTACCAGGTGATAAGCGTTTCGTAGATCCAGCTTAGTGAAGATTGTAGCCCCCTGTAGTAACTCAAATGCTGACGAGATGAGTGGCAAGGGATAACGATTCTTCACCGTGACGTCGTTCAGACCCCGATAGTCAATGCAGGGTCTCAGGGTCTTGTCCTTCTTCGCCACAAAAAAAAAACCCTGCTCCGGCGGGTGATGTGGAAGGACGAATAATTCCCGCAGCCAGAGAGTCATTGACGTAGGTCTCCATGGCCTTCCTCTCCGGTGCCGAAAGCGAGTACAACCGGGCCTTGGGTGGGACTGCGCCTGGATGTAGCTCAATGGCGCAGTCATAGGGCCGATGAGGTGGGAGAGATGTCGCCTTAGCCTTGCTAAACACCTCCTTAAAGTCCAAATACTCCGCCGGAACCCCTGTGACATCCGGAACCAGGTTCATATCCACAGATAGTTGAGGTGCGGCGGCCTGCTTGAGACAAACCTGATGACAGGAAGAACTCCAACCTAGGATGGACCCAGTTGCCCAGTCAATGTTCGGGTTGTGGCGGCGGAGCCACGGATAACCCAAAATCAGAGGGATTTGGGGGGACCGTAGCACATGAAACCGGATTGTCTCATGGTGGTTCCCCGACATGAGCATACGGACCGGTGTCGTCTGGTGTGTCACTGTTCCCAGCAGGTGACCATCCAAAGCATTAGCCGGTACCGGCTGGAGCAGCCGAACCTGTTGGATGCCCAGCTGTCGTGCGAGCTCCTCGTCAATGATGCTAACATCTGATCCGGAGTCGATAAAAACAGCCAGAGCCTGAGATTTGCCTGTCAGGAGGAGTCGAGCATGGCACAAGGGTCTTAGATTGGGGATCAGCTCAGAGGTTTGGCCCACCAGTATACTCCCCATTACTGATGAGCTCTGTCTTTTACCTCTTCGACGTACTTCCCTCTCCTCAGAGGTAAGACTGGTACGACCCACTTGCATGGGCTCGACCTCGTACCGTGAGTCAGAGTAGGAGTGGGAACTCTCCGCCGAACCCGGAAGTCGAAATCTCCCGGAAACCGGAAGTTGTTGTCGCGAGCAGCGGCCCGCCGCTCGCGTCTGTTGCTCTCCTCTCCGAGTCTGGATTCGTCCGTCAATCCGAGAGGTGAGCTCTATCAACCCATCCAAGGAAGCAGGGAGATCATAGGAAACCAGCTCATCTCTCATATAATCCGCTAATCCTCTCAGATATGCGTCACACTGCGCCGGCTCATTCCAGCTGCTGCGACGGCTGCTGGTGCGGAAGTCAATAGCGTAATCCACCACCGTGCCGGAACCCTGGCACAAACTCAGCAGGCCTCCAGCAGCGTCGGGACCCAGACGAACGGGACCGAACACCTTCCGCATCTCCGCGGAAAAGGCAGCAAACGAGGCGCAGGCTGGTGTCTGCTGCTCCCACTCGGCAGTTCCCCATAAACGTGCTCTCCCCGTCAGATGATTAACGGTGAAAGCTACCCGAGCCGCCGAGGAGGCGAAGGTGTGTGGCTGCAGTGAAAACAATATGGAACAGTTTGTGAGAAAAGGACTGCATCCCTCCGGCTCACCAGCGTAGCGTTCCGGCGTTCCCACACGAGGCTCCGGAGCGTATCCCGTCGACCCAGGGGCTGGAGCGAGCATCGGAGCTGCGGGCGGAGGGACGGTAGCAGCCATGGTAGCGGCTAGCTGTTGTACGGTGGCGGCCATCTGTTGCATCTGGGAGGTAAGGTGAGCCAGCGTTTGTCCCTGGGTTGAGGTTGCCTGGTGGGTCTCGATAGCTAAGGTAGCTACTGTGACCTCCTGTCTTTGGATGGCATCCTCAACCCTCTCAAAGCGGTCTCTAGGAGACCCGGTGTTTGCTTGGTCCATTTCTGGCCAGATCGTTCTGTCACAAACGAGCTGAGGACCAAAATGCAGAACACGGGAAACCAGAGATAGTCGGTAACCAGCTTTATTAGAGGCAATAGGCTGGTAGGAGACAACACGGCAGATAGTAGGCAAAGGGCTGGTCGGGGACAGGCGAGGGTTCCAGGAGACAGCAGGACGGGAGTCGTAGGCACAGAACGGGTCAGGAAGCAGGCGAGGCAGGCTGGTCAGGGACAGGCAGGGTCGAAACCGGGAGAGCAATCTGAGGAGTAGTGCGGGAAAGACAAGCATGCTGCGAAGTACGATCTGGCACTGAGGTGAAGGTGAAGTGGGCCTAAATACTAATGGAGCTGATGGGTGTAACAGAGTGAGAGAGAGAGAGACAGGGTGTGACTACCAGGTGACTACGGAATGATAATGCAGAAAATAGGTGAGTGAGAAAGCAGACTGTGACATCTGCAAACTGTATTAAGACTTAAACAAATGATTGAGCAGCATCTAAAACAGTTTAAGCAACTTTTTCCTGACAAAAATGTAACGCCTAAGCAACATTACATGTTGCATCTCCCTACCCAAATTCTTTCTCTGGGTCCTTTGACAAGGCATATGTGCATGAGATTTGAGTCAAAGCACTGTTTTTTTAAACAGTGGTCATCTAAATTGAACTTCAAAAATGTATGTAAATCGTTGGTGAACCATAACCAGCTTCTCGAATGCTGTCAAAATGAAATGGGCATTGAGCATCCAATATTTTTGCATGAGAAAGAATTGGGCCCCGTCTCAGAATTGACAAATAAAGAGTACATCACAGCAAAGATTAGAGATTTCTTGGGGATTGATGGCATACAACATGCAGTCTCAGTCAAGTGGCTTATTCTTAATGGTAACAAGTACATCAGCGGAAAGTCTCTGATAATAACTAATGCAAATGATACAGTACCTATCTTTGGACTTATAAAAAACATTTATGTCGTAGATTCTTCATTGTATTGCTTTGAACATCAGCTTTATGAAACTGTCTGTTTTAACAAAGATTTATTAGCATATGAAGTCACTGTACCCAATCTTGCCCAAGCAACAGAGGTGATGGATGCAGAAAAGCTTGTTGACTATACATCCTATTATTCGATGAGTTTTGAAAACAGTGTGTATATTTTGATCAAATATAACCTTAGGGATGTCATTGCACTTAAAACCTAAATATGATGATCATTGAATGAGCATTGGAAGGTTATACCTGTGTATGCAACATGATAATTTGAGTGAGGAAGTGTTTTTTTTTTTTTAAATGTCTTTTTTACTATTTTATTATTGTTATCCGTCATAGAGTACGGTTACCCTTTTTTTGTCTAATCCAACAAAGAGTTCTGCCAAATACGGATTTATTTGTGTCGTTGTATTGACTGTTTATTTACAAACATGTGTTGGGAGAAAAAACATTATAAAGTAATGCACTGCTGTAACATTATTTTTCCTGCAT
This sequence comes from Harpagifer antarcticus, assembly GCA_902827135.1. Lineage (NCBI taxonomy): Eukaryota > Metazoa > Chordata > Actinopteri > Perciformes > Harpagiferidae > Harpagifer > Harpagifer antarcticus. The sequence goes on from CADEHL010000037.1 coordinate 1,939,929, forward strand.
AATAGTATAGTCAGGGAATTTTGATTTAGGAAAGTATGATTATTATTATTTCTACTTTTGTTCTCCTTGAAATGAAAGTTCATTGAATGAGCATTGTAAGGATGTGTATATGAAGAGCTGATACAGGTGATAGGGATTACAGTTAGATTATCTCAATGTGATTGACAATGCAATATAGGGTTGAAATTTGATAGAACCATGATACAATGTCATAAATAAAAGTTTCAGTCTGACAGTGTTTTTTTCTGAGACACATTTTTGTAGCAATGATATTTGCTAGGCAGAATCATTTACTAAGAAATAATTACTAAATTGAGCTATTGTGATACATTGAATTTCGATATATTGCCCCATTCCAAGTTGATATTTTTGATTTGTTATTGTTTTGGGAATTAATGTTGTGATTTAACATCTGACATAAATATGAATCTGACTTAAATGGATCCCATGTGATTCTTAAAATAAGTTGTAACATGTCTTGAAACAAGTTCTTACAGCTAAAAAAACAAACAAATTGATATGAGGCAGTGACCCAAACCTGTGTCTCTGACAGTAATTTATCTTAATTTGTTTGTAAAATACCTTATTTCAAGATTTGCTGACCAAATAAGAATTCAGAAGTCTAATGTTCTTAAAAGAAGATTCATCATCTTACACAAGCAGCTCTTGCATAGTACATTATTCTCAAAACAAGTCCAGTAAGATTTTATGGCTTGATATAAGATGGCAACTCTTGGCAAGATCAGTAATTTTTGCAGTGTAGTCTTAGGTCACGTTCACACCTGCTTGGTTAGTACTATTGAATCGGTCCCTGTAGCGTTAACCCCTTGATACGGTTTGTTGGATTGGTGTGGAAGCAGTCCGATACCTCTGCTCCGCCGAAAAGAGGTGGTCTCGGGTCGCTCGCTAGTAAACTGGAGAGGTTCATTGCTGGTGTGACGTAGTCCGCATCAAAACATGGGAAACAACTATGTGCGCGTCATCGTCTTGTTTTGCTATCTATGCTGTGTGCAACATCCAGTAACCTATAGGGTCATGCATTCATTCTGGTGACTGCTTACCTCACTGGCCCCCTGTGTACAGAAAAAAGGCAGTGGTACAATCTCATCAGAGCCATCTGTCATCGGTGAAACCTCCTCACTGCATAACGTCTCATTATGTGTTATAATGTTTTTAATGCACACTCTCCAGATTAACAGCAGCATGAAAATAACCTGCCAATGCTCCATGCAGGTTATTGTAGAAATTGCTGGGATCTGCATTTTATCCGCTTAATGTCACGCCATTGTAAAAAAAAAAAATCTCCGTACAATGACTTTAGTTTACAGTTCATAGTCTGTTTGACGTCGCCTGGGTGACCGCAAACCCAACCTTCTGCAAATGAAACGATGTAATACACTTGCGTCTGGTGTAAAGACGCAGACTATTCGGCATGAATGCAATCTTAGAGATGGTTATTGCTCTGATCTTGGTCCTTAGCCCCTCTGCGACGAGTGGAATGTTATGTTCCTTCTTTTATAATGACCTTGTGGTGTCTTCAGATCCTCTCTAGTTACTTACAGATGCTGTGCCTTCTGCTGGTTCGGGGGATTTCACAATGAGTGGTTTGCCCCACCAGCTTGCCATGCCCTTCGTTCAACCAAATGACTCTGGATCTACACGTCAATCCCCTCAAGGATTTCCCATATTCAGCCTCCAACCAAGAGCATGATTCAAAGCATACAATTCAGCTTGGTACTTTATCTTCTTTTGTCCCAACCTCCTCTGTGTACTTATGCAATAGATATAATAGTTGTTCATGCATTCATTGTATTTTCATTCAAATCCTGCAATCTTCAAGTGCTAAGTATTAAGCCACGCTAGAGTTCATTCATTTGCTCCTCAAGGGCCTTAAGAAGGCACGTCCTCCACGCAATGATAAAGACTGCCTCTTAACTTCACACCCGTGCAAAGGTTAATGTATAAGTTCAGGCAAAGGGGTTTCACTATACATTGATAAATGTCAGATGCAGTTGTTACAGCTTTCTATTGGTTTCTCAGGTGGCGAATATACACAGACCTCTCACCTTTTAATCCTCAGCATAATCTCACCCTTACTGAATTAACTTTGGAGATCAAATATACACACGGTTTTGAAACATTCAATGTCTGACAGTTCTGTTTGGGGAGTCAAGGAACCCTGAATAATTATTGCTAAAACTAACACGGTTTTCTTTATCCTTTATATTCCATGCTGAACTTCTCGCATCATTGCCCTCTGACACATGGGTCGGCACCCATGTTTATTCGATGGCTGCAAACCCAACGACGAGGGTTCTCCTCCAAGTGCAGCTCTATATCCACCTACCTCAACCCTGAGTATCCTGTGCCGTCGGTCGTCTTCTGCCCACCAGCGCTATATCATGCCTCACAGGAATGAGATCCTTTCAGCACAAACAACCATGAACTCTTGCACTACTCGATGATGAGTAAACATTCAAAGATGTATATCTGTAGAATTCTGTTATTGCATACCAGGTGGTTGCTGGGTTAGATTATATTTATTTCATTATAGTATATTCCCCTCATAGCTGCATGCTTGGGGGGGGGAAAGCTCATTGTCGCTGCCTCAAAGCTGTGTGGGGGGGGGGGGGGGGATCGGCACTGGTCACTTCCAGGCCTACACATAGCAGTCTCTCTAGGTAGTATATTCCCCTCAAAGCCGCGGTGCTTAAGGGGGATGGCTTTTCGGGCTGTTCCCAGGCCTTCACATAGCAGTCACTAGGTAGTATATTCTTCTTAAAGCCGCAGTGCTTAAGGGGGATGGCTTTTCGGGCTGTTCCCGGGCCTTCACATAGCAGTCACTAGGTAGTATATTCCCCTCAAAGCCGCAGTGCTTAAGGGGGATGGCTTTTCGGGCTGTTCCCGGGCCTTCACATAGCAGTCACTAGGTAGTATATTCCCCTCAAAGCCGTGGTGCTTAAGGGGGATGGCTTTTCGGGCTGTTCCCGGGCCTTCACATAGCAGTTTCACTAGGTAGTATATTCCTCTCAAAGCCGCTGTGCTCTGGGAAGAATCGGCTCTGGGCTATTCCTCAGGCCTACACATAGCAGTCTCACTTATTAGTATATTCCCCTTAAAGCCACTGTGCTTAGGGGGAATGGCCACATGGCAGCTCGCCAGGCCCTCTACTTATCAGATTTACATCACCAGCGTCAGGCTCGGGCTACGCAGTTTTGGGGGATAGTATCTAATCTCCATGGAGTTTTGGGGGTTAGTTATTTGATCATCACTCATCGTGCTATGTATATCTATGGAGTGATGACGCCCGAGCCTAGTCGCCAAACTTAACTATATGCTACTTCTAATGAACATTTTAAAGAAACACGTGAGTTGTCTGACTGAAATGGGGCGAAGCCTGCGAGCTAGTTCAGGCAGTCAACTCGATCACTTATGCTGCATTCATACATAACGCCCCTTGCCACTCTGAAACCAACCAAACAGAGTCTCCTTAATATGCCGCTCTATTTAACCTGCCAGATCTCTCTCCATGCATTGCTTGCTGCTGCTATTGCCGCAGCTACCTCTACGTCGCTGCTGCTTGCCTGCCCCACCACCACCCCAGCTTCCACCTGTAGGCTCGGGGGGTTAGTTATTCGATCATCACTCATCGTGCTATGTATATCTATGGAGTGATGATGCCCGAGCCTAGTCGCCAAATGTAACTATATGCTGCTTCTAATAAACATGTTAAAGAAACACGTGAGTTGTCTGACTGAAGTATTATTACAAAATGGAACTCTAAGCATTTCAGACAAACAATCCCTAAAGGATCATTTAAAAGGATGTACTGTTCTGGTTTTTTAAAAACTAAAGAGATTAAATGACAGTCACAGCTTGCATCCCTTTGACAGCACAAACTAACATCAAGCTAAAGGCTGCTGTCTATTTATCTTATTATTATGGGATTAGGATACATTAAATACACTTTAACTTAAATAAAACCGTACCTCAAAGCAGCATGAGCTGAATAAAAAGGTTGTAATGTTGTCCCAAAGTTGAATAAACAGTAAAACATTGGAACACGTCAGAGACATAAATAAAGCTAACAGCAGCTACACGTCAGGGTAGAATTTTATAAATCCCACCGTACTGTAGGCTATACAGGTCTAAATGTTTTCACTTTAGTCTATTTATGTAATATAAAGTATAACTTATCTATAACAAGAGCCAAGATCTCTGTATGACTTTAGTAAACTTCTGAATTGAATTAAATGATATTGCGACAGAAAAACGTTTCAGTTCACATCACGCTCTGCCGCTCTGAACACCTGAACGGCCCGTTCTAACCGCTGTTCACCAGCGGTGCAGTCTGTGCCACAGTGACTCCACACAGTTAACGAACGCACCGTAAATAATGTAGCTGACCCTCATCCCGGAGCAGCAGAGTTCAGCCGACAGCCAGGAAGAAGACGAGCGAGCACATAGCTCGCGCTTCATATATAAAAAAAATAACACCATGCGCGTCATGATGGCACATAACAGCTCGCGGCCGCAGATTATTTCGGCGATTAGATAAAATGTAAATTATATTTGACGCAACTTTAGTTACATTTCCATGACTTTTCCAAAACTTTGGGAAACATATTGTTTTCCATAACTTTTCCAGGGCCTGGAATTTGCATTTTGAATTTCCATGACTTTTCTAGGTTTTCAATGACCGTACGAACCCTGCCAGGAAGTTGGCCATTTTGAATAATGTGCATTTTTCATGCATTTTAAGCACATTTTCTGCCAACTCCTCCTAGGGAAATGATCGGAAAAATTCTAATCCAGGACAAGTTCAGCCCTTATCCAATGTCATGCTAAATTGCGACGGAATAGTCGATCGCTCAAACGAAGAGCTCGTAGGCTAACTGAAAATGGACCATTTTTTACCATTTCTATGTCAGAAAAGTTACTGAGACCTGCCTGGCGCATCAACTCTCTCACACACACACACACACACACACACACACACCCACAAACACACACAAACACTTCATCTGTCTTTAATGCTTATAAATAGCCTAACATCCAGGGGAGATGTGATTAGTGAGTAAACAAACGGTAAAGGGCAGAAATTCTGATGCACATTTGATCATCTTAAATAACTTATAATCACAACGGGAACAGTTTGCAGAGCTGTGCTTCGTTGACAGAGGTCCAGCCATGCGTCACACCTCTTTTAAACATCACTGTTGGCTGAAATCATCTCAGGAGAATACCTCAGTGTACCCTCGGTTATAGCTAGAGACACTCTTCTCTCCTCTAAATCAGTGTATCCTCGGTTACTACTACTCCAGACAGCCTCCTCGATAATCGATCCTCGACGAGCCTTTAGAGAAATTTGTTTTCCTTCGAGACGGCGTCCGTTTCCGGGTTGCTGCCGGAGGACCTGGGAGTCTGGGACGCGAAAATTATAGAAATGAGAAACGGCTCATTTCCCAGGACTCGCGCGCGTCTGCTTGACTCCGGGACGATCGGCTGCCCTCCCCGACAGGCGCACGGACGCGAGGGCCCGCTCCTCACTGCGCGCACTTCTGTGACCGCAGTTTTAATTGGATATTATTAGACGTCTAAAAGGACAACATAGGTTGTTTGTTTTACTGTAATTGCAATGCTAATACCAATTTAGCATAGTGGTAGCACTAACTGCTAACAATGTTTTGATACACGGGCTGTTTCTCAATGTCGAGTAAACCTGCTGCAGAGCCACTATTTCAAGTATACTACGTCATCTTCGAGTCGCGCTGAAGGACTGTTTAAATGCATGTTAAATGCCCAGGATTCGGTGAAGTAGTATACTTGAAATAGTGGCTCTGCAGCGGGTATACTCGACATTGAGAAAGGGCCTCAGAGTCTGGCTGTTAGTGCTTGCTAGCATGTTCAATATTATGGGCTAAATTGTACATGCTAGTGTGATAAGGCCTACATAACAATTATTTGACATGCTTAATTTTATTCTGTTATCTATTTGTCGTTTAAGGGACACAAGTATATCTGCAGCCCAGATTATTGAAGATTTAGCAGATCCCATAGACCACAACACTGTCAGCAGATTCAACATAACTCGCTCAAATGTTTGTAATGGAGCTGTCAGAGGGTTCAGACCTTCAACCTCCTGTGAAAAGTCTGACTTGCTTGTGAGGTTCATGGATGATGCAGGCTCTGTGGAAGAAGTGGACCAAGGCGAGAATTTCTGACACTCCTCATGAGCTTTTTGCAGTCTCGACCTATTTTTGAGGGACCTCCACAGAGTTGGTACTTGGTGTACAATGCTGCAGGTTTGTTGTCTGACCAGCCCTGGCATAGTTGGATTTAATCATGATTATTTTCCATAGATCATGTGACAGAGCTCAAGTACAGTGGGGCAAAAAAGTATTTAGTCAGCCACAAGTTCTCCCACTTAAAAAGATGAGAGAGGCCTGTAATTTTCATCCTAGGTATACCTCAACTATGAGAGACAAAATGAGAAGAAAAAAAATCCAGAAAATCACATTGTCTGATTGTTAAAGAATTTATTTGCAAATTATGGTGGAAAATAAGTATTTGTTCAATAACAAAAGTTCATCTCAATACTTTGTTATATACCCTTTGTTGGCAATGACAGAGGTCAAACGTTTTCTGTAAGTCTTCACAAGGTTTTCACACACTGTTGCTGGTATTTTGGCCAATTCTTCCATGCAGATCTCCTCTAGAGCAGTGATGTTTTGGGGCTGTCGCTGGGCAACACGGACTTTCAACTCCCTCCAAAGATTTTCTATGGGGTTGAGATCTGGAGACTGGCTAGGCCACTCCAGGACCTTGAAATGCTTCTTACGAAGCCACTCCTTCGTTGCCCGGGCGGTGTGTTTGGGATCATTGTCATGTTGAAAGACCCAGCCACGTTTCATCTTCAATGCCCTTGCTGATGGAAGGAGGTTGTCACTCAAAATCTCACGATACATGGCCCCATTCATTCTTTCCTTTACACGGATCAGTCGTCCTGGTCCCTTTGCAGAAAAACAGCCCCAAAGCATGATGTTTCCACCCCCATGTTTCACAGTAGGTATGGTGTTCTTTGGACTCAGCATTCTTTTTCCTCCAAACACGTCTAGTTGAGTTTTTACCAAAAAGTTCTATATTGGTTTCATCTGACCATATGACATTCTCCCAATCCTCTTCTGGATCATTTAAATGCTCTCTAGCAAACTTCAGACGGGCCTGGACATGTACTGGCTTAAGCAGGGGGACACGCCTGGCACTGCAGGATGTGAGTCCCTGGCGGCGTAGTGTGTTACTGATGTTAGCCTTTGTTACTTTGGTCCCAGCTCTCTGCAGGTCATTGACTAGGTCCCCCCGTGTGGTTCTGGGATTTTTGCTCACCGTTCTTGTGATCACTTTGACCCCACGGGGTGAGATCTTGCGTGGAGCCCCAGATCGAGGTAGATTATCAGTGGTCTTGTATGTCTTCCATTTTCTAATAATTGCTCCCACAGTTGATTTCTTCACACCAAGCTGCTTACCTATTGCAGATTCAGTCTTCCCAGCCTGGTGCAGGTCTACACTTTTGTTTCTGGTGTCCTTTGACAGCTCTTTGGTCTTGGCCATAGTGGAGTTTGGAGTGTGACTGTTTGAGGTTGTGGACAGGTGTCTTTTATACTGATAACGAGTTCAAACAGGTTCCATTAATACAGTTAACGAGTGGAGGACAGAGGAGGCTCTTAAAGAAGAAGTTACAGGTCTGTGAGAGCCAGACATCTTGTTTGTTTGTAGGTGACCAAATACTTATTTTATCGAGGAATTTACCAATTAATTCATTAAAAATCCTACAATGTGAATTCCTGGATTATTTCCTTCCATTCTGTCTCTCATAGTTGAAGTGTACCTAGGATGAAAATTACAGGCCTCTCACATCTTTTTAAGTGGGAGAACTTGCACAATTGATGGCTGACTAAATACTTTTTAGCCCCACTGTATGTTAATAGTTACCATGTCAACGGAAGGAATAATATACTGAAGTATTATTTATTTTAGCAGTTTTAATATATATGTGGGTAGATCAAATCAAGTTTTATTTATATAGCACATTTATAAACGATTTTTGGTCGAGCCAAAGTGCTGTACATATAATAAAAATAGCCTACAGTAGAGACACTTTACATCAAATACAACAGCACAGATTGTTCAGAATATCAGTATGAGAAAAACGACACCCTCTGTCCTTAGACCCTCTGTCCTTAGACCCTCTGTCCTTAGACCCTCTGTCCATAGACCCTCTGTCCTTAGACCCTCACATCGTACAAGGAAAAACTTCCAGAGAAAACCCACAGTTTAAGGGGAACATGGGAGAAACCTCAGGGAGAGCAACAGAGGAGGGATCCCTCTCCCAGGACGGACAGACGTGCAATAGATGCCGTGTGTAAATCAAAGAGATAATACATTTTACAGCATATAGACCGAATGTTAGGAAATGCATGTGTCTGTAATAGGAAGATGAATCCACGAGGATGTCAACAATCCTCTGGAAGCCATCAGGGAAGCAGCATGACGAGACCCAAGGCAGGACCGCAGAGACAGGTTCAGGCACGACCCGAAGTCCACGACTTAATCCAGAACTCAGGATAGAGGATCCAAGACACAGGACTACAGCAAGAGGATCAGCCTCGACTCCGGATCCCGGCGTAGATATAGATACAAAACAAGAAAAAAGATTTGGCTGGGTTAATTGGAACAAGAGAATACACAGACACAGACAGAGAGAGAAAAGGTCATTGGATAAAAGTTAATCTTGATAACCCTCTAGAAAGATCTCATGAACTTCCCCACTCAATCTATCAAGACCCGAGCAGTTCTATTAGAAATAGGATAAGAAACAGAGATAGGGAGCACAACAACCTATCTCTTCGTCAGATGCACTCCCCTGCTTATCTAAGCGACTCTGTACCCCGTTACCCTCTACAAGGCCATAGACCAGCAGAAGGAAAATGGGGGGTGGGTAAGGATAAGGGTTTTTAAGAATAAACCGCAAGGGTCTAAAGGGAAAAAAGATGAAATATAAGGTACTATATTTTAAATAATCCTATCTACTATTCCTATATTCGAATAATGTATAAACTATTTTTTAAAATACTTTATGAAATCCTATGTTATGTTATAAATATTAAAATAAAGAACTAAATGAATAAATAAATAACTAAATAAATAAATGAATAAATAAATAATTAAACAAAAGCCAGAGAGAAAAAGTGAGTTTTAAGTGTTGATTTAAAAAAAAAAACAGGGTCTGGGCCGACCTCACATGGAGGGGCAAAGTATTCCAGAGCCTAGGGCCAGCCGCTGCAAAAGCTTGATGCCCTCGGGTTTTAAGCCTGGTCTTAGACACTATCAACAGCTGCTGATCAGCCGACCTTAAGGCTCTGCCTGGGGTATAGCGATGAAGGAGTTTGGCTATATAGGCAGGAGCCAGCCCATTTAGGGCTTTAAAAACAAATAAAAGGAGTTTAAAATCTATTCTGGGACTTCCGGTAGTGATGTTGTAGGAGAAAGTCGCACGGAGGAGGTCTCCCGGTTGCCCTTTAACTTTAACTTTAATATATCTCTGTAAATACCACAATTAATTCGGGAAAGTGACGGATTACAGTTATAACTTCAATTCAGTCGTGAAATGAGTGGTTCTAAATCTAAAGCGAGCAATACGCCGAACTGCCCAGTTACTCGTGGCGGTGCAACTCCTGTAGCTAGCAAAGTTGCTAAAAGGGCGGCTGCAAGCTCCGGCGCTAGCGACACACCGGACACCTTTTCAATGAGCCAGCTGGTTTCTGAACTGGAGAAGCAACGGGCCTCGCTCCGGAAAGACATGTCTGAGTTAATCCAGAAGTCTGTCAAACCTTTGCAGAGCTCGGTGGATGCGCTCCGCGAGACGGTGAATATATTTAATAAGCGCCTCGTTGCTGCAGAGACCCTGGCGGGGGATAACTTTAAGCGCATAACAAGCACGGAAAAAACAGTGGAAACACTACTGACCCAGAATATGTCTCTTCTATATCGTCTCGACGACATGGAGAACCGGTCCCGTAGAGTCAACCTTCGGATAATAAATATTCCCGAGGGCAGTGAAAAAGGCCGGGACCCGACCGAGTTCATATCCGACCTGCTGATGGGGAAGCCTCGGCCCCGATGTCCTCTCCAAACCCCCGGAGCTCGAGAGAGCACATCGCTCACTAGCTCCCAGACCTGGACCGGGAAGTAGACCCAGGCCTTTTGTGATATGCTTTCATCGTTTTCAAGAGAAGGAGAAGGTGCTTCGCTGGACCAGACAACACGAGCTTAAGTACCGCGACACATTGTTGCGAGTGTACCCAGATGTCAGCGCCATCACTGCAAAGAAACGAGCTGCTTTCAACAAAATCAAGCAAGCCCTCTACGGGTGATGGGCAAAGAGTAGGGGGCAGTATGGTGTTCCTGGCGGCCACCCTCTACTGAGGATTTCTCCAAAAGACTGTATTCCTCCGTCCGCTTGGAAGCTGTCTGCTCCTGCTACTGCATGCTGCCCCGTGGACTCACTGCTATGCGGTCATCTTGAACGAGCACCGTGGTGACCATGGAAACGGGTCGGCGCGTGAGTTGTGCTTACTCTCAGTATGTTCCGGGAACGACGTGTATATGGGTTTACTTCCAATTGCACGGTGTGGTCGCCGCATGTGATTTTTTCTGTTCTGATTACGATGGTAAACATGTTATGTTTGTTCCAATGAGACGGTTAGGCTATCATATATCAGGCACTTTATTTAATTATTACGATTATTACCTCTTTTTGTTTGCTTTTATCTCTTGCCATATGCTATCCTGCAGTAGAGTTTCTTAAGTGGGATGTTTTTTTTGTTTTTGTTTTTTTGAAGTAATTGGTTAGGCAAACTTATTGACGGCTTGTTTAAAGGTGAGGACTAATGTTGCTTCACTGTAATCATATATGTTCTTTAAAATGTGGGATATTTATTTATTCATTTTTCATATTGTTTAACGGCTTGACCTCTGAGTAAGAGTAGGTTATGGAAGCAGAAAGGGATACCTTGTTGGGAGTGAAGATGTGGTCGCGCTTGGTTTGTATAAGGGAATGGGGGTCGGGAGGGTTGTTGATTATTGTTGTTATTTATTTATTTTATTTTTTATTTATGTTTTTCTTGTTATGTGTTTTTGTTTTGCTTTCTCCCCTTTTCCTTTGGCTCGGGAGTCACGTCAGCCATGAGAGAGTTAGTGCCCCTCGTCTCGATATGACGACTCAGGGTAAGAATCTTCACTTTATCTCCTGGAACCTGAAGGGTGCCAACCAACCCATCAAACGTAATAAGGTAATGAGTCATTTAAAGCAACATAGGGGTGATATTTTCTTTTTACAAGAAACCCACCTTCGTTCCTCAGAGATTGGCCTTCTCAAGCGACCTTGGATAAGGGATGTATTTCACTCTAAATTCCCAGTTAGGGCAAGAGGTGCGGCTATCCTTATACACAAGAATGTTCCATTTGAGTTATCAAACTCCATTGAGGACCCAAATGGTCGATTTGTAATTATTTTTGGTAGACTGTGTAGTATGCCGGTGGTTATGGCCTGTGCTTATGCTCCAACATGGGATGATGATACATTTATTAAAAAAATTGTCTCCTCACTCCCTAAAGTTGATGACCACTACTTAATTATCGGCGGCGATTTCAATTTAACTCAAAACCCCTCCCTAGACAGGTCTTCATCTAAGCCTCTGGCGTTATCCAAGTCAGCTAAAGTCCTTGACACATATAAATCTAGTTTAGGTTTATTCGACCCATGGAGAGCTAAATCCCATTCAGTCGAAGCCTTTTCATTTTTTTCATACGTCCATCATTCGTACTCTCGGATAGATTTTTTTCTCTTGGATAATTACTTTCGATCAGAGGTCCACTCATGTGATTACCATAGCATTGTTATCTCTGTCACAGTTCTGTCTAAGTTTGGGTGTTTTCACTGTTCTCTGTCATGTTTTCCTCCTGTCGTTAGTGTCCCTGTGTGTTCTCCTCCCTCCTCACCTGTGTGTCGTTAGCTAATTGTGTTCACCTGTGGCTCTTGTGTTTTTCTCCTCCCTCCTCACCTGTGTCTCGTTTACCGATTGTGTTCACCTGTGTCTGGTAATTAGCCCTCCCTGTATTTAGTCTTGTCTCGTGCTGTGTTCAGTGTCGGTGCTTCTTTTGTTGGTGACGGACTCCACCGGTGAGTGTTCTGTGTTTTTCTGTATTCGTTCCATTTTAGCCTTGAAATAAAGGTTTATCAAAGTTATCTGCGCTTGGGTCCTGCTTCCTTCACTCAACCGTGACAGAAAGCACCGACCAGAGATGGACACAGCAGATGACCCATTTGAGTTGGAATTACAGCATTTTTCATTTGCTTTGGCTTGCTGCTATGATTGGTGGAGGGGAGCGTCCAGTGTTCGGCAGAAGGAGGCCGCTCTGGTAGAGGCGCACCGGTTGGCTATGGAGAAACCGGACTTGGTGAAGTTCTTACCTGACTGGATGTTGAACTTCATCTGGGCGTGTGATTTCCAGCCTGCGGACTATAAACGTCTCGGTGTGTTCCGTCTGGAGTCAACCAGTGCTTCCGCCCCAGTTCCTGCTCCTGTCCAAGAGGCGTTTTCTGGAACTCGGCTGGCTTTTGGAGGTCCACGGAGCCTTCAGGCGGCTTCTAGGAGAAGGAGTCGCAAGTCCAGGCTAGCAATCCGAGCCCCAAGAGTCATGGTTCCGGCTACAGAACCGGCCCACACAGCCATAGTTCCGGCCCCAGTACAGGCCCCAGCAGCCATGGTTCCAGCCCCAGTTCTGGCCCCAGCAGCCATGGTTCCAGCCTTAGCTCTGGCCCCAGCTGTCCTAGTCCCTTCTCTAGTCCCTTCTCCAGTCCCACCTCTAGTCACTTCTCAAGTCCCTCCTCGAGTCACTTCTCTAGTCCCTTCCCTCATCCCATCTCAAGTTCCCTCTCGAGTCTTTTCTCAAGTCCCCTCTCAGGTCCCCTCTCGAGTTCCCTCTCGAGTCTTTTCTCAAGTCCCCTCTCAAGTCAACTCCCCAGTGTCCTCTCGAGTCACCTCCCAAGTCAACTCTCCAGTGTCCTCTCGAGTCACCTCTCAAGTTTCCCCTCAGGTCTCCTCTCGAGTTCCCTCTCAAGTCCCCTCTCTAGTCCCCTCTCGAGTTCCCTCTCGAGTCACCTCTCAAGTTTCCCCTCAGGTCTCCTCTCGAGTTCCCTCTCAAGTCCCCTCTCAGGTCCCCTCTCAAGTCCCCTCTCAGGTCCCCTCTCGAGTTACCTCTCGAGTTCCTTCTCGAGTCCACTCTCCAGTTTCCTCTCAAGTTCCCTCTCAAACCCTCTCTCGAGTCCCCACTCAAGCCCCTACTCATGTCCAGTTGGAGGTCCCGCAGACTAGCCCTCTGCCGGGGGTCCTGCCAACCCCAGGTCCCGTCCAGTTGGAGGTCCCGCAGACTAGCCCTCTGCCGGGGGTCCTGCCAACCCCATGTCTTGTCCAGTTGGAGGTCCCGCAGACTAGCCCTCTGCCGGGGGTCCTGCCAACCCTATGTCCTGTTCCGTTGGAGGCCCCGCCGACTACTCTCCTGCCGGGGGTCCTGCCAACCCTGTGTCCTGTCCCGTTGGAGGCCCCGCCGACTACTCTCCTGCCGGGGGTCCTGCCAACCCTATGTCCTGTCCCGTTGGAGGCCCCGCCGACTACTCTCCTGCCGGGGGTCCTGCCAACCCCATGTCCTGTCCCGTTGGAGGCCCCGCCGACTACTCTCCTGCCGGGGTTCCTGCCAACCCCATGTCCTGTCCCGTTGGAGGTCCCGCCGACTACTCTCCTGCCGGGGGTCCTGCCAACCCTATGTCCTGTTCCGTTGGAGGTCCCGCCGTCTACTCACCTGCCGGGGGTACTGCCAACCCTGTGTCCTGTGCCGTTGGAGGTCCCGCCGTCTACTCTCCTGCCGGGGGTACTGCCAACCTTTTGTCCTGTCTCGTCGGAGGTCCCGCCAACCGCTCTCCTGCTGGGGGTCCTGCCAACTCCTGGTCCTCTTCCGTGGGGGATCCTGCCGAAGCCTGTCCCGCCGGCTCCGGTTCCTGTCCGGCCGACACCGGGTCCTGCCCGGCCTCCGGAGCTGTCTGGTCTTCGCCCTCGATCCCGACCCTCTGTGAGCCGCGGTCTTCGTCCGCGGGCCCGGCCTCCTGACTCTTCCTGCCGCTGCCCTCGTCCTCGAGCCCGGCCCCCTGACTCTTCCTGCCGCTGCCTTCGCCCTCATGCCCGGCCCCCTGACTCTTCCTGCCGCTGCCCTCGTCCTCGAGCCCGGCCCCCTGACTCTTCCTGCCGCTGCCTTCGCCCTCATGCTCGGCCCCCTGAGTTCGCCCGCTGTGGCCTACGCCCCACCATGGACTCTGCCTTGCCCCCGGGCCGTCCGCCCGAGACCCCCACCAGGGACTCTGCCTTGCCCCCAGGCCGTCCGCCCGAGTCCCCCTTCTCGGCTTCTGCCTTGCCCCCGGGCCGTCCGCCCGAGATCCCTTCCTGGTCCCCTACTGGGCTCCTGGGCGGTCAGCTTAGTCCCGTCCTCCGGACCCCCTCCACCCACCCTGGTGGCCTAGGGAGACGTCCCTCCTCCGGACCCCCTCCACCCACCCTGCTGGATTTTTTTTGGATTTTTGTGTTGGGGTTTAGGGACGTCTGGAATCCGTCCCTTGAGGGGGGGGTTCTGTCACAGTTCTGTCTAAGTTTGGGTGTTTTCACTGTTCTCTGTCATGTTTTCCTCCTGTCGTTAGTGTCCCTGTGTGTTCTCCTCCCTCCTCACCTGTGTGTCGTTAGCTAATTGTGTTCACCTGTGGCTCTTGTGTTTTTCTCCTCCCTCCTCACCTGTGTCTCGTTTACCGATTGTGTTCACCTGTGTCTGGTAATTAGCCCTCCCTGTATTTAGTCTTGTCTCGTGCTGTGTTCAGTGTCGGTGCTTCTTTTGTTGGTGACGGACTCCACCGGTGAGTGTTCTGTGTTTTTCTGTATTCGTTCCATTTTAGCCTTGAAATAAAGGTTTATCAAAGTTATCTGCGCTTGGGTCCTGCTTCCTTCACTCAACCGTGACAATCTCAGACCATGCCCCCGTATCTATTGATATTAGCTTTCCTAGTCGGGTCCCCTCATCCAGACAATGGAGACTTAACTCCTCCCTACTAGCCCACACTTCCTTTAAAGAATTCCTCCATACGCAGATCTCCTTGTTCTTTGATACTAATAATTCTCCAGAGATCTCTAGACGCACGCTATGGGAAGCATGCAAGGCGTTTATGCGTGGCCAAATCATCTCCTATGTCTCAAACCTAAGGAAGGCAGAAAGGCGAGAGTCGGAGGCGCTCACTAATGGGGTATTTAGAATTGATCAGTTGTATGCTTCAGCTCCTACCCCTGCTCTTTATAAGGAATGCCTTCAACTTCAGTCCAAATTGATTTAATGTCCACATCTAAGACTCAGAAGCAGTTATTCCTCGCTAGACAACGTTTCTTTGAGACTGGGGACAAAGTGGGAAGATTATTAGCACACCAGGCGCGTGCAGCTTCACTATCCAGATTGATCCCCAAGATCAAATCTACTTTAGGTGAAGTTTCCTCGGACCCGACAGAGATCAATAAGATATTTTGTTCTTTATACACTAACCTCTATTCCTCCCAATGTCCTCTGGATGTTTGGGATGGAGATAATCCTCGAGATGGAACAGTTTTCCACAAAATAAATGAGGATTTGTGTATGGAGCTGGGAAGTCCGATCTCTATCAAGGAAGTACAGGAGTCAATTATGTCACTTCAGAACGGTAAAACTCCAGGCTCTGACGGGTTTTCTGTTGAATTTTTTAAGTTACTCCCTGGCACAATTGCACCAGCCCTCCAGAGAATGTATAATGAGTCTTTTGCTGAGGGCCGCCTGCCTCCCACCCTGTCGGAGGCCTCCATTTCTTTTCTGCTTAAGAGTGATAAAGACCCTCTTATGTGTGGTAGCTATAGGCCCATCTCCCTCTTAAATGTTGACCTAAAGATCCTGTCAAAGATCCTAGCCCAACGCCTACAACGGGTCCTACCAAGTATAATATCTACTGACCAAACAGGTTTCATGCTTGGAAGACACTCATTTCATAACACAAGGAGGCTCTTGAATATCATTGGCTTATCTAGTTCATGCAGTCCGGAATTGATTATTTCACCAGATGCGGAGAAGGCCTTCGACAGGGTGGAATGGAGCTTCCTTTTTTTTGGTGTTGCAGAAATTTGGTTACAAATCAGAATTTATATCTTGGGTCAGATTGCTTTATGCCTGCCCAGTCGCCTCAGTCCACACAAACGGTCTCCAGTCTGCCCCATTTCCCCTTTATCGAGGTACCAGACAGGGCTGCCCTCTCTCCCCCCTCTTATTTGCCATAGCTATCGAGCCTTTAACAATCTGGCTGCGTCAGGAGGGTGGGTTTGAGGGCATCACCAGAGCTGGGAAAGTTCATAAATTATCGTTATACGCCGACGACCTCCTTTTATACATGTCTAATCCAGCTGCCTCTCTTCCCGTGGTTCTAGATATCCTCGACAAATTTGGGTCCTATTCAGGCTATAAACTTAACTTCCACAAGAGTGAAGTTTTCCCCATCAATTCTACAGCTAAAAGTATACCCCCAGCTTTTTTCCCTTTCAAATATTCTAGAGACGGGTTTAAATATTTGGGGGTGCATATTACTGACTCAATTGATCGCCTTTTCTCAAAAAATGTCTCTCCTCTCCTTGAGAGGTGTAAACTGGACTTTGTCAGATGGTCTGCACTCCCATTATCCCTAGTGGGTCGTGTTAATTTGGTTAAAATGGTTGTTTTACCCAAGTTTCTATATCTTTTCTCACATATCCCCATCCTTATTAAGAAGTATTTTTTCTAATTGCTCGATCAACTAATAAGCTCTTTCCTCTGGGGCAAAAAAAATCCACGCATCAGAAGATCAGTGCTACAGCTCCCAAGGGCTCTTGGAGGCTTGGCATTGCCCAATCTCCTACACTATTACTGGTCCTGTAATATTCCTAAACTTTTATACTGGTTTAACAATGCTGCAGATGGCTTACGCCACACGTGGGTGGATATGGAACTTGCATCGTCTAAACTCTCTCTTCACTCCCTGGTTTTGCTCCCAACTCCCTCTAGCATTTACAGCCTTATCAGTTCTGCTATTGACAGCCCAGCGACCGGCCCCAGGGATTCTTGGGAGCAGGAGCTTGGAATCACACTGCCCGATGATTATTGGCAACAAGTTTTACGGTTGGTTCACTCCTCTTCAATCTGTGCAAGGCACGGCCTCCTACAGTGTAAAGTGGTACACAAAGTTCACTACACTAACTTGAGGCTTTCTCAGATTTACCCCAATGTAACTGACTCTTGTAATAGGTGCAAACAATCCCCAGCCAATCATTCCCATATGTTCTGTCTCTCACATTCTGGTCCGATGTCTTCAAAACTCTTAGCACAGCATATAATACTACTATCCTCTCTTGGTCTTGTTTGGTGCCCCCCTGCAGTCTGTCACCTCTAAAGTTATACAGACTGTTCTAGCCTTTGCCACCCTGTTAGCCAGGCGACTTATACTGCTCAATTGGAAACACGCTCAACCTCCATCTCATAGCAGGTGGGTGAAAGAAATGTTACTGTCCATTAGACTCGAAAAGCTTAGGTTTTCCCTCAACTGCTCCTTAAGTTCTTTTGAAAAAACGTGGATATCTTTCTTAAATCATATTGAATCTCTGACTTCCCTGCCTGACTGTGACGACTGAGCCACCCCTCCCTCCCCCCTTTTCTTTTTTCTTTTTTTTCCATACTTATGTATTTGTTGTAGGTATTTTGTACTGTTTTCATTTTGTGTACTGAGAAGTGTTCTCCTTTGGGTGGGATTGTGTGGTTGTGGGAGGGATAAAAGGACGGGGGAAAATGGAAGAATGGAAGTTCTCTGTGACACTGCACTGTTGTTTTGTTGGTCTAATTGCTTCCAATAAAGAAAGTTGTTAAAAGAAAAAATCTATTCTGAACCGAACTGGAAGCCAGTGCAATGAAGCCAGAATTGGGGTGATATGGTCACGCTTTTTATGGCCAGTGAGAAGACGTGCAGCTGCATTCTGGACTAGCTGAAGGCGTCTAATTGAGGCCTGGTCCATACCCACATACCGAGCATTGCAGTAATCCAGTCTTGAGGTAACAAAGGCGTTAATAACCCTTTCTAGGTCTTTAAAAGATAAAAACGACTTGGTCTTAGCCAATAGTCATATTTTAAAAAAGCAGGTCTTGACTACAGTGCTAACCTGCTTATCAAATTGAAAGGCGCTGTTGAAGGTCACTCCAAGGTTCATAACAGAGGGGAGGATATTTGTATTGAGGGAGCCCAGAATATCAACCGGGGAGACTATTGGTTGGGGTCCAAAAAATCATCAGCGTAACGATGGAAGGGGATATTATGTTTTGTGAGAATTGAACCTAGTATGTACAATATAAAAAAGATGGGGCCCAGAATCGAGCCTTGGAGAACCCCACAGGTAAGAGGAGCTTTGGCAGAGGAGAAGACACCTAACTGCACTGAGAAGCTACGGTCCGTCAAATTACATTACATTACATTGCATTTGGCTGACGCTTTTATCCAAAGCGACTTACAATAAGTACAATCGACCAGGAAGACACAACCTTGAAGAAAACAGAATCATATAAGTACATCAGGTTTCATAGAGCCACACATTTCAAGTGCTACTCAACTGGCTATAGATAAGCCAGTCCTTTATTAGTATATAAGTGCTCTGTTAGCAGTTCTTTGATAGTAATTCTATCGCTCGAAGTGGAGTCGAAAGAGATGAGTTTTCAGTCTGCGCCGGAAGGTGTGTAAGCCTTCTGCTGTCCTGATTTCAATAGGGAGCTCATTCCACCATTTTGGAGCCAGGATAGCAAACCCACGTGTCTTTGCTGATGGGAACTTGGGTCCCCCTCGCAGCGAGGGTGCAGCGAGGCGTTTGGCTGATACAGAGCGTAGTGCACGCGCTGGGGTGTACAGTTTAACCATGTCCTGGATGTAGGAAGGGCCAGATCCATTCGCAGCATGGTACGCAAGTACCATTATCTTGAAGTGGATTCTAACAGTTACCGGAAGCCAGTGAAGGGAACGGAGGAGCGGATTGGTGTGGGAAAATTTAGGAAGGTTGAAGACCAGACGAGCCGCAGCATTCTGGATGAGCTGCAGAGGTCGGATGGCACATGCGGGTAGACCAGCCAGGAGGGAGTTGCAGTAGTCTAGGCGTGAGGTGACGAGAGCCTGGACCAGTACTTGCGTGGCTTTCTGGGTCAGCTGGGAACGTATCTTCCTGATGTTGTAAAGCGTGTATCTGCAGCAACGAGTTGTAGCAGCGATGTTTGCAGTGAAGGACAGGTTGTTATCTAGGATCACACCCAGATTCCTTGCTGTCTGAGTCGGGGAAACAACAGAGGTGCCGATGTTGATCGTCAGGTCAAGAGTGGGACAATCTTTTCCCGGAAGGAAAAGCAGTTCAGTCTTGTCAAGGTTGAGCTTGAGGTGATGAGCAGACATCCACTGAAAGATGTCAGCTAGACAAGCAGAGATGCGTGCGACGACCTGGGTCTCTGAGCGGGGAAAGGACAGAATTAATTGGGTGTCGTCAGCATAGCAGTGGTAAGAAAAACCATGCGGGCTAATGACCGATCCGAGCGAGTTTGTGTACAGGGAGAAGAGGAGGGGACCAAGAACAGAGCCCTGAGGGACCCCTGTAGTTAATTGACAAGGGTCGGACTCGGACCCTCTCCAAGTTACCCTGTAGGTACGGTCTTTGAGGTATGAGGTGAGGAGGGAAAGTGCAGAGCCTGAAATTCCAAGTTCTTGGAGAGTGCAAAGGAGGATCTGATGGTTCACTGTGTCGAATGCAGCAGACAGGTCCAGAAGGATGATGACAGTGGAGAGGGATGCTGCTTTGGCAGTGTGCAGTTCCTCAGTGACAGCAATGAGAGCAGTTTCTGTGGAGTGACCTGCCTTGAAACCAGACTGGTGCGGATCCAGAAGGTTGTTCTGATGGAGATAACAGGAGAGTTGTTTAAAGACAGCGCGTTCAAGTGTTTTAGCCAGGAACGGGAGGAGAGAGACAGGCCTGTAGTTTATAACATCAGACGGGTTGAGAGTGGGTTTCTTTAGGAGTGGGTTTACTCTTGCCTCCTTAAGACTATTTGGAAAGTGACCAGAAGTTAGAGAAGTGTTGATGAAATGGGTGAGAAATGGTAGAATATCAGGAGCGATAGTCTGAAGGAGGTTTGAAGGGATAGAGTCCAGAGGACAGGTGGTAGGGCGGGCAGAGGTAATGAGGGTAAGAACCTCACTTGGAGAGAGAGGGGAAAAGGAGGTTAGTGTGTGGGTGGAAGGAGGATCTGGTGACCCAGCGGTGAGTAAAGGTGAGTCAGAAGAAGAAGAGCGAATATCATCAACCTTTTTTTCAAAGTGGTTAACAAAGTCGCTTGACAGAAGTGAGGAGGGGGGAGGGGCTTTGGGAGGGTCCAAGAGGGTGGAGAAGATGGAAAATAGTTTTTTGGGATTGGAATAGGAAGATTGGATCTTATCTTGAAAGAAAGTGCTCTTTGCCTGAGAGATGGAAGCAGAGAAAGAGGAGAGGAGAGCCTGATAGGTTAGGAGGTCGTCACGGTGTTTGGATTTCCACCGTTTCCGCTCTGCTGCCCTAAGGACGGTTCTATTAGCACACAGTGCGTCATTTGGCCAGGGAGCAGGAGGGGACTGACGAGCCTGCCGAGATGTGAGAGGACAGAGAGAGTCCAGAGAGGATGAGAGAGTACAGAGGAGAGTTTCTGCAGCAGAGTTTGGAGGCAGGAGTTGGAACGAGTCAGAGGAAGGGAGGGCTGAGAGAACCGATGACGCAAAGGTAGAGGGGGAGAGGGAACGAAGGTTACGGCGGACAGGTGCAGGATGAGAAGCGATTAGTTTGTTATGTTTGGAAAGGGGTAGAGAGAATGAAATGAAGAAGTGATCGGATGTGTGGAGCGGGTTTACAGAGAGGTTAGAAGTAAGGCAAGGCAAGTTTATTTATATAGCACTTTTCAACACAAGGCAATTCAAAGTGCTTTACAAAAAATGAAAGATATTAAGAAAATGGCATTTAAAATCAGTCATTAAAAAGAAAAGCTAATAAAATAAACATTAAAAGAAGAAATACATGGATAAACATTAAAAGAAAAAATACATGGATAAAAATTACAGTGCAGTCTAAGATATGAATAGTTCAATTAAAAGCAGCGACAAAAAGAAAAGTCTTCAGCCTGGATTTAAAAGTAGTCAGAGTTGCAGCGGACCTGCAGGTTTCTGGGAGTTTGTTCCAGATATTTGGAGCATAATAACTGAACGCTGCTTTACCATGTTTTAGGGGTGTAACGGTTCACAGAAGTCACGGTTCGGTTCGTACCTCGGTTTGGGGGTCACGGTTCGGTATGGTTCGGTACAACAAGAAAAAGCAAAAAAAAGTCCCAAATGCATAATTCCAGGTTTGTTTTTTATTTATTTTGAACAGTAGTGCAAGTTTCAGTATAAAAATAAGGAACTCTAACATTTTGAATAATTAACTGTATTACACAGATAAAAACAAACCACAAACAGTACCACACACACTCAGATGGCCAGATTATCTATAATGGCTGATGTCATACAAAAAGGTTTCATCAAGCTGTAAAACTAAAAAGAATGTCTTGAAAATATGACATCATAAATAATAAGAAAGTGTTTCAAGAGCGCAAAGTCTTTGAAAAACATATGCCAAAAGCTTCCGTTATTTATTTTGGTCTCACAGCTCTCATGTCTCTTGGCTTCTTGAAAACAGCGGGGATCAGCTGTTGAACTGTTGTTGTCTTTCCCCGGGCTCCGGTGATTGGCAAATCTGGGTGATGCCTTCTGATATGATTTAGCATGTTTGGCGTGTGTTACCATTAGCATACCGCACCACTGTAGAACAACGCCGACACACCGTCCTCGTCCGATCCACCACTCGCGCACTTCATCGTTATTGTAGTCCACAGGGAACCCGAAATGTTCCCACACAGCTGATTTAAAAGAAGCAGGTGGGTTCTAGCTCCCGTGTGTTATCTGAACTCGCAAAACTAACTTTTCTTCTTCTCGTATTTTCTTCGTTTTGTTGTTGTTTCTTCTTGTTCTTCATTTGTTGTTTAAGGGCGGCTGGCAAACAGCTTTTAGGCGCAATACCGCCCCCTGGATTATAAATAGTCTAGTGGATACTGCCCTGAATAACATACTTTTTTCCCACTCGTAAAAAAAGGCGTATTCGCCGTGTGACTGCATGCACCGAACCGTGACGTCCGAACCGTGACGGTACGGGACGAATACGGATACCGTTACACCCCTACCATGTTTAGTTCTGACTCTGGCGACAGAAAGCTGACCAGTCCCTGAAGACCTGAGAGATCTGGATGGTTCATAATTTAGCAGTAGATCAGAAATGTAAATGTGCAGTTTCTTGAGAATATGAGATCAAGGACATTGCCAGCTTTATGAGTTGGTGGGGATGTGTGAGAGGAGATCATCTAATTCCTCCAAGAAGTCTCCCAAGGCGCCTGGTGGACGGTAGAGAACAACAATGGTTAATTGTATAGGATGGGTTACTGTGACGGCATGGAATTCAAAGGTGGAAGGAGTGAAGTTAGGTAGCTTGAAGAGGGAAAAGCTCCATTTGGAAGAGAGCAGGAGACCAGTGCCACCTCCTCTGCCAGTGGGTCTGGGTGTATGCGAGAAGGAGTATGCTGTGGAGAGAGCTGCTGGGGTGGATGTCTTGAATGGAGTAATCCAGGTCTCAGTGAGAGCAAGGAAATCCAGAGACTGCAGGGAAGCGTAGCCAGAGATGAAGTCAGCCTTGGGAACAGCTGACTGGCAGTTCCACAGGCCACCTGAAACTAGATGTTGGATGTCAGTGGAGCATGTGGGATAGACGAGAGCAGGCCGGTTATAGCGATTACGAGATACACGGGGCCAGTGATAATAGCGAGAAGACACGTGAACAGGAATGGAGAAAATACACATGATTATAGCATGAGGGGCTAGAAAACTAAAGAAAATAAAACACCAGCGGTAATTAGCTCAGTCAGAGCTAATTACCGTGACCTGAACCATGCAAGAGCAGAGCCTGTAATGCCTGCGGACTGTTCAAGCCATGACAACAGGATACTATGATCCACAGTGTCAAAGGCAGCAGTTAAATCTAACAGCACCAAGACAGCTGGGCTGCCTGAGTCGGCGGCTCGGAGCAGATCATTAAAAACTCTTAAAAGGGCTGTTTCAGTGCTGTGCATAGGTTCAAAGCCAGACTGACATTTTTCATAGATACCATGCGTGGTTAAAAATGACTGCAGCTGGGCGTAGACTACTCGCTCCAGGGCTTTAGATAAAAAGGGTAGCTGGGAGATGGGCCTGAAATTTGCAAGAATGGAGGGATCGAGATTTTTCTTTTTAAGTAGTGGCTTAACCACAGCATGTTTGAAGGCAGCTGGGACACATCCTGAGCTAAGAGAAGTGTTTATAAGCAATAAACCACTTGCTCCAATTGATTAAAAAACATCTCTAAGGAAGCGAGAGGGAATGCTGTCTGAGGTGCAGTTTGTCGGCCACAAGTGCTTGACTACATCCGAGAGAGAAGAGAGGGATACAGGTTCAAAATGGTCGAGGACAGCAGGGCACAGAAAGAGAGCAGGATCTGGGGTAACACTAGTATAGGCTAGCCTAAGAGCAGATACTTTTTCGATACAAAAATTTAAGAAATGTATCGCAGAGAGTAGTTGATGGCACAATTGAAGAAGCATCACAAGGATTAATGATCGAATTGAGGACATTAAAAAGAACTTGAGGTTTATGGCTGTTTATGGAGATTAACAGAGAAATATACTCTGTTTTGGCTGCTTTAACTGCCGTCTGATAATCGGAAAGGCAAGCACGAAGGATTTCTAAGGAGACATGGAGTTTTCCATTTTCTCTCTGCACGCCTGCAAGCGCGTCTAAAAGCGCGAGTACAATCATTGAGCCACGGCTCTGAGAGAACTTTGTTGCGTCTAAGCGTAAAGGGAGCAACGGAATCCAGTATTAGTGTGCATGTCGAATCAAACAAAGAGATAAACTCATCCGCACTAAAAGCACAGTTCACCTCTAATTTACAAATCGGATAAGTATTAAAAGCATCTGAAAACTGTGAGGCAGTCAAGGGGTTAATTGAACGCAGACAACGCGCAGGAGCACGTGATTCGACTCCTACAGAAGGGATCGAGGTTGTAAACAGAACCGGTAAATGGTCTGAGATACGCGTTCCTGTACAGATTTTATCCACAGAGATAGACAATCCAAACAATAATACTAAATCTAAGGTGGGTCCTTTATCTTGTGTTAGGCCAGTCACAGACTGAATAAGACCGAAAGAGTCGAGGAGATTTAAAAAATCCCGAACCAGAGGTTTAGACTCGCAGCACACATGGACATTAAAGTCTCCGCAGATCAAAACACGATCATATTTCACCATGATCCCGGACAAAAAGTCAGAAAAGTCAGTTATAAAATCATTATTGTACTTTGGCGGACGATACACGACTGTGCAGAGTATAGGCGAGGCTGGGATAAAGGTCCCCTGTGGAGTTGTTAGCTCTAGTAGGGTTATGTGGCAGTTATTTTATGACTGGGCCCCTGTTCTGTCCCACATCAACATGGGAACGCTGCAAGATACATATTTCAATGATCTACCAGTAGCAGAAATGCACCAGTATAGGCATGAAAGTGACTGCAAGTCTGTACAAATTGATGTAAACAATGTTTAGCTTTGTACATTTTGTATACGCTACATTCAATTCTGATTATTTGTGAGTTTAAAAGTAACACTTAAACGCCAATACGCGTTTGATATATAGTGGGTATCACAGACTACCTTTAATGTAAACATTCATTTTGTTTATTACAAAGAAAACTCCACAGGGAACATTTTTACATGTGCTTTACAGATAGGGAAAGTAGCTATCAATTTGTACAATCTTTATCTAAGAGAAAGAATGAGTTCAACTATAATTTGCTTGTAAAGCTGCACATATTATTAAGCTAAATTTTTCTGTAACATCTCATGAAGACAACTCTAAATATAGTTAGTTAAATACGTTCTGATTTTCAAGGGTACAGAATTTGCTTTTGCAATATGATGATTAATATGTCATGGCAGGGAATATGATGGCTGTGTCCATTGTTCATGGAGGACCAGGCCCACATTTTCTTTCAAGGGAACTGGTGAACTGTCCATAGCTGGACAGCCTGGTTTCTGTGCACATGTGACGGATGTGACAGATGATGAGATAGGGAAAGCTCTCAGTGAGGTATTGCAAGAAACTACACCAGTCATTGTCATAAATTGGTTATTTTTTTAAATGCTAAGAAGCACAGTACTTTTGTTTAAGTGTACAGAAAAGCCCCTTATTCAAATGACTGTGTGCAGAAAATCTGAAATGCTCAAAAACATATTTAGAGTATTCCCTTTTTTTAAACATTGACAGTCATTAAACTACTTTTTACATGTTTTTTTTTCTTTTGACAAATCAAAAGAGTAATATCTATTATAATAATTTGCCGTTATGTGTATATCTTTGATGGTGTGTGTTTTCCATTTAGATTGAGTTGGCACATTCTCTGAAGTGAAGATGTGTTACTGAAACACAGCTCCATGCTTCAGACTGCTGGCTGCTTCAGGCGTGTCAGATCCGTGGCAGAATACCTTACCTGGTACACCATCGGCAGGAATCACAGTGTAATTGAAAGGTAATGATAGGTGCTTTAATTAAAAGGAATTTAATGTTGATTGAGGCCTTATTAAAACATACATATTACCGCTGCTGCTGATGCTGCTACTTTGACTCTACTTATAATATTAAGTATTGGTCAAGTTCAGACAATGATTTGAAAATTGTTTCTGTCTAAACATTATGAAAAGAAGTGTTTCACAGTAATATACAGTATCATGTTATTGTTTTCACAGTATTTACATACTACTTAGAGATGTATAACCCTTACAATTGCATATGTTTTACTGCCAGTAACAATGCACTGTATTCTTTAACAGATTCAAAGATGGACTGGCTAGCCTACACTTTTTGGATGCCCTTTGCCAACATCCGAGTGTACTGGCTCCAGTTCTGTGTCATAAGGACAAGAGGCTGACCTCAGTTGAAGTAGAACGACTCTTCTTACCACAGCTCAGTCCAGCAGGTAGCAACTGTGAAGGTTTGTGCAGTAAAATACTGTTCTGATCTGAATAGGATCTGCTGTTATTACATGAATGTTAATATATTTAATGACAGCTCTTTGTTTCCCAGAACAAGGACCAGTGTCACTGGAGGAATTATTAATGTTCATCACAGGCCTGAAGACACAACCCCCTGCAGGAATGACACCCCATCCCAGCCGCGTAGCCTGGGCCCACCCACATGCATGTCTGGCCCACCCACAGCCAATCAGCGTGTCACAGCGATTTTGACGTTCCTGACTGCTCTCGCGCTCTTTCTCAGCCAGTAGCTAGCGCAACTGTACAGTACCAAGTTGATTGCAAAATGGCAAAACAAACTAGTTTCTTTACATTTCTAAAACGAGTTCGCACAGAGGATTCTGCTGAACTACAGGCGTCTACCTCCGAATCCATCCAGACACCGACTGCAGCTGCTCACAGTGGTTCTTCCCAGCAAGCGCCAGAGTCAGCATTCGAGATGGCTAACGTTATCACAACTCATCCTCCTCCACTCCCTTCCTCCACTGCAGCTGCTCTCGAAGAACCTACACCATCGACCTCAGCCTCACTCCACCTGGTTTCAAAGAACCTACAGCATTGACCTCAGCCTCAGGTGGAACAGACTTAAAGTTAGCAGCACTATCAGACTTGTCAGGTATAGATGAGCCCCCGACACAGCCCAAACACAAGGTGTTCCCAGCCACCACTTTTTTCTCAGGAAAAAGTAGGAGTTTTTCCGCCCGGTGCTATGACCGATTTCATTGGATTGAATACAGCACATCCAGAGATGCAGTGTTTTGTAAGGCATGTCGCCATTTCCCTGAAGTGACAGGCGAAGATCGATTCGTAAAAGATGGATTTAAGGACTGGAAGCATATTTCTCAGTTTTGTGTAAAACATGAGGCTAGCAAACAACATGTTTCAGCATTGGCAAAAGTAGAAGGCTATAAGCAATGCCACCAGTCAGGGAAGGGAAATATTATTAACCAGCTTAACAGGGATGCTGCTAATCGATAATTTATAGAACGAAATCGAGAACACATAAAAGTTGTGATAGACCTCGTTTTATTTTGCGCCAAGCAAGACACACCTTTGTGGGGGCACCGCGAAAATGCGGAGGCATTGAACAGGGGGAATTTTTTGGAGTTATTCAAATTAATTTGTACTTATGACCCCGACATAAAAATGCGCCTGGACGAACTACCGAAGAATGAGCTCATGAGCCCTGACATTCAAAATTAGTTATTGGAAATAGCTGCATCTCTACTCATCCGGAAAATAAAAGGTGAATTACATGATCAGCCGGATACATATTATGCTATTCTCGCAGATGAATGTAAAGACCTCTCCAAGAGAGTACTGGTGGCTGTCTGTGTTCGATACCTACACAAATGAGTGTTGAAGGAGAGGGCTGTGGGTTTTGTAGAGACAGGGGACATGACTGCAAATGTAATATCAGAAAAGATTTTACAAGTACTGGAGGCACTAGAGCTTGATCCCGCATTATGTGTTGGATTTAGTTTTGATGGAGCATCAGTGATGTCCGGCAAAAGAGGTGGGGTTCAAGTAATTCTGAAGCAAACGTTCCCCCATGCTGTTTATGTGCACTGTAACTCGCGCCGTCTCAACCTTGTGCTTTGCGCAGCATCCAAGGCATCACCCAGCATTGCAACCTTTTTTGATATTTTGAACTACTTACATAGTTTAATGACTGGGTCAGATAGACATGCAAAGTTTATAGAAATACAGAAACAGCTCCGCCCACATAAACCAGCGCTAGAGCTTGAGAGGGGCTCCGACACGCGATGGAGTTCCAGGCCTGGTTCAGTCAATAAGGTTTTGAGTCTTTTTGATGCAATATTAGAAATGCTTGCCAAATTTTCTGAGAGCACTGGTCAGACGAAAATCAAGGCTGACTCTCTCTTACAACAAATCCAGAACAAGAAATTTGTATTTCTTCTCGTAACATTTAATATGTTGTTTGAAATGAGTGACTTCGCCACGAAGGGCCTGCAAACCGCCACTATATCTATAACAGATTGCATACATCTAATCGAGGGACTTAAGGAGAGCTTCACTGCATGCAGGGATAATTCCAAAAATGACTTGGACAAAGTAATGAAACTGACGGAGGAGTTGATGTTGAAATACGACATTATGAATTGGGACGTCACTGCCTCCCGAAAGAGGAAGATGCCAGCCAGGTTGGGTGACTCTCTTGTGGAATCGACAATGGGCAAAGCGACCGCTGTGAGGGACAACTCTGATTTAAGAAGATTATATAATGACATCTTGGACAGGCAGATGATGGAGCTAGACACTCGTTACCAAGCAGACTCATATGGGCTGATGAAAGCCGCAGCGGCCTGCATGCCCAGTTCCGAGACATTTGGCGAGATGGCAGCAATACAGTCACCCAGTGCCCACTTTGGAATAACACTGGAGGCTGCAGAACACACTGTTTTTGTACAGCAGCTAAAGAGAAAGGAGGAAGATGGCAGGCTCTTTCCATCACTTCCAAATATGAATTGTCTGCTGAGGGCACTCGTTACTCTACCGATGACCAGTTGCTCTGTGGAGAGACTATTTTCTACAGTCAATCGAATCAAGACAGACAACAGGGCATCGATGGTGACTGGCCGTCTGAATAGCTTATCGCTCCTGTCATTTGAAAGAGAACTGGCCGAGTCTTTGCAGCATGACGAGATCATCTCAGTGTTCAATACCAAGCCCCGTCGTCTCCTGCTGTGATTATCAAACAGGTAGTCTAATTCACATTTCACTAATTTGTAATTGTAATGAAGCCTAACTATTTGGTGCGTCAATTTAATATAATTGTTTATATTTTTAACTTTTTATTTGGGTGTTATTTGGATTTTTTATCCAGTCATGTGGATGCGGGATAAACCTGAAGCCACCGTTCCAGACATGTGGATGACAACACCACTGCTATCATCGTAGCGTTGTCTTTTATCCATCAGTTCCATTTTGTTTATCTACTCTTCTCTCCTCCGTCTTCTATACGAAGACGCGCGATGGGGTCTCGCAGCAGACACAAAAGACTGTTGCATTTGCAACAACAGCGCAGCTGCGGTTGCAGACTTTTGTGTGTGTGTGTGTGTGCGTGTGCATTCTAGTTGCAGTATCGCCGCTCTGTATGATACCGATTCAAGGATGCCATCGCTTCGCAGGCTATAGCGACTCCGTGTGTGCGACTGTCAAGGATAAACAATCTGAGGCCGCCGAGCCTGTGTATTCTGTGGCCGCCGAACCAGTCACGTGGATGTCAGTTTTACACACATTCTGAGGCCGCCGTGCCTATGTTTTTGTTTTCCCTGCTAGTTTATGCTTATGCTTATGTTTAATTAGTGCATTAAAAAATAAATAAAATCATTAATGAAGTTTGAGCTCAGACCCCATGCTTAATGAGTCTCCCCCTGGCCCCCCTACATTTCTCCAGGCCCACCTACACAATAATTCTTGGCTACACCACTGCCCCATCCATGTGTCACGTTTTCACAGGAGACTATCTATCCCATGGCAAACACCTGTGCAAACACCATAACACTTCCACTACTAGAAACGTACGCTCGTTACAAAGCCAATATGGACTTTGGCATCCAAAACTCCCCAGGTTTTGGATGTCTGTGCAATGGTAAAAGAAAGGGGTAGAACACCATCGCCACAGTATAGCTTTTTGGAGTTTTATAAACTTGTGGAGTTCCTCATGTTTGAGGTTTGGGAAAAATATGTTTCATACATCGGTTTCACAGTTTTCTTTAGACGTCTATAAAGAAAACATTATTAGTTGTGCTAATATGTTTTCACAAGAATGCAGCGTTTTCACAAGAATAATTAACATTTATTTTCTTAAATGAAATCACTGTTTCCCAAATCCTCAAATGTCTTGTGCCAACTCTGTTAGGGCTCACGGCTGCCCGGCTGCCCAACTGAGGCCCCGGCCACACGAGGACGAAAACGGTCGTTTGCATTACTGTTTAGTGTCATATAGACCGTTCGGCCACACTAGGGCGACAGAATACGGCACTAAACGACTGCGGAAACGATAACGGGTCCCAAGGTGGATAGAACGGCATACGCAACGCTCTGGGGGGTCCAACGGCTCCGTGTGTACGCCCTATACGGTCATTTTCTGATAATGATGAGGCAATAGCCCCGCCTCTCCCCACCTCTGCTGCTCACCCCCGCGTCAAAGTAAACTGCACACTGAATTCAGATTATTTATCTTTCTCTCGATATGGACATAAACGCGAGTGAAGTCTAATCTGACAGGACGGAGACACCTCTCAAACTACCTAAACTAGTTATAAATATGTTTATTTTTACTGTCAGCCAGGTCACTCATTACTGGATCAGCTGCTGCATGAGACAGACACTGACGCTGTCCGAAGAGAGGGAGGAAAAAGAGAGGCTCCGTGTATTTTATTATTATATTATATAGATTCGTTATTCATTTGTTTTAAAGCTCAATAAATAACAAAGAAGACCTTTTACCGGCACCCACCGCGGAGAATAAACAGAAGGGCAACCATGACAACTATGCTTCTTCGCTGCTTTTGTGGAGGAAGTTACAGCGCCACGTACAGGCTCCTGCATATGTACTGCAGCTTCTCCAGCGGTTGGAGCTAAACGGAGCTGTCTCGTGTGGACAGACACTATCCGGTGAATATTGCGTGTGGACGGAAGCTTTTTTGCGATTGCGTTTGTACAAAATATAACACAAACTAGGACCAAAACCTGATGATAATCTACTGTAACCTACATTATCCCTTCAAAGACTTGTGTTTTAAACGTTTTCAGAATTTCTCAAGACAAGCTGACCGCCATCATTCGGTTCTATAAAGAACATGGCTTGGCACCAAGGCTGAGGCGTGCTGGCCGTGTGATTAGCAGAAGGGTGCTGTCCTTTGAAGACATCCAGCAAATCGCCCATTTTATTAGTATCTTTGCAGATGCCACTTCCTGGACGGATACCAGGATTTAAGAGGACGGACATACGTGTTCTTCCAACAACTGAGACCAAGTCCTCTGTGTGGCGGAAATACAAGGCCCAGATGCAGGAGAATGATGGGTATATGCATCTTAATTATGTATTTGTTTTTACACGGAGAAGCCTGGGGTTGTTTTTCAAAACTATTGATGAGTAATCTAACAATGCTATCTTTCTCTTTAATCACCTTCCCAGGTCACCGTGTTGCTGGTAACAGCACATTCAGGAAGATGTGGAAGGAGCTCATTCTCAGTGTGGTGATTGGGAGACCGATGATAGACCTTTGTTGGTTTTGCCAAAAAAATAACATGGCAATCTACTTTAGCTCCAATCTTCCAGACTACATAAAATCTGCTAAACTGAGGAAGCAGGAAGAACACTCCGCACTGTGGGTATAGAGCGGCAGGCTTACCAGGAGATGGTTGCTAGCTGTAAGCAAACAGTTATTGTGCTGGGAGTGAAACTAGGACCCAACCCACCCTGTAGTGGAGAAACTACCATCCACTACAGCTTTGACTACACAGCAGGTGAGGCATATGATAGTGACGAATAATGTGATAATGATACATCACTTCAAGCCCCAAACCAGATTTGTTGGGTTTGTATCATGCAGTAGAATATTTGAATGTATTCATGTTAGCTCCAAATGAATAAGCTTGAAAATGAGAATGATTTGGGTTAAAACTGTGAGCTGGAATTTGGGCAAGCACATGTGACTTTAGAGAGACCATATGGACTTTTGAGGACAAAGGAAGATGGGGGAAGGTGGCCGCATGTCTTGACTTGCACTGTATGCAAATGCTCTCGCCACCTGTGAGTGGGGGAACTAAGATTTGGGGTGTTGAGGATATTTGGGCTGCCAATCAAAGGGGAGAGATAGGATGATCCCTCCCATTGCTTCAGCTTAAGGGATGAGACACAACTGAATTCTCTCTCTTTTCTGCTGGCTGGCTGACGTGATCACAAGGTAATTTGGGTTTCCAAGTATATTGTATTCCAAGTATATTGTATTATTGTATGTATTATTGTATTGAATGTAATGATTTCTGGTGCATTGTAATATTGCCATTAAAGTAGAGTATGGTTGACTTGGTGGCACTGAATTCCTTCCATATAACACAGCTCACAGACGGACGCGG
Source organism: Harpagifer antarcticus (assembly GCA_902827135.1). Lineage (NCBI taxonomy): Eukaryota > Metazoa > Chordata > Actinopteri > Perciformes > Harpagiferidae > Harpagifer > Harpagifer antarcticus. Next base: position 1,972,427 of record CADEHL010000037.1, read on the forward strand.
AGATATTTGAAACGTGGAGCGTAAATCCATTATAATATCTAACAATATGGTGCCCCGACGTGCAAGATAACGGGCTGAGGAGGGATTCAGACGACCGGATTGGGTCGGGAATAAGCGCTTTTAAACACCTCAGACAATCGCGCAGGGCCCTGCACAACTCAAAGGTACTTACAGACGCCTGTTATGATAATCGATTGTCTGTGATTGAATACACTAAAATGTTAGGATTGTCTGAAGGCGTTTCACAGTGTTTTTAAAGTTTAAATGGAATATACAATGCATATTTAGAAACATAGTCGTTGATCGCTGGTAGATATAGTCCGGCGTGACGTACATAGACAGTTACATATTGATTACAGTTTGGCCCGGATCTACAGGTAGATAAAGTCCTGAGTCGCGTACATAAGAACGGTTTAGCGCGGATCTGTGGTATCTTAGTCCACAGTGGCGTAAAGCCGGTGCAGTCTGTTGGTTGCGTGTTTTGAGTACCGCACGACAGAACCTGGAAACCCGATTTCAGATCGGGTCGCCGGCTGGAACTGAGGGGTTTTACAGCACAGACGAACGCTCAAAAGCTAAAGAGCCGGAGGTCTGTGTTATGGTAATTACTCAATATTTATGGATCTCAATGAAGCACTCGGATGAGTGAGGCTCATTTGTGGTCTGCTGCTGCCATCTAGTGGCTGAAAGGGGGTAGTACACCTTTGACATTGTTATATGAATTTAGCTTCAAGCGCTAAGTTTAAACATTACATTGCTGACCGGTATTGAAGACGGGAAGCGCGTTAATAGTAACTACGACAATAGCCCAGTATATTAATACATGTGAGCACATGTTAATTGAGTCAGATAAATAAAAGCGAAGTGCACATATTAATTGAGTCAGATAAATAAAAGCGAAGTGAATATGGAACGACAGAATGCTAAAAACGATTCTGAAATTCCAGGTAGTTACCGGGAGCAATGGGAACAGATTAAGAGATTGATTTTAAGCGGTGTCAAACAGGGGGCTAAAGAAAAGGCTTGTACTGATCTCCGATTCCTACACGATAAAATGATAACAGAGAATAGAGTGGGAGATGACGACACTATAGGTAATTTGGGCACAGCATTGAATGTATATGAAAGACAGATTGTAAAGCAAATTGCACACCTAAACGAACAGAAACCCAGATGGTTTGCTCGTAGCAAATGGAACAAACAGACGCAGGCACTAGATAGATTGAGGAGGGTTTGTCACAATGCTGCCCTCGCAATGAGTGGAATTACAATTCCTCCCGTCACAGACCAAAATCTCCCGGGTGCAATGGCAATCCACAGCCCGATGAAAACAGATGAATTTAACACTCTTCTGTTCCCTCATGGTGTTAAAGTCACGGAGGTGCCTACAGATGGCGACATTCTGGACTATGTCGCAGAACGAGTCGAATATTTTAGAACAATGCAAAATAATGTTGTCTCTAACTCAGAGCACAAATCTCAAACGGAGCCCAAACTAAATCCTGCTATTCTCACACGCTCCTCTCTCCTTTACCCGGATTTAGGTAGTTTAATTTCACAAACCCCTCCCCCTTATTCTCTGCCCGATGAAAGCGCAAATAAATTACAAATGATATTGACAGAGGCATCGGAAACAGAAGGAGAGGAGACGGCCATAAGCTCAGGGAACTATAGAATGATGGGAACAGTAGCATTGACGCCGCTGGGGGGCGTCCCTACTCCAGAGACAAGACTAAAAGTTAAAAAAACACAAGTTTCCTCCTCGTTAGACAGAATACACAGCGCACACACCACGTGGAGGCCTACTTGTAACTCAGACCAGGGGGGGGGTTTCCCCGAGCAGGGACAGTCGACCACTTAATAGGGACCTCAACTCAGAACAATTGGCTTCCCTTCTGACAGATCTTACAGAGAGACACACAGGCGCTACACAAACAGAGATAACATACACAACTGACCTCCTAGACGAGAGGGAAATACGAGAAAGGCGGTGCTACGAACAACAGATTCAAGATAGACGCAAGGAGGAAGTCGGGAGACAGGAACAGATCGGATATGAGAGCTCGGTAGAAGATATAGAGGAAATTAGGGAGAGGAGAGGCCAGCACACAGATGTACACAGGCGCGCTGAGGAGGGGGAGAGAGGTGAGCCTTTTCAGAACAGATCGCGCCAGACGTCTACGTCTTATTTCCCATGTACGAAGGGGGACAGTGGTGAAGGGAGAGCGGGCCATAAAAGGGAGCGAGACACAGCAAGCCATGAAACTGAGGAGTTTTACGATAAAACAGGACAGGAAGAGAAAGACAGCAGGGGGGCGAGGTGCAAAGTTAAGCAGATATCTATGACAGGAACAATCAGTGAACTAATGGAGGTAGATCAGGTTCTTTCAATGCCTCGTAACAGATTAAGGTCTCACCACACAGCAGAACACCCAACCGAGCATGCCTTTATTTGTCCAGTAGTACAGGCGCCTTTAGTGGTCGCGCAAGATGGGAGAACGGCTTATCATCCTTTCACATTAGGTGACATACATGCGCTGATCGATAAAATGCCATTGCCTACTGAGGGAGGGAGACATTGGATGCGAAGGTTTGCGGACATGGCTGTAGGACAGACTATCTGTCTGGGAGATTTCAGGAGAATATTAGCACAACAGACTTCCTATTATGAGGTAGAAAGAGTTGAGGATAGATCAGGAACATTGACATTGAAAGATGACGTGCCTATTTCTTTTAATGATGTTCACAGCAAGCTGGGCAAAGCAATGAGAGAGCATTTCCCACAGACAGGGGGAGGTTACGGTTCACTGTCGTTTACATTCACACCTGGAGAGGCTGCAGCAACCATGTTGCTCAGGGCACGCCAACAATACACAATGGCAACTGATTACAGTCCAGATAATAATGACCAACATATACAGATGTTCCGTAAGGCAGTGCTTGCAGCGGTGCCGAAAGAAATTAAAAGTCTGATGGAGGACAATCCAGAGGTAGATCAGTTAAACACACAGACGTGGGAACGTCATTTAGCCCATCATTTGAGTAGATTTAACAGACAACATGCAGAGGGTAAAACTGAGGAAGAGGAGTTGAGGGTGCAGTTACTGCGAACGCAGCTGGAAATAGCCCGGAAAACAGTTCAGAATGACAAAAAGAATGCCAAACAGTTGATTGTTCACCCTGTAGCGCCGGCCATGCAGCCACAGGAGCCGCAAAACCCAAAGGGGGGGTTTTCCTACCAGGGTCCGCCCTATAGTCAGCCCCAATTTGTCTACGATAATGGCTCTTGGCAACAGAGGGGCGGGTTCAGAGGCGGGTTCAGAGGCGGGTTCAGAGGTGGGGTCAGAGGTCGAGGTGGCTTTGGAATGACTCCTGGATTGGACTTAAACCAGAAGGTGTGTTTCATTTGCGGACAGCCAGATCACTGGTTCAAGCAGTGCCCACATAAAGCCCCACCAGGAAGGGGGCGGGCTAAAGGGGGACAGAGAGGATACGAAAGGGGGAACGGATCAGAGAGACCATGTATCCAGACACCCCAGGAGGCTGTCCCATTGCCGCAACAACCGAACCAGGGTCACATTGCCCCTAATGCTATGGCAGCCCCCTATGGCCAGTTTGTCCTGTATGAGGGGGAGTACTACGGAGAATGAAGACGCCCAGGGAACTCTGGATGTGTGGGCCTGGCGGATCCATACATTAATATGACTGTTAAAGACTCAAAGCTATCATTCCTTGTTGACTCAGGGGCAAGATATTCCACCATCAATTCTCCCGTCTTCAAGGCGTCCCTTTCATCTACAACAGTCTCAGTCATAGGGTTTTCGGGAAAAATAGAAAAAATACCGCTTTCCACGCTGTTATCCACCAAGATAGCAGAACAGACATTCTTACACCAGTATATTCTTGCACCTAAAAGCCCGGCTAACCTCATGGGCAGGGATATTCTGATCAAAGCGAATGCCTCCATCCTCTGTTCCCCGGATGGACTGATAATATCATTCCCAAATGGCACGACCTTCAATTGTTCATCATCTACCATAAAATCAGGTTCTCAGATGATGTTGGCCCAGTCCACTGAGCCAGAAGCAACCCAACATGCCACTATATTCTGGGGACTGTTGGACCGACTGCGGGACAACACACCTGGACTATATTCCATTTTTCAACAATGGAAGCCATGGATTAACCTCCTCAGGCCTTATGGCCCCCCTCCAGAACCCCCCTACCTGACGCTGAATTATGATAGAGGAGACGACCAAAGTTATGAGTATGAGTATGATAAGGAGGTGTCTATGGCCGTTTGGGACGTTACCACGACAAATCTCTTTGTGGGGCAGGCGGGTGTGGCTGCGTCGGTTGAGCTCTCTGATGAACAACTGTATTGGTACCGTTTGTCTGCTGAATCAACACCACACATTTCATTAGCTATCAGGAAGGGTTATGAAGCTAAATAACTTGGTCCCATGGTAAAGACGCTGCTAGAAGTCGAAGATTGGGAACCTACGCAGATCGCAGCACTGACATACTCTCCCTCACACAGAGCTTATCGTCTTAAAATCTACACACAAGAATGCATCCACATGGAGAGACACGAAGTAGATAGACATCATGGTAGGGAAAAGACTGACCATGCATATACAGTTGACATGTTGCGTGATCTCCCGTCTGACCTGTGGGCGTCGCACTCTCATGATGTAGGTTTTTGCTTAAAAGCCACACCAGTAACATTTGAGGTGAGCAGCTCTGTGCCTGTGAACCGGTCACAATACCCGATCAAGCCACAGGCAAAAGGGGGTGTTGACAAGGCAGTTGAGGGACTGAAGAGAGCAGGGGTGTTAGAACCCTCACAAAGCGTTTGGAATACTCCCATACTTCCTGTATCAAAATCTAGCGGGGAGTACAGAATGGCTCATGATTTGAGAACCATTAATGCTATTACGACTACAGCTCTGATACCAGTTCCTAACCCCTACACGGCTATCTGTAATATCTCACCTGAACATACATGGTTCACCTGTATTGACCTAGCCAACGCTTTCTTCTGCATACCTCTCGCAGAGAGTATGAGACCTATTTTTTCTTTTACAATAGGAGGGGAGAAACTACAATACACAAGACTACCACAAGGCTTCAGTTTGTCTCCAGGAATATTTAACAAAGTACTCAGGGAACAGCTAGAGGGCGTTACATTGCCAGTAGGGGTAGTATTAATACAGTATGTAGACGACCTTCTCATCGCAGCACCTTCTGCAGCCTCTTGTTTGGAGGCCACCAGAAACCTACTGGTGCGGCTCCACACAGCAGGGTTCAAAGTCTCCAAGAAAAAGCTACAATGCACCCGTAAAGAGGTGACATTTTTGGGCAGAGTGATTTCCCCAGCAGGCACGGGCATGTCAGCAGCGCATCAGGAACACATTTTGAACCACCCGAAACCCAAAACAGTCAAAGACATGTTGTCTTTTTTGGGCCTCACAGGCTACAGCAGACACTACATCCCAGAGTATAACCCGAAAACAGCTGAACTCAGAAAACTCATCAATGACAAAGGCATGCGCAATCTCACTGCCACACTAGACTGGACACAAGCTGCAGAAGCTGCGTTCATTTCTCTCAAACAATCCATGTCCCAGGTCACGGCTCTTGCCTCTGCATCCTATGCATTACCATTCTTTCTTGATGTTTCTGAAAATGAAAACACAGTAAATGGGATTCTTTTTCAGAAAAGGGGGGGTTGTAGGACAATATTGATGTATATTAGTGTTACATTGGACAGAGTGGAAAACAGAGAACCTCCCTGCATGAGACACGCGGCAGGTACAGCACGAATCTTAAACAAGATTTCACACATTGTGATGAGCCATCCTTTGACAGTACTGACAACACACAGCATTGTCTCTTTTGTGAACTCAAGTGCATTCACAATGACTTCAACGAGACAAACAAGGCTGGAGAAAACTCTGACAAAGGCACACATCACATACACACACGAAGGAGTGAACAGCGCAGACACCATAGGTAGCGGAGAGCCCCACAGGTGTGAGGAAAGAATCATCCAAGATGTGAAGCTAAGAATAGATCTCAGAGACGAGCCCATCCCACAGGCAGAAAACCTGTTCACAGACGGCTGTTGTTTTAGACACCCCCAAAACGGCCTCCAAGCAGCCTATGCCGTAGTAAAACAAAAACCTGAGGGACACTTTGAGGAAGTATCAGCGGGGGAAGTAACAGGGAAAGTATCAGCACAGTTGGCAGAAGTAATGGGAGTCATTGCAGCATTAGAGCTATCAAAAGGAAAGGATGTAAACATCTACACTGATTCAGCATATGTCCACGGCGTAATTCACGTGGAAATGCGACAATGGTTGAGAGCAGGATTTGTAACATCCACAAATACCCCCATCAAGCATGAGAAGGAGATCAAAAGGCTTGCAGAAGCAGTAATGTTGCCCAACAAGTTAGCTTTACTTAAGTGTAAAGGTCACAACACAGAAAACAACTACTTGGCTTGGGGTAACAATGCAGCAGACAAAGCAGCTAAAGAGAAGGCAGGATATACTCCATGGTATCAAATGCTTGTCTTAAAATCTGCTGACTTGCTGCCCGCAATAACAGATGAGACGCTTAAAGAAGCTCAAGAAGCGGGGTCTCCTCAAGACAAAAAACTATGGTCAAACAGGGGAGCTACCAATAAAGATGGGATATGGTACTCCCCAGATGGGAGACCGGTTATACCCCCAGAGTGGATAAGATCCATGCTTAAAGAAGCACACGGCCCAACACATTGTGGTAAAACTCAGATGAACAGGCACCTGACCCACTGGTGGCACCCATACCTACCAGACATGATAGCAAATCACCTAGAAGAGTGTGTCATTTGCTTAACCCATAACATCAGAGCCACTGTGAAACCACACCAGGGAAAGTTTCCTTTACCTAAGATGGCAGGAGAAGAAATCATCATTGACTACACTGACATGATTGACAAAGTAAGAGGATTCAGATATTTGTTAGTAGTAGTGGATGGATACACAGGTTGGCCAGAAGCTATCCCTTGCAGAAGAGAAGATGCAGACTCAGTGATCAAATTCCTAGTCACGCATTACATTCCATTACATGGATTTCCTAGGAAAGTGAGGTCAGACAATGGCAGCCATTTCAAGAACCATGACCTACGCACAGTAGAAGAGTCCCTAGGGCTAAGACACAGTTTTGGAGCAGTTTATCATCCACAGTCTCAGGGAAAAGTGGAAAGGATGAACCAGAACCTAAAACAAAAACTCAGCAAAACATGTGAAGAGACAGGCATGAAATGGTTAGACGCATTGCCTCTAGCTCTGATGTCAATCAGGAGCTCAATTAACAAAGGGACAGGTTTCTCTCCATTTGAGCTCACTCATGGTCACCAGTTCCCAGGCCCAGGAGCCCTAAGTGTAGGAAAGGAAGTAGAGGTTCTGAGTTCGAAACCATACTTCCAGCAACTTAAGGGATTAGTGGCAGATTTTTCCACCCAGGTTGCAGAGGCAAAAGGGGGACCCGAGAAACACGAAGCGAACACTGCAGAGTTCATCTGGCTGAAAGCGATCAGACCCAAGTGGCTGAGACCCAGGTTCTCTGGACCCCATCGGGTGATGCAGAGGACATCTCACGCTGTCCGCTTGGAAGGGAAAGGAGACATCTGGTACCACTGGAATCAGTGCGCAGTGGGCAAACCTCCAGGAAGGATCCAAGACAACATCATCCCGGACGCGGGCCGCACAGAGGAGGAGGAACCAGAGCGCGTCGAAGAACGGCACTGAGGGAACGAGGCAGAGCGGGGTGGATCAACACTTCCAGATGGCGTCTGTCTCCTCCACCGGAGGCTGGCGTGTGAAAGCTGTCATCATCCTCCTCGTGCTGGGCCTGCTGTACCTGTCCAAGGTAGCCCTGCGTGATGAAGCTGTGACCATTCCAACAACAGGTGGCGAGGGCTCTCGCCCCTCGGGGGGAGAAATGAAGGTACTCTTATCTAAGGGCTCAGACCCTGAGGGCAAAATCACACCAACGGGCCATTCAGTGCCTAGCAACAAAGACAGGTTGTTTCCAATCACCACACAAACATTCAGTACGATGAGAGAGAGACAAAGAGAGAGACAAAGAGAGAGACACAGAGAGAGAAGAAGGAGGAATGCCCCTCTCTCTGCTCACGAACCACAGAATGTTTCTTTTAACTGCCCAACTGCAATATGTGACGCACCAAACTGTGTTGTTGCCTACCCTGTGTTCTTTAGCAAGGGTGGCGACTCCGCGGTGTGGAAAGCGTATCCAAGGACGCACTATCAGGAGTTCCGGGTCTCGCCACGGATGGTAAGAATAATACTCAACACCATTGCAAATATGCCCCCAGAACTGTGGTGTAGCACGGCAGAACAGTTAAAATATGAGTTCCAGTGCCCGGCAAGGAAACCAGATTACAAAGCTCCCAATTCGGGGGTCACTGGATGTGCATTTACTGAATCAGAACATAAGACAGATTTTTCTAATTTAGGGGTCGCCGGACACGCCTCTATTACAACATATATTGAACCATATCATGAAACCGGTTTTTCAGAAAATGCCCCAATATCCACTCCACCTAAGCAAACAGGAGAGGACGTAGATTCTTCAAAAAAGGCCTTAATCGCTCCACCTAAACTAACTAAGACCAATTCGGCAATGAGTTTAATGTTAGACTATGCACATGAACGCAATGTTAGCAACTGTTGGCTGTGCCAGAATATGCCAGAATCTGTGCATTCTCCCATGTTTAGCCCAATTCCTTTCACGAAAGCTGACTACGGTTTAGTTAGCTGGAATGACATAGCATCCCGCATTGGAGAGGAGGCCGAGGATTGTTACACTCCTTCGTACCCAATAAACTCTGAGAAACCTCTACAATACAAGGGTCTAATCTCGCTCATTGTTGAGACAGTAAATAAAGATTACCTGCCTGAGGGGTTCAAACAGTTGACGGTCCTAAGACTAATATATATGAAGAAATATATTAACCTAGCTTTCGAATACAGATTCCAATTAGCTCTAGCCCAGACTAATTGCTCGGTTAACGTTACCAGTCCAATATGTACTCCGCAACCACACACTCCATCTTTATTAGTTGAGGCTTTGGTAACAGTAGTGCCCTGGTTTGGCTCCAGAACAGTGGACTCAGTTGAGGTTAAAATACATGACTGTTCGCAGCCATTACCCTTAGGTAAGTCCCCTACCCGGGACTGTTCTGTCTATGTTCCCCCAGTTATAGTACATGAGTGGAAGAATGTGTCCATCTGTTTCCAGAATGAAAGAGGATCTCTTACCTCTCCAGATGTGGGTCACAGCGACTGTAATACCGTAATAAAGGTGCAGTTAGCCAGAATGCCCCTCCCGCAGAGAGTTTATTTAGTTTGTGGGGACCGAGCCTATGGCTGTATGCCTTACGACATTTTCTATGGCACCTGTTACCTGGCCTATCTAATCCCTTTAATCCGTAAAGTAAAGACTGATGAGATTGCAGCTATACTTCCCTCTCTACATAGAAACAGTAGGTCAATTACAGAAGGACAGCTGATGGCTAGTCTATTTTTACCATGGTACGGTATTTATGTTTCTCAGCAGGAAATAGTGGCGTTGTCCCAAGTAGTGGAGAATCACTTAAATGCATCTAACACCGCCATGTTAGCCGAACATAAAGAATTGCAGGAGGTTAGGACTGTAGCATTACAGAATCGTATGGCACTGGATCTTCTATTAGCCGCCCAGGGGGGCACATGCAAGGTGATCGGATCTGAGTGTTGTTCTTTCATCTCTGATGCTACACCTGAGGTGATGGATATGGCTCATGATACCGCCAGGGGGATAAAAGAGTTGCATGAAACTCATGGGTTTACCCTTGGGGATTTAACTGGAACTTTTGGATCATGGGGTGCGGGGTTGGTTAAATTTGTAGTAACCGTTTCAATGTTTATCTTAGTTGTGCTAATTGTGATAATCTGCTTGGTCACGGTAGTTAAACTAGCCATACGAAAGATGACCAAAACCGTCATCCAGGCTCCACAGAGACTAGTAGGATATTCCACAGTTAATGACTCCGTGTTGATGTACGATGCCCAGCTTGCAGATCCGTGGAGCTTAATCACGGCCTCTGCGCCATGGGGACCCCCACAAAATTGATAACAAGTTGATTAAAATTGGCACTCAGAATGAAGAACATGTATATAGATTTTACCATTTCGGGTTTTTACACTACGCCATAAATGTCTGATTCTTCTTTTCCAGATGTTTGAACAATGTATTTGACTGAAATGAATGTATAGACAAGTGCCTTACTTTTGACTAAAGCGTAATGAAGTATACGTGAAGTAATGTTCAAGCTTGAAGACACTGCAATTTTGCAGATTACAGATTAATTGAATCACCACTGTGAGTGTTATACCTTAAACTGTGAATTTCAACTGGACCTTTACAATCCAGATTTTATACCTCAGGTGGAAGTCTAATAATCCTAAATGTGAAATATGTTTTTACTATAATTGTCCTGAAGCAAATCTTTGAGATGCAAGCAAAAAAAAAAGTTGGTAATTGGATGATTAAGGAGGACTGAAGGATAAAAGAGGTTATTCGGAAACATATATTTTACTACTTTCTTCTATATTTGTTGGTATGTTTATTTTTGTGCTATTGATGAACGATTTGTCTAGACACTGAGGAGAGATGATTTTCTGTTACGATTGACTATACTCAATCATTCTGATTGAAGGGTTTTAACTTTGTTGTTACTAAGTAATGTAATAGATGTATGGAGTTATTTACATATTTTAGTATTTCTAACACGGTCGTATGAAGTTGATATGTGGAGCCATTTCTGAACGTTTAAATAGTCTGAATCCCAGAACGAATGTGAATGTCTTGAAAGTAATTGATTTATTAGATCTAAATCAAAAGGGGGATTGCAGTAGAATATTTGAATGTATTCATGTTAGCTCCAAATGAATAAGCTTGAAAATGAGAATGATTTGGGTTAAAACGGTGAGCTGGAATTTGGGCAAGCACATGTGACTTTAGAGAGACCATATGGACTTTTGAGGACAAAGGAAGATGGGGGAAGGTGGCCGCATGTCTTGACTTGCACTGTATGCAAATGCTCTCGCCACCTGTGAGTGGGGGAACTATGATTTGGGATGTTGAGGATATTTGGGCTGCCAATCAAAGGGGAGAGATTGGATGATCCCTCCCATTGCTTCAGCTTAAGGGATGAGACACAACTGAATTCTCTCTCTTTTCTGCTGGCTGGCTGACGTGATCACAAGGTAATTTGGGTTTCCAAGTATATTGTATTCCAAGTATATTGTATTATTGTATGTATTATTGTATTGAATGTAATGATTTCTGGTGCATTGTAATATTGCCATTAAAGTAGAGTATGGTTGACTTGGTGGCACTGAATTCCTTCCATATAACACAGCTCACAGACGGACGCGGAGATATTTGAAACGTGGAGCGTAAATCCATTATAATATCTAACAATCAATATGTATATTCACATACATTCTTGAAGATTGATCTGTAGATGGGGAAATACACCTTTTAGGATTTTCTATCATGCTATATTTGAATAATATATTGTAGGGCCATACCTATATAAAACATGTCTGTGAAATTTCTTTGTAAAAATACCAAACAGGTCATGCATTTTAGCCATGCCTCATTTCACTCTATTTGCTGTATTCCAGCGCTGTTTTTGCAAGTGCTGATTCTGTGGCAAATGAGCTGCAGCTGACCACGCCCCCTGCAAAGGAGGGAGGTGAGGCACGAGCGTCATGTTACCATGCTGTTACCATGCTGTTACCATGCCATGCTGTTGCCCAAATAGGCGGAGCACCCCGTTTCTGACGTCAGAACAATTTCAAATCTGTATCAGTCTGTATCAGCTCCGTTGCAGCCCCGTTTTTAGAGATTTGGGTATGGAGGAAAAGAGAGAGGGTTGTGTTTTCTGACACTTGGTGAGTTCCCTGACACATATTCATGTATAAAAGACGTACAAAAGTGCATTTTGCACGATAGGTCCCCTTTAAGTCGGAGTATATATCTGTTTTTCCTCCACAAAAAAGCAAACGTACAGTCACAAAATACTGCAAATAGAATTTAAAAACTCATGTTGTCTTTCTCATTACTCATTAGTCCATGCATCTGTTGGTCTGGTGTTACAGGTCCACTACCGATGTGACCCTCTCCAGCCGGGGCCCATTTACTTTCTGGTTCCCAGGAACTGTGGAGTATTTGGTGTCTGCTGTGAAGGTGTCAACTACCTCATTGATGAGGCTCACTGCAGCAGCAAGGGCTCTATTGCTGTCATCTCATACCTCCACCACTTCTTCTCCGAGTATGGGCTTGGGGTACCTCTTTGAGAAAATCAGAGAGTTCTGAAATTATTATGTTATTCTTAATATTCTGTCAATACTGTAGTAAATATATTTCAAATTGGTTTAAAGGGCCCATGTCATGGCCATTTCTACTGATCATAATTCCATTGTCTACTAGAATATATTTTATACTGTGCCATTTTCCAAATTCACATTGGTTTCTCATACAGCATCTCTGTAAAGTATGTCAGGGTTCGTACGGTCATTGAAAACCTGGAAAAGTCATGGAAATTCAAAATGCAAATTCCAGGCCCTGGATAAGTTATGGAAAACAATATTTTTCCCAAATTTTGGAAAAGTCATGGAAATGTAAATATAATTAACTTTTTATCTAATCGCCTAAATAAGCTGCGGTTGCGAGCTGTTATGTGCCATCATGACATGGTGTTATTTTTTAATATATGAAGCGCGAGCTGTGTGCTCGAGTCTTCCTACCTGTCGGCTGAACTCTGCTGCTCCGGGATGAGGGTCAGCTACATTATCTACGGTGCGTTCGTTAACTGTGCGGAGTCACTGTGGCACAGACTGCACCGCTGGTGAACAGCTGGTGAACAACAGAGATAACAGCGGTTAGAACGGGCCGTTCAGGTGTTCAGAGCAGAGCGGCAGAGCGTGATGTGAACTGAAAAGTTTTTCTGTCGCAATATTATTTAAGGAATCGTTGAGCTAGCTAGCTAGCATACATTGTCACTATCTGCTAACGTTAACTTTAGCCTTCGTTTTCTAATAGTTTTTTTCATAGGCTATAAACAGAGGTGGTATAAGTATAGATATTGTGCTAGAGTAAAAGTAGAAGTACTCAGATCTTGTACTTTAGTAGAAGTACTCAGATCTTGTACTTAATAAAAGTAGAAGTACTCAGATCTTGTATTTGAGTAAAAGTAGAAGTACCAGAGTAATACTCTATCACAGTAAAAGTCCTGCATTCAAAATGTTCCTCAAGTAAAAGTAGAAAAGTATTATCATCAAAATATAGTGAAAGTAGCGACAGTAAAAGTAGTCCTTGTGCAGATTGGTCTATTTCAGAATAATATATATGATATGTTTTTATAATGATTGATCATTAAAGTGTTCTCAAAGCTGGTATAGGTGCAGCTAGTTTGAATGACTTTGTATACTGCAGGGTAGCTTGTGGATTTATTCCAGGTGGAACTAAAGTCTGATTTAAGACTTGATTATATTCACATCATTCATCCACATCTGTAAAGTAACTAAAAGGTATTAAATACATGTAGTGTAGTAGAAGTACACCATGTACCTCCGAACTGTGGTGGAGTAGAAGTAGGCTACACCTTTTACCTCTGAATTGTCGAGGAGTAGAAGTACAAAGTAGCAAAACATTGAAATACTTAAATAAAGTACAAGTATCTCAAAATTGTACCCACTTATAGTACTTGTTGAGTTTATGAACTTAGTTACTTTACAACAGTGGCTATACAGATACAAAGACTAAGCCTTGCACAGATTCATGAAAATACATTTTCAAAATGCTCAACAGTGCTGCCAAAATTATAAACTGACTGCTACACAATTAAAATAAATGCTTTTATATATTTTGGATATGTACATATCCGGCATGAATCGCTGAAAGGTTTGTGAAATGCTGGCAGAGGGCATGGCCACTGGGTATTCACACGTCACAGTACCCAGGAAGTAAACAATGGAACATGAGAAATCTCCAAAGAGGCGTTTAAAGTAACGTGTTATAGCAGAAAGTTTAATATAGCGTATTTCTGGGATATTCATTTAATGTCACCTGATATTCCATAAGATGTGTGTTACTGAATTGGGTCACACAGTTAGAGGGACAATGGTCGTTCTGAATTATCAATAGATGTATTCATGTTATTGTGAGCTGACTTCGAGGTGGGAGGAAGTTCAGAGAAGGCCTTAAGGTATAAGAACAGTTAACCTTTGTTAGTTAACTAATCCTATGGATGTCATGAGACGATGACGTTTAAAACATATACAAGTATATCTTTCAGAGGGAAAAACATGTGACATTTGTGTGGTAGGCTGCATGATAAAATGTGTGTGTGTTCATTGCAGTGGCTATATATGCTGCATGATTACTGCTCAACTATACCTGTGTTTGTGTTTTATTGATTCCTCTCTGTTTTATTCGTTCATATTGTGGGTGCTAAATTGCCACAACATTTTGGAGTAGTTGGCTTAAACATATGTGGGTGCTTAATTACTCTGTATGAAGTAGGAGCAGTTTACATGGCAGGAGACTGGAGATGTGGGAGATGAGATATCCTTATTTGGACACAGCATGTCAAACATCTGGAAGGCTGCATGGTGAAATGAGTGTGTGTTAAGCATGCTGTAAAGTTCTACTATTTCAGAAGCATTTCTGTAGGACTGCTTGAGAGCAGAGGTAATGTTTTCCTCGTTATTATTGATATCAAAGTAACTTGCATGTATTGCTGGTATTAGCCAACTATAGCCAACTATACCTTAAAGATGCCAAAAGTATGTGAAAATGTGTGTATTAAACTGATGGGGGAGGGGGCAGAGAGAAGGAAGTCTATGCAAAATGTGTGTGTGTGTGTGTGTGTGTGTGTGTGTGTGTGTGTGTGTGTGTGTGTGTGTGTGTGTGTGTGTGTGTGTGTGTGTGTGTGTGTGTGTGTGTGTGTGTGTGTGTGTGTGTGTGTGTGTGTGTGTGTGTGTGTGTGTGTGTGTGTGTGTGTGTGTGTGTGTGTGTGCAGGCTGCAAGATGCAAGATAACAAACTTGTTATTCGGAGCAGTTTGTACCAGGCACCAAATGTGTCTGCTTTACCTCAAACTTAAGAGACTGTTGTTTCCGGGTCGCCTCGGCTGGCTCGCGATGATTCGCTGCGACAGGCTATCGTTTTTGTATCTCCCAATAAGATGACCCCTAGGGAGGAGCAACCAACACAACTCCTCCCGACTTGTGTGTATAAATATTATGATATTCTTTTACACGGTGCTGTCTTCTGACTGGCTGTCGGTGGTAGAATTCAGCCCGGAGTGCTCTGTATTTTGTACTGTTGCAGAGTACTCTGTATTTGTATTGTTGTTTTTTTTACCATTAAAACAGATTATTGTTTAACCTTTATTCTGGTGTTTCAAATTCCTTGTCTTATAATTTAACCAGCTCATCAAGGGACGCGCGGAGCAGAGATGAACCTTCCAACCACTCGATTGGGTGGTGCTCCAACAAAGTGGTGACGTAATGAGTAGGGTCTCATAAGAAGGAACATCAGCAGCCAGCGGACGGAGCAGTCCAGGGAAGACACCTCAAACCTTTCTGACAACTAAAAACAGGGCCCCACAAATACAAGGTAAGCAGATACCTGTTACACTCAAAATATGTGATTGGCTACAACCAAAATGTTAGAGTTGTCAAAGAGATTCACAGTGTTTAAGTTACGGTAAAAAATACAATACATATTTTAGATAGGTAGGAAAGTTATATAAGATAAAAGTGAAGCAACGAGGTGTGTAAGAGGACGGTGAAAGGCCCCGTAGATTTTTCAGAAATCATACGGCTAACTTGCTGGGGAAGTTCAGTGGTTTTCTAAAGACTCCATCCAGAACACAACAGAATAACACTTTCGAGTCTCGTAGGAGCTGCAGTTGTGTTATATGTATATTCCAAGAGGAGAAACGCACCTTTCAAAAAGCCATTTGAAACTACCGGATCTCACTTTCTCTTGTTCTGTTGGGTTAATCTAGACGGCTAAACGTGACGATAAAGGAAATATACATCGCACTATAAAGGCCGTATAGACTGTACGGGTAATATAACTAGCTGTGCATATATATATAATAGAATTAGTGAACATAAATCAAGCTTAGTCAGATAAAGAAATATGAAGTCATAATGGAAGGAGAATTTGAACGAGAAGAACGTGAACTAGGCGTCCCAGTACCAGGGAGCTTACGAGAACAGTGGGGACAGACTGAGAGATTGATTCTCAGTGGAATAAAACAGGGTGAAAGGCCATGCCTGTTCCGGTCCGTTCGGTAATTAAGAGATTAATAAGCCCGATCTGAGAGTTCAAAAGATAAAACTTGCCTGGCGACTCTGTGAATTCACTACATACAAAAGTGGAGTTGACCATGTTTTGTCAGGCCGTAATGTAGAGTCTGTGATAAAGCGCTAAATGTTTTGGTATACCATAGTTTGTTGTTAATTGTTCAAAGAAGCCTCCTTCTCCTGGAAAGGCTGAGAGCTCCAGCCGGGGTGTGTCAGTATTTGTCTGTGAAAGTATCTCCCCCCTCTTTCTTTCTTTTTTTTGATTCTGTAGAAGAGGAGACCCTTTGTTTTATCAGCCACGAGAGCAGCAGTGTGTCTGCTTGCTCTTTTCTCTGATGCCTGAACGAAGGAGTGAGTTTAAAAATAAGGAGTAGAAGATCAATGAGTGATCTGAAGTTGGAGTGAATACATTGAAAATGATTGGATCAATGTGTGATTTTATGTAGTAGATATATTGAAATAAATAAGAAACTATAATTTGTTGTTTTTAGCATAGTTTTTGTAGGATACAGTTATGTCATATTGTGGTTTTTATGAGAAGTTTTGAGAACTGATTGTTACCATTGCATTGCATTGTGAATTTCATGGTATTTGTCATTAACTAAGAATTATACTTAATTATATTTCAAGGGAAAAAATTATATTACATACAATAACGTTAAGGGAAAGTAAAAAGAGGTTTTTATAAGTGTGTCAGTCAGAAGGAAGCTGTTAATGTTTAAGCAAGACAGAGGTGCTGCACGATGCTTGCTCAAGCCCTCTCACAATGTTGGATAACACAAAGAGGTCAAGTGTGATTGATGAGAGAAGCTTGTGGACAGGAGCAGCTGCAGGGAAGAGAGAGACAGGAGAAGTAAGATGTTCTGAAGAGTCTAGAGAGAGTAAAAGTTATATAAAGTTAACTACTATTCTGGAAAATGTCATATTGTTTTATGAGTAACATGAAATAAAAATATATTTACTAGATATATGAACAACATGCTTATCTAGGTTAACCTCTTAAGCCCGAGGGTCCCCCCAGTGGACCCCTCCCACCGTTTTTTTACGAGACTATGTCTCAGGGCTTCTTAACATTTATGAAACTATTAATGTTCCATACCCTTTTAACGGTAAGAAACTCAGCTAACTGACAATGTGAACCATGTTTAGCTAAATGAAACACAAGAGTAATACCAAGCCTTTGAATTAGCATGGAGCGAAAAAATGCTAACTAATGCTAACGGACTTTTGCACAGCACTCACGGTAGAAATGCCCTTATTACTTATCCTAACTGCACAAACAAGATATCCGATTAAAGCTGAGACTCCACAGATTCCACACATGTAATGTCATCACTTTAAGACCCCGAATTCCTGGAGCTATCAGCCAGAAAAGAGAAAGTAAACAACATCCGGTTTCAAAAATATTACAATAATTACGTCTTACCTTTTTTGATTTGTGATCAAAAGTTGTGTTCACCGGAATAAAAACGCCGCTCAAGGTTAATCCAATGTCTTTGTGTCACGTAGACATTTTGACTGATAATCCATCATCATATTTATGGCAATATACTGGGTATAAGGTTTTGTCGTCCAGGCTTGTACTTTCAGATATGCTTTGTTCGCTTCTCTATTACGTCCGCTATGGTAATGTTTATGTGGATTTGGGAACTGCCCATCGATTCTATTGGTTCTGATGGTTAAGAAAAAGGTGTAAATCACACGAATCGACCAATGGGTTCCAGAGATATAGTCCTACGCAGCCAACTTCATTTATTGTTAACTACGGAAGGAAGCAGGAATTGCCGGTGTTGCAGTATAACGTGAGTCATGACAACTGGCGACATTCTATTATTTTCGTCATAGGAATCCGGGGCGTGTACATTGAGGACCCATTGTTGACTTACCATGTCGATCGCCTCGTTTGTCGCTTACGTTCATCTTTTGCTATATCTGCCTTCCTAAGATCACTTTGATGCACATTCAGTACTCGTATGTGAGGTTGTGGGTGAGAGGTGGATATCGTGACGCTTACAGGGAGGTATCGAACATTACAAAGTAGGTGCCTGTTCAAAATATTGCAAACTTGAATAAATCATTTAAATTATATATTTGTGTCCGACTTTCATTTGAACATCGTTCTTAATGTGATGTATAGTAGCTTTGATAGCTGTCCATACCTTCAGACAGCCTAAAAGTAAAACACAAGTCGTTTATTCACAGCCCGAACGCTCATCGAGATGACTGGATCACTCATGACAGGTTGTGATCAGCTCCGATTCAATTGTGATATAAATTCTGTAGCTATTCTCCAGGGAGCACGTTTTTTTTATGAAATACCTGTATCCCTCTCATCACAACAAGACTCTACACTGTGCAGGAAAAACAATTACATACATGAAAATAACCTTGATGCATGGAATGAATCACACAAACTATCTTCCGTGGCTATACTGATACGTCACAGCGGTCAACCACAGAAACGTAAGTCCAGCGGGGCACAAGTTGAATACATATAAAACATTTGTACATCGTTCTTAATGTGATGTATAGTAGCTTTGATAGCTGTCCATACCTTCAGACAGCATAAAAGTAAAACACAAGTCGTTTATTCACAGCCCGAACGCTCATCGAGATGACTGGATCACTCATGACAGGTTGTGATCAGCTCCGATTCAATTGTGATATCAATGCTGTACCTATTCTCCAGGGAGCACGTTTTTTTTATGAAATACCTGTATCCCTCTAATCACAACAAGACTCTACAATGTGCAGGAAAAACAATTACATACATGAAAATAACCTTGATGCATGGAATGAATCACACAAACTATCTTCCGTGGCTATAGTGATATGTCACAGCGGTCAACCACAGTAACGTAAGTCCAGCTGGGCACAAGTTGAAAACATATAATACAGTAGTTATATTATGCCTTTAAGCCATGCTTTAAGCCTATACGTTTAACCCATAAGAACCCGGACCCATTTCTACTTTTGGGGAAATTAAGGGGAACGTCATTTAGACTAAATAGACCACCTAGAACACATTTCTGACAAGTAACCCCCCCAAGTGTCAAATATCTGAAATGTGACATATATGTCACATTGGGCTTTAATGGTAAAGTAACTCTTATTTATAACTTCATTAATGAGGATGATTTTTTTGGTTCACATTTATTTGAACATACTTTGAATTGAATAATAAAGAATATGTTAACTGAGCCGATCATAATCATATTTGTAATTGTGCATATATGTCACTCGGGTTTACTGTGAATGTTTAGGGTTAATGGTTAATATTTATGGCATTTGTTTCATATCAATTCCATTAATAAATGTTTCTACAACAGGTTATATGTAATCAGAATCAGAAAAGAGCCCAAGACAGCTTAATGTTTAACAAATGACATGTAAGCATTTTTATTCTTAAATGGCTTGAATGTTAACTTTAGTAACAAAAAACCTTTCAAAATGTAGCTAGTTCTGTCACATGTGTTAGCCTGGCACATGGACATCTTGGACATCTTGTTATGGGAACACAAAAGCAAATGACAAGGACCATAACCCACCAGACTGTTCAGTGTGTGTCACTTAGGGACATCATGAGATAAAAAAGGCTAAAGCTGTATAAGGAACTTTCCAGAACATTTAAAGTTCATGTGACACCTGTGTCTAAGCAATTCTGTCTGCCTTCCGTGTTGCACCATGAGGACCCACTGATATAAAATGCTTAACTGTCTAAGTTGCAACCATGGACTTTTTGGAGGGCTAAGCGCCAGCTTGACATATTTTTGGCTTCATTTATAGAAGGAAAGACAACAGTGATAGTTATGTTTCAGAATAACATTTATTGGAAATTGTTAGAACAATCTCACTGGTCACCGGCTTGAGCTTCAGCTCAGGATCCATGTATCTGTGATCCTCTCCAGAATGGAAGGAGTCATCACATACAGAGCATCAACTAGTTCCTGAGCAGTGTCCTTCACATGCTGATATCCAAGAGAGGGAGTTACACAGTCACAAGATGGAGGAATAGAAAGCAGTATTCATGGTTTACTTCAGATTAGCTCCACGTCAGAAATGAGCATGCTTGTCATATGTCTATCTCCATAGAGGCTGAATCATCATGTTAATCACATAGCTATCATCTGCCTCAAACAGTCCTGATGCTCTTCTAGGTAATCACACATCCTGTCATGTTCACAGCTACAGCTGGGATACCTTTGTTATCATGTTACTCTCATGTTGGAAGAGTACATTCAGGATTTTGCCAACAGAAATACTAAACTGTGTGTGTGTGTGTGTGTCTAAGAAGTGCAGCCTTTACAAAAGAAATCTGCATTGTCAAAGGGCTCCCCAACACAGTACGTGTAGTACCACATAGTGCACCCAGTGCACTCGATCTTAAAATAAACAGAAAAAAGACATGTTAGAATATTGACAAACATTTTACATCACTGATCCAGAGTAAGCAGTAATCAAGTTGTTTACATTTCATTAAGCGAGCAATGTATAGTTTTAAATCTTAGCTGTTTTCCTTTCTGTTTAGAGTCCATGCTCAGAAGTTTCTTCAACTGCTCCAGTGTCCTCCCAAAGTGCCAAGACATGCAAGTTTGGTGAATTAAAGTAAACATTTATAATATCTGTTATAGAGAGTGTTCACCCAGTGATGTAGAGGTAACCAATCCAGGGTGTATCCCAGTCTTCCAGCCAAATGTTGGTCAGGAAATAAATACAACTTCTTAGCCATTGTTCAACCTTAGGCCCTATGCTGTGTTCCCCACAGGCCCGACACAGCTCGGATAGGTCATCTGTAAAAACATCATTCAGAAATACAGGCATTAAGGGAGTGAAATGCCAAATAAGATACAATATTTCTGTTTCCCCTGTCTAGTCCTGTATACCTGAGTTGTTCACCAGAGCCATTGCCATGTGGAACCTCATTGAGGCCACTCCTTCCTGGTCCACTGGGTACTGGACCTGTTGTTTTTGCAGTATTTGCTCTGCAAGCTTAAAAGGTCTGTCATAAGTATCTTCGTAATATTTGTTCATTACAGATGGTTATATATACACACACATTACTAAATGTTACCTTCAGAACCAACACACCGCAGGACGTAGAATCCATCTGTTTGGGATGAGCGATTGTCGTGAGGCCCATCTCCCAACTGAAGGTCTGTGGTTCCGGACCAGCGATCTACATAGGAAACAGATAGATTGGGTTTTGTATATAAGCCCAATTCAGATCCTTTTTTAAGTCAGGAAGAGCTGCATGTTCACACAGGACAATCTAATGTATTCAGGTAAAACAGTAGTAATCAGGAACATGATGTATGGCTTTGTGTTGCTCCCCCTTAATATAATCCTAAATCCTGAATATGTCTAGTAAACACATTAGAGCTTATATTTTATTCACCTTGTTACATCTTTGCATCTGATTAACTGCTCTTCCGTGGCCCCCAATGGGTTCAAGAACAGGGACTTGTTCTCGTTCAGATACATGACCTATGGAAGTGAAAAGAAATTATTAAAGTGTTGAGTGTTAAATAAATAAAAATGTATTGCTATCACATATTATTAAATAAATAAAAATGTCTTGACCCATTAACATTTTAAATTACTTCCAATGAGGGTCCAGTGTGCCCCGTCACAGACAGCTCCGGCTGCCACCATGTTTTGACAAGTCCAACTGAAAAATATTTGTACATACATCAGTACATACATATGTTCATATATACACTTATTTCTAGTACTCTACTCACCTTTCTTAAGCTTCCCTTGTGGGTTCCCTTCCAGAGGGAAGTCATTAGGTAGGAGTCCACAATGAAGACCCCAGCTTTGGCCCCAACCTATGCCAGATAGGCATTCACAATCTATGAATACACCAGTATCTTTTGAACCCATTTTCAGAATGATCAGTTTGCCTACTTACATGTTTCATATACAGTACGCTTACCTCTCCCTCCAACTCCTCTCCCGGGCCAAGACCAACAGATTCTGACTGTATATTTTGTATGGGCCATACTTGGCCCACAGTGTCTCTTGTCTCCTCCCTGCCCATATGTCTCGGATTACGATAAAAAAGACATGTTAGTTATGAATGAAATGCATACTTTAAGGTGTACTTTGTTTCAGTTTACTTACAAGTCTCAACATCAGAGGATGCTCCTCGTGCCTGGCACTCTGTTGTGGAGGTGAAGGTGGGTGTGGAGGTGGTTGTGGGTGTGGAGGGCAGTGGAGCAGCCAGAGGAGAAGGATCAAACACTTTTTGTAATTTAGCAGGGATCCTCTCCTCTGGCTGGACATAGTGTTTCAAATGATCAATGTTCACTCTCATTGTCTTCTTTCCTTTTTTTGTAGCAAGGTCACTACCTTCCCCTCAATGTTTAGGATCCTGAATGGTCCCAACATGTCTGCTTCTAGCTTTCCTCCTTTCCTCTATTCCGACCTTTTGTTGCGTTTTAAAACGAAATCCCCCACTTCAAAATTGTCCACTTGCCCACCATCTTTCTTCTTGCGGATCTTATCCTGGCTTTTTGCTATGTTACCTTTCACTTCCGCGAAAACTGCCTCCTGTTTTTTGAGTCCCTCGAAGACTTCCTCCATTTGCACCAAGCTGCTGAATTTCTCTTCCGTTATCTGCCACAGAAAAGCGTTAGAATGTTGAGAAAACATAGATGTTTGAAATACTATGAATAATTAAAAAGGATGAGGACATTATCAGATCTTACTTCATACTCCTTGGGCACCTCTGACGGGCCCCTCTTACGGGCCCCTCTGACGGGTACCTCTGACGGGCCCCTCTGACGGGTACCTCGCCTCCCTCCCAAGCACCAGAACATAAGGGCTGAACTTGGTGGTCAGCTGGGTTTTCGTTCTCAGACCAAACATGGTCCCTTGGAGGAGTTGGTCCCACCGTTTGGGCTCACCCTCCACCAGTTTGTTCAGGGACCTACATTCAGGTAAAGTACAAACACAAGAAGGTAAAACAGAAATTGGTTTCTAATATATGATGAAGCAGCTGATTTATTGACTTTTGTTGTATTTGTAGCTATCAATTCTGATTAGTTAATATAGGTACAGTAATGTTTGTTATTCTATGAACAAATATACCTTTGTATTGTGCCATTTAGTTTTTCCACCAAACCATTTGTCTGTGGGGGGTTCGGCGAGCACAGGCTTCTTTTGATGGCCAGCTTCTCACAAAGGTTATCGTTGACCTTCAAGTGAACATTGGGACAAACAGGAAATAAGTTTGTTAGTGCAGCACAGTTACATAATGGGGAGTCATCATTCTTCAAAGTAGTACCTTATTGCAGAATTCCCTGCCTTGATCTGTTAGCAGTCTTTGAGGTGCACCACATGTGGAAAAGAAATCAAGAATACACTTGGTCACCTCATCTGCTGTTTTATTTTGAAGTGGGTATGCCTCTGCCCATTTGGTGAAA
Source organism: Harpagifer antarcticus (assembly GCA_902827135.1). Lineage (NCBI taxonomy): Eukaryota > Metazoa > Chordata > Actinopteri > Perciformes > Harpagiferidae > Harpagifer > Harpagifer antarcticus. Next base: position 1,996,292 of record CADEHL010000037.1, read on the forward strand.
TAATCAACCATTACACAAATGTACTGATTGCCACCATCGGTTACTGTGAGTTTACCCACTAGGTCCATCCCGACCAGCTCAGAGGCTCTGTTACCTGAGAAGAAGAACATACACATGAGCATTGCAGTACATTACTGTTGGCATGTTTGAAAGCTGAAACTGTCTGCAAATGTGTCCTGTACTTCAATAGGAGTGTACTCTTTCTTCTCCTTGATAGTGGCCCTCTTTGACTGGCACTGGGGACACGGAGCAATCTGAACAAAAAAACACACTATACACTTTTATGTGTTGCACTTTTGTACCATAATGTGTAATTGACCTCATTATTTTGAACTCACCCACTTGCGTCATGCCAGGCCAATAGAACCGCTGAATGATGACCAGATGAGTTTTCTCCATTCCAGCGTGTCCACTAATTAGGCTGCAGTGGAACTCTATGAAGAGCTCGTTAGGCTGCAGTGGAACTCTACGAAGAGCTCGTTAGGCTGCAGTGGAACTCTGAAACCCACATGTCTGAAACGGTTACCTTTAATCCTGTAGGACTCAGCTCTTCTTTTGATGGCAACCCTTTGTTTGCTAGTCAAGCCTTCAGGATATATGGCGGATATGGAAATCCAACAGTTCTTTCACCATGTTTGCATCCATGGTTTGCTGGCCCTCTCTAATATGAAGCTCTACACAAATGCTGTCCCTCCAACACACACACACACACACACACACACACACAAACACGCACACACACACACACACACACACACACACACACACACACACACACACACACACACACACACACACACACACACACACACACACACACAGGCAAACAACTACTCACTAAATTACCACACAACACACAAGGACAAACAAACAATCACATTCAGTACTCACGCACAATCGATCTTTCTCTGTCGAATCTCACTATTCTATCGCTATGTATCTGTCTCTCTCTCTAAATGTCTCTCTCGCTCTAACTCTAAATGTCTATCTCGCTGTCTCTCTCGCTCTAACTCTCAATGTCTCTCTCGCTCTCAATGTCTCTCTAAATGTCTCTCTCGCTCTAAATGTCTCTCTCGCTATGTCTCTCTCGCTATCCTCATGCAGTTGTGTCATTTCCACCAGTTGATATAGCCATAGAGACAACAAAGGAGCAGATCAGCTTGTCCCAGGTGGTCAGCTGTGGCCAGCTGTGATCGATCCGTGTGATGAACATGTGCTTCAGTTACAGTGTTGGGTGTAAGGCGTTACAAAAGTTTACAGTTTAACGGATTTACAGTAATGTATAACTTTTTGCTGTAACGAAGTAATGTAATGCATTACTAATGAAATGTGGGTAATATATTACCCGTTACAATTCTCAGTAACGCAGTTACAACACATTTTAACCCGAAATTAAATGGTGTTTAGTTTTTGAACCATTTACCAACATCGCGAGATATTCTGACACCAGACAAATTGTGCGGGTAGATTAGTAAACCTGGTGTTTACCCTTCAGGCTCATCCAGATCCAGGCTGTCGGATGTTCTTTCCCCCATGACCGCCTCGCTGCACAAATATCCCGCTTATTACACGGCCATACTAAACACACAGAGCCCATTCCGTGTTCCTGTTATTGTTTACTTCCTCTCTGCCTTCTTCTGGTGATTTATCTGACGTCCAGCGCTCCGTCTTTTAACCTCTTTTGCTTTCTCTTTCTGGATCCTCCTTAGCAACCTTCATTGTAGTCATCGACAGTGGTCTGTATACTGTATTAACAACGTGTCACATGTTCAATGAATCAGAATCGAGTATTCAACTAAGCCGTGTAATAAAAGTTGTGAGTAGCCTTAATGGCCTACACAGTTGTTATGCTATACCACATTGTCCTTCACTGGATGTATGATGAGCTGCACTAAACTACATTTTAGCATTTAAAATACTTAGCCATTCTTTTAAGGTTATTTTGGTAAAGTAACTCAAAAGTAGGCTAATATAAAAGTAGTGTAAGTCATTACATTTCAGAGACAGTAATATTGTAATGTAACGTACTTAAAAAAGACAGTAATAAGTAATGTACTGTATTACATTTTGGAAGTAACTTGCCCAACACTGCAGATGATCCAGTCATCTCGATGCTGCTTTCGGGCTGTGAATAAACGACTTGTGTTTTACTTTTAGGCTGTCTGAAGGTATGGACAGCTATCAAAGCTACTATACATCACATTAAGAACGATGTACAAATGAAAGTCGGACACAAATATATAATTTAAATGATTTATTCAAGTTTGCAATATTTTGAACAGGCACCTACTTTGTAATGTTCGATACCTCCCTGTAAGCGTCACGATATCCACCTCTCACCCACAACCTCACATACGAGTACTGAATGTGCATCAAAGTGATCTTAGGAAGGGAGATATAGCAAAAGATGAACGTAAGCGACAAACGAGGCGATCGACATGGTAAGTTAACAATGGGTCCTCAATGTACACGCCCCGGATTCCTATGACGAAAATAATAGAATGTCGCCAGTTGTCATGACTCACGTTATACTGCAACACCGGGACCCAGAGCACACGGAGCACAGAGCGGACATCAGATAACGGAATTGCAGTTTTATTGCTTATGGATTATCAGAACATTTCAAAGGGGACTGTTAGAAATTAAAATCAATGTTTAATAGCATAATGTAGCTTAAACATACCGTCAGTTTAAATGCTATTTTATTCTGGAAAAAACCGGAAGTTCTCAATACCAAGCTTTTATTCTGAAAATCCTTCATGACGACATCCGGGACTACCGTCCATTAGTATCATTAAAGTGGCTGTTGACGCCGTTAACATGTATTACATATAAAGTTATGAAAGAGATAAGGAGGAGAAAAGGCATGTGGAAGTAAGCAATGAATGTAAAATGTCGAAATCCTCTGTTTAACGCGATATCGGACAAAGGAGAACGAGGGGGGAAGTCCCCTACGTCACTACAGCTCACAGAGAGGAGGAGCGAACAGCCAGCAAGCGGGAAAGACGAAGGCTTGTGAGCTCTCTTCTGCACGGCCGGCACCTGGGAGAGGGAGCTGCAGCCTTTCTCTCCTGACTGAACAATATCCTGTTTGTAACATTACCGCGCTTTTTATAAATTAAAGTACCAATTTTGAACCTTCTCAGAGACTCCATTTAGTCTCCTTTTTAAGCTTCTCTCCTGGATGCGAGAAAAACGATCAAGGTTTACAATCTGGTGACCCGCTGACGTGATCATCGTTGAACCAGGAGAGACTACAACCAGCTGTTTTCCGGAGATGCGGCATCTGTTCAGACCAAGCGGCAAACTGTGGGGTAGAGCCGTGAAGCCAATACGGAAGTGCCACACACTGCAGTTAATATATTGGCCGATAGGCGATGGCTGCAGAAAGGAGCAATTTCCATAGACCCCCATGTTAAAATGCCCAACTTTCAGCAGAAAAAAACATGTTTCTACCCCTGGCTCCATACATTTTTATTATCGATATAGTTAGATTCCACCTTCATGATTATGGATCTGTGAGTGAATTGTTTTTTAACGCGACCCTTTTATTTATATTTGGTCTTAAAGTTTGTGCACACATTAGGGTGTGGTCACGTTGATTGACAGATACGTGCCTCACTGTCAGCTAACAGCAACTTGTCCACTCTGCTAGGCTACAACCATAGAGGCTACAACGTTAGTTAGTTGTAGTTACTGTACTTGACCCTTTAGCTGTGTTCGTGGTGATCGTGCCTGTTAGGGAATATTGTTACAAATACCAGATAATTAAAATGTTGTGCTGTGCGCTTGAATGTACTAACAGAACTTCCAAGAAGTCTACTTTCGGCCGTAGCTAGCCCCCTGGGGCTCCGTTAGCTTCGGCCAGCGGCGGAGTCCGGCGTTATAACTGGAGATCAAGGAATGCATCGAAACGCGGACTTGGTTCGCCTGTAGCCCGCTGTAGTATTAGCTAAATAAATGATGTTGAGCAAGGTTTATTAAGCTGAACACCGCCACAATTATTCTGCTATGTATCGGTACTTATTTTATTTTATTAACGTGTGAATTACAAGCATTAAGAATAATACCAAATAGCTAATTATCTTGCAGATTGTCTCGTTTGATTATGAATGTAACGTTTATATAGAGGAACTACACTGTTTTATCAAAAACCAAAGTGCCACGCAGTGACTTGGTATGCATGTATCTCAGCAGGAAATGTGCAACCTAGATGACATTTACCAACACAGACTATATAGAAATATTTGTAAAAGTTGTTCGTTACTAAGTGAATATGGCATTAACCCTCCTGTTGTATTTGGGTCAAATCTGACCGATTTACTACTTTCATCAATCATGTTTTACATTCGATTGCATTAAGGCTTTATGATATCCTTCACAGTACACATTTGAACAATCCAATTATGGATGATTTAGTCAACGTTGTAACACCCACGGTTTTCCCGGTCACCGCCATAAAGAAAAGGAATTACTAACCATCCAGATCAGATAAAACACACACACAAAAACCCACACACACACTAGATGTGTTTCCCCCATAGACTGTATATAAAGGTCCCGTCCCCCCCATTATGTGCCCATCCCCCCATGTGAATCACACCTGCCACACACAAACACACACACAGAACAATTTGATATATTTCCCGCTCTTATGTGCCCATCCCCCGACAGTTAGAAAGAGTGTTAAATTAAATGTGGTGATGGTTTTTGTGTTAATGTAATCGCAGTTAAAACAGGACCGGTCAAATTTGACCGCGAACACCAAACTAAGGGGGAAAACACTTTTTGACTGTCACATTTTTACATTTCAGCATTGCATCACGAATTTAAGTTCTATGTTTTGCTTGTTAAGCAGTCTGTAACCCTACACACCTAACATATAACTTCTCATGTATTTTTGTATAAAGTTTTCCTTTAGATGATCCAGACAGGCTGGACCAGTGGGTGCTGAACATCCGGAGAAATAAATGGACCCCAAAGTTTGTTCTCGCCTGTGCAGTGAACACTTTGAAAGTCATCACTTCAGCACGGACTCATGGGTACAGATCCTTTTTATTAAATCACTTTTATGGTTCAATTTGTAGGTGTCAATTGTTGTTGACTCTTTATTGTCTTTTATAATGCACTCTTAAATTTAAAACAACATTATTCAAAAGAAAGTTGAATATCTACAGACCTCAAACAGTTATTTTATGTGTTTTTGTTTATTATTTTTATTAGGGAAGGAGATGCCTGAAAAACACTGCAGTGCCCACCATTTTCTATTTCACCAATGGCAAAGAACAACAGCCTAGACGGAAAAGCATGGTGAGTAGCAATGACGAGGTAAGTGACAGTCCTAGTTCGACTGTTAATAGCAATGAGGAGGTTGCAGATGTAGACCATGGTAGTGGTGAAAACAGTCTTGCTGCTGATCAGCAATATATCATACATAATATCATTATGATACAAGACACACCTGAAGAAGCCTTTGTTGTTCAAAATGTCGAGCATAATGACATTCCAACAGTCAATGCTTGTGAGGATGTTGGTTTGGGTAGCAGCAGCCAACAAACAAAACAAATTGGAAAACAGGCAGACTCCGCCTCTGTTCACTCTTACACCATTACAACACAGCTGGCTAGCAGCTCTCTGAGTGATCACTGCTACATTATTTCTGAGTCTCCAAAAACACTGAAAAGGAAACATTCCCACGTTGAGGTTAAGCTATGCGCAGCTCGCAAAAAACTGAGGTTGAAGGCCCAGCAGACAAGGAGACTGACGGCACGAGTTTCTTCCTTGGCAGGTGTTGTAAAAGTACTTCAGAAGAAACTCCTTATTTCAACTGACTGTGCCTCTCTTCTTGATGGTTTGATGAGGTTCCCCGAGATGTCTTTGAGAGAATACAAAAAAAGAAGAAGTCAGTGTTTTCTGAAAACATGAAGCAATTTGCCACCACATTGCACTTCTACTCTCCAAAGGCCTATGATTATGTCAGAGAGAAGTTTCACTTGTCTTTGCCTCATCCTCAGACCATTCGAAAATGGTACAGTAGCATCTCGGCAGATCCTGGATTTACTTTTGCTGCATTCATAGCTTTAAAAAGTCATGTTGCTGAAAGGAGAGAAGCCGGGAAAGACAAAGTTTGCTCATTGAAGATGGATGAAATGTACACCCATAAGCAAACTGAGTTTGGGGGGGACCAAATTCATGGGTATGTTGACATTGGTTCTGGAGAAATTGAAAATGTGATTGCAACCCAAGCATTGGTCCTTATGGTTGTTGCAACGAGTCTTGGAAGAACCCCATTGCTTACTTCCTCATAAACAGCATGACTGGAACCGAGAGAGCAAACCTCATCCGAGAGAGCCTTGTTAGGCTTCATGCAATTGGAGTAAGGAAAAGGTCTGCCTTATGGACAGAGTTAACATGGGATTTGTCCTTCAAATGTACAAATGTCCGCGCAATGGAAATGTGACGTCAACTTATAATGCAAAGTCCCTGCCACCGACAGGACAAATTTGACCAACTGTACCTACATACATTCAACACTTGGGGATGCTCTATGCATGTGTCTGTGTCAACCCCGTGGATCATGTACATTACATCTGGGGTCCACGAAGCTGACACCCTGCTAACAGCAGTGATACACGCATAAAAGCACTGATCTGAGGGTAAAATAATCATCATTCTGTATATAAATATGCTATGTCAATATCCTGGACATTTCCTTTTAAATGTGGGGTCCACGAAGCTGACACCCGCATAAAAGCACTGATCTGAGGGTAAAATAATCATCATTCTGTATATAAATATGCTATGTCAATATCCTGGATATTTCCTTTTAAATGTGGGGTCCACGAAGCTGACACCCGCATAAAAGCACTGATCTGAGGGTAAAATAATCATCATTCTGTATATAAATATGCTATGTCAATATCCTGGATATTTCCTTTTAAATGTGGGGTCCACGAAGCTGACACCCTGCTAACAGCAGTGACTCTGCTGCCCTTATGTTCTTGTACATTTCATGAGTCAAAAACAGCTTTCTGCCCTGGAAATGATTTCTAACCATTATTACCGTTATGGAGGGGCTGCAGGAACACTTTACCCAGCTTTCACACACTCATTCCGGTGTAATAAAGTCATGTTCATCACCCTGGAGCTCTGCCTGGGACCGTGGGACCCTGTGCATCAGCCTGGAGCTCTGCCTGGGACCGTGGGACCCTGTGCATCAGCCTGGAGCTCTGCCTGGGACCGTGGGACCCTGCTTACAGCAGTGACTCTGCTGCCCTTATGTTCTTGTACATTTCATGAGTCAAAAACAGCTTTCTGCCCTGGAAATGATTTCTAACCATTATTACCGTTATGGAGGGGCTGCAGGAACACTTTACCCAGCTTTCACACACTCATTCCGGTGTAATAAAGTCATGTTCATCACCCTGGAGCTCTGCCTGGGACCGTGGGACCCTGTGCATCAGCCTGGAGCTCTGCCTGGGACCGTGGGACCCTGTGCATCAGCCTGGAGCTCTGCCTGGGACCGTGGGACCCTGCTTACAGCAGTGACTCTGCTGCCCTTATGTTCTTGTACATTTCATGAGTCAAAAACAGCTTTCTGCCCTGGAAATGATTTCTAACCATTATTACCGTTATGGAGGGGCTGACTTTAAGGTTCCCAGGGGCACAAGGTTGTTGAGGGTGTGATCATCTGGGTTTAGTCCGTGGGGGAGTGCTTAAGTTCGGGTACACATCTTTGCCAGGCGCACCCACCCATGGAAAGACGAAATATGACAAAACAGTTAAAGTGTGAACCTCCAGCACATGGGGGGTGGTGCCGTGAAGAAGGCGAATATTGATGCTGGTGTGCGGACAGTAAAGCACCACAAAATCCACCACCTTTAAGTGTTACCAGGGCCATGAGAACATCCTCCACAGGAGGGTAGGTGGTGCTCCGAATAAGGCCGAATATTGATGCTGGTGTGCGGACAGTAAAGCACCACAAAATCCACCACCTTTAAGTGTTACCAGGGCCATGAGAACATCCTCCACAGGAGGGTGGGTGGTGCTCTGAATAAGGCCGAATATGGATGCCGATGGGCGGACGATAAAGCACCGCAAACTCCACCCCCCCTTTAAGGTTCCCAGGGGCACGAGGTTCTTGAGGGTGTGATCATCTGGGTTTAGTCCGTGTGGGAGTGCTTAAGTTCGGGGGCCCGGGGTCTCGCGGTGTGCAAGGTTATGGAAGTGTGCATATCAGGGAGAGATGCTGGAGCTGCTTCATCCGTCGTTTGGGGCTCTGTGAGCGGGTACAAATAGGTGGTTTTCCCGGTGTATTTCATGGATGTCTGACATAGCCTGTTTGCTCATGTCAGGGAGAGATGCTGGAGCTGATTAGTCCGTCGTTTGGTGCTCTGTGAGGGGCTACAAATAGGTGGTTTTCCCGGTGTATTTCATGGATGTCTGACATAGCCTGTTTGCTCATGTCAGGGAGATATGCTGGAGCTGATTAGTCCGTCGTTTGGTGCTCTGTGAGGGGCTACAAATAGGTGATTTTCCCAGTCTATTTCATGATTTTTTTTGCCAACGGAGGAGGGGCTCAAAAAAGCTCAAGTCTTCGGCGCTTCCAGCGGAAGCCCCGGACACATTTTCACTCCCCCGTTTCAATTTACAACGGAGAAGGGATTCGAGACCTCCCTTCCTCCGTCAAATAAATCTATTCATGTTTTCCAAGCTACCATCTGCACGAAATCGGAAACCCGGTTTTTGAGAGCACTCAAAACGGCTGTTTGACATCATGGAGGAATACGTCCGCTACATAAGTGTCACAAACGAGCTGAGGACCAAAATGCAGAACACGGGAAACCAGAGGTAGTCGGTAACCAGCTGTATTGAGAGAGACAGGGTGTGACTACCAGGTGACTAAGGAATGTTAATGCAGAAAATAGGTGAGTGAGAAAGCAGACTGTGACAATAAGTGCTTTGGCTCGGATACAATTGTTGCCTGGAGGACCCCAATCATGGTCGTCTAAGAAATTTCTATCAAGAAGAAAAGAGAAAAAAAAAGAGAAGAATCAAGAAAAAACCCTACAGACACCGGGTGGAAGGTGGAGGTATGGGAAAGGTCAGTACTCATCTGAGAATGCTCTCTCGGCCTCTCCCTCCTGGAAATCCTCGTCCTCCTCGACTGATGGCGCTTCCCCCTCCTCCTCGACGAAGCCTCTGATCCGTCGCGGACGAGTGCCCCCTTGCTTAACGCCTGGTTGAGCGTGGGTCCTGGAAGGCTGCTCCGGGTAACGCAGGTGGAAGTCTCGGATGAGTTGAGGGTTGAGGATATGCCGAGCAGGAATCCACTGCCTTTCCTCAGGACCATAGCCCTCCCAGTCCACCAAATATTGAACCCCTCTTCCTCTGCGACGGGAACGGAGTAGATGACGAAGGGTGTAGGTAGGGCCCCCATCGATCATCCTAGGGGGTGGTGGTGGAGGGGCGGCGGAAATCATAGGACTCTCCCGGACAGGTTTAATCCTAGAAACGTGGAAGGTGGGATGGATCTTCATGTTCCGGGGCAAACTCAGTCGAACTGCTGCAGGATTAATGACCTTGACAATCTTGAAGGGTCCAATAAACCTGGGCGCTAACTTCTTAGACTCCACCCGAAGGGGAATGTTCTGAGTGGAAAGCCACACCCTCTGGCCTACCTGGTACACAGGTGCCTTGGTGCGTCGGCGGTTCGCTGATGTGGCGTACCGGTTAGCAGACTGAAGCAGAGTTGTTCGAGCCTGCCTCCAAGTCCTCCGACAACGTCTGATGAAAGCCTGGACAGACGGACAGGTAACCTCCTTCTCCAATGCAGAGAACAATGGGGGTTGAAAACCGTATGCACACTGAAAAGGGGAAAGACCAGTAGCAGAACTGATGAGGGTGTTGTGGGCATACTCCACCCACAGGAGTTGTTTTGACCAGGTCGTGGGATGATCGGAAGCCATGCAGCGGAGAGTGGTCTCCATCTCCTGATTCTTCCGTTCGGTCTGGCCATTGGCCTGTGGGTGGAAACCGGAGGTGAGACTAACCGTCGCCCCGATCAGTTCACAAAACTCCGTCCAAAACACAGAGGTGAATTGGGGCCCCCGGTCGGAAACCACATCAGTCGCCAGTCCGTGAATGTGAAAAACGTGGAGAAGAATCAGTTCTGCCGTCTCCTTAGCTGACGGGATCTTAGGCAGGGGTACGAAATGAGCCATCTTACTAAACCGATCTACCACCGTCAAGATGGCAGTATGTCCGTGGGACGGTGGTAGACCAGTCACAAAGTCCAATGAAATATGTGATCAAGGGCGACGTGGGACCGGTAATGGATGAAGGAGGCCAGCTGGCGCTTGGTGAGATGGTTTGTGCCGATTGCACACAGGACAGGCGTTCACAAACTCACCAGAACCGTTGTAGGACCATCCCTCTGGTACGTTGAATTCCAGGGTGGCAGGAAAGTCTGGAGCTATGAGCCCACTGAAGCACCTCAGCCCTCAAAACCTGAGGCACAAACAAGCGGTTAAGAGGACAAGAACTAGGACCGGGTTGGTCCACCAAAATGGTCTTAACCCTCTCCTCAATCTCCCAAGCGAGGACGCCGATCACTCGAGGAGCAGGAAGAATGGTGTCCGGAATACCCCAGGTGTCTCCCTCCCTCCCGAACTGCCGGGACAAAGCGTCGGCCTTCACGTTGCGGGAGCCCGGGCGGTAGGAGAGGAAAAAATTAAACCGGGTGAAAAATAACGACCACCTGGCTTGCCGAGAATTCAGTCTCTGTGCCGACCTGATGTATTCCAGGTTCTTATGGTCGGTCCAAACCTGAAATGGTTGTTCTGTCCCCTCAAGCCAGTGTCGCCATTCCTCCAACGCCAACTTGACTGCTAGAAGCTCCCGATTCCCCACGTCATAGTTTCTCTCCGCCGGACTCAATCTCCTCGAAAAGAAAGCACAGGGATGGAGCTTCTGGTTCTCACCAGAACTTTGCGACAGGATGGCCCCCACCCCTACGTCAGAAGCATCCACCTCCACCACCAACTGACCAGCGGGGTCTGGTACTTGCAGGATAGGAGCTGACGTAAACCGGCCCTTGAGGTCCTGAAAAGCCTCCTCGGCTGCAGGGGACCATCGGAACGTCACCTTGGATGAGGTCAGGGCGGTGAGCGGGGCGGCCACGGTGCTGTAGCCACGGATGAACCATCTGTAAAAGTTGGCGAATCCCAGGAAACGCTGCAGCTCCTTCCGGGAATCAGGGACCCGCTACGAGGTAACTGCTGAAACCTTAGAAGGATCCATCTCCACACTTCCTTGACCCACGATGTAGCCAAGAAAGGTGACCGAAGAAGTGTGAAACTCGCACTTCTCCGTCTTGACGAACAGCGAGTTCTCCAGAAGTCTCTGGAGGACTGTCTGGACATGATGGACGTGTTCCTTGAGGTTCTTTGAAAAAATCAAAATGTCGTCCAGCTAAACAAAAACATAACGATCCAACATGTCCCAGAGTACGTCGTTCACCAACGCTTGGAAAACTGCAGGGGCGTTGGTAAGTCCAAATGGCATCACCAGGTACTCGTAATGTCCCGAAGAGGTGTTGAAGGTGGTCTTCCATTCGTCCCCCTCCCGGATTCGTACCAGGTGATAAGCGTTTCGTAGATCCAGCTTAGTGAAGATTGTAGCCCCCTGTAATAACTCGAATGCTGACGAGATGAGTGGCAAGGGGTAACGATTCTTCACCGTGACGTCGTTCAGGCCCCGATAGTCAATGCAGGGTCTCAGGGTCTTGTCCTTCTTCGCCACAAAAAAAACGAATAATTCCCGCAGCCAGAGAGTCATTGACGTAAGTCTGCATGGACTTCCTCTCCGGTGCCGAAAAGCGAGTACAACCGGGCCTTGGGTGGGACTGCGCCTGGATGTAGCTCAATGGCGCAGTCATAGGGCCGATGAGGTGGGAGAGATGTCGCCTTAGCCTTGCTAAAAACCTCCTTAAAGTCCAAATATTCAGCCGGAACCCCTGTGACATCCGGAACCAGGTTCATATCCACAGGTAGTTGAGGTGCGGCGGCCTGCTTGAGGCAAACCTGATGACAGGAGGAACTGTTGCCCAGTCAATGTTCGGGTTGTGGCGGCGGAGCCACGGATAACCCAAAATCAGAGGGATTTTGGGGGACCGTAGCACATGAAACTGGATTGTCTCATGGTGGTTCCCCGAAATGAGCATATGGACCGGTGTCGTCTGGTGTGTCACCGTTCCCAGCGGGTGACCATCCAAAGCATTAGCCGGTACCGGCTGGAGCAGCCGAACCTGTTGGATGCCCAGCTGTAGTGCGAGCTCCTCGTCAATGATGCTAACATCTGATCCGGAGTCCATAAAAACAGCCAGAGCCTGAGATTTGCCTGTCAGGAGGAGTCGAGCATGGCACAAGGGTCTTAGATTGGGAATCAGCTCAGAGGTTTGGCCCACCAGTATACTCCCCATTACTGATGAGCTCTGTCCTTTTACCGGACAACGGGAAACCATATGTCCAGCCTGACCACAGTAAAGGCAAAGATTACCTCTCCGACGTAATTCCCTCTCCTCAGAAGTAAGACTGGTACGACCCACTTGCATGGGCTCGACCTCGTACCGTGAGTCAGACTAGGAATGGGAATTCAGCGGCAGCGGCCCGCCGCTCGCGTCTGCTGCTCTCCTCTCCGGGTCTGGATTCGTCTGTCAATCCGAGAGGTGAGCTCAATCAACCCATCCAAGGAAGCAGGGAGATCATAGGAAACCAGCTCATCTCTCATATAATCCGCTAATCCTCTCAGATATGCGTCACACTGCGCCGGCTCATTCCAGCTACTGCGGCGGCTGCTGGTGCGGAAGTCAATAGCGTAATCCACCACCGTGCCGGAACCCTGGCTCAAATTTAGCAGGCCTCCAGCAGCGTCGGGACCCAGACGAACGGAACCGAACACCTTCCACATCTCCGCGGAAAATGCAGCAAAAGAGGCGCAGGCTGAAGTCTGCTGCTCCCACTCTGCAGTTCGCCACAAACGGGCTCTCCCCGTCAGATGATTAACGGTGAAAGCTACACGAGCCGCCTCGGAGGCGAAGGTGTGTGGCTGCAGTGAAAACAATATGGAACAGTTTGTGAGAAAAGGACTGCATCCCTCCGGCTCACCAGCGTAGCGTTCCGGCGTTCCCACACGAGGCTCCGGAGCGTATCCCGTCGACCCAGGGGCTGGAGCGAGCATCGGAGCTGCGGGCGGAGGGACGGTAGCAGCCATGGTAGCGGCTAGCTGTTGTACGGTGGCGGCCATCTGTTGCATCTGGGAGGTAAGGTAAGCCAGCGTTTGTCCCTGGGTTGAGGTTGCCTGGTGGGTCTCGGTAGCTAAGGTAGCTATTGTGACCTCCTGTCTTTGGATGGCATCCTTAACCCTCTCAAAGCAGTCTCTAGGAGACCCGGTGTTTGCTTGGTCCATTTCTGGCCAGATCGTTCTGTCACAAACGAGCTGAGGACCAAAATGCAGAACACGGGAAACCAGAGGTAGTCGGTAACCAGCTTTATTGAAGGCAATAGACTGGTAGAAGACAACACGGCAGATAGTAGGCAAAGGGCTGGTCGGGGACAGGCGAGGGTTCCAGGAGACAGCAGGACGGGAGTCGCAGGTACAGAACGGGTTAAGGAGCAGGCGAGGCAGGCTGGTCAGGGACAGGCAGGGTCGAAACCGGGAGAGCAATCTGAAGGGTAATGCGGGAAAGACTGGCATGCTGCAAAGTACGATCTGGCACTGAGGTGAAAGTGAAGTGGGCCTAAATACTAATGGAGCTGATGGGTGTAACAGAGTGAGAGAGAGACAGGGTGTGACTACCAGGTGACTAAGGAATGTTAATGCAGAAAATAGGTGAGTGAGAAAGCAGACTGTGACAATAAGTGCTTTGGCTCGGATACAATTGTTGCCTGGAGGACCCCAATCATGGTTCTTACAAAACTTTAAGTTTTTGAACTGGTCTCTGGAGGAATGCAAGGAGAGTTTGAGGGGATTCTACCTGTATTATGATGCACTGTTTTCGGATACATTTGGCCCGGTGTCATGGTTCTCCAAAAAGGTTAACATGCTTTTTCTGCCTCTGGAGGAATTCAAGGGGAGTTTGAGGGGACTCTACCTGCATTATGATGCACCATTGTCGGAAATATTTGGCCCGGTTTCATGGTTCTTCCAAAAGTGACATTGTACTTTTCCTGACTGTGGAGGAATGTGAGGCGTGTTGTCAGGGGACTCTATCCGCCTTAAGAGACACTATTTTCGGATACATTTTATCCATTTTCACCCTTTTCTCTGGTTCTCCCAAAAGATAACTTAGAGACTTTTTCTGCCTCTGGAGGAATGTGAGGGGAGTTCTCAGGGGACTCTATCCGCCTTAAGAGACACTATTTTCGGATACATTTTATCCATTTTCACCCCTTTCCTCTGGTTCTCCCAAAAGATAACTTAGAGACTTTTTCTGCCTCTGGAGGAATGCATGGTTAGTTGTCAGGGGACTGTACCTGCATTATGACGCAATATTTTCGGATACATTTGGCCGGTTTTCATGGTTCTACAAAAAGATAACATAGTATTTCCAGACTCTGGAGGAAAGTAAAGGAAGTTTGATGGGACTCTACCTGCATTATGATGCACTATTTTGGGATACATTTGGCCGGTTTTTATGGTTCTCCAAAAATGACAACAGAGTATTTCCTGCCTCTGGAGAGGCCGAGAGATGACAGGGATCTCTGCCCGCCTAACGAGTGCCTACATGGGACACCTTTCGCACGATGATGCAAATGGAAAAAACAATAAACTGAAAACTGAAAATAAACTGGAGAGATTTGACATGGGGTCTTTCTAGTTCGCTGAGTGCAACTTTCTTGAGTCTTTTCACGTTTCCTTCTTTGTCGCCTCCGGTTCTATACATTCTACTGGGCACACTTCCCGGTACCAAAATGCTCATGAATACAGATAGGATGTTGATGTGTTGTCCGATCTGTAAGAGTTCCTACCGCGCCCTGAGCAAGCACCTGCAGAGGAACCATAGTGTGCGTAATTTAGTTGAAAGAAAAATTCTGCTGTTGTTGGCCAATGGACGTACAAACATTAGGCTCCATCCCTGCACCATTGCAGGATGTGAGTATAGCGGGACAAGGCTGGACCGGCACTTGGACAGAGACCATGTTGAGCTGTCCCGGGAGGAGATATATGTGGTCGTAAATAAACTAAAGATGACAGTGGCAACGAAGGAGCTTCACGCACTCCGACTGACAAACCCCACAGTAGCGATGATTACCTCTTGGGATGTGGACACTGAGGGTGATGAGGTCCTGTCACAACCTCCACCCTTGTCCCCAGTGATTGAATGTGACAACCCGCACTGTAAGGAATGGAGGATGGAGGCAAACACAATGAGGGCTCAGAGGGACAGATATGCTGCTGAGGTGAAATCTCTGCGCTGCAAGCTGCAGCAGAGGATAAAACATAAGCGACAGAGGAGGGACCAGAGGGCCGAGAACATGCATGGGTTCGATGAAGAGTATGGGGAGGAACAAGAGCGGGTGTTTCTAAAGAAACGACCCCGAACAGAGGCAACACCAACGAGGCAGTCCAAGTCCAAAGGTCCCTCCTTCAGCAAGTCCCCCATTCCCTCGTGCAGCTATTCCCCCATTCCCTCGTGCAGCAAGTCCCCCATTGCCTCTCAGACACCTGTATCCAGCTCCTCAGAACCTGCATCCGTAGATACCGAGGCCTCATCAACCTCCCCTCCCATAAATTCCCCCTGGTTCTGCGACAGGGGCCGGTGGAATATAATGCGGAATATAACATTCCCACGCATAATGGGTAAGTGTGTTAGATGTGTCACAAATGCAGTTTCTGTAACACACAATGTGTTGTCATTAAAGTACTGTGTTATGTTTCACAGAGGAGTATCTGCAAGGCTACCGGGAGCATTATGAGGGCATCGACCCAACAGTGAGGCTCCAAGAAAATGCAGTCTCCAAAATAAGCAGAGTGAAATCCTTCCTCAGCTTCATGGCACACAGTTTCAAACGCCTGTCTGACTGGCTCTTTCTGAGGGATCTGAAGAGGATACGTGGGTGAGTAACATCAAAAAACTGTCCATGATGTCAGCATCATTGTGTGTGTTCTCCACATTGACGCAATACGATGTACTGATGCGTTTTCCTTTGCCAACAGCTGGTCCCGGAGCCTGATACTGTCCAGCCTACAGGTCACCACCTCTGACTTCTACATCAAAAACATTTCACACTTTCTGAAATACATGGCAGCCACACCATGCAAGGGAAGCAGACTCAACCAAAACGACATGATTGTAATCCAACGGGAACTTGCTGTCTGAGGAAGAAGGTGATTATCCACCAGATGCAGGTGAAGCGGGACAAGATGGAAGGTCTGCCGAGCCATAAAGACATCATGGCATGTTTGACTGTGGCCAAAACTCGCATCCCTCAGCTCTTGAACCTGATGGCCAGCAATCCGACTACCGCAACCCGGCTCTTGCTCTATGGGTACATGACCCTCCATTGGAGCTGCATTTATGGCCACCGGCCGGGGGTCTACTCCAACATGACCAACTGTGAGGTCCGAAAGGCGGAGATAACAGGCACAGACTTCGGCTACCTCATCCACGTGAGTGCTATTACAAAATGTGTTTATTCTGGCAGTGATAAACATGTTGTGCATGATTGATACTTGTATTGACGCTCTCTACCTCTGTCATAACAGGTAAGCAACCACAAGACGGCCAACGCGTTTGGTGAAGCGCAGCTGTACCTCACCATAGAAGAATTCGGATGGATGAAGAGGTGGCTGGAAATCAAGAGGACGCTGACCTGCACCCAGAACCGCTACTTCCTATACACAGCGGGGAAGAACCCGTCGAGGAACCTTGCCCACTTCCTGAGGTTGGCAGGGGCTGATGTGGGACTAAAAGGTCCCATTAACTTCACCAACCTCCGCACAGTCCACGCAGATAATGCGAAGAGGTTTCAGGACATAGGCAACCGCCAAAGAGTGAGTGATTTCATGTGTCACAACACTGCAACTGCAGACAAATGTTATGCCAAGAATCCTTCTTTGAAGGAGGCTGCGGACATACGGCTGCTCTTCACAGAGTCACTGCAAGCAGCGGCAGCAGCATCATCGGGGAGTGAAGACAATTTGGGGGACATTGACAGTGACAGCTCTGGAGAGGAGCATAGCCCCACTCCCTACCAAGACTCCCCCGATGCCGAGACGTCAGACGAAGAATTCGACTTAAACTTCAACGCTTGGAGAGCGGCGAACAGGGAACAGTCAATGGCCAAACACAGTCCCTCAAACATGGGTGAAGAGAGGGTGCCAGACTCTGCACCAACTTCACCCGATACGGACAATGTTACCAGTGCACAAGCCAATGACCAACTTGTAAATATGGAATGTGTTGTTGTACTCAGTCCCCTTGTGCTGTATGAGTGAATAATGTTAACATGTTATAAAGTGACAATGTCAATGTATATAATTCTGTAAATAAAGTTTATTTAAATTACTTACTTGGTCCTATTTTTAAAAAACACCCTAGTTGAGTTGGTACCGGATAAATGGAGTGAACAAGTGGCAATAGTGAGCAGTGTGAGAGGGAAGGTAAAGCAATATGCTGAAAATAAGGGTGTTTTCCCCTTTAAGGTCCCCAGGGGCACGAGGTTCTGGTGGTGTGCATGGAGGGGTTCAGTCCGAGTGAGGAGTGCTCAAGTGTTGGAGGATGTGTAAGGCAGAGGAGGGTAAAAAAAAAGTTAAAGTGTGAAGTGCGTTAAGTTCGGGGGCCCGGGGACCCAAGGTGCGCGAGGTTATGGAAGTGTGCATGTCAGGGAGAGATGCTGGAGCTGCTTCGTCCGTGGTTTGGGGCTCTTTCAGTGGGTACAAATAGGTGGTTTTCCCGGTGTATTTCATGGATGTCTGACATAGCCTGTTTGCTCATGTCAGGGAGAGATGCTGGAGCACTTTACCCGCCTTGTAAACCCTTCTTCCTGGGTAAAACAATCAATGTATTTCCGCCTGCTTTCCATCAGCACCTGACAGCCTGTTTGCTGATATCAGGAAGAGATGCTGGAGCTGCTTGGTTTGGGGCTCTTTGAGCGGGTACAAATAGGTGGTTTTCCCGGTGTATTTCATGGATGTCTGACATAGCCTGTGATAGCCTCTATTTACAATACTTTTCCCCCCCTTTCAAACACGTATTCCGGGGTTGAAAAGTCAGGTGCTGCACCACCTGTGCTCTGGGTCTGTATTCACAACCCTTTTCCCGACATTTCAAATAGTTTTCCGCACATTTTAAACACTTATTTGCAATGTCTATTTCATGGACACCACTCTATGTATTAATGTCCGTGATATGGACATGTTATTCTGTACACACCACGGACAATGATGTCCACTCAGTGGACATTACGCACATTTTATATCTCTGCGGGGAAAGCTCGTCAGTCTCCGGTTCTTTTTCCACGTGGAAGGCCCCTGCACTGGCTATCTACAGGACTGTCTCAGAAAATTAGAATATTGTGATAAAGTTCTTTATTTTCTGTAATGCAATTAAAAAAACAAAAATGTCATACATTCTGGATTCATTACAAATCAACTGAAATATTGCAAGCCTTTTATTATTTTAATATTGCTGATTATGGCATACAGCTTAAGAAAACTCAAATATCCTATCTCTAAATATTAGAATATCATGAAAAAGTATACTAGTAGGGTGTTCAACGAATCACTTGAATCGTCTAATTAACTCGAAACACCTGCAAGGGTTTCCTGAGCCTTGAAAAACACTCAGCTTGGTTCAGTAAACTAAATCACAAGTATGGGGAAGACTGCTGATCTGACTGCTGTCCAGAGGACCGTCATTGACACCCTCCATCAGGAGGGTAAGACACAAAAAGAAATTTCTCAAAGAGCAAGCTGTTCACAGAGTGCAGTTTCAAAGCACATCCACAAAAAGTCTGTTGGAAGGGGGAAATGTGGCAGGAAACGCTGCACAACCAAGAGAGATGACCGCAGCCTTAACAGCATTGTGAAGAAGAGTCGCTTCCAGAATTTGGGGGAGCTTCAAAGACAGTGGACTGAAGCTGGAGTCCAGGTATCAAAAGTCACTGTTCACAGACGTGTCCGGGAAATGGGCTACAATAGCCGTATTCCCATGGTCAAGCCACTTCTGAACTCAAGACAACGGAAGAGGCGTCTGACTTGGGCTAAGGAAAAGAAGCACTGGACAGTTGCACAGTGGTCCAAAGTCCTCTTTTCAGACGAAAGCAAGTTTTGTATTTCATTTGGAAGTCAAGGCGCCAGAGTCTGGAGAAAGGCTGGAGAGGAGCAAAATCCAAGTTGCTTGAAATCCAGTGTGAAGTTCCCACAGTCAGCGATGGTTTGGGGAGCCATGTCAGCTGCTGGTGTTGGTCCACTGTGTTTCATCAAGCCCAGAGTAAATGCAGCTGTGTACCAAGAGATTTTAGAGCACTACATGCTTCCGTCTGCTGAAAAGCTCTATGGAGATGAGGAATTCATTTTCCAGCATGATCTGGCACCTGCCCACAGTGCCAAAACCACCAGTAACTGGTGTACTGACCATGGCATTACTGTCCTCGATTGGCCTGCAAATTCCCCTGACCTGAACCCCATAGAGAATATGTGGGGTATTGTGAAGAAGAAGCTGAAAGACACCAGACCCAACAATGCTAATGAGCTAAAGGCCGCTATTGAAGCATCCTGGGCATCCATAACACCTCAGCAATGCCACAGGCTGATTGCCTCCATGCCACGCCGCATTGATGCAGTAATCCGTGCAAAAGGATTCCCAACCAAGTACTGAATGCATTAATGGACATTTTCAAATGTTTGATTGTGTTTTGCTGTTATAAATCTTTTTTTTTTACTTGGTCTGAGGAACTATTCTAATTTTTTGAGATAGGATTTTTGAGTTTTCTTAAGCTGTATGCCATAATCAGCAATATTAAAATAATAAAAGGCTTGCAATATTTCAGTTGATTTGTAATGAATCCAGAATGTATGACATTTTTGTTTTTTTAATTGCATTACAGAAAATAAAGAACTTTATCACAATATTCTAATTTTCTGAGACAGTCCTGTATGTAGCACCCCAGCTTATTTTTATTTTGCTCTGGGGCCGAACTGCATGCCTGTACACTTGGAGTACCGCAACCTGTAGTTAACCTGTAGGACACACATGTCCCTAAGGTATGTAAGGGTTATCTCTTTGACATGCGATGGACCCTCCCAAAACGTTGCCATGATCAGGGAGCTTGGTGCCAAATTGGACATTTTTGACATGAGATCATTTTTTCTCCATCCTGAGGATCACACACAAAAGATCTATGTGATCCTGGATCCATGTCATATGCTCAAGGTTCTTCGAAATGTCTTCTCAACAGTTGGGGTTCTGGTAAGAGAAGATGGCCAGCAGATAATGTGGAAGTACATCGAGAAGCTCCACAACTGCAGGAGAAGGAGGGCTTGAAAAATGAAGGTCAATCTTGCAGCCCAACTATTTAGCAGCAGTGTGGCAGATGCCCTTGAATATTCAGAAAAGGAGCTTAAGTGTCCTCAGTTTACTGGAAGTGCAGCCACAGTTCAGTTCCTGCGCACAATTGATGCAGCCTTTGACGTCCTTAACAGCCGAAACCCACTCGGAAGAGGACACAAAGCACCCATCAAGCCAGCAACTAAACACAGTGCCATAGGTATTCTATTAGAAGCTGAGTCCCTTCTCCGTGGGCTTAAAATGAAAGGAAAGGACAACAAACTTGTTCCTTTACATGCCACACAGAAGAAAACACCCATCTGTGGTTTCATTGCTTGTGGGAGAAGTGTTATTGGCATCTACGAAGACCTGGTAGAGCAGCCAGCTGCCCCCTGTCGATACCTTCTGACCTACAAGCCAAGTCAGGATCATTTGGAGCTGTTTTTCTCTGCAATCAGAGCGCGTGGAGGTTACAACAACAACAACAACCCCAATGTCAGGCAGTTCCGAGGGGCATACAAGCGTCTCCTTGTAAGGTAACTGTCTTCTTCGTGACAACACAACCATCCTTGACTCAACACCGGCAAATATCAACATGGCACGCAGGTTGGGTATTGAGCCGGTGGAAGAGATTGTGACTGAGGATGACACACTTGCTAACCTTCCTGATGTTAACCATCTATCTGAGTACAAAGAAGCAGCGATCTCATACATCGCAGGCTTCATTGTCAAAAAGTTAGAACAGAAGGTCACCTGCATGCCTTGCTCACATGCACTGACATCAGCTGACTCTGTGCATCCATTTGTAACTTTGAAGAACAGAGGTGGCTTACAGAAACATCACCAGGCATCACTTCAGTGTGTCAAGTTACCGAAAGATGTTTTCAGCGGCTTCTAAATGTCAATGAAGGAAAGGCTCCACAGGGAAGAGGAACAACAGCAGCAATTGTCCACCAGGTGCTTTCTGAGTGTTCTGAGAAAAATCTCCTCCCACAGCTGCACAACCACATGTTTGACATGTGTGTTGAAGCTAACCATGTCCATGTTCTGGTAAAGATGGCTTCTGCCTTGTACTGCAAAGTCAGATTAAATCATATAGCAAGGCGGCAGACGGATAAGATTAAAGAAGGCAAAGTAGTCCGTAGAAAACTGACCAAATGAATCAATTTTTACGGAGACAAAAAAAAGGTTGTTGGCCATTTCTGTGTTTTGCAGGTGTACGTTTATTATCTGTGTTTGTCAAAAATTGTGTATGCATATTTGTAAATATATGTATATATCTTTATCATATATATTAAGTTATTGGTTTGTGTTTTACGTGTCATGGCCAATTAATACCTTTTTTGTAATTTACGGACCTAGAACAAGGAACAAGGAACATGGCTAGTGGCTGATAGCGCAGAGTGAAGCAGGTAGGACCCAAACGCAGATAACACTTGATAATACCTTTATTGCAAGGGCTCTTATCTAACATATAACTTTAACAAACAAAACACTCTACGGTGAACCAGGTCACAAACAAAAGAAGCACCAACAATGAACACAGGACGAGACAAGACTAAATACAGGGAGGGATAATTACCAGACAAGAAACAGCTGGGCAGGGGAGGAGAAACACAAGGGCCACAGGTGAACATAATCAACTAACTAGACACAGGTGAGGAGGGAGGAGAAAACACAAGGGCCACAGGTGAACACAATCAACTAACGAGACACACCAGGGAACTAACGACGGAAGGAAAACATGACATAGAGGACAGCGGAAACACCCAAACCTAGACATAGACCCGTGACCTGACATGACAACCGTGACAGAACCCCCCCCTCAAGGGACGGATTCCAGACGTCCCTAAACAAAAAATCCAACATAGTCCAACAGGGTGGGTGGAGGGGGTCCGGAGGAGGGACGTATCCCTAGGCCACCAGGGTGGGTGGAGGGGGTCCGGAGGACGGGACTAAGCTGACCGCCCAGGAGCCCAGTAGGGGACCAGGAAGGGATCTCGGGCGGACGGCCCGGGGGCAAGGCAGAGTCTAAGGTGGGGAACTCGGGCGGACGGCCCGGGGGCAAGGCAGAGTCCAAGGTGGGGGTCTCAGGCGGACGGCCCGGGGGCAAGGCAGAGTCCATGGTGGGGAACTCGGGCGGACGACCCGGGGGGAAGGCAGAGTCCAAGGTGGGGAACTCGGGCGGACGGCCCGGGGGCAAGGCAGAGTCCAAGGTGGGGGTCTCGGGCGGACGGCCCGGGGGCAAGGCAGAGTCCATGGTGGGGAACTCGGGCGGACGACCCGGGGGCAAGGCAGAGTCCAAGGTGGGGGTCTCGGGCGGACGGCCCGGGGGCAAGGCAGAGTCTAAGGTGGGGAACTCGGGCGGACGACCCGGGGGCAAGGCAGAGTCCATGGTGGGGCGAAGGCCACAGCGGGGCGAACTCAGGGGGCCGAGCATGAGGGCGAAGACCAGACAGCTCCGGAGGCCGGGCAGGACCCGGTGTCGGCCGGACAGGAACCGGAGCCGGCGGGACAGGCTTCGGCAGGATCCCCCACGGAAGAGGACCAGGAGTTGGCAGGACCCCCAGCAGGAGAGTGGACGACGG
The DNA here is from genome assembly GCA_902827135.1 of Harpagifer antarcticus. Classification (NCBI taxonomy): domain Eukaryota; kingdom Metazoa; phylum Chordata; class Actinopteri; order Perciformes; family Harpagiferidae; genus Harpagifer; species Harpagifer antarcticus. Next base: position 2,019,431 of record CADEHL010000037.1, read on the forward strand.
GACCTCCAACGAGACAGGACAAAGGGTTGGCAGGACCCCCGGCAGGAGAGTAGACGACGGGACCTCCAACGAGACAGGACAAAGGGTTGGCAGGACCCCCGGCAGGAGAGTAGTCGGCGGGGCCTCCAACGGGACAGGACACAGGGTTGGCAGGACCCCCGGCAGGAGAGTAGTCGGCGGGGCCTCCAACAGCCCAGGACATAGGATTGGCAGGACCCCCGGCAGGAGAGTAGACGGCGGGACCTCCAACGGCACAGGACATAGGGTTGGCAGGACCCCCGGCAGGAGCGTAGTCGGCGGGACCTCCAACGGGACAGGACATGGGGTTGGCAGGACCCCCGGCAGGAGAGTAGTCGGCGGGGCCTCCAACGGGACAGGACAAAGGGTTGGCAGGACCCCCGGCAGGAGACTAGTCTGCGGGACCTCCAACTGGACAAGACATGGGGTTGGCAGGACCCCCGGCAGAGGGCTAGTCAGCGGGACCTCCAACTGGACAAGACATGGGGTTGGCAGGACCCCCGGCAGGAGACTAGTCTGCGGGTCCTCCAACTGGACAAGACATGGGGTTGGCAGGACCCCCGGCAGAGGGCTAGTCTGCGGGACCTCCAACTGGACAGGACATGGGGTTGGCAGGACCCCCGGCAGAGGGCTAGTCTGCGGGACCTCCAACTGGACAAGACATGGGGTTGGCAGGACCCCCGGCAGAGGGCTAGTCTGCGGGACCTCCAACTGGACAGGACATGGGGTTGGCAGGACCCCCGGCAGGAGACTAGTCTGCGGGACCTCCAACTGGACAAGACATGGGGTTGGCAGGACCCCCGGCAGAGGGCTAGTCTGCGGGACCTCCAACTGGACAAGACATGGGGTTGGCAGGACCCCCGGCAGAGGGCTAGTCTGCGGGACCTCCAACTGGACAGGACATGGGGTTGGCAGGACCCCCGGCAGAGGGCTAGTCTGCGGGACCTCCAACTGGACAGGACATGGGGTTGGCAGGACCCCCAGCGGAACCTCCAACGGTACAGGACATGGGGTTGGCAGGACCCCCGGCAGAAGACTAGTCTGCGGGACCTCCAACTGGACATGAGTAGGGGCTTGAGTGGGGACTCGAGAGAGGGCTTGAGAGGGAACTTGAGAGGAAACTGGAGAGTGGACTCGAGAAGGAACTCGAGAGTTGACTCGAGAGGTAACTCGAGAGGAGACCTGAGGGGAAACTTGAGAGGTGACTCGAGAGGACACTGGAGAGTTGACTTGGGAGGTGACTCGAGAGGACACTGGAGAGTTGACTTGAGAGGTGACTCGAGAGGACACTGGAGAGTTGACTTGAGAGGTGACTCGAGAGGACACTGGAGAGTTGACTTGAGAAGGAACTCGAGAGGTGACTCGAGAGGTAACTCGAGAGGGGACCTGAGAGGGGACTTGAGAGGGAACTCGAGAGTAGACCTGAGGGGAAACTTGAGAGGTGACTCGAGAGGACACTGGAGAGTTGACTTGGGAGGTGACTCGAGAGGACACTGGAGAGGTGACTCGAGAGGACACTGGAGAGTTGACTCGAGAGATAACTCGAGAGGGGACCTGAGAAGGGACTTGAGAGGGAACTCGAGAGGAGACTCGAGAGGTAACTCGAGAGGAGACCTGAGAGGGGACTCGAGAAGGAACTCGAGAGGTGACTCGAGAGGTAACTCGAGAGGGGACCTGAGAGGAGACTTGAGAGGGGACTCGAGAGGAGACCTGAGGGGAAACTTGAGAGGTGACTCGAGAGGACACTGGAGAGTTGACTTGAGAGGGGACACGAGAAAAGACTCGAGAGGGGACCTGAGAGGGGACCTGAGAGGGAACTCGAGAGGTGACTCGAGAGGTAACTCGAGAGGGGACCTGAGAGGGGACTTGAGAGGGAACTCGAGAGGAGACCTGAGGGGAAACTTGAGAGGGGACTCGGGTAGGAACTTGAGAGGTGACTCGAGAGGGGACTTGAGAAGGGACTCGAGAGAGGGCTTGAGAGGGAACTCGAGAGGAAACTGGAGAGGGGACCTGAGAGGGGACTTGAGAAGTGTCTGGAGGGGAAACTTGAGAGAGTTGGTTTGCCAACAGAACACGGGGTGCTGGAGTCGGCCGGTACGCCGACAGGACACGAGGAGCTGGCGTCGGCCGGTACGCCGACAGGACACGGGGAGCTGGTGTTGGCTGGGGAGCCAACAAAAGACGAGGTGCTGGAGTCGGCCGGTACGCCGACAGGACACGGGGAGCTGGAGTTGGCTGGGGAGCCAACAGGACACGAGGAGCTGGTGTTGGCTGGGGAGCCAACAAGAGACGAGGTGCTGGAGTCGGCCGGTACGCCGACAGGACACGGGGAGCTGGTGTTGGCTGGGGAGCCAACAAGAGACGAGGTGCTGGAGTCGGCCGGTACGCCGACAGGACTCGGGGAGCTGGCGTTGGCCGGTAAGCCAGTCCTGGAGCCGAAACTGGAGTCGCGACCAGGGGTACTGGAGCCGGTACTGGAGCCAGAACCATGGCTGCTGGGGCCGGAACTGTAACCGGAACCATGGCTGCTAGGGCTCGGGCTAACCTGGCCTTGCGACGACTCCTTTTAGCAGCCGCCTGAATACTCCGTGGACCTCCATAAGCCAGACGAGTACCCGAGAACGGATCCTGGACAGGAGCAGGAAATGGGGAAGAAGCCGGGGCTGACTCCAGACGGAACCCACCAAGGCGTATGGTGCCAGGTTGGGAATCGGGAGGTAGGGAGCTAGCATGCCTGGGGCTAGCAGGCCGGGAATCACACACCGGGAGGATCTTTGAAATCCAGCCAGGTAAGAACTTCACCAAACCTGGTTTCTCTCTAGCCATTTGGCGCGCCTCCGACAACACAGCCTCTCGCTGCTGAACTCCGGGTGCTCTCTTCCATCGATCCGAGCAGTTAGCCAAAAAAAAGGAAAAATTCAATAATTCCCACTCGAACGGATCTGCTGGGCCCATTTCTGGTTGGTGCTTTCTGATAGCGCAGAGTGAAGCAGGTAGGACCCAAACGCAGATAACACTTGATAATACCTTTATTGCAAGGGCTCTTATCTAACATATAACTTTAACAAACAAAACACTCTACGGTGAACCAGGTCACAAACAAAAGAAGCACCAACAATGAACACAGGACGAGACAAGACTAAATACAGGGAGGGATAATTACCAGACAAGAAACAGCTGGGCAGGGGAGGAGAAACACAAGGGCCACAGGTGAACATAATCAACTAACTAGACACAGGTGAGGAGGGAGGAGAAAACACAAGGGCCACAGGTGAACACAATCAACTAACGAGACACACCAGGGAACTAACGACGGAAGGAAAACATGACATAGAGGACAGCGGAAACACCCAAACCTAGACATAGACCCGTGACCTGACATGACAACCGTGACAGTGGCAAGCCTTACTCTCTTTGGAAAACATTGTATATAGGCGCATTCACACTGCGGTACTTTTCCCACAAAGGTTCATGCGAACTTAGTTCAGTGAACTCTTTTATCGCGTTCACACCAAAAAGAGCCGGTACTAAATATAGCTCTTTTCTCACAAAAGAGCCGCTCGTAAGTCCCTGCTAGAGAGCAGGGACTTTCGAGCGGCTCTTTTGTGAGAAAAGAGCTATATTTCTGATTGGCTGGGCGGATTGCAAACCACGCCCCGTAAAACTTCCAAAAAGTTTTGTGAAGCCGCCATTTTATTATCCTCGCATTAGCATTATTAGCATTAGCCCAGCGCAGAAACGCAGAGAGACTAACTTATGGCAACACAAAATAAAACATGGGAGCGGTGGAGATGAGGAGGTGTCGGCGTTCTGGCGATTTACTCGGAAGGCTTCAGTAGAAGCTGCTGGGAGTCCCAGCAACTTCTACTGAAGCCCTCTTACAACTCCGGGGACTTCCGGCCGGGGACTTTGGGCGGCAGTATCCGCCGTGAAGTTGTTTGTAGCCTGCCAGTAAACCCAAAGCAGAAGAAGAAGAAGTGAAGTCAGCGGCTTCATTTGCCTAATCCACCCCCAGGGACTTTTTCCGGTGTGAACGCGATCTGTACTTAGTTCATGCGAACTAAAGAGTTTGCATGAACTAAGTTCGCATGAACCTTTGTGGGAAAAGTACTGCGGTGTGAATGCGCCTTATGTTGCTTGGAGCCCGCATGAAAGGGGCCTGAGTAACTTTCAATGTCTGCTGTTAAATATTCTGGGTATTTTCAACATATTTGTGGCACTGCAGTGTGGGTATTGTGTGAACCTGATTATTAGTTGGAGTCTGCATGAACGGGGCCCAACTGTTTATTATCTGTGTTTGTCTATACTTGTGTGTACATATTTGTAAATATCTGTAAATATAATTATACATCTATATAATATATATTAAATTATTGGTTTGTTGTTTGCAGTGTTTGCAGTGTTCATTGCGATTATCAGTTGGAGTCTGCATGAACAGGGCCCAACTGTAAAATACTCTCAAATCCAAGCCGGGATGCTACTCAAAGACATAACCATCGGAATGTATCATACTAAATTGTTCAAAGAGCCTTAACATATTGCCTCCCTCAACTGTTCAGTATATCTTAGAGTCTGCATGAACGGGGCCTAAGTTTATATTGATCTGTGATCCATAAACCACATTTTCAACCTCCTCATTCATGTTGTTGTAGATAGTTTCATAAGTTGTGTGTCAAAGTTAAACAACTGTTCATTGCCAAACGAGTAAGCATATGGAAAACTGTTCAATATGTCTTAGAGTCTGCATGAACGGGGCCTAATCTCATATTGATTTGTTAAACATATGCTTATTCAAATATTCATTTGTATGCTATGGTTTCTTGATGTGTTTGTCCAAGTTAAGGATCAGTTCAATGCAAATTTAAAAAAAAATATATATATATCTATAAAATGTAAAACTTTTATAAAAAACACATTTCTTTCTTCGATTGCTGATTTGACGAAGGCTAAGTAACTTTTGGCATGTGGTATTATGTGGTGGTATTATGTTCTGATATAGGTCGTTTATAACTGTAAAAACATACTTTTGGAATGTATCAGTGTTCTTTTGTTCATTGTTTACCTCTTTTTGATTGTTCATCAAATTCACGTTCCCATTCAATTTTTATCGAACATTTATCTCAGCTCTATCTTTCAAGACTTTGACAACTGCCTTAATCTGTTTTTTCTTCTTGACCCTTCTGCACTAGTTTTTAGCATCCTGTGCAGACTTTGTTGTGTGTGTTTGTCTCATTTTTATTTTTTGTTTGTCCATGTCCTGTGTCCATGCTTTTCAGTTTATTTTGCATTTTTGTCCCGTCTTATATGTTCCCATTCCTGACCTGCACCTTGTCGTGGTGAGTGGGCTTTAAACTAAGACGGGTCATACTGAATAGTTTGTGCACACATTTTTAACATGTGATCTTTCTTTCATGTAGGACGCTTCAGGGAAGTTGCAATGCCTCGGCCAATGGGATGTCTTCTCCACGTGAAAGAGATTGAAGGCATAATTTATAACTTGAGACAATTTTCCAAAAGTTATGACTTTTATTGGCTTAGGCAGTAATGGATTACATCTAACACGAATCGTATAGTATCGGATAGAAAAAAAGGAAAGTGTAATCCTTAGTTACATAGGAAAAGATGTAATCAGATTAGTTTTACTTTTTTTAATAATAGGGAAACTCAGGATTACAATCTTATTCAAAACCTAAAAAGAGCATATAGTGTTTGTTGTAAAATGATCAAATTGTATCTCTTCTCTGGAAGCGGAACTGTTCTGTAGGCTAATACTTTAATTGTGAATCTATACACCTACTGCCTGAATCTGCTTTATGGTATTATATTATACATTTAAGTAAAAAAAATCATATTAATATTTCTTCTCTCCTGTGTTTATTTGCATTGCATTTGATATTGAGGTAATCCAAAAGAAAAAGAAAGTCATCAGGTTACATTACTTTTATATCTTGATACTCACATGAAGTTACTGGCTGTGTTTTTGGCAAGTAGCCGTCCCAACCCTGTACATAAGTTATATCATTTTAATTACTGATACAGTTGTTGCACATCTTTCATTTATTTTCTAGTGTACTTAAGTCATAAAATGATTCGTAACCTTTACTTTTCATAAAATGCAAGATGTACCTTTCAGTGTGTATTTATCACATTTTCAATGTGAAATATATCTGATTAAATAAAGAGTAAAAGCACAATCTTAAATGTTGACATTTATCATTTTCCTATGCTTATTGTTAATGTAGTGGTGTTATAAACAAAATGTTGTCGTAAAGGAAATTAAGATGTTTTTTATTTGTTGACAAAAGATTTAAAGTTGATGCTCACAACATGTGGGAACATTTATGGAGAAAAATGTTTCTATTGTAAAACAAATATTTATCTGCATACTGAACAATTTGGAAACTCTCTAAAAGGTATTATCTTCTGTGACGTTACGACCCTGTAGGGATTGTGGGTATTGCACTTCATAATTACATTCTATGGTATGCTTATGACATAGTTGATGCCAAAATACATGGGATTAGGGGAGACCTTCTTGGTGTTTGCATTGTCACTGATAAATGACAGCGTAGTATTCATTGTCAAGATGTTGTGTTTTTAAACTTGGGACTCTTTTCAGACTGCTACGGCTTGGGAAAAGATTTGACCCTTAATGTGTAATGTTTTCTGTATTGTATGGTAAGCTTATCCTTTCATTTGATAGTCCCATTTGGATGTGATAGCTAACATTTTCAGTAAGCAGTAGACAAAAAAAGTGAAAATATGAATGTCATTTATTTTCAATATTTACATAAATACAGAATTATTTTAACAAATAAAATAACAAAAAACATCATAACAAATATGGGCCTGGAGAGCTACAGAGTCCATTGGGGGAAGAGGGGGGGGGTGGGGGGGATGTGGGTGAAGATCAGCCATGTTAACAGTGTTATGGCTACAGATGTAATGTCTAACTCAACATTAGCCATGACAGTCTGGGTTTAGCAAGGGCCTTAGAATACATACTCTAAAGGCCAAATCCAAAAACAGTGATACTGACATTTTAGCCGTTCACAGTCTTTGGAGGTGGTCTTTCAGGCAATTGGCTAGTGACTTTAAAAAAATATCATTTCCCTCTATCTTGCAAAAAAAGCCCAGGACTGTCATGTCTAATGTTGGAGCGTAGTCAAATCCTGCTTTTTTAAAATAAGACTATTGGCCAAAACCAAGTCCTATTTATCTTTTAAAGACATGGAAAGGGTCATCAACGCCTTTGTTACCTCAAGGCTGGACTATTGCAACGCTCTGTATGTGGGTATGGACCACGCGTCAATTAAACGCCTGCAGCTGGTCCAAAATGCAGCTGCACGTTTGCTGACTGGACACAAAAAGCGCGACCACATCACCCCAATTCTGGCCTCACTACACTGGCTTCCAGTTCAGTTCAGAATTGATTTTAAAATCCTTTTATTTGTTTTTAAAGCTCTAAATGGGCTGGCTCCTTCCTATATAGTTGAACTCCTCCAGCGCTACACCCCAGCCAGAGCTTTAAGGTCTGCTGACCAGCTGCTGCTGGTAGTGCCGAAGACTAGGCTCAAAACCCGAGGGCACCGAGCCTTCGCAGCAGCTGGCCCGAGGCTCTGGAACACTCTGCCCCTCCATGTGAGGTCGGCCCAGACCCTAGGGGTTTTTAAATCCTCTCTCAAAACACACTTCTTCTCTCAGGCTTTCTAGCTAGAGCGGAGCACGACTTCTGACATTTCCCTGTGTATTGTTTTTATATTTGCTGTTGCAAAATGACTGTCTCTTGTTACAATTGCACTGCAGTAAAATGTTTTTATTACATGTACAGCACTTTGGCTCGACCAAACATCGTTTTTAAATGTGCTCTATAAATAAAACTTGATTTGATTTGATTTGAACAATGACACCATTTAGGCTATGAATAAAAGTAGCCATCACACTGTTAACAAACTTCCGGGCCTTGTCAATTCAACCAGAGGCGCCGGTGGAGGGCTGGTGCAAATCCTGTCAAAATTGACAGGATTTGCACCAGCCCTCCACCGGCGCCTCTGGTTGATCTGGGAGAGCATGATCTTCATGCCAGGGTGCCGATGGTGAAGCTGGTGCAGGTCCTCCTTCATCTGGTTCAGCAACTGAACACTGGGCACATCCCCCAAGTCATTGCCGCCACAGTGGATGAGGAGGACATCCGGGACTGCTCTTCCTCTCAGGGAGTAGGAAAAGAAAGGGAGGACACCTCTCCAGCGCAGTCCAACCCAAACGAACCAGCACACCTTCAGGTCGAGGCCAAGGTTGCTGCCGATGGTCTCTGTAGCTCTCTGGGCTCCACGCCGGACATAGCTGTCTCCGATTATCCATACAGTCACTATGGGAGGAAAATAAATGAGAAACCTCAAAAAACAGATTAACAGCACACAGTTTATATATATATATAAACTGTGTGTCTGTATATATATATATATATATATATATATATATATATATATATATATATATTTATATTTATATACTGTGTGCTGTTTATCTACAATTGTGCACACATGTATATATATATACATATATGTATAGTATGTTTGTGTGTAATGTCAACCATCTGAAGTCATGTAAAGTAAGCCAGGACCATCAACTTACAGGTTGTGCAGTTTGGCGTGGAGGAGGTTGCCATCTATTTTTTCTTAATGCTGAAAGAAATAAAAATGGTTTAATCAATATAAAAGCACCTTTCTTTTTCTAAAGTCATATTTCATTAATTAAATTTAATTCACGCAACACTGGCCATATCTCTGCTAGTTACAAGCAAAGTTTAGTTACAAATGACATTTATATTTGAAAAACGGTGAAGCACTTAAAAAACAATTGTATGGGGACTTCCGGTTGGACGAACATGTGAGGGCTGCGTTGTCTCGTTCTCCCACGACCTTACTTTCTACATTTAATTTAAAACCACCGAAGTTGAGTTCAACCCGTATTGTGTGAACATAATTTGCAAGATCAGCGACTCCGTTTACTCAAGGAGAAATGTGCGGTATTAGCAGATAGCAATGCTAAGCTAGCTGCGAAGACCGCAGATCTGGAAGGTCGGAGCCGCAGACATAACATTAGAATCATTGGACTTCCTGAGTCTATTGAGGGACCCCGGCCTACAACCTTTTTTTCTGAACTTTTGGTCGAGCTGCTAGGCAATGAAACTCTCCAATCCCCTCCCGAGCTGGACCATGCACACAGAGCGCCGGCTGCTAGGCCGCAGCCAGGGGCGAGACTGCGACCTGTGATATTGCGGCTGCATCGCTACCAAGTCAAGGACCTGATTGTCCGGGAGGCTCGCAAGAGACGAGGGGATCTCCGCTACCGTGGGACACCAGTGCAGATCTACGAAGACTTCACACAGGAGGTTCTCGAACAGCGGGCGAAATACCGAGACATCATGTCAAAGCTGTACAACCTAGGCCTCAGACCGGCTCTTCTGTTCCCTGCTCGCCTGCAGATCACACTTGGAAGCGGGGCTAAGAAAAGGTTCCCCTCGCCCCTGGAGGCTGTAGCCTTTGCAGCTGGCTATGAACGCGAGCCGGCTAACTAACCACTGTTGTTGTGCTAGGCTGTGTGAAGAATAATCTTCTGGGATTCAATGCAGAGCCAATGTTGAAGAATTGGCGACGGAGAATCTTTCATCAAACACGGAGATTTATTGAAGTAACGGCCGGAGAGGATACACTCAGTTTCATACAGTTAACCGTCTTCCACCGAGCGGACCCTCTGAAAGGTTGAACAAAATACACCCAATATATATATTGAAACAAGCGGATCTGAGATTTATGCGCCTGTCTCTGTAACTATAACACATGTACACACTTGCAGAGAAACTCAGAGGCACCGGATAGCCCCCCTTTCTTCAGAAAGCCAGGCGTCCGACCTTTGAGTTGACCCTGAGAACGACATGATGATATTCCACAGATTGAAGAACAACACTCTTAACCAGAGAAGAAGCTCTGCAGATAGGGTCCTAATTCCATATAAGGAGACAGACATGATTAAAATATTTCCCTAACAGCCCCTCCTTTTATCAATTAATTGATAACCAATTAACACTAGTCTAAGAATATTTTAGTCAATACTCAAATCAATGAACGCCTTCAGAGTCTGAGATCACACACATTAATCACATCATAAAAGTAAGCAGAATTGAAACATTTCAATTACCTTGATTGAACACAGTCAATCATAATAAAAATCATCTCTCCTCCGTGTCTGATATCATTTGTCAAAAGCACAATAATAAACACACATGTAATACAAAATATAATGGCAAAATATATGTTTCAAAAATAAGATCTTTTATCATTTAACACTCAGTTAATCTCATTCTTCAAACACAAATGCAAAGTCAGCTTACATCTCAAATATTTACTTCAAGGCAATTACTTAAGCACAATTAGAATTTAGGATTATAAGAAATCCAAATGAGGTATAAAAACTGAATCATGAGAGATCCAGGATAAAATTATCAGTGATGAATCTGTAATCTGTAAAGTTCAATGTCCTCAATCTTAACATTATTTTACGTTTACTTTAACACGCTTCATTCAAGAGTAAGGCATTTTAGTAGTTACATATATTTCATTCAAATACATTTGTTCAATATTTGAAAAGGAAGAATCAGATATTTATTGTATAACAACCTGAAAAGGGAAAATCAAAACATCTGTTCTTTATTCTGAAAGTCAACTGTAATCAATTTATTAATCACTGAAACGGGGGTACCCATGGGGCAGAAACTGCGATGGAGACCCATGGATCTCGCAATTCCTTGTTGTACATTAATATTATTTCATCTGCAGTTGAATACCCCACAATCCTCTGTGGGGCCTGGAGAGCAGTTTTGGCGCACCTGCGTATGGCCAATTTAACTACAGTTATCAAACAGGTAATTAGGATTAGCACACCCAAGATAAACACTGCAACAGTAACAACACATTTAACCAACCCCGCTCCCCAGGATCCAATAGTTCCACTTAAATCTCCAAATGTAAACCCATGTGTTTCATGCAATTGTTTTATTCCCCGAGCAGTATCATGTGCCATATCCAGAACTTCAGGTGTAGCATCAGAGATGAAAGAACAACACTCAGACCCAATCACCTTACATGTGCCTCCCTGAGCAGCGAGGAGGAGATCCAACGCCATGCGATTCTGTAGTGCTACTGTCCTCACTTCCTGCAATTCTTTGTGTTCAGCCAACATCGCTGTGTTAGATACATTTAGATGTTTTTCGACCACTTCTGACAGGGCCACAATCTCCTGTTGAGTAACATAAATACCGTACCAAGGCAAAAATAGGCTCGCTATCTGTTGTCCTTGTGTAATTGATCTGCTATTCCGATGTAAAGAGGGAAGTATCGCTGCAATCTCACTAGCCTCTACTTTACGGATTAAAGGGATTAGATAGGCTAGATAACAGGTGCCATAGAAAATGTCAAAGGGTACACAGCCATAAGCGCGGTCTCCACAAACTAAGTAAACTCTCTGTGGGAGGAGAATTCTGGCTAATTTTACCCTCACTATGGCATTGCAGTCGCTGTGTCCCACATCTGGAGAAGTATGAGATCCTGCTTCATTCTGGAAACAGATAGACACATTCTTCCATTCATGTACAGTAATTGGTGGTACATAAACTGAGCAATCTCGTGTTAGGGTCTTGCCTAAGGGGATTGGTTGTGTACAGTCATGTATCTTAACTTTAATGGAGTCCACTGTTCTGGACCCAAACCAGGGCACAACTGTTACCACAGCTTCAACCAACAAAGATGGCGTGTGTGATTGCATTGTGCAATTTAGATTTGTAAGGTTAACTGAACAATTAGTCTGGGCTAGAGCTAACTGGAATCTGTATTCAAAAGCTAAGTTAACATATTTCTTCACGTATATTAGTTTTAAAAACATCAATCGTTTGAAGCCATCAGGCAGGTAATTTTCATTTACTGTATCAACGATGAGGGAGACTAAACCCTTGTACTGTACATGTTGCTCTGAGTCTAAGGGGTAGGATGGAGTGAAGCAATCCTCAGCTTCATCGCTAATTCTGGATGCAATGTCATTCCAGCTTATTAAATCATAATCAGCTTTCGTGAACGGAATTGGGCTAAACATTGGAGAATGCATGGATTCTGGCATGTTTTGGCACAGCCAACAGTTGCTAACATTACGTTCATGTGCGTAGTCTATCATTAAACTTATTGCAGAATTAGTTTTAGCTCGTTTAAGTGGAGTGATTAAGGCCTTTTTTGAAGAATCTACATCACCTCCTGTTTGTTGAAGTGGAGTGGATAGAAAATCTGTTTTGCTATCTGGTCCAGTATATGTGCATTTAGTGACAGGTGAATTGGGGACTTTATAATCTGGTTTCCTCGATGTGCATTGTACCTCATTCATTATCAGTTTTCTTAATTGTTCCATGGTAGTACACCATAATTCTGAGGGCATGTTGAAGGGCATGGTGTTGAGTGCTATTCTTACCACCTCCTTTGTCCTCCCGAACCACTGGTACTGGTTTTGCGGATACATTCCCCATGTCAAGTAATCATCACCCTTGATTGAAGACACAGCAAACACAATAATACAGTTAGATGGGTTACATATTGAAGTTGAACAGTTAAAAGAAATAGTCTCTATTTCATGAGTGATGTCGACGATCCTCTTTACTCTTCCTCCTTCTCTCTCTCTCTGTCTCTCTCGCACCATACTGAATGTCTATGTGGTGTTTAGATACAACCTGTCCTTGTCGCTAGGCACTGATTTGCCCGTTGGTGTTGTTTTGCCCTCAGGGTCTGGAATCTGAGTAGTCAAGTCGTCTGCGCTCTTGGATAAGAGCACCTTATCTTCTCTCTCAGAGGGGCGAGAGCCCTCGCCACCTGTCGTTGAGATTTCCACAGCTTCATCTAGTAGGGCGTTCTTGGCCAGGTACAGCAAACCCAGGATGACGATGATGATGACTGCCTTCATACGCCAGCATCTGGTAGAGGGGAGAGACGACATCTGGAAGCGTGGATCCACTCTGCTCTGCCTTGGACTCTTAGGGCAGTTCTGGTCACGATCAACACCTGGAAAGGACCTTTCCACCTGTGTGACAGGGAATCTTTTTCAAGAGATTTGATTAGTACATTATCACCAATCTTAAAAGGGTGGGTGGGCTCTTCCCCCGGCTGAGGGAGCCTATCAGCCACCTGCCTGTGAAACTTTCTCAACATGTCAGTTAGATATTTTACATAGTTAGTCATGTAATCCTCTGTCCACAGAAGGGTGAGTGTGTGGGGTGATGCTGGGGGGCTAGACCCTGTGAACATTACTCTTCCCATCAATACTTCGTGTGGGCTAAGCCCTGTCGTTGCATTTGGTGCGCTTCTGATGGAGCACAGAACTAGCGGCAGCGCGTCTACCCATTTTAGTCCTGTGGTCAACATTGTTTTAGTGAGTTTCTCTTTTATAGTCAAGTTCATTCTCTCAACCTGGCCTGAGCTCTGCGGGTGATAGGGAACATGCAATTGCCATTTAAACCCTAACACTGTAGCTAGACTCTGGGTTATCTTAGAAATGAATGCTGGACCTCTGTCACTGTTAATCCCTGCTGGAACACCAAATCTAGGGATAACATCTTTGAGAAGACACTTTACAACTGTTCTAGCGTCTTCTTTTCTGGTAGGGTAGGCCTCTACCCATTTGGAGAACTGGCACACTATTACCAAAAGATATTTGAATCATTGGCATGGTGGCATATGCGAAAAGTCAATTTGCATATTTACAAAGGGCCCTGAAGGGGGCGGTAGATGTTCATGCTGAACCAGACCACTTCTTCTTCTTGTTTGCTGGCATATCATGCATCTATCTACTAGGGTCTGTGTGGCTAGTGTGATGCCTGGGGCAAACCATTGTGACTTTATAATCCCATTCATCCCTCCTTTTCCTACATGTGATTTGCCATGTGCAACATGTGCCAGAACATGGAGGAACGAACGGGGACAGACCATCCGGCCATCCGGGTGGAGCCACAAGCTGGACTCAGCGTCAAGTGTACAACCTCGTCTTAGCCATAAATCTTTCTCCCTAACATCAGCGCGGGCTTGCATTACCGCGACATCATTAAAGGAAGGCAAAGAAATCGGTTCTGTGGGTTGTGTCAGGGGGCATTGGAGCACCATAGAAGAACATGAAACTGCTGCTTGTTTAGCCGCGGTGTCGGCTAACGCATTTCCACGCGAAATAGGGTCATCAGAATTTGTGTGAGCAGCACATTTCACTACTGCTAGCTGTGCAGGGAGCAGGATGGCATCTAACAACTGAGCTACCAACGCATGATGTTGAATAGGCTTACCAGCCGATGTTAAGAAACCGCGCATCTTCCACAAGACACCAAAATCATGGCACACACCAAATGCATACCTGGAGTCTGTGAAAATGGTTGCAACTTTTCCTTTAGCCAAAATACACGCCCTCAGCAGAGCATGCAACTCTGCAGCCTGAGCTGACGTGCCATTTGGCAAGGCCTGGCTTTCCAAAACTTCCCAATCGTTCACAACAGCATAGCCTGCTAAATGTACTGTGTCAGACGGCCTGCTCGCAGATCCGTCTGTGTCGAGAATCATATCTGAATTAGGGATAGGAGTTTGCAACATATCAGCTCTGGGGGAAGAAGACATGTCAATCGTTGTGACGCAGTCATGTGTTATTTCAAAATCTGGAATTGGCACCAGTGTAGCTGGGTTTAGGGGGGGGGAACGTTTAAGAGTGATGTGTGGACTTGAAAGAATTACTGCTTCATAACCAGATCGCCTAGCTGCTGTCATATGCTGAGTAGCAGAGGTGTTCAGAATATGCAAAACTGCATGTGGAACGTGTACTACACAGTCACTGGCCAGTACAATAGAAGAGGATTGTTTAATAACAATTGCAACTGCGGCTACTGCTCGCAGGCATGAAGGCATACCAAGTACCACAGGGGAAAGTCGAGACGAATAGTATGCAACAGGCCGGAAATTGGATCCATGCTTTTGTACCAAGATGCCAGTTGCAAAGCCCAACTTCTCATGGACGTGTAGATGAAAAGTTTGATGGTAGTCAGGAAGACCCAGGGCCGGAGCCGACGTGAGGGCTCGCTTTAAGTCCTGAAAAGCTGTGTGCATGTCCTTAGACCAGTGAACAATGTTAGGTGCGGCCTGCAGAGTGGCAGCACGTAGGATGGAATCCATGGCAGCGTACTCGTATATCCAATGTCTGCAGTAGTTTGCCATGCCCAAGAAGGAAAGCATTTCCTTTTTAGTTCTTGGTGGAGGAACTTTGTTCAACAGGCAGATTCTCGCAGGTGAGAGGAGGCGGTGTCCATCTCTCAGAATGTGACCCAAATACGTGACCTCAGTCTGGCAGTATTGCAACTTGGCCAGGGATGCTCTGTGTCCGCATTCAGAAAGTCTTTTCATGAGCAGAATGGAATCGATGCGACAGGCTTCTCTGTTAGGTGATGCAATCAACAGGTCATCAGCATACTGAAGGAGGGTGCTTCCTCCTGTCAGAATCAGAGTGTCCAGATCTCTTTTAACAGCTGCTGCGTACACAGTAGGCGACTCAACATAGCCCTGTGGGAGGCGCGTGTATGTGATTTGTTTACCTTTAAAAGTAAATGCAAACAGATACTGGCTTTCTGGATGCAAAGGAATAGAGAAAAATGCTGAGCATAAGTCAATGACTGTGTAATACTTAGAGTCTGGGGGTAGAGAAGCAAGTATTGAATTGGTGTCAGGCACTATGGGAGCTGTTGGGATGACAATAGCATTAATAGCTTGCAAATCTTGAACGAAACGCCACTCATTAGGGCGATTGTGCTTAGGTATGGGTAGGATAGGGGTGTTGCAGGGACTTTCTGTGAATTTTAATACTCCTTGTTCAAGCAGTGATTGGATAACTCCTTCAATTCCCAAAATGGCTCTATGGGGTAAATTGTACTGTCTGATAGCAGGCAATCTGGCATTGCTTTTAAGAGTCACTCTGTGGGGGGGAGCTGAACTAACAAAGCCCACATGATTCTTATGTTTTGCCCACAAACTGGGTGGAACATCAGCAAAGTCCGAAGGGGGGCCAAATTCTGTGGGTGGGGGTGGCTGTAAATGAAGGAACGTGCTTTGGGGGAGGGAAATGTCTTCAGTGAGACGCAGCATGTAAAAGTCTCCTCCAAAGTTGTTTACATTAGGTGTGTGTGTGTGGGAGTCAGAGACCATTGCTGCTTCCAACTGAGCATAGCAGTGGGCTGCCATTGCCCCCACCTCCTTGGGATCACTTCCTGGAGTGACAGCTAGTATAACATGAGGGATGGTGTTTTTAGCCAGAAGGGCCTCCTGTGGGAGTGTGAGCTTAAGGGGCAACGCACATCCTTGTGGTCCCAAAAACAGAAATTGCTCGCATTCCAACTGATCTGAGCTGTTGCAAAAACCACTTACTGATAGCGCATAATTCTCTGATGGGTTAAAAGCAGCTGTGCAATGACATTTCAACACAGGCCGCATAAGAGACATTAAGGAGGCACATACAGGGGAGATGCTAGCAATTTTCTGAATCCCTGTTGTGGAGAAAACAGAAATCATATTGAAATCTGGAAATGACCAACAATAAAGGTTGTCCTTAGATGATTGAATGAATTGGACAGCCTGGTAAACTTTGCTGTCAGGAATAGTTAAAAACAAACCATCCGGAGTACAATGTATTGTTGCCTGTAATTTACAAAGTAAATCTCTGCCCATCAAATTAATCGGACTTCCATCTGAAATAATGAAAGAATGTTGCACATTTGACCCATCGATTGAAACATTAGTATTCTCTGAAATGGGTTCGGACATAGGAACGCCAGAAACGCCCATTGTTGTAACGAAATCATTTGTTGCTTCACACACTTTCTCCTTAGTGCGTACTGCTGACAATGTGGCGCCGCTGTCAATCAAAATATCTACAGCTGTTCCACTAAAATCAACGGGCATAATCGGATCTTCACGCGGGTTATTAGAAAGGTGAATTGTTGCTGCTTGAATGGGGAAATATTGTAAATCTGAGCCTATTTCTTCTCTATGGCAGCTCTATCTCCTATTAAACCCACTTTGCAGACTGTGTTGCTCATGTGGAGCCTGTCTGTCATAGTGTTGCGGGGACATTATTGCAGGTTGCCTGGGTGGCTGGGGGAGAGCGGGCAAAGATTGTGCATTTTGTTGTGCACCCCATCTCTTTTCACACTGTCCTGCCCAGTGATCCATGGACCCACAAACGTGACACGGCTTTTTGGGATTTTTGTTCTGCTGTTGTCTATTCTTATCATGATAACCCTGTGATTTTCCATGATTTTGATACTGCTGTGTGCGGTTCTGTCCCTGAATCTGTTGGAAATTATCTGCGCCCTGATAAGCCTGTGTATTTTGAGGCAATTGTTGCATCATTTGAGTATTTCTAGGATGCAAAAATATCTGGCTCCTATGCAAGGCACGCATTGTGGCTATTGTGGCTTGCCAGTTTTTAATTTGCCATTCAGGTGTTGCTATCATGTAGGCACGAGCTGCCTCTGGAGTTAGGCTCTGCACTAAACTCTGAATCGCGAACAAATCATTTCCTTCCCTTTTAATGCCTGCATTATTATCCCATACGGTCATGAAACGCTGGATAAATTCTGGGACAGTTTCTGTTGGGTTCTGTACGCAAGCCAACACTTGGGAAAAATCTGTGTAAGTTTTAGCGCATGCTCTAACAGCCAAAGCAGCGACATTCTGAATCCACATATCGCGCGTCTGTGTCAAAGGCCAATCGCCTGCAGGCGTGCATGCAGGGAATTTAAACTCATCTTTGCATGTGGACCAATCTGCCTTGTACGTTAGGATTATCAGCTGTTTCACATCATGAACCAAACAGTTATAAACTGAGCAGACATTAGTCAACCATGACAGATACTCATCTGGACTTTTAGTGGGATTTGGATCGTGATTAGTGACATCCATGACCCTGCGTCTGTTAAAATGCAAATGAGCTGGTCTGGGCTGGGAGACTTTCCTTGTCTTTTCAGCCAATCAAAAATGACAGATTTAGCTATGGCTCCTGCGTCTTCTCCGTGTCTTTCCCTAATTCTTGACATGTTTTCTGATTTAACATCGAACGCAGCCTCTAGACTGAGCAAATGACAAGTCGCCGCACATTTGGAAATTCTTTCAATTAAAGCTTTGAGCTCTGTGGAGGCTATTTCTTTACCAACTGATTTTTCATTCTTTCGTTCATCATATCCTCTTTTCTCTGCAATAGACATCCAAGCTTTGAGACAACCCGACATGTATCCTATATCCCAGGACGGGTTCGGATAATTTTTCACAATTTGAAATGCTTGCCATAAAACTGCTATGTCAAAGCTCCCTGTCAACGGCCAGTCAAATTGAATCTTTCCTTTCTGATTATTTTGTTGTGAGTGCTCACAAAGTAAAGAAGTAAACGGCATAACTTTAGACCAATCCAAGTTTCTTCCTATAATCCCAGACGGCATATTGGGTGAAAACATATGAAGATAGTGGGTCTCTGTAACTGGATTTTTAGAAAAAGTTTTATTGCGTTCATTAGTTTTCCTCTTACCAACTGACTCCTTTGTGGACTGAGAATTACCCATGTTTAACGGTTAGTACAATCAACAAACACTGCAGATTAGACAAACAAACATAAAACCACAGCAAACCTCCGTGTGACAGAAAGTTTAATTTAATCCGAATAAAGAGAACTTCAGCGGGGGTTGGGAAATATAATTAATATGAGTGCCTTCTTACTCATATTAGCTTAGACTGGATCTGTTGAAGAGCAATAACGAATTTATCCTCAAATCAACAACCACTATGCTAATTTAGTGGTGGATTCCCTCTGTCCAGAGAATAAAACCATCAGTTTATCCTCCGTATTTATCAACCCATACTTTTCTTACAACAATGAAAAAAATGATCGTTTAATGACACATTCTCGCATTCCGCCCCATATATGACAATCTTAGTTTAGTTCCCAAAACGACTATGGTGCGAGGAAAAGAATATTATACCACTAAACTGAATTTTCTTCTGCTCTGCTGCGCTCCGCAGGGGGGGAGGGACACATGCAGGCCCGCTCTGCCTCTCTGCAGCAGCACAGGGTCCGCTTTAAAACAGCTGTTTTTATTCTATTTTGACAGCTGAAGTCTCCAGAATTCGGCGATTTGTTTCAATACAAATCCATAACATTGCTCTAATGCAGAAATCCACTTTACTGATTCTCTATTTTAAGGTCTCTCCGAAATTTAAATAGAGATACCGAGAAAAAAATGTGCAGCCTTTCAGCTTCACAGGTAATTTTGATATCGTCAATCACAGATCCTGGTAAGGCAATATTCAAATAGATTTGAAATTACACTTACCAGTATTCTGAAGATATATTTGATATTCTGTCGTGACGCCAATCTGTGAAGAATAATCTTCTGGGATTCAATGCAGAGCCAATGTTGAAGAATTAGAGACGGAGAATCTTTCATCAAACACGGAGATTTATTGAAGTAACGGCCGGAGAGGATACACTCAGTTTCATACAGTTAACCGTCTTCCACCGAGCGGACCCTCTGAAAGGTTGAACAAAATACACCCAATATATATATTGAAACAAGCGGATCTGAGATTTATGCGCCTGTCTCTGTAACTATAACACATGTACATACTTGCAGAGAAACTCAGAGGCACCGGATAGCCCCCCTTTCTTCAGAAAGCCAGGCGTCCGACCTTTGAGTTGACCCTGAGAACGACATGATGATATTCCACAGATTGAAGAACAACACTCTTAACCAGAGAAGAAGCTCTGCAGATAGGGTCCTAATTCCATATAAGGAGACAGACATGATTAAAATATTTCCCTAACAGGCTGGTGGTGGCTGAGCTAGGCTAGGCTAAACCACGCTGGCGCTGCATTGATGGTGGACTGGGTACGTTACAACCGTTATGTTGGGACACAATTGATTGTATAATCTAACGTTACCTAGCCATGACAGCGCACAATGTGACATGTTGTCTACATTTATTTTTTGTATGATTACATTTTTATATTTTCACTATATACCCGGGGTGTTTTTTTTTTTGTTTTTTTTTTTGCACCTTTTGGAATGTCCTTGTTAAGTCATGCTGTTCACAATTGTGTCTGGGCACTTTACAGCCGTCGTTCTGTTGGGACGTAATTTATTTTATAACTAACGTTGCTCGGCCAAGTCAGCACACGATGTGACATGTTTACATCTATTTTAATTTAATTTAATTGTTTTCATTTTTGTATTTACATTCTATACCCGGGATGTTCTTGCACTTTTGCAATGTTCTTGTTAACAGTTGCTGTTCACAATTGTTACACTTACTAAGGAGGTTGTATCTCCATGATGTGGGTACTGAGACACCTTGAAGAAGGAGAGATGATTCAGGTAGGGAAGTTATTGCCAATTTCATTGGCAGATGGAGGGAGGGGGTGGGGAGGGAGGGGGGCTAGGGCATGGGAGGAGGTGGGAGGGAGTAGAGGATGGGAGGGAGAGGGCGGGAGAGGGTGGGGCATTTATCTTGATGGGGCAATAGGTTTCCATTTGTTTGAGGCAGCTGTTTCATTTACATTCTGTTTTGTCATCTTTATGTACACTGTTCTCTCAATTTTTAGTTGTGGATGTTCTAGGGCTGATCTTACACCTTCGATGCTGTACGCGGTGTCATGGCTAATGTAACTGGTACAGGGACTGGTGGTGGACAGGCGGTCAGGATACTCTCTTTGAACACTGGTGGGTTGAATGCTTCGGTGAAACGCACAAAGATTATGACACATCTTAAAAACCTGAAGGCGGATATAATGTTTATACAAGAGACACATCTCTGTAAATCTGATCAGCGAAAGCTGAATAGGCCATGGATTGGACAAATGTTTCATTCACAATTTAACCTAAAGACAAGGGGCACAGCCATTTTAATTCGGAAAAAAGTAAATTTCACCCCTACTAATACAATTTTAGATCCAAATGGACGTTATGTCATAATTTCTGGTACTCTCTATCAGAAGCCGGTCATCTTAGTTTCTGTGTATGCTCCCAATTGGGATGATCATAATTTTGTGAAATCGCTATTCTCCACCATCCCCGATTTGAATTCCCACCTATTGATACTGGGAGGAGATATGAATTGTGTTATAGACCCAACATTAGACAGATCTAGTTCCAGAACTGTGGCGCCCTCTAAAACAGCACAGACTCTCTCTGCTTTTATGGACCACTATGGCTACGTCGACCCGTGGAGATTTTTACACCCCTCGGCTAGGCAATACTCTTTCTTTTCCCATGCACATCGTTCATACTCTCGCATAGATTATTTTATTGTTGATAAAACATTTATTTCGTCGATTGTCTCCGTTCAGTACTCACCGACAACTGTATCAGATCATTCAACTGTGATCCTGGACCTTCACTTTGATCATAAGCCTAAGGAATTCAGATTCTGGCGTCTTGACCCTCTTTTACTTTCTGATGCAGCCTTTTGTGAGTGTATTTCAGATTCAATTGCATTCTTCTGTGAGACCAACCAAAATGAAGAGACCTCTGCGTCCCTACTCTGGGAAACCCTTAAAGCTTTTCTTAGGGGTAAGATCATCTCGCATACGTCTCATGTTAATAAACTTCGTAGAGCACGCCAAAGAGAACTGGAAGAATCTATCATTAATCTAGACAACCAACTATTTTCCACTCAATCACCTGATCTATTTAAAGAATGGATGGGGCTCCAAACAGAACTTGACCTTCTCCTAACAAGAGAGGCTGAACGACTCCTTCTACACTCACGGGGGTCTATATATGAACATGGTGATAAAGCTGGCCGTCTCCTGGCCCACCAACTAAAGGCTAGGGTGGCCTCGAACCAAATTACCCAGATTCGGGACGGGTTGGGCTCTCTCACTTCTGACCCGGGAGAGATTAATAACATCTTTAAAACCTACTACTCTCGTCTCTACACGTCTGAATCCCCTGATAACCAAGATCAGCTACATACATTTTTGGATAAATTGGATATGCCCAAGATTTCGACTAACGACCAACAGACACTAGATGCCAACCTGCAGCTTGCTGAGATTAAAGAGGCAATACAGTCCATGAATAGTGGCAAATCACCGGGACCTGACGGATACCCGGTAGAATTCTACAAAAAATTCTCAAATCAACTTTCCCCATTATTATTAGATATGTTTAATTCGTCGTACGACCAAGGCTCACTGCCGCCCACCCTTATGCAAGCCTCTATCTCTCTGATCTTTAAGAAGGGCAAGGACCCGTTGAGCTGTGCATCATATCGCCCAATCTCGCTCCTGTCTGTAGATGTGAAAATACTTGCGAAGATTTTTGCTCGCCGGTTGGAATCTATTATACCCTCCATCATTTCGGAAGATCAGACAGGATTCATAGGGGGGAGGCACTCCTTCACAAATGTCCGAAGACTTCTCAGCGTCATCCACAGCCCGCCTTCTCCTGCTGAACCGGAGGTTGTCATATCTCTTGATGCTGAAAAGGCCTTCGGCAGGGTTGAGTCGGCCTATCTGTTTTCTGTCCTTCAACAGCTGGGCTTTGGTCCAGGCCTCATCTCCTGGGTTAGACTTCTGTACTCTTCTCCTCACTCCTCTGTATGTACGAACACCCAGCGCTCCAAATTCTTTCCTCTTTTTCGTGGGACGCGTCAGGGGTGTCCGCTCTCCCCACTACTATTTGCAATTGCTATCAAGCCATTGTCGATTGCTCTAAAAGCAGAGAGAGGAATTAAGGGGATTCAGAGAGGGGATATCGAACACAGGGTCTCGTTATATGCTGACGACCTCCTTCTGTATGTGCGCGATCCTATAGCTAGTAACCCACACATTCTCTCACTTTTGACCACTTTTGGTTCATTTTCAGGATACAAATTAAACATCCAAAAGAGTGAATGTTTCCCTATCAACCAATTGGCTACAGAATTACCTCCGTTGTCGTTGCCTTTTAGAATATCCAACTCAGGGTTTAAATATCTGGGCATTGCAATCACGCAGTCTTTTAGTGCGCTACGGGAACAAAATCTTACTGTCCTGACGGCAACAGTCAAGTCTGACCTGCAGAGGTGGGGCCATCTGGCACTCTCTTTAGCAGGAAGAGTTCAGACAATAAAAATGAATGTACTGCCCAGATATCTATACATCTTCCAATGCCTACCTATTTTTTTGCTTAAATCTTTTTTCACTGCTATTGATAATATTATTTCCTCATTTATTTGGGCTGGTAAACATGCAAGAGCTAGTAGACCATTACTGCAGAGGGACAGTTTCCTGGGTGGGCTTGGTTTACCTAACCTTATGGGTTACTACTGGGCCACAAACACACACAAGATCATGCTCTGGTTCACTTCACCCCAGAGTGACTGGTGTCTTGTGGAGGCTAACTCATGTCGATCCACGTCACTTCAAGCCCTCGCATGTAGCAGTCTGCCCCTTTCCCCCTCACAATTCACATCTAACCCCGTTGTAATTGGCACTTTAAAGATCTGGGCACAAGTTAGACGTCACTTTGGTTGGCTTACTCTTCCTCAAGCAACTCCTGTCTGTAACAACCATCTATTTTTACCAGCCACAATTGACTCCCGATTTTCTCACTTGGAGAGGGAAGGCCTCCGCTGCATAGGGGAGTTATACATTGATGGCCTGTTTGCCAGTTTTGACCAACTACGGGTTGCCTTTAATCTAAGAGGATCTGATTTATTTAGATACTTTCAACTAAGGGATTTTGCTAAGACCCACTCTCCACAATTCCCTCAACCTCTGCCTCCCAGTGGAGTGGATCTTGTACTTAGAGCAAAAACTTTGTCTAGGCGCCATGTCTCTTACTTTTATGATCTTTTTTCTCCGGTTGATGAATCTGCCATTAACAAGATTAGAACTAATTGGGAAAAGGAACTACAGTTCACCTTCTCTGATGACTTTTGGAAGAAGGCCTTGAGAGCCGTTAACTCATCCTCCAGTTGCGCTAGACTAAGCCTAATACAGTTTAAAGTTCTCCATAGACTACATTATAGCAAGGCTAAGCTCTCCAGGATTTATCCAGATAGACTGGATGACCGGTGTGATAGATGCTCCCAGACCCCCTGCGACCTGACTCACATGTTCTGGTCGTGCCCTAAATTATCTAGCTTCTGGCAATCTTTCTTCGAATGTATTTCTGAAATTGTAGGTCTAAAAATCTCTCCATCCCCTCATGTAGCTATTTTCGGTAGGCCCCCAGATGAAATCAACATTACAAACACTCAAACCAATGTCATTGCCTTTACCTCCTTGAATGCTCGTAGGAAAAACCTTCTTTTGTGGAAATCTCCTTTACCTCCCTCTTTTAAAATGTGGCTGAGTGATACTATGTCTCTTCTAAAGTTGGAAAAAATTAAGTTTACTCTCCGGGGTTCCTCTGATAAGTTTTACGCTCATTGGAGGCCACTGATCAGCTATGTAGACCGTCTTCCGCCTGATATGGTGTCGCTGTAGGGATTTCCCCTTTATGTATCCGTCTATAATTCTGATGTGATTCCTCTCCTGTCCGCCACACATGCAGCCCATGTGACATCCCTGGATATGTGTACATGTATGTATGTATGTATGTATGCAGGTATGTGCATGTATGTTATTGTATCTATCATATTGTATTGTATTGATGTACTGTTGCCTCAGTGCTCCGGGAGAGGGGTGGTTGGGATGGGGCGGGGTTAAGGGAAAGTGAGTAAGGGTTATTTTTTGGGGGGGGGGGGGGGGGGGGGGGAAATGAAAATGCCTTAATTGCTGTAATGCACTGTTACACTTTCTTTTTTTTACATGTGAATAAAAATATTTCTAAAAAAAAAAAAAAAAAACAATTGTATAGTGTAGGTTCAAGAACATTTAAATCAAAAGGACAAGTTTTGTAAAGTTACAGGGTATCTTACCTTCAGAATATGCCGGGAACGAGGATCGGTGACTGCAAGCTGGGTTGTTAGCATAGACTGTGTTGTTAGCATAGGTTGTTAGTTTAATACTGAGAGCATGTTAGCCTAGCTTCTTAGCCTGAGCTAGGTCTGGAACGTCACGCTCGTTGGCAGCAGGTCCCGCCCTGTCCCGCCTCGGCTCCGCCTCGGCTCTGCCTCGGCTCTGCCTCGGCTCCGCCTCAGCTCCGCATCTTTGCCCTTATTTGGAGCAGGCTGGAGAAGGCGGGAGTTAGACTCTGACATCACAGTTGAGCCGTTAGTAGCCGACTCCGCCTGCTTAGGGCTTCACGACAACTCTGCAGAATCCTATGGGTGACGTCACGGACCCTACGTCCATTTATATATACAGTCTATGGTTTAAATGCTATTTTTTCCTGGAAAAAAACGGAAGTTCTCAATACCAAGCTTTTATTCTGAAAATCCTTCATGACGACATCCGGGACTACCGTCCATTAGTATCATTAAAGTGGCTGTTGACGCCGTTAACATGTATTACATGTTATGAAAGAGATAAGGAGGAGAAAAGGCATGTGGAAGTAAGCAATGAATGTAAAATGTCGAAATCCTCTGTTTAACGCGATATCGGACAAAGGAGAACGAGGGGGGAAGTCCCCTACGTCACTACAGCTCACAGAGAGGAGGAGCGAACAGCCAGCAAGCGGGAAAGACGAAGGCTTGTGAGCTCTCTTCTGCACGGCCGGCACCTGGGAGAGGGAGCTGCAGCCTTTCTCTCCTGACTGAACAATATCCTGTTTGTAACATTACCGCGCTTTTTATTAATTAAAGTACCAATTTTGAACCTTCTCAGAGACTCCATTTAGTCTCCTTTTTAAGCTTCTCTCCTGGACGCGAGAAAAACGATCACGGTTTACAGGACACAGCCCCATTGGATATTAACCTATGGATTAACTACATCATCGTTATCGTTTTAATGCCATTGAAGACCAGTTTAGACCAGACAAAGAGGAAGGTAAGCCATTAGCCTAGCGCATGTTAGTACCTAGCGCCACTTGTTTTGATGTACGTTTTTGTTGATAACGTCGTGAGTTTGTATCTTTCAGTATTAAGGTGGACACCGTTAGATTCCGTGTCTCCTTGCGATCATAAACAATGTGTTGGATGTGCAGCTAGGATCAGTAATAAGGGAGCTAGGAGTGATTTTCGATGCAGTAATAGGTTAGCATTTTTCGCTCTGGGCTAATTCAGAGGCTCACTGTTACCATTGTGTGTTTTTTTGGAAAAAATAAATGAAAAAGATCAGTTAAAAGAGTTTTTTCTCGTTATATCGATATAAAATATTCATAGTTTATTAAATATTAAGGTTCCTTAGACGTTGTTTCCTGCAAATGACGCGATTTCGCATCATTTGCAGGAAACAGAGTATTTATATTTTATTTTTTTATTTTTATTTTTTTCACAACAGTTGTATTTGGATGGAATGAATACCTATAGTGATAATTCAAAGTAATAAAATGATTTTTATAGTGAAAAAGTTCAAATGGAACTGATGGTTCCCAAATTACCCAGAGGTGAGTCCGCCTGGACTTTATTTTTCTAAATCTCTCTAAAAAGGTCAAATTTCACTTGTTTTGCATCAATCTTGATACAGGGTACTTATTATATGTTATAGTTTGGATTCCTAAAGCTTTTAGTCTACTAACCCATCATTCAAGGGTGGTTTTCACTATAAGTAATGGGTTTTCTTTAGGCGGACATTAGAATTTACATGTTTTTACTATGTTCCATCTGAATTTATTTTAAAATATAAACATCTATATTGATTCTGACACTTCTACATCCAACTCACAGATGTAACCTTGCTTTGAGAGGAAAGATTATTAATTTATCCCTTTTAGAAGTGAAGATATAGTCTTTGTTGTGTTAGTGGCATTTTCGAGCCTGAAACCTGAAAAACAGGCTCAGGGCTTAAGAGGTTAACAGAAAATTGCTATTAACCAGTTTCAGCAGCAACTATCCTATCTTTGTTCTAAAGAGAACATACGTTGCATTTACAATTAATATTAAGAAAGTTCACAATTGATACCATTAAAGACCGTTTTGGATGAATAGGGCGTGTCTGTCATAAACATTCATGCTCAGATGGAATAAAGTGTTGAGATGTTATCAAGAGTGGGAGTTTTCACAATGCTTTTTATTTTTTATTGAAACAATTAAATGATAAGGACAGAAAACTGTTCCGTGATGATTTCTTTAGGTTTTAGCTTTAGTAATGAAGATTACATTTTGTGAGCAGCAGAGAAACTGACACAACTCTGCCCCCAAATATGTCTATGTATACTGATGTTTATTCATGCACGATGCTCCCTGTTTCTGACTGTCTGGTCCCGATATCTGTATCGCACAGCAGTAGAACTGGGAGTCCAGAGTACTCTGTAACTTGTATTGGTGTTTTTTACCATTAAAATCAGATTATTGTTATAACTTTTATTCCGGTGTTTTGAACTCCTTCTTTTATTAATCTGACCAGACTCATCTAACGGGCGGAGCGGTGGTGGGCTTTCAGCCACCACCACTGTGTTTGCTCCTACAAGTATTCCAAAAATATATTCATTAACTGTAATCAGATTACTTGTTTTTAAAATATAGCGCGAAATACAGTTAGTTTTGTATTCTGTTACAAACCTAACCATGCTTGTCACACAACTTAGATAAACTATTTGAAAAATAATAGAATACGCAAGAAGATAAAAGATGAATCGATAGTGGTTAAGGAGAGTTTCCTTGTTTTGCCTATTAACTTAGAACTGAAGTAATGAAGAATAGGTAGACTACTACCAATAGTTTGTTTTAACGTTCACATGTTTCAGCATTCCTGACCATATAGGCACTCAGCCATTTTATTTTGTAACCCGTTGGGGGAGAGATTTCAATTGAGTTTTTCTCCAGGAGCTGATTTGCTGTGATTACAGCAGCACTGGATAGTTGTGCACCACCTTTGGGTTGTACTCTGAATTAGTGTGTTGGTGAACTGATGCTCACTACAGAAACAGAAGAACTGTGCAAAGAACGCATCTCTGAGGAGGTTTTGACATTTTGCTTGTGCCAAGGCAACAGTGGTGTGAAGAGGAACTGCAGTGTGTCTGTGTACTGCGTGTCTGCTGATTGTAACACATTGATCCAGAGGTTCCTCCCCTCTGGATATCTCAATGCCAAAAAGAGTTTCATTACATTACATTACATTACATTGCATTTAGCTGACGCTTTTATCCAAAGCGACTTACAATAAGTGCGTTCGACCAACAAAATACAAACTTCAAGAAAACAGAATCATATAAGTACATCAGGTTTCATAGAGCAAAAACATTTCAAGTGCTACTCAACTGGCTTTAGGTAAGCCAGTCCTTTATTAGTATATAAGTGCTTTGTTAATAGTTATATTGCTCGAAGTAGAGTCGAAAGAGATTAGTTTTCAGTCTGCGCCGGAAGCTATCTGCTGTCCTGATGTCAATGGGGAGCCCATTCCACCATTTTGGAGCCAGGATAGCAAACCCACGTGTTTTTGCTGATGGGAACTTGGGTCCCCTTCACAGCGAGGGTGCAGCCAGCTGTTTGGTTGATGCAGAGCATAGTGCACGTGCTGGGGTGTACGGTTTAACCATGTCCTGGATGTAGGAAGGGCCAGATCCATTCGCAGCATGGTACGCAAGTACCAGTGTCTTGAAGTGGATTCTATCAGTTACCGGAAGCCAGTGGAGGGAGCGGGGGAGCGGCGTGGTGTGGGAGAATTTAGGAAGGTTGGAGACCAGATGAGCCGCTGCATTCTGGATGAGCTGCAGAGGTCGGATGGCACATGCAGGTAGACCAGCCAGGAGGGAGTTGCAGTAGTCTAGGCGTGAGTTTCCTTGATCCCACTGACTACAGCTGCAGAGGACAACACATCACTGACTGTTCTCATTATGACAAGATCTTGAGACAGGCTTGTCTCAGACTGGTCAGACTCTGAAGAAATTATGCAATGATTTTACAGCATAACTGTGCAAGAGTTTTCCAGAGGGTGGTGTAGAACATTATGCTTAGTGTTTAAGAAAGGAGGCTGATTGTTTAAACGATGGTTTGGAATACTGAAAAGATTAAAGTTTAATATCCTTGTTTAGCAAACAAGACATCTGATTATTATGTCACACGGAGTAATCTTGACATAGAAACTAGCTATGGGTAAAACGTGTGGTTGTTATTCCATTGTTATCATGAACTAAAAATAAATAGGGAAATAGTATCTGGTTAAAGATGAACGGATTTCATATCCTAGAGAGGGTTAGTTATATTGTGAATACTTCACAAGGTATTTACTAATGTATTTTGAAGAACAAATAACAAAGACACAAGTCCAATTTTGTTTTGTTTTTAGATTCAATTGTCCATTACCAAAACTGTTCACCTTAGGTCTAGATTTAGACTTTGATAGTAAAGGAGTATTTAGGCTTATTTTTGTATATCTGACATTTTTTAAATATGTTGGCTTTTCACTAGATAGACATTTGTTAAGAACATTTCTGAAGATTGAATATTTGTTCCATTTCTAAATATTCCTATTTAAAAACGTAATTTTAGAGTAAAGAAGGCTGATGCTGAACTTGGAAAACATGTGTTAGTGATTTGCATGTCGTAAACAAATTGATAAAATTGATTATTGTTATTGATTAATTTGCAATATTAATTAAAAAGGCCGTTATCCACAGGTTCACTTAGGAATGCTTGCATGAACATTTGTAAGGCTTTGTGTTTCCTAGGGGCAGTACATTAATGACGTTTATTGAGAATTTGTTTGTTAAACATCTGAAGAAAATTGTGCTGCAAACACGGGAAAAACTTTGTTGCATTGTTTGACATCAACACAATGATGTCACTAGTAAAAACTCCAGCTGGTAGAATATCAAAATGCACTGTTGGACATGAGATCTTGAGACTGACTTAGACTTTGCAAAGACTGGATGAATGTGAATTGATTTGTCAATTCCTAACTGTTAAAGTAACACTGAACCACCGACAAAAGGTGATTTTATTTTGGCAATGGATCTTTGACTATGACATATTAGTTGAACCATTGTGAGACATGATGTATGCACTTTGTATGACTCTGCATGATCCCTGCATGGCTTGATGACTATGTAGCTTGATTTCTAACATTGCTGATTCTTTTTGACAGATGAAAGTTTTCCTGATGATGAGTCATAGGACTTTGAAATAACTTTGTATGTGAAGAGTACTCTGAAGTATCTTATTTGGGAAACATGGTCTCTATAGTTTGGAGGACAATGTTTCCAGGAGGGGTATAATGGGTTTATTGTTCAATTTAGTAATTTCATTTTAAGAACCATGACCTACGCACAGTAGAACAGACCTTAGGACTAAGACACAGTTTCGTAGCCGTCTATCATCCCCAATCTCAGGGAAAGGTAGAAAGAATGAACCAGAACATCAAACAAAAACTCAGCAAAGCATGTGAGGAGACAGGCATGAACTGGTTGGATGCTCTACCACTAGCCCTTATGTCAATCAGGAGCTCTATCAACCAAGGGATAGGGTTCTCCCCATTTGAGCTGACCCATGGCCATCAGTTCCCGGGCCCAAGAGCCCTGAGCGTAGGAAAGGAAATAGAGGTCATGAGTTCGAAACCTTATTTCCAGCAACCTAAGGGGCTGGTATCAGACTTCTCCACACTGACGCCAAAGGGGGACCCGAGAAGCACGAGGCCAACACAGCGGAGTTTGTCTGGCTGAAGGTCATCAGGCCTAAGTGACTCAACCCTAGGTTCTCCGGCCCCCACCGAGTGACCCAGAGGACATCCCATGCCGTCCGCCTAGAAGGAAAGGGGGACGAATGGTACCACTGGAGCCAGTGTGCAGTCGGGAAACCTCCTCCTAGGACCTTGGACGACATCAGGATGGACTTGGCCCTCGTCAACCCGGAACCAGAGGAGAAGAAACCAGAGGACATCACTCCTATAGCCAGCCCAGAACCCGCCGTCTGCGGGCTGTGGGACAAAGACAGAGGACTTCATGGGGAAGCAGAGGACTCTACTTCCCTCTGATCAGTTCCACCATTGAAGGGAAAGCCGCATCTCCCCAGCAGAGCAGCCTCTTAGCCCCGGAATCCGGTTCATTTCGAGCACCAAAAAATTGTCCGGCCAGAGCAAAAGCACCGCATACGTCACACTTACGTCGAGGCGGGGGCAGATCAACTCCTGAACAACAACAAAAAGCCGGCGTTTTATCCAGTTTGTACACAACGATGGAGAAACTTAACAAGCAGCAGTGGTCCACTGAAGAGACCAGCTACCTACTGGGAATCTGGTCTTCCGAAGAGGTTCCGAAGCTGGAGCACAATTTAGAATGTGTGTGTGTATAGGTCAAAAGTTCAGAATGTTCTATCTAGTTTCACATGCCTGGTTTCATATGCCTGAAACAACAAAGAATGAAACATACATCCTTTCCATTCACAGCCAATTTAGCATATTTTTATCAATGGTAAGCTTAATAGAGGTAGGTGAGGTAAAGGTCAGGTATGACACGGCCACTTACACAGCAGAACTGTCAACAGCAGTCAGGTGCGCAAGATTATTTTTGATTGATTTTGGATCTTGTATATTTTATTTAAATATTATTTTGCTTGTGAGTTCACATGCAGCTTTTTTCTGAATTAACGTGTGCCAAGTTTTTGAACTGTATATAAGTTGACATATTCATCCAAGTATTTATTAATGCCAACTAAGTTTAATGTCTGCTTTTTTTCTTTAATTAAAAAAAAAAGAAATTACAGGTTCCAGAATGTTGTGCTTTTTACATGCCGACATGCACCTATGGCCTCGTGCACACCAAGCGGCAAACTCTGGGGAAGAGCCGGGACGCCAATACGGAAGTGCCACACACTGCAGTTCATCTAGTGGCCAGTAGGAGCAGGCTGCAGAAGGGAGCAATTTCCATAGACCCCCATGTTAAAATGCCCCACTTTACAGCAGAAATAAACATGTTTACATCGTGGTTCAAAAAACCATATTCTCTGTATAGTTAGATTCCCCCTTCATGACTACTGTGTGGGGGGTGAATTTTTTCTCAACTCATCTGTTTAATTAATATTAAGCTTTAAAATTATGCATAAATTAGGGCGTGGTCACTTTGATGGACATGTACATGCCTCACTGTCAGCTAACAGCAACTTGTCCACTCTGCTAGGCTACCACCATAGAGGCTACAACGTTAGTTAGTTGTAGTTACTGTACTTGACCCTTTAGCCGTGTTCGTGGTGATTGTGCCTTTTAGGGAATATTGTTACAAATACCAGACAATTAAAATGTCGTGCTGTGCGCTTGAATGTACTAACAGAACTTCCAAGAAGTCTAAAATTATAATATTATACATGTTAACCCCGATCGCAGATGTTTGTGTGCTTGGTAGCTTAGCTTGCTACTTATTAGCCAGCTAAGGACGTAACCCTTTATACATACATATACATTTTAGTTTATGATTCAGCCATGGGTAAGACTTTTATAGTCTATGGCTATGACGCCCATAATGCTAAACGGGAGCAAATGTTAATAGGGGACCCAATTATCCCAGTGGTGGCCGCCGGAGCTAACGGAGCCGCAGGGGGCTAGCTCCAGCCGGCATCCCGGAGCTAGCCCCCTGCGGCTCCATTAGGTCCGGGCGGTGGAGTCCGTCTTTTCTCAATGTGTGAATGACAAGCATTAAGAATAACAAAATATAGCTAATTCTCTTGCAGATTGTCTCATTTGATTATGAATGTAACGTTTATATAGGGGAACTACACTGTTAGCAGTAACTTGGTATGCATGTATTTCATGTTAGCTTAGCTTCTTAGCCTGAGCTAGCTCTGTTTACTTCCAGTTCGGAGGCAGCAGGTCCCGCCTCGGCTCCGCCTCTTTGCCCTTATTGGGAGCAGGCGGGATTAGACTCTGATGTCACTGTCGAGCCGTTAGTGGCCGACTCCACCTACTAAGGGCTTCACGGGAACTCTGCAGAATCCTATGGGTGACGTCACGGACACTACGTCCATTTATATATACAGTCTATGGTGCACACCCATACCCACGTGCACGCCCATTATCACGTGCACGCTCATTAGTATACAATTTGGATGTTTGTGTGCTCAAACATGACCACAGAAATGTACACAAGGTAAACATTTCATTCAAAATGTATATTGATGAGCATGCACGTGACAATGGGCGTGCACGTTTATGTGAGTGCCGTAGTTCTAGGGATTGACGTGTGTATGTGACAAAGGTGGAACAGTACAGTCTGTGTACATTGTGTTTGTGCAAACATGCCATGGTGAATTTGTTTTATGGTTCATGATTCATTTGAATAAATACCTTAAAATTGACTGCAAAATGATGACTCGGTGACAGTCATTATATAATGTGACATATTTTGCTTAATATTTGGAGTAGAAAAACAATCGTGATATCATTAGAAAGCTGGGAATCTCCTCTTTCCATCGTATATATAACTCAAAATGTCTGCGGGTCAATGTGACTGATTTCGATAGAGCAAGTCTGTTGGTCAGAAAATATTAAAACATGTCACAATTTCCTAAAACCTATGTCTTCAATTTGTTTTTTTGTCAGGTTAAAAAAAAGAAAACAACATTAATTGTAAATAAGACAGATAATAGCAAATTCTTACAAATATTTAAAAATATAAAAATAAGAGTCGCCGGATAACTTACCTGGTTGAGCTGAAAGCAAATGCCCTGGAGCTCAGTGGAGGACGCAGGTTCGATTCTAACCTGGACACCATTTATGCATGTTAATCCCTCTGTCTCCCCATTTCAACTCTATCTCTATAATAAAAGCACTGGTTGTCCAAAATATAATCTAAAAAATGGAAATAAAATGTTCCGGCAGAAACATCTATGTTATGGTTGAACTCTAGTTCAATCCATCTCTCCATTCAAACAATTGCTCCAAGAAGGATACAAATGAATGTATTATCTTTGGCTAAACCAAGTAATACATTTGGGATGAATGATGTGAAATATAATCAAGTGTTGAATCAGACTTTAGTTCCACCTGGAGTAAATCCACCAGCTACCCTGCAGTATACAAAGTCCTTCAAACTAGCTGCACCTTTACCAGCTTTGAGAACACTTTAATGATCAGTCATTATAACACATATCATATATATTATTCTGAAATGGACAATGACTACTTTTAATTGAGCTACTTTAACTATATTTCAATGATAATACTTGTTTTACTTTTACTTGAGTCACATTTTGATTGCAGGACTTTTACTTGTATTCCTACACAAGATCTGAGTACTTATTCCACCTCTGTCTGATTCAATCTCTTCAATTTACACCAGGAGTAAGTTTGCAGCAGTGTGTTTTGCTCCACCTTGTAAATAAAACTGTGAAAGCTTGATCACAGAGCGATTAAAAGTGATCAGCTGATTTTGCGCAGTTCTCCAGTGTGTGCGCGGGGCACAGAGTGCACAGGGGAGTCTCCCTCCGCAGCCAGTTGGTGTAGTTTTGGTACAATTCTGTTTTACATACCAACGTTTACAGTAGTCCCGTCTGTGCACACGGCCACCAACTCTGTCGTCCAGTGATCTAAGCGCGCCTCCTCGAAAAGCTTCCCCAGCTAGAAATGTTTGGTTCTAAAAACATTCTGAGAATGTTACATTCATTGTTCTTGGAATGTTTTCAGCGGGAAGTTTTCTTTTGGTTCCCAGAACGTTCTTCTGAAAGGTAGGATTACGTTTTCTAAAAACATTCTTAAAATGTTTGGTGATAACATTGTTAGAACATTATGCCCTCTTATTCTTAAAACGTTTTCAGCAGAAGTTTTTGTTTGGTTCCCAGAATGTTCTTCTGAAAGGTCGGATAACGTTCTCTAAAAACATTCTTAAAATGTTTGGTAATAACCTTCTTAAAAGGTTTTTGATAACATTGTAGGAACATTATGCCCTACTATTCTTAAAACGTTTTCAGCAGCTTTTATTTTGGTTCCCAGAATGTTCTTCTGAAAGGTAGGTTAACATTCTCCAAAAATATTCTTAAAATGTTTTTGATAACATTGTTAGAACATTATGCCCTACTGTTCATAAAATGTTTTCAGCTGCAAGTTAGATTTGTTTATGTTGCCAGAATGTTATTATTTTAGAGAAGGATAACATGCTTTATGCAAATGTTCTGTGATAACAATTTACTAAAATATTTTTACATTATTAGAACATAAAGACATAATATTCCTGTAAATGTTCAACAAAAAATTCCTGGGTAAGTGGACTGACCACTGTGGTCATTAGGATTATTTTGATAGTTTACTTAAAGGTGGGGTAGGTAAGTTTCAGAAACCGGCTCGAGTGCACTAAAATTTGAAAGTACACAGCCGAAAAGAATCCGCCCCTTCCTTCAGACTTCCTTACAGAGCTCCTCCTCCAACACACATGAACGTGCACATGACGTCAGCAGACTGGTGAAAGTGGCCGCTTGTTGCTGGCGAGTCATTGAAGTACTGCTGCAATGCACGCCCAATAACGGCACGCCCAATGATATACATTTGTGCATGCACGAGATGGAAGGCTGACAGACAGGGCGGCAATCCAATCCATTTAGCCGGGTCGGCTAAACGGATTGGTTGTACTTTTTACAGTATTACGGCTTCCACAGATGACATTTTTTTATGGATTTTTTGTCAAAGCACTTAAGATATTCATTGCTATCGGGATGTTAAGAGCATTCCATGGAATATAACAAAAAGTGTATCTCGAGCCGGTTTCTGAAACTTACCTACCCCACCTTTAACTATTGGAATTTGACTATTAACACATGTAAAAGGATGACTCGGAATCAGCTGGTGAAAGTAACATTTGTTTATTAGAAAAGGGGAGCTGGGAGTGGAGGTTGGTTATGGCAGCAGTGGAAAACAGTTGTTCCAGGGTGGAGAGGCCTGGCTGGTCTTGGGAGTGTGGAAGGCCTTGGATTCCTCCTGGGAGACACAAAAATGAGTGTGAGGCAAAAGCAGGCAAAGTTGTCAAAGAATATGCTGGTAAAAACCTAGAGCGGCACGCAACAATCCGGCAGGGAATGAGTGCAGGCTGCAGGCTTTCATAGTGTGGCTGATGAGCAGGTTGCAGGTCTGGTTGATTGGAGATTGTTCCCAGCCGTGTCGAGCAGACCAGCAGGCAGGTGGGTGGAGAGAGAGAGAGACACACACACACACACACACAGTAGAAACAAACACATACAAACACTAACTGGGGTTACGTACTGTAACCCAGCTTCTATGAGTATAGGCGCAGCCCTCTAAGGCAGTGGTTCTCAACTGGTGGGTCGTGTGAGATTCAGAAAGTTTGATACAGCGTATTATTGGTATATTCATTTTAATGTCACCCATATAAGAAGTGTTGCATCATGTTATCACTAATATATGTGTGGTTTTATACATTCTTGTGTGTTAATAGTTGAAGGAACAAAGTACATTTTTCCTCTTAAATATAGAGAGGTTTTTTATATATTCAAACAAAGTTCCTTTTTTTCTTAAAAGTAGAGTAGCGCAATAGTCTTTTTCTTCCACTTTACATATGATCAAAAGGGTGGTTTTTTGGCTATTTGTGAGTTCTGTTTGGAGTGAAAAGATTACCCGCTGAGTGTTTTTCAGAAATTCTGCGCAAATAACAGGAGGATTTCCCCCAGATATAAGACTGCTCAAACAATACCTATGTGTGTGTTTTGTCTCTGTTTTATCCTTTCATAAATGTGAGGACTGATATTGCCTGAACATTCCGTGGTTGCTTGGAGTAAACAGGTTTTATTGCTCTATGGGGGATGGATACTTAGGCAGGAGAAGACACTGGGTGGGGGAAGGAGAAAGTATTCTGTTTAAGATCTCCAGTATGTCATGTTTCAGGGAAGTCTACATATCTTGAATGGTATATGTGTGTTTAATTACTTTATATATGTGTGTTTAATTACTTTGTATTAGTAATAGCAGTGTGTAAACAAAAGCTGGAAATAGGAGAAATGTAAAGATTATCTTTGTGTGAGCAAAGAGGGTATAAGTTGGACACAACTTAAGCCTCTGGAATGTGTAGAAAGGCGTGGGGTGAAAATCTATGCAGGAGAATGAGATAACGGACACCAGATGTTTTTTATTATCAGCTCAGAGACATTAGTTTATGACCCTGGCCGGTTCGTGCTGATTTGCAAAAGGCCAGGGTTGCTAGATCTCCCAATGAGATGACCTGGGGAAAAGGAGCATTCGACTCAGCCCCTTTTGTGTTTTGGGCTATATAAGTTAGTTTTGCATTAAGTTCGATCTCTCTTCTCTGGCTGTGAACGACCGAAGGATCTCAACGGCACGAGAACAAGAGCAGGAAGTACTTCTTATAATTATATTGTATTGCATTCTATTATTACCTTGTTTAATTAAAACAGATTATTGTTTAACCTGGCATCTTGGTGTGTTTTTATGATTTCCCTCCTGTTATGATTGTGCTCCTTTCGCCAAAAGACATGCAGAGACAAGGTGGGTTCTAAAAAAAACCCCCTCCTTCTGCAACAGTCGCGACCCAAAAGTGGAATTCTTTTTTTTTTGGTGGCAAAAAGTCAAACTTTTATTTTGAAGGCCTGATTTTCTAATGCTGTGCATGCAGTCGGCGTTGGGCTGGAAGTACCGGAGACCATAAACGGTTTTGAAAACTTCTGTCACATCGTGATCATCTTCTCAATAAAATATCTTTGCTGATGTTTTTTCAAGTCTTCTGGCCAATCAGAATCAAGATTGTTGCCAGAAGTCCCCACGGAGAATAACTTTGCGGTAGAACTCTTCTTTATACATCCATGGGTACAACTTCAGATAGAAATCAACACATAATGAAATATGACCCCCGGTCTGATGACTGACAGGTCACAGAACAATGGGAGCTATATACCCTTACCCACAATTTAAAGTAAGTCACACAGACTATCTCCTCTTTACTCTTCTCGCAGCAAGCTGTCAGAACAAAGTGAAAAACAAACAATGGCATAAAATATTATTAATATGTCTGGTAGCTAGTAATATATTTATTTATTTTCTTCTCAGAGTGTACCAGAATGCATAGTTTATGTTAGTATTTCTAAAAATCTCCTGGGGGAAAATCCCCCCAGACCCCCCTGCTGGGGTTGGGTTTTCAGCATGCGTGCCTTTTTATATAGTTCAGCTTTGATTCCATCATCTCATTAAACCTTTTTTAAAAGCATACTTTAGTTCTGTGAAGGGATATAAGGGATATATGCACTGTACTTCACTTTTATTAATATTGTATGCTGAAAAGCGTATTTATTACAGCACGATTTTTTGTTGAATAGATTTGAGGTCTTCAAAATGTTGGGTCGCGATGTATTGACCAAGTAAAAAGTGTGTCCCGAGGCCTGACCAGTTGAGAACCACTGCTCTAAGGCTATCGCTATTGGGTAATCCCACTGCACGTGTGCAGCACTGACAGACTTAATCCACGCCCACCTATGACGTGGCCCCCACCTACGGACTCACTTCCGTATAAATAGGAAGTAGTCCCTACAATCTGCTCCCACACAAACAGCTTTTCTTCAGCTATTCGCGGAGCCAGTGGGGCCCGAACCTTAGAGGGCTGCGCCTATACTCATAGAAGCTGGGTTACAGTACGTAACCCCACTTCGATATCGTATAAGGCTTCGCCCTCTAAGGCTATCGCTATTGGGTTAAGGGCGAAACAGGATGTAGTCTACGCCCCACTGGTCCGTCCGTTACCAGAAGCACAAAAACACACCTACTCAATTAATAACCCATGTCCATTTTGCCATGCGTAATGGAGCATCACATTCCCAGGGAATATATCATTCAAAAATGAATATTCTCCATAAGGGAATGAAGGTAGACTAAAATATGCTACCTGTCGTTATAAAAAGTAGAGACCAAAGTCCCACTTGTTAAAACGATCAAAGAGGGGGAAAAGGGCAGCTCTCTAAGTGCCAACAGGCAGGAGAGAGGGCACGCAGTTGTCCCCGACATTACTCACTCTGACAGGACACTCAGT
Source organism: Harpagifer antarcticus (assembly GCA_902827135.1). NCBI lineage: Eukaryota > Metazoa > Chordata > Actinopteri > Perciformes > Harpagiferidae > Harpagifer > Harpagifer antarcticus. The sequence goes on from CADEHL010000037.1 coordinate 2,058,546, forward strand.
GTCCTGTCAGCACGAGGCAGTGTCCTGTCAGCACGAGGCAGGAGGCCCGTAACGGGGTCCAGGCTTTTCCCTACACACTAGGGGTGTAACGGTATCCGTATTCGTCCCGTACCGTCACGGTTCGGACGTCACGGTTCGGCACATGCAGTCACACGGCGAATACGCCTTTTTTTATGAGTGGGAATAAAGTCTCTCACTCAGGGCAGTATTACACTATATATAATCCAGGGGGCGGTATTGCGCCTAAAAGCCAGCCGCCCGTAACTAACAAATGAAGAACAAGAACAAAACACAACAAAACAAACACAATATATGAAGAAGAAAAGTTAGTAGCTATGGCGAGTTCACACAACACACAGGAGCTAGAAGACCCACCTGCTTCTTTTAAATCAGGTGTGTGGGAACATTTCGGGTTCCCTGTGGACTACAACAATGATGGGGTGCGAGTTGTGGATCGGACGAGGACGGTGTGTCGGCGTTGTTCGACAGCGGTGCGGTATGCTTGTGGTAACACGTCAAACATGCTCAATCACATCCGAGTCAGTCTCAGTCCCCAGCGAGAGGGTTTCCTCGACGGCAGGTGACATAGTTACCGCCAACAGATCTGCCCTCACTGCTGACAACGTAGACACACTCATCTTTTTGAAGACAAACTTGAAAATAGAGTAAAGCTTGAGTACCTTTATTTAGGCATAATGGCCTCACACACTCACAAGTTAATTACACATGTTAGACATTGCTCCTAAAGGTACAGATTTTATTTTTGTTTTATATTGTTGTATTTATTTTATATTTTGACATCAGGAGATGTTATACAGTTCTGTATTGCCTTTTTTTGATTGTGATTGAAACACTTTATTATTTATTTTAATATTTTAAAGACTTTTTAGTTGTAACAACCTTTTAGTTTGACATCAGCCGATATAAATAATATGGCCATCTGAGTGTGTGTGTTACTGTTTGTGGTTTGTTTTTAACTGTGTAATACAGTAAATGATGATGATTGTGATTATAAGTGTTTTTAATGCATGTACAGCACTTTGGCTCGACCAAAAATCGCTTTTAAATGTGCTTTATAAATAAAACTTGATTTGATTTGATTTGATTTGATTCCAAATGTTAGAGTTCCTTATTTTCATACCAAAACTTGTACGACTGTTAAAAATTAATAACAGCAAAAAAAATTATGCATTTGTGACTTTCCTTTGCTTTTCCTTGTTATACCGAAACCGTACCAAACCGTGACCCCCAAACCGAGGTACGAACCGAACCGTGACTTCTGTGAACCGTTACACCTCTACTACACACCAAACAGAACATTGTCCATTTGGCTGTTGTGGAGATATTGAAGATTATATTCATCTTAATGTCACCCATATATATATAAGAGGTGTGTTGCATCATGTTATCACTAATATAGGTGTGGTTTTATACATTCCTGTGTGTTAAATTGAAAGGACAAAGTCCTCTTAAATATAGAGAGGTTTTTTATATATTCCTGAAACAATGTTCCCTTTTTCTTAAAAGTAGATTAGCGCACTAGTCTTTTTCTTCCACCTGTGTTATCAAAAGGGTGGTTTTTTTGGCTATCTGTGAGGAGGTAAAAGGCAGAATTACTTGTGATTTTTGTTTTGAGTGAAAACTTCCCTGACATTGAGAAGTGGAGGGGACAGAGAGGAAATATCCTTATATAGACATATGCAGGGGCTTCACCAGGGGGGAGCTAGGGGGTGCTGAAGCACCCCCAGGATTGCCAAAGCACCCCCTAAGCACCCCCAAGATATATGTGTTTTTTTTCTTTTTTTCGGAAATTATTATTATTTTTATTAAATTAAATCAGAAAAATTATTGATTACATCAATGCAAACGTGAAACAAATAAATGTTGGACCAAAAACATAAAGCCAACACAGATGATATGATTAGGCCAATGGCCAGCACCCATTCGATTTTTGACCTACCCATAGGCTAAATTACTTTGTGACACTTGAGTGACTTCCTGTTAGCTGGAGCCCCAAAAGATTTGGTGACAAATCGATCGTTTTTTAGTCCTTAAACGTCCAAGTGTGGACACTCAATCAAAACCACCTGAAAGCGAGAGGGACTCTGCACATAATAGGCTTCGTGAGTACAAGTAGCTTACTTCTGGGTCTGTTTCATTCAAGCTCTGCTCTGTGTGTGTGTGGCATGAGCCATTTTGTGTGCGTGCGCAAGCGAGCGAGAGAGAGAGCTCGCGCACCGGTGGGTATCTACCGGAGATCGTTGTGGTTAGCATCTGGTGCTAGCTAGCCAAGCTAACGGATATAAGGAGCTTTTTCAACAACAAGGTGGAGGGAGAACTCTCTCCTGTCAGACTGAGAGTCTCAGATAACCTCAGCTCAGGTGAAGTGAAGGACTCTCAGTGTTTAGATAGTTAACTTTAGTCTAGTTATCTCAGTGGGTCTCAAACGGTTTGTTTTAAAAGGGGAGTGATTTGTAAAATATCTATAAAGAAATAGAAAATCTGTTTACAGTTCTGTTTCATATGTATGTTGAGAGATACTGTATATCCATAGATCTCTTCATTTTGGCTCTCAAAGTGCACCAGACTGATGCTTTTAACTTCAATATTTAAAAAAAAATCTTACCCACTAGAGGAGGTGAGGTCCACTACCCACTTGTAAAAATAGCACTTTACCCCTGCTTACACCTATATGCCGTGAGCTGATTACCGAGCCTTCCTTGTAACAGTCGCGGGTGCACTGTGTGTGCGTGTGGGGAGTGTTGCAGTAGAAAATTCAACTGTAGTGCTGGTGCATTAATGGGAAACCCTTAATGTTTGAGCACCCTCTATGAAACGTCAAGCTACCCCACAGCACCCCCTAGAGAAAATCTCTGGCGCCGCCACTGGACATATGCTATAGACAGTAGAATGTGTGTGTGTTGCAGTAGCCATAGGCTGTATAACTGCTCAATTATACTGGTGCTTGTGTTTTTATTGATTTATTTCTGTTTCATTCTTTCATGTTGTGAGTACTAAATTGCCACAACATTGTGCAGTAGTTGGCTTAAATGTGATTAATTGTGTGAAATAAGGAGCAGGTTTGCATGACAGGAGACTAAAGATGTGGGGAAAAGAGACATTCTTATCTAAACACAGCTTGTCAAGTAGCTGGAACGATACATGTCTAAAATATATGTGTATGTTTAATTACTTTGTATCAATAATGGCAGTCTGTTAAAGAGAAGCTGAAAATATGATAAGTGAAAATGAGTGTGCGTTAGAAGTGGAGATGTGACAGGGGGAATGTCCTTATTTGGAGACAGATCAGATCTCTGGAAAATGGCAAGGAGAAATGAGTGTGCGTGACACATACTAAGGAAAAATGAGTGTGCATTCTCTATAGATGCTGATATTCTACTATTTCACAGCTTGAGAGCAGAGGTAATGTTTTCCTCGTTATTATTTATATTAAAGTAACGTACATATATTGCTTGTATTAGTTAACTATAACAACTATCTATAAAGTATGTGAAACTGTGTGTACATTGAACTAAGGGAAGAGGGGGCCACAGAGAGGGAAGGTTCGTGCGGGACACCCAATGCGTCTGTCTTACCTTAAAGGGTAAAAGACTCTTTCTCGGCTGGCTCGCGCTGATTCACTACGGAAGCTCGTCGTTTTTATATCAACCAATGAATGGACTCTATGGGAGGAGAATCCGGCACACCTCCTCTGCGTTCTTTTTGCATATAAGTCTGTTGTGTCTTTAGATCGGTCTCTCTTCCTCCTGCTACCAAGACAAAGTAAGTAAGATTTCCCAGCAGGAGGAACCAGGGCCGGAGTAATCCGGATTACTTCGTGATGTTGTGTTATTGTATCTTTTGCCATTAAATCAGCATATTTGTTATAACTTTACCAATGGTTGCTGTGAATTCTTCCTCTGTAATCTGACCCATTCACAAAAGGATGCGCAGAGGCAGAGGGGGGCCTTAGAGACCCGCCAAAAGAATGACGTCTGCCACAACACTGTGTAGGATGTGTGTTCAGCAGCTGCGCTGATCGAACACCTCCCTGACGATTTATGTAGGCCGCCGCTGCTTTGTTGTCTGTTCGAATCAACACATGTTGATTGCACAGCAACAGGGCAAAGTGCTGGATTACTTTCCATATAGTAATTCCAGCACGTTTATATGGAGAGACATGTGACCCGGCCACTGTCCCCCCATTGCCTGCGACATGCACGTTCCTCAGCCTGCGAGAGATACGTCTGTGAACATTGCGGTGTGTGACGTCACTCTGCTCAGGGGCACCCCCACTGACGTGGAGATTTTTCCAGTAGGTGAAATCCCAACTCACGGAAGGAGGAATGTACACCATGTGTCTCCTCTGACGCACGGGGTCGATACGCAGGCAAATAAACCACCTCTGTAAGTCTCCTCACTGTGAAGGAGACCCAGGGGGATCACCACGTGACCAGCTGATATCATGCCTAACAGCTGCATCACGGAGAGGGCTGTCACTGCCCCGCGGGGTGTGACGCGCCGGAGGAGAGGTGTCCTAGCTGCTTAAAAACCAATAGGTTTTAAAGACAGCCGGTTTTAAAGACAGCCGGTTTATGCAGCGAGCCATGCTGCCTATAACCGACAGGTTAGGGGCAGCCGGCTTAAAGAGCCTGTGACAGCATCCCAACAACTGTTGTGCAATGAAATATTGGGCTACTAGTCATCTCGAACCGTCAGTTTAAAAAAGAAGTTACGATACCGTTCCGATAAATATCAATAATTTCGTTGTCATGCGTAGAAATGGTGAATTACTGAGTTTAGGCACGTTAATAACGTTGTAATGAAGTTGACTACAGTATATTCATATTTGTCAGTGCTTTCATGTCAATTCGGCGAACATAAACATAAATGATCGTGGTGAAGATGATGATTAAATTAGGATTAAAAATCAGTAGTGAGAGCTGCTGAATTTCCTCCCGTAGGATGTGATATAAAAACAAATCGATTATTTTTGTAGTTGTAAACTCAAGTGGATGAAACTACATTTATTAGTGCTTTCATGTCAATTCGGCGAACATATGATACATTAAATGATCGTGAGAATGATGATTAAAAATCATTTGTTTGAGCCGGTCTGCATTTCCTGATGAGAAAACAAACCGATGCTTTTTGTAGTTGTAGTACACCAACGTGGATTAAACGTGTGGTTTTTTTACCACAATGTTGGGAAATTAATGGATAAAATGCACGGATTATTATTATTATTATTATTCCCACTCCGATCGGGACATTAGGTCCACCGTTTCCCCGCAGCGAGTCTCCCCCCGTTGACAGTTTATGTGGGCTGGGTGCAGTGGCGGACTGGCCATCGGGACGAATCCCGATGGGCCGGTACCGAAGTGGGCCGGTACCGAAGTGGGCCGGTCGGATAAGTCACTATCACATCCCCCATAGGCGGCGCGTGAGGCTCAGGTTTGGGAAGGCTTGATAACTTTTTTTACCTGACGCTGCCCGCCCCCGGCGTCTATAGAAAAGAGATCAACTCAGTGTGTGGAGTTTAAATCTCTCAAGTCATATTACAGGATATAGGAAATACAGTTTAAACTGCCGTATGCAGAGAAGACGCCGACGTGTCGCACTTATCATTCATATTATCCCATCAATCAGATCATCGATCATATAATATCATAATATATCATATATTTCCTTATCTGAGTCAACTTCTCGAGCCGTATCTGGCCGTGCAACACTTGTCACATACTGTATGCAGAAGTATTATTTTAAGCAACACATTGTTGACGAAACACTCGAGTCAAATGTAATTAAAGTCAGATCCACTCGTGTCTTAGACGTGAACGCGCTCTCAGCTGGTGAGAGAAACCCTGGCTTGATTTACCGAGTTGATAACCAGCGTCGTAGGACAGCTTAGCGAGATCTCGTTTGTTAGTTTGTTGTTGTTAGTTTGTTTGTTACTCAAACATATCCAGGGTATGTTGAACTGGCTTCGTAGTACAGGGCACAGGTGGCTAGCAGCGCTAATGTCAAAGACACAGACATCATACATTTTATTTGTATTTTACCAGGATGCAGTGACACAAATATTTGGGAAGGCTTAGCCTTCCCTAGCCTACAGCACCCGGCGCCCCTGACCTCCCCCACTCCCCCCGTTGACAATTTACTAGCGGTACCGAAGTGGGCCGGTCGAGAGTCGTGGGAAGATCTTTAGTCCCATTCCACCACTGGCTACATGACCGTATAATCGGCCATATTGACGCACCTAATTCCTAAACTTCTAACAGATACAACATAAACCGATCCTTCAGCCTCATATGAGCTCTCAGACACGTTGATTTTAATTTCTAACAGTCCCTCATTACCTACCTAAAAGGTGTATATAATACTGAAATCAATGAGTTCTTCATCTGAACTTTGCATAGTACATAACTCATATCAAAAACATACAATCAAAATGGAATGGTTCAATAGCCTCAACTTTACAAAAATACAAAAAATACTTTGACTGTGTTTAAACATAAAAGTTTTCCCTTGTGCATAACTTCTAGTGTTAACATTCAATATGGTTCTTCAAAATAGCAGCAATGGCTTGGTATTAGAACATTTCTTCCTCCCACCTTTCACAGAAACCGTTCTCATACCACGATCAGTGTTAAGGCACTTGTTTTTACAAAGTGAAAAGAAACAAACCATTTTAAAATAGCAATGATTTATAAAACATGAGATCTACAATATTAGAATATTATAAAATAATAAAATTAACTATATAATAGGAATAGTGCAAAGTAAATTGAAATGGATTCACTCCATTTTAGCATTTTAGTTTGCTCACTTCTTCACATGATTTCATCGTTTAAAGTATCACATCAGCTGGACATTCATTGAACAATTTCATAATTTAATACAATATCTGTATACGGGGTGGGTCGTCTCGTTCTGCTAGCATTTGTAACTGTCTCCTCATGAGAAATGTACCCTCCCTCCTTTCATACCATTTAAGGTATGAAAGTAATATGTTCTCTAGAAGAGGTCGTGATCAATCGGTACGTTAGGACATGGAAATGCAACATCTCGGCCTCTCCTGGGCTCTATGTTATCCTTGTACACAGTGGAGCCTAAACTCCCCCTGGGACTGGTCTCTTAGCCCTACTGGCTTTGGGGTGTTTCGCCATGTTGATTAACTACATAAAAAACATCACTGGCTGTGCTAGGTCCCAGCCCAATCCTGTGGCAAGACTGAGTACAAGGTTTTAGTTCCACGATACCGCCAAACATCTACTCTGGGGTATGGCATTCTAGACTGTCATTTCTGGGAGAAGATTTTGGTCAGTTACAACAGTTGTAGAATTTCATCACTTAAAAGTTCCTACTTTGTGGCTTTGGGTGGTCTGCTTTAATGCAGTGATAAAGTCCCTGAAATGGTGTGAAAACCGTTGGAATATCACTAACGCATTACACTAATTTATCTTCAATTCTGGTCTCCTTGAAGAACCATGCTAACCCCTTTTACAGTGTGTGGAAACGTGGGTGCCCGAGCATGTGATAATTAGTTCAATTCAGGAATGTTGACTTATGGCAGATATGTTTCTCCTTTAAATAACATCTCTAAATGTCAGGTCATCACTGATTAAATGGATGAGCATTAGGAGGTGGTGGCACTTGTCTTTTAAAACTCATACTCTGGTGCCGTGCGTTCCCTCTGAAGCTTAATGATTATATCATCTGATATTTGGGAAGAGTGTTACAGTAGAAATGGCAGAAAGTCTTGTTGCAATTTCCAGATATTGAAAGAGGTCCTGGAGTTTCTCTGGTAATTATCAATAGTAGCAGTTAAGTGAATACTGTTCAAACAATACCTGTGTTTGTGTTTTGTATTGATTTCTCTGTTTTATCCTTTCATAAATGTGAGGACTAAACTTGCTTCAAACATGCCTGGGTGCTAAACAGTTTTTATTACTCTGGGGGAGGGGAAGGTAAGCAGGCTGTGTATATGAGAGTTCTTCTGCTTAAGGTCTTCAGTATGTCATGTTTCAGGGAAGTCTATATATCTTGAATGGTATATATGTGTTTAATTACTTTGTATTAGTAATAGCAGTGTGTAAACAAAAGCTGGAAATATGAGAGTATTAATAAGTATATCTTTGTGAACAAGTCTCTGGAATGCTGCAAAATGGGCCCTGTGAGGGGAGAATCTCACCCGACTCCTCCCCGTGGTTTCTCTATATCTCCTGTTTGTGGTTGTGTGTTCGCTCTCTTTTCCTTCTGCCGACAAGATGAGAGGATCTCCCGGCATCAGAACAAGAGCAGGGAGTGGGGGCCCACCCCACCCCTTTGAAAGTGTATTGTATTATTATCTTTTATCATTAAAGCAGATTATTGTTTAACCCTCATCCTGGCTGTTTTGAGTTTTCCCTCTTTTAAAGCACACTCCTATAGGATCGGCGCACAGCAGAGATATCTGCTCCAACAATTTGGTGACATACCCGACGTGATGACCTCATGAGTGGGGTTTTTTAGGGGAGAGCACGAGCAGCCAGCGGATGGAGGGGGATACCTCGAAATAATTTCTGACAACTTAAGGATCCTAAAACTAAAAGGTAAAACGGACGCCTGTTTCTATCAAAGATCTGTAAATTGGCTAAGCTAAAAGTTAGAGTTGTCAAGGATATTTCCAGGTGTCATTGACGGTATAATGCAATACATATTTTTAACATAGATAGGTAAGTTATACATAAATAAAGCAACGAGGTGTTAAGAGTACGGTGAAAGGCCCCGTAGATTTTTCAGAATCATACGGCAAAAACTCGTTAGCTGCACGTGAAGCGATGAGGGGCGTGGGTTTTTTCAGAAATCGAGACGGCTAACTCACGGGGAAGTTCAGTGGTTCTTTAAAAAGATTCCATCCAGAACAAAACAGAATAGTGCGTTCCAGTTTTCATAGGAATCTGCAGGGCATTATATTTTTTAATCCAAGAGTAGAAACGCGAGCTTCAAAAGCCATTGAAATTAACGGATTTCTCTTGTTCTGTTATAGTATTTAGGTGCATATATATATGTATATATTTAGGTGCATATATATATGTATATATATATATTATTGAACACAGGAAAGCCTTAGTCAGATAAAGAAATACGAAGTCATTCTTGTTTCAAGAAAGCCCCCACCTTCTGCTGGAATGCCATCTCACACGGTTGGATAAACACAGAGGTGATTTATGAGAGAAGCTTGTGTGCAGGCAGCTCCAGGGCACAGTGAGGAAAGAGAGAGAGACAAGAGAATTAAGATGTTTGAAAAGATTAGAAAGAGTAAAAGTTATATAAAATTAACTACTATTCTGGACAATGTCATATTGTTTTATGAGTAAAAACATGAAATAAAATATATTACTAGATATAAGACCTACATGCTTATTGGATTAATAGGGCGTGTCTGTCATAAACATTAGCGCTTAGATGGAATAAAGTGTTGAAATGTTCTCAAGAGTGGGAGTTTTCACAATGCTTTTTAGTTTTTATTGAAACAATTAAGTGGTAAGGACAGAAAACTGTTCCGTGGTGATTTCTTTAGGTTTTAGCTTTGGTAATGAAGATTACATTATGTGAGGAAACTTTTCCACCAATACTTCCTTTGAGTGTTAAAAAATATATTCATTAACTGAGAATTGTACTTAATTAGATTTCAGAGGAACTTAATTGCATACAGTAACGTTGAGGGAAAGTAAAAAGAGGTTTACTGAGTATATGAAGTACATTCAAATTAAATATAATAGTGGATTATTCTACCTAGATTAGACATACAAAGAGGACAATTTGTGTGTTATGAACTGGCCTTGTCTTGTTACATTTTTATTGAAGCCAGACTACAAGTCGTATGGTTTAATTTTTATTGAACTCAGTCTCCAAGCAGTGTGATTTCTCTCTGCACATGGTTGAGTCTTCTCTTCCCTTCCCCCGTTCATCCAAGTTATTTGACCCCATGAGGTCAAGAGTCATTCTGTTAGACCACAATCTTGTGTAAGACAAATCATTGTTCTTTTGTCACATTTTGAATTACATAAGAGTTCATTTTGCTAAATCAATTTATCTTTAATTTGTAGTTGGTGTTTGCTAACATTTTTAGGAACGACATAGACCTACAACTTGAGTCAAATTACATTGCTGTGATCGGATTAGTGTGCTCTGCAGGGTTATTATTGTTAAGTATGGAGGGGTTCTTTCATAGTGTGTGGAATATGTGGTGCTTGAAACATCTAGGTATTTAAATGTATAGAAGAAAATGGTTTCCTGAAAGAATTAATTGGAGTAAACATGTTACAGGGGGTGTTGAAAAACTTAGTTGGGGTAAATATGTCACAATGGATGAAACGATTATTAGAGGGAGTTTTTGTAATATCATTAGTGGACATTAATTGTGTTGTTCAGATGACATTTAACATTTAAGACAGATAGTAAGATTAGGAAAATAGAGTGGAAAGGATTGGATTTATTTTACCTCAGTGTGTTAGAATGAGATAGGTAATGCGTCCCGGGACCTGGACTCTCTCTCTCTGTCTGTCATACGGCTGGGGCCCCAACCCTCCAAGCAGACAGAGGACCTATCCCAACCAGGAGACTCCTCCTCCATCGAACAGACAGAGAACCCAGAGCTCAACAACAACAACAAGACTGCAATAAGAACTGCATCCAGAACTATCTCCACCTGTGGCATCCAGAACCAAACAGCTTGCTGACAGGCAGAGATCGACTCTCATCAGTCCCTCAGACAGGGAATGAAGTTCCAAGCTGAGCCACGAGATTTGGCACAAGAGCAAAGTATGGGACACAGAGCAGAATCTGCCCTCCATAAAGCAGCAGAGAGACTGTGAAGGAGGAGATGAAATGCAAAGCAGTGCAACAACAGTGGCCTGATGGGGGCTGCAGATGTAGCTCGGCAGATGGCTGCCTCAAAGAGTTACAGCGAGCTAATGGACAAAGGGGGAGGAGTCAGAGTCAGAGGAGTTGGTCGAGCAGAATGTGAAGGAGGCCGGGGTCACGGCTTGAGATAAACCAGAGGAGAGGAGAAGGGAATCAACGGGAATGAGTGAGTTTACACATAAACACACTTATTATAAGCGCACATTTAAAAAACTTGAATTGACTTGATAAATAAGTGAAGGTAAAAAGTTGTATTAACCATGAATTAATGAATTGGTAAATTAAAAATAGCAGTAAAGAGGAAACTATTAAAGTAAAATGAGAATCATCCTAAAACACACTGAGGGATAAAGGGGGTATATGACAGAATAGAACCATATTCTTCAATCTTTTCATCATGTTAACAAATCATTCTTCAAGAGATTTTGATTAACACCATTAAAGGGATAGTTTTAGGAACCGCGCTATAAGACAAACCTTTATTTGAATGGATAATGTTAGAGGGAGAGCTAGTGCCAAGCCAAATATAATTCCAATCTATAGAGTATTGATTCCACCATTGTGGCATGGTTATTACCATAGGAGGGCTTTAGGATGGACTTCTGTTTTTGGATCCATGAGTTGTTGCGTGTTCGGACGCCCTGGGTTCCACACACTGCTAAAGAATTTAACATTGTTTTTAAGTAGACCAGAATTGAAGATAAATGGGTTTAATGAGCTATGAAATGCAGAGCTACACAGATCCTAGTAATGTTTTGACACAAGATAATAATTAAGTACACAAGTTTCTGAAGTAGATCTATTAGACATTTTAATATAGATTAGGTGTTAATAAACTGTAGTAGAGTACTATAAGGAAGTGACATTTTTTGGCTAACACTTTTCAGGGAATGTGGGGAACAGCTGTTCCGATGAAAAGTTAGATGTATCTTGAACATTATAGTTGTAATCGTGAATTAATTAATGATGGCGCTCCATATAAGACAGATTTTTGTAGACAAAGGATACTGGCCTATGCTGAAATATCAAAGTCTTTGCAGAGCACACACATGGCCAAAAAGACTGAGACCAACTGACCTTTGACCCTGACCGACAGTGTAACTTGAGAAGACACTGTCAAGGACTGACTCTGGGGTGACTCTGACCAAGACTTGACTTTACAACCTGACAGTGTGAGTGTGAGTGTGAGTGTATGTCTGCATGTGATCAGTGCAACTGCATGATTTAAAACAATGACTAATCAAGCATGCTTTTGGACTAACACATTATTCTGGGGCTCCGTGGGAAATGAGAGGTTTTCCTAAAATTCCACAAAAATTGGAAAACCGTACAGGTGACCCGTTTCTAATCTACTTGATATTTCACTCCCACAGGAGGTGGCAGTTTGCAGAATGTGAAACTCAAACTAAAACATGAAGATTATGTTTCTTTTAGGACTGAAGGATGGAGAGAAACACTTAATTTCACTGAAGTGTTTACTGTGGAAATGATGGATGTATATTTGGGAAAAATGTTGGGTATTTTTTATAATCCCTTATTACCTGAAGGTTTTCTTCCCATACAGGATTTTGGTTACACATGAGTTATGTGTAAAAAGGGGGAGTGTAAACTTTACAATGTACATTTTTCATTTAGGGACTGAAAGGAACCTTCTGCCCCAACTCGGATGTTCAATCTGACCATTGATTGACAGTTTTAGAATGGACCTGCTCCATATCTGGGGATAAGATACTGTTTGATGAATGTTGACATGTTTCTAATATTGATTGAGTTATAACAGATAACATAGATGCAGAATCAGTGGCCAAGGGGCTACTGTGAGAGAGGTAATTTCAGAATGGAATACTGAGGAAGTTGACCGGTGAGTAATGTTTCAACAGGTATTAAAGTAACTGAGGTTTGAAATGTACAAAGAACATATTACAGTTAAAGCTAAAACATTGTAATGTAATGAGACCAAATGTAATTTAGACAACATCATGTAATTAGCCTGGTAAAGAAGTAAAAGCCATAGACTTTATTGTTTAGGTCATTATGGGGATATACATTTCATCTAAATTCATAATGGAAAGACATTTGATGACAGTTTGTTGGAATTCTGTATTCATTTTTTCAGCTTGATAATATCTAAGCACTGACAGGTAGAAGCAGTATCACCAGGAAATCATTCACTTTGTCAGTATCATGATTTTGGTTGTTTCTGAATCCATAACATTAGTGTGTTTCTTTACCAGAAACATTAGCAGTTCATATTATATTTAGATTTTAAATGGGATCTCAGGGATTTCATTAAGAATAACACAGACGCTTGTCAGAAACTCAGAGCTATTGAAATATGTTATTTGGTTCACCTAGAGATGTTGGAGTTTTGTTTTGTGGCCACAGGCCAAGTATTAAGATTCTGAAGCTGCACTGGCAGATAGGAGGTCTACAATTAATTTAGAAAACCTGTTCACAGACGTCTGTTATTTTTAAGAGACCCCACCAACAGGCTCCAAGCTGCTTACGCAATGGTGGGTCAAACAGCGGAGGGCCCCGGAGCCCTGAGCGTAGGCTTGAGGGATTTGTATCAGATTTCTCCACACAGGTTGGTGATGCCAAAGGGGGACACGAGACGCAGGAGGCGGACACAGCAGAGTTCGTCTGGCTGAAGGTCATCAGGACAAAGTGGCTCAACCCCAGGCTCTCCGGCCCCGACCGAGTGACCCAACGGATCAATCAATCAATCAATCAATCAATCAATGTTTATTTATATAGCCCAATATCACAAATGTTACATTTGTCTCAGTGGACTTCACAGTTTGTACAAAATATCAGTATGACAATAAGACACCCTCTGTCCTTAGACCCTCACATCGTACAAGGAAAAACTTCCGAAGAAAACCCACAGTTTAAAGGGAAAAATGGGAGAAACCTCAGGGAGAGCAACAGAGGAGGGATCCCTCTCCCAGGACGGACAGTCGTGCAATAGATGCCGTGTGTAAATTGAAAAGATAATACATTTGCAACATAGGTAGTCCAAATGTTTGGAAATGCATGTGTGTGTAATAGGAAGATGGATCCACGAGGATATCCATCCAGGACCTATGATCCAGGACCACAGCCACGACTCAAGATCCAGGGCTCGTGATGCCGGACACAGGACCGCAGGATCATCCATGACTCCGGATCCCAGCGTATATAGACACCAAAAAGAAAGAAATTTGGGGAAGCTGGGTTAATCGGAACATGGGAGTACACAGGTATAGACAGAGAGAAGGAAGAAGTAAGATGTCCCCCGACAAACTAAGCCTATATCAGCAAAACTAGGGGCTGAATCTAATCAGCCCTAACTATAAGCTTTATCAAAAAGGAAGGTCTTAAGCGCACTCTTAAAAACGGATAGGGTGTCTGCCGCCCGAACACAAACTGGAAGCTGATTCCACAAATGTGGAGCTTGATAAGAAAAGGCTCTGGCTCCCATTGTACTTTTAGAGACTCTAGGAACAACCAACAACCCTGCATTCTTGGAACGCAATGCCCTAGTAGGACAATAGGGTATAATGAGTTCTTTAAGGTAAGATGGCGCCTGCCCATTAAGGGCTTTGTAGGCGAGAAGAAGAATTTTAAATTCTATCCTGTGTTCTATAGGGAGCCAGTGTAAGGCAGCCAGAACAGGAGTAATGTGGTCCCTTTTCCTAACTCTGGTTAGGACACGAGCTGCAGCATTTTGAATTAGCTGAAGCGACTTGACTGACTTCTTGGTACACCCTGATAATAAAGAGTTACAATAATCCAGCCTTGAAGTAACAAATGCATGGACTAGTTTCTCTGCATCGTTTTGAGGCAAGATATGCCTGATTTTTGCAATGTTACGTAGATGGAAGTAGGCGGTCCTTGAAATTGATTTTATGTGGGCGTTAAAGGATAAATCCTGATCAAATATAACACCAAGATTCATTACAGTCTCACTGGAGGCCAAATTAATGCCATCCATAGTTAGTATATCTTTAGATAATTTGTTTCGTAGATTCTTCGGGCCAAGTACAATAACTTCAGTTTTGGTCGTGTTTAACATCAAAAAGTTTAAGGTCATCCACGTTTTTAAGTCCTTGAGGCAGTCTTGAATTTTATTTAGATGATTAATTTCATCAGGCTTGATTGATAAATATAGTTGAGTATCATCCGCATAACAATGAAAATTTACAGAATGATTCCTTATAATATTGCCTAACGGAAGCATATATAATGTGAACAAAATAGGTCCGAGCACTGAGCCCTGTGGCACTCCGTGGCTAACTTTGGTTTGCGTGGAAGATTCATCATTGACACGTACAAACTGAGAGCGTTCAGATAAATAGGACCTAAACCAGCCTAAGGCAGTTCCCTGTATGCCAACTAAGTGCTCTAGTCTTTGCAATAAGATATCATGATCGATAGTATCAAATGCAGCACTGAGATCGAGCAAAACAAGAATAGAGACAAGTCCTTTGTCAGAGGCTATTAGAATGTCATTTGTGACTTTGACCAGAGCTGTCTCTGTGCTATGATGTGTTCTAAAGCCAGACTGAAAATCTTCAAATAAATCATTGTTTTTTAAGTAATCACACAGCTGTTTTGCGACTGCTTTCTCAAGAATTTTTGAGAGGAACGGAAGATTAGAAATAGGTCTATAGTTGGCTAAAACCTCTGGATCGAGGTTGTGCTTTTTAAGAAGCGGTTTTATCACTGCTACTTTGAATGATTGTGGAACATAGCCTGATAATAAAGACATATTCATAATATTTAATAAAGAAGTGCTAATTAATGGAAAAACTTCCTTCAACAGCTTAGTTGGAATTGGGTCTAATATACACGTTGATGGTTTAGAAGAGAGAATCATTGAATTTAATTGTTCAAGGTTTATGGCTGAGAAGCATTCTAGTTTACTATCTAGTGTAATATTATAACTTACGTTTCCGGGAGTTGATAACACTATACTGGTCAAAGGCAAGAGGTCATTAATTTTGTTTCTAAGAGTAACAATTTTATCGTTAAAAAAGCACATAAAATCATTACTACTGAGTGCTATGGGAATAGAAGGCTCAATCGAGCTATGGCTCTCTGTCAGCCTGGCTACAGTGCTGAAAAGAAATCTTGCATTATTCTTATTCTCATCTATTAGTGAAGAGTAGTAGGCTGCTCTCGCTTTACGCAGTGCTTTCTTATATTCATTGAGAGTGATATGCCAAATTAAACGAGATTCTTCAAGTTTAGTGGAACGCCATATCCTTTCAAGTTGTCTCGACTTTTGCTTTATTTTGCGGGTTTCGGCATTATGCCATGGAGCTAATCTATGTTGTTTTATTTTCTTCTTTTTCAAAGGAGCAACAGAGTCTAATTTTATTCGCAGCGCATCTGTAGCACTATCAACAGCATGATCAATTTGGGGTGGTGGACATTTTGTATAAGTTTCCTCCCCTACATGCAGACCTGCTATCGAGTTAAGCATTGGTGGAATCTCTTCCTTAAATTTGGCTATAGCACTAACAGATAGGTTTCTGCTGGAGGAGCCTTTGACTAATGCTTTGTAGTCCAGCAACAGCACTTCAAAAGTTACTAAGAAATGGTCGGATAAAGCAGGATTATGCGGTTCGACTAATAGTTGCTCAATTTCAATACCATAAGTCAGAACAAGGTCGAGAGTGTGATTATAGCAGTGGGTTGGTTTATTTACACTCTGACAAAAACCAACAGAATCTAATATAGAGTTAAATGCAACAGTAAGGCTATTTTTATCATCGTCAACATGAATATTAAAGTCACCTACGATAATTACTTTATCTGTTTTAAGAACCAAAGTTGATAAAAACTCAGAGAATTCTGATAAGAATTCTGAATAAGGACCTGGTGCACGGTACACTGTAACAAATAAGATTGGCTGCAAAATTTTCCAGGTCGGATGCGTAAGACTAAAAACGAGACTTTCAAAGGAGGTATAATTTAATTTTGGTTTAGTATTGATAAGTAAACTTGAGTCAAAGATTGCTGCAACTCCACCTCCTCGGCCCACGCCTCTGGCAATATGAGTATTGATATGGCTGGGTGGAGTGGCCTCATTTATGCTGACATATTCTTCATGTCTCAACCAAGTTTCAGTGAGACAGCATATATCAATATTATAATCTGATATTAAATCATTTACCAATATTGCTTTAGATGCTAGAGATCTTATGTTTAAGAGACCACATTTAATCTTCCTGTTTTGTTGCACTGTAGTAGTTGTTACATTTACTTTTATCAGGTTATTATGTATGACACCTCTATTAGGTTTTACCTTAAATTGTCCTTGGGCAGACACACACACCGCTAATATTGGGTATTTTATTGGGTTCGGGATTCCTATGGATGACTGCCTAGGAGAGAGCGCAGAGAAGCGTGTAAGACTGCGACTCCGCCTCCTGGTCTCAACTCCAGTTTGTCATGGATTAAGTCCACAAAGCCCTGAAATGTTTGCCGAAATGAGATTTGCACCTTCCAAAGTAGGATGAATGCCGTCTCTCTTAATCAGACCAGGTTTTCCCCAGAAGGCTGTCCAATTATTTACGAAGCCCACATTGTTTGCTGGGCACCACCAAGACAACCAGCGCTGAAATGATGACATGCGGCTATACATGTCATCATTGATCAGATTGGGGAGGGGACCAGAGAAGAACGGATCTCTCATGCCGTCCGCGTGGGAGGAAAGGGGGACAGCTCGTACAACGGGAACCAGTGTGCGGCGAGGAAACCACCTGCTAGGACCGGGGATGACATCAGGATGGACGTGATCCTCGCAGAGGAGGTCGACTCGGAAGCTGTCATCAGTGGACTGGACGAGAACAACCCTGAAGACATCCCTACAGCAGACTACTCGGAAGCGGCTGTCAGCGGACAAAGGGGGACTTGTCGAGGCAGCAGAGGAGTCTACTTCTCTCTGATCAGTTCCACCAGTGAAGGGAAAGCCGCATCTCCCCCTCCCTATCAGCTGCCCTTGTTGGCGTATTCCTCTGAGGGGGGGGGGGGGGGCTGATGATTTCACCACACAAGGAGACTGCTTCCTAGTACTCAGATCGCCCCCTAATGGTTCCTTTACTGCCATGGAAGATGGTGTTCTGTTCCCAAACTTTCAAGTACTTTGGGTCTCAGTTTCTGATAGATTTATACAATATTGGGGGACAGACACAGTAGAACAGAATGATAGTAGATATGTTTCAAAATGTCTTGTGTAAGTTTATCTCTTGAGAGATAAAAAGGGGGATTAATGATTATATCATCTGATATTTGGGAAAAGTGTTACAGTAGAAATGGCAGAAAGTCTTGTTGCAATTTCCAGATATTGAAAGAGGTCCTGGAGTTTCTCTGGTAATTATCAATAGTAGCAGTTAAGTGAATACTGTTCAAACAATACCTGTGTTTGTGTTTTGTATTGATTTCTCTGTTTTATCCTTTCATAAATGTGAGGACTAAACTTGCTTCAAACATGCCTGGGTGCTAAACAGTTTTTATTACTCTGGGGGAGGGGAAGGTAAGCAGGCTGTGTATATGAGAGTTCTTCTGCTTAAGGTCTTCAGTATGTCATGTTTCAGGGAAGTCTACATATCTTGAATGGTATATATGTGTTTAATTACTTTGTATTAGTAATAGCAGTGTGTAAACAAAAGCTGGAAATATGAGAGTATTAATAAGTATATCTTTGTGAACAAGTCTCTGGAATGCTGCAAAATGGGCCCTGTGGGGGGAGAATCTCACCCGACTCCTCCCCGTGGTTTCTCTATATCTCCTGTTTGTGGTTGTGTGTTCGCTCTCTTTTCCTTCTGCCGACAAGATGAGAGGATCTCCCGGCATCAGAACAAGAGCAGGGAGTGGGGGCCCACCCCACCCCTTTGAAAGTGTATTGTATTATTATATTTTATCATTAAAGCAGATTATTGTTTAACCCTCATCCTGGCTGTTTTGAGTTTTCCCTCTTTTAAAGCACACTCCTATAGGATTGGCGCAGAGCAGAGATATCTGCCCCAACAAGCTGCAAGTAAGATTTAAAACATCCGCAGGGTGGGTAGAGCGACCCCTTCTCCCTGAAAGATATTTGTTGTCAAAAATATGCACCATTAAAATGAGTGATCCAAGGCCCCGCATGTATTACTCCCAATTATACTAGTTTTTCAAAATTTAAATGTTCAATCGCTCTTTGCCTAGTGTCTTTTTTTTTCCTACATCTTGGACGACAAACAAATGTTGCTTCCACCTTAACAGTTCTCTTATGGTCATAACCATGCTACAATGGAGAAACCAATACTCTAGATTGGAATATTTTCTTTGGCTTGGTTCTAGCTCTACCTTTAACATTTTCCATTCAAATAAAGATTTGCCTGCTATCTATATTGTAACAAATTAAATCTTCCCCAAATTCTCACATGAATAAGAATCTCTAAAAGAATAATTTGTTTATATGATTAAAATATTGAATAATATGTTCTACCCTCAGTGTGTTTTTAGGATTATTTTCTAATAAGTGTGTTTATGTGTAAACTCACTCACTCCTGTGTTCCTTCTCTCCCCCTCTGGTTGTCAAACCACGAGCCCCTCACGTTCTGCTGGCCCATGCCAACTCCTCTGGTTCCGTCCTCTCCTCTGTCCTGCCTTCTCCTCAGTCCATCCGCTCTTGGATCCTCCCGCTGTAACTCTTTTCTGTGGCCCCACTGCTTTGCATTTCATCTCCTCCTTTTCAGTCTCTACGCTGTTGCATGGAGGGCGTATTCCGCTCTCATGTCCCACACTCTGCTCTTGTGCCAAATCTCGTGGCTCAGGCTGGAACTTCCATGTCCTGTCTGAGGGACTGATGAGAGTTTGCCTCTTTGTCAGCATGCTGGTTTGGTTCTGGATGCCTTAGGTGGAGATGGTTCTGGATGCCTCAGGTCGTTGTTGGTTCAGCTCGGGTTCTCTGTCTTTTCGATGGAGGAGGAATCTCCTGTGGTGAGGTCATTTGTCTGAAGATGGGGTCGTAGCATTCTGACAGGCAGAGAGAGAGAGAGATCTCGGGACGCATTACCTATAGTTAATTCTAACACACTGAGGTCAAATAAATCCAATCCTTTCCACTCTATTTTCCTAATCTTACTATCTGTCTTAGATGTTAAATGTAATTAATGTCTACTAATGGTTGTGCCATATCCCTAAACATTGCTTTCACCCACTGTAACATGGCTACTCCAAATAACTCTTTCAGGAAACCATTTTCTTCCATTGGTGAAATACCTACATGTTTCAAGCACCACATATTTCACACTATATAAGAACGTCCCCATATTTTCTCCATCTTTTAAATCTCACTGTTATTTAGAACATAAGTAACTAACTTTTGTGACAGGACATATCTGCAATGTCGCCACAATCTGCTGGGGAATTTTGTTCATAGAGTTTGTACGTACAAAGCTGTACTTGTGGGTTAGTAGCCTGTTTCTACTGTAATCATTTTCAATAATTTTGCTCAGGTCACCGGTCGGTTGTCCATAAACTTAACAGGGGGTATTTCTGGTACAGACTAAAACATGGATCCAGTGTATTTGGAGATTCCCCTAATCTGTAAATCCCCATCACTGATTATCCCGATCACTTAAACCCATCTCATCATTTGATACAAGAACTGCATATATGGGGGGTGAATCATCTTGATTATAACCGCCTCACCTTTGGGAACGAGTATTTCTAAATCCTCCTCTTGTTGCTCAGCTAATCTTTTGGCTCTGGGGATAAGTGAAAGTCTCTGAAACACAGCTGGAGTTGTGTTAGTGATGTGGGCATTCTCTATGAGTGGACTAATGGCTCCATGTCTTACTTGATATTGTACTCCCTATCCAACCAGAAAGGTGCCAAGTGTAATGAGCACTATCAACAATGCTATTCTGACTCTTATCCCTAGGGGACCCCACAATTGCTTTGGCTTTGTTCTTGACATCATCTCTATTTTCTCCATGGTTGTGTCAGTTACAGAATTTAAATAATGAGTACTATAATAACGTATACAAAAGTTGTACTCTTTTTCAGATGTAAAGCAAAAATAGGTTTTCACTTTAGTGTTCAATCTATACAAATCTATAGACAATTCGTCTTTTGAGCTGTTTCTATCTTTATCTTATTTCTATTTATTGTTTTGTTCCAGCTCTGCCAAATCAGTCCTAACTCCCAATAATGTTCTGGAAGTTGCCAGTGAAGGGTGACAATGTGTGAGGTGGTGTCAATTTGCTCCTTTGTCTTTACCTTTAAACCGGAGCGCGTGTGAAGTTCATTACAACTTCTCACTGTTCCGTCCACCGGGATCAGCCCACTGTCTTTTGTGAACTTTCACCCTCACCCATTCACCTGGCCGAACAGGAGTCTCTTCTGGTGTCTCGTCTGGTATCTCTGTAGCTTTCCTAGCCTGTGTAGACAACACTTGGATAATATTAGTCAGAGTTCTGACATATTCATTACTTCTATTCGTCTAATATCTAAAACTGGACCACTCCCTCCTTGGAGAAGGCCCAAGCTTCGGCATACCTTTTGTCGTTATGAGATCTATTATTAACTCCATGTTATTATTTATTAACTACAACGTCACTGAAATCAACATATCTGTATAATCATGACACTCCCTCCTTTGAGCATAACATGCTCAATTAATATTGCAATGATTACCCTATTCTGAACAGGACATGTAAAACCCATAACGTTGCATCAAATAAGTATAACTTCTCCGTGTACCCATAAGGCGTACAAAAAATATCGTATGATGTATGGTTTTCTGCGGGTATAAAAACATTCACTAAAATCTGCCATTAGCACAAAAAATGGTTTAGTTGTTTCAACAATGGCTTTTGTCATGGTATTATGCATCATTGTTGCTGCGAAAAACAATACCCCTGGTGTCGCTAATGCGTCTCAATAATTCTAGGATAAGAGGATTGGTTGATACTGCTGAACAAAGATATGATAAAATAATATTTCTCTAAACTAGAGAGAAAATACGAACTATTCTCACAGAGGGTGACATGCATGAATGGCTGGTGCCCCTCACTCAAAATGAGATATTGCCTTACGCACTACATTATAAATCAGTAAGGTCACTCAAGAATAAATAAATAAAAACTGGTTCTTGAAACTGTTGTAAAAACCCTACAACTTCTTCATCCAAGCTCTCAATCAGTGTTATGTTATTTAATCTGCAGCTCATGCCTTAAAACAGATACTTCAGACTGATAACATTTTGTTTATGAGAAAAATGTAATCTGACTCCATAAATCACATAATTGTTTGACTAAAAACTACACTTCCACTAACAATAAATGAAGTTCCCCTTTAAACACAGCCCCGGTCTTCTGACGGGGTCTATCTATGCACTGGCTGGAAAATGTTGGGCCAGTCTCTGTTGCTCCGTCTCTGTTCTCCCGCTAACAGTCACTCTCTAGTTCTGCTGGGTTCTTGTTGACTTCTTCACTGGTTTGAGACAAGCGACCCTATCGGACACCTCCCTTTGTAGCCAAACTTCACCACAGCAGAATCGAGTTTCTGTTTTTAGGTCTCAACAGCTCCACGTCAGGTGTATCGCCGCCCCTTGAACTGCAGTCGGTGTAAACAGGAGGACTTGGTAAGGATCCTCCGTCTTGGGCGAGTACCAGGTTTCAGTCTTCATATTTTTGGGTGGAAACCCCTCGTCTTGACCTCACTAGCTGTGTGGACACAATAGTTTTCTGTGTAGGGGAACAACATCACTCGTAATCTCTTTCCTTCTCATAATTCCAAAAATAGTCTGCTAAATGTTCTATTCTGTGGATGATTTATGTGTAAATGCAAATGCTACTCTCGATTTTGTTTTACATTAAACCTCTCCCTCCTGTGGTGACAGATATGGCTCAATGTAGCTGGATTTCAAAATAGCCTTGTGCTGAAGATGCATCACCTGGTGGTCTGGCCCTCTGAGCTTTGTTGTGGTTGATACCAGGCTGTCAGTGGCATTTGGGTCATGTTTGGCACACCTCATCGTCTTTGACATCTCTGGGACCCCCTGCCTCCGTTGTCATCATGGAAACCTTCCCCGGGGTATCTGCATGGAGGGCCGTTGTTTGGTGCATGTGGTGGGTGTTTCATTTGTTGTTGTGGACAATCTCTAGCCCAATGGCCCATTTGGCTGCAATGGTAACATCCCTCAAACCGTAAACGTCTTCTGCCTGTGCCTCCTTGGAAACCTCCTGGTTGTTGGTTCTGCTTCTGATTTTCTGGCACTATCTGAGATTTTACTGTTTGAGGTGTCTGCCCTGCATTCTCTGGTACTTCCTGAGCTTGAATTGTTGGAGTTGTCTGCCCTGCCTTCTCTGGAAGTTTCCCCTCCCTTCTCCTTGTCTTGTTCCTACAAGCTATGGTGTCTTTTGTTTTTTCTGCTATGTCTTCCCTCACTGGCAGGTCTGCTACTCGGACCACATTTATGCTGTGTGCCAATAGGCTGGCATATTCCAGATGGAGTATCAGACTTGTAACTCTTATAAATCTTTCTTCAGCTTCCCTCCATATAGTTAGCTGTTGTAGGCATTGTTCGTGCTCATAGTCGAGTACTGCTCTTCTATGGGCTTTTGTTGGTCCAGGTTGATCATCTGCTGGAATCAGTCCTCTTGTTTGCCATTGTTCCAACAGTTTCTCTATTTGGTTCCATGTCTTCTGTCTTTTACTTGGAAAGGTTAAAGCATCTGATCTGATTTGTACCCTTTCCTTGATATCTGCAGTTGAGCCTGGCTCTGCGTCTGGTCTCAACTTAGTTTCTTTCGGTGCCATGCTCTCTTCCTATTCGAATGAATATTATTAAGTTATCAAAGAGTGAAACACTAATCCTCCGACTAGCACCGTCGTTCCTGATAAATAATATCCTATGTCATCCGAACTTAACTTTAAATCTGGGGTTTTTTTTTATTATTTTTTTTAAAGTTATAGATTTGTTTTTATGAGAATGTTTTTTGTAAAATATTAATAAAGTAAATTAAAAGATAAAAATTATGCACATTTTAAAATCTGAAATGTTAAACTAAAAATTGTACAGTGTATGGTTTTGACTTTGATATATGAAAATAGAAATCTGGTGAAAATAGAAATCTACTGTGTACAGTGCATACCGCAATGTATGGAATTATGCAAATGTCATAATTTGTGTTAGCTTCAATAAATTGGTGTTTGAATATTCTACAGTCTAGTTTGAAAGACTATTATTTAAAGTTTCTTATCTTTTAATTAGAAACCACTTTGCAATTATATCTTGGCGATAAAGCATGTGTTCATTCATAACACTTAAAATCAAGCTTCAAAATGTTATAGTATCTTTGTAATAATTCTGTATTACCAGCAGAGTGCGCCGTGGTAATTTCCAGCTCAATCCACTAGGGATAGCTGTTGCAAAACTGACCTCTTTTTAACAAGAAGAAGCTTATTTTCCTTAAAAATGGGAGAATATGGTTAAACAACACAGCACATAACTGCCAAAACACATTTGCAAACAAGAATATTCAAAAAACTGCCAATACACATTTGCAAACAAGAATATCCAAAAAACCGCCAATACACACTTGCAAACAAGAATATCTCAAAATGTTTTTGCCAATACACACTTGTAAGCAGAAATACTTGCAAAACCAGACTCCTACAAATACCAAACTTCCCACGGTAAGATAACCTGTCTATTTTATAGTTCCAACTCTGGCAAGAAATATGATTTGTCCTTCTCAAGATGGAGTGCCTAGCTTCATGTGAGTGGGACTGAGTGTGTAAAAACAAACAGAGTACTTTCAATTAGCATTTCACGAAATGGCGACTGCCTTGTGGCTTATTTTTAACATGAGGGCAAGACAAGATGGCAACTGATTTTCCAACCTTTAACCTGAAGAACAAAGGGATTTGAAAACACACCTCGTCTCTCTCACAGGGGAGTTGAAATAATGACGGGGTGATCTTTAGTCTAGAAAATTCAATAAAAAACAACACTGTAGTTTAAAATAACATTTCTATCTAGTTTACTATGAAAAATGGGCTTTATCTTATTGATATCATCACTTAAAGTTAGGAACCCTTACGCATAAGCTATAAACCTATCTACGTATTATTTGACTTTATAGTCCACTATTGGTCAACTGATGCCATTTAAACACGTTAGGTGGGAGTCATATGGAAACCTATCAGCGACTATTAAATGACCGTCGTCAATTTAACGTACTGCTGCTGTAACTCCAAATACCGTATTCCACCCGCAATATCTTGGTTGAAAATAGAACAGTAATGACCACTGATAAAGGCTTACACCTTAATTAAGCCTTTTCCTCGAAAAAGGACTTTTTTAAAACAGTTCTCAACTGTTTTCGACTAACACTGTCTTCAGTTACTCAACCCTTAGTTGATTCGCTATGCCTTGTTGGTTTTCAATTACTCGGTGCTTAACCAATTCGCTATGTCCCATAGATCTTAACAAAAATCGTTAAATGGACTTATATATACTTACGTCATAGGCTAACTAACTACTAACGTAACAAGAGACACCAACACGAAAACGCAACAAGACACCTACCCAAAGTACAATGACCACACCCATTTATATTTAAAATACAACACACACACACACACAAATTAATAGCATGCAGGGTTAAATGTAAGAAAAAGAAGACATTTGAACTTACCCTGCTTGTGACAAAGCAACGCCCCAACGTATATATATTTCTTATTGTTATAAATTTGGTTGTTTTAACATTAAATGCACAGGTATTTTCAGGATCCGCTGGCGCCGTCAGACACACAGACCTAACGTTGTCCTGCATAAACTATTGAAGAATTCGATAAAACAGGTTTCTCCTTACCGAGTTGATACGAGCTCGTTGTGTGTCTGAACGGATGCCGCATCTCCGGAAAACAGCTGGTTGTAGTCTCTCCCGGTTCAACGAAGATCACGTCAGGGTCACCAGATTGTAAACCGTGATCGTTTTTCTCGCGTCCAGGAGAGAAGCTTAAAAAGGAGACTAAATGGAGTCTCTGAGAAGGTTCAAAATTGGTACTTTAATTAATAAAAAGCGCGGTAATGTTACAAACAGGATATTGTTCAGTCAGGAGAGAAAGGCTGCTCTCCCAGGTGCCGGCCGTGCAGAAGAGACCCCACAAGCCTTTGTCTTTCCCGCTTGCTGGCTGTTAGCTCCTCCTCTCTGTGAGCTGTAAATAATAATAATAATAAATAATATTTTTATAGCGCCTTTCAGGAAACCCAAGGTCGCTTTACAATTTGGGTAGGGGGGGGGGGGGGGGGGAGTAGGGGAAAAGAGGCAGACAGGTTAAGGGGGGGGGGGGGGGGGTGATGTAGCGGAAAAATAAACCTATTAAACTATCTATACAGTGGGGAAAGCCTTAGTAAAAAGGTGCGTTTTGAGGGCTTTTTTGAATTTGTCCAGGGTTGGGGCACTGCGGATTTGGGGGGGGAGAGAGTTCCAGAGGGTGGGGGATGCCACACTGAAGGCTCTGTCACCGAAAGTCCGCAACCTGGTGCGGGGGGTGGAGAGGAGATCCTGTCCAGATGATCTTAGGTTCCGGGATGGAGTGTGGTAGCGGAGAAGGTCAGACAGGTATTGGGGGGCGAGGGCATGGAGGGATTTGTAAGTCAGAAGAAGGAGTTTATAAGTGATACGGTGCTTGACTGGGAGCCAGTGGAGGTGGATCAGGGTGGGGGTGATGTGCTGCCAGGGCTTGGTGTGAGTGAGCACCCTGGCAGCTGAGTTCTGCACATACTGGAGCCTGTCCAGGGCTTTACTGGGAACCCCGAACAGGACTCCGTTGCAATAATCTAACCGGGAGGAGACAAATGCATGAATGAGGGTCTCGGCCACGGAATCAGAGAGTGATGGTCGTAGACGGGAGATGTTCCTGAGGTGATAGAAGGCAGATTTAGTGACGGATTTGATATGTGACTGAAATGAGAGAGTGGAGTCAAGGATGACACCCAGGTTACGGACTTCGGGAGACGGGGAGATGGAACAGCCGTCAATGTGGAGGAGGAGATCCCCAACCTTCCGGAGCAGTGCTGTAGTGACGTAGGGGACTTCCCCCTCGTTCCCCTTTGTCCGATATCGCGTTAAACAGAGGATTTCGACATTTTACATTCATTGCTTACTTCCACATGCCTTTTCTCCTCCTTATCTCTTTCATAACTTTATATGTAATACATGTTAACGGCGTCAATAGCCACTTTAATGATACTAATGGACGGTAGTCCCGGATGTCGTCATGAAGGATTTTCAGAATAAAAGCTTGGTATTGAGAACTTCCGTTTTTTTCCAGAATAAAATAGCATTTAAACTGACGGTATGTTTAAGCTACATTATGCTATTAAACATTGATTTTAATTTCTAACGATAGCGATAGCCTTAGAGGGCGAAGCCTTATACGATATAGAACAGGGGTTTCAGGGACGGGCAGTGACAGTTGGTCCGTTCCTCTATATGTCTGTCGGTCTCAAATCTAAAGGGGGCAATAACGATTTGTATCCAATATGCATAAACAGCGGACACTGTTTATATGCAGCCCTCACAAACCACACTCGGCCAGATAGCTTATCTAACAGTTAGAACCTACATACGAGACACAACCTTTATAGTCAGAAAAAAGTGTGATTATTTTCTGAAATTTTACACATATGATATTATGAATACTGTGGGCCTACATACCTTAGTGTGATTATACGTGCATGTGAGTGAATATTGGCATGCAAATTCGTTTTTATACGTCCTATTCATTGTCTCAATGCGCTCATACATCTTAAAGATCAAATGCAAAGCTTCCAAATATGCTACATTTTTATAGAAATGTTGTGTTTAAGACTGCCTGTATTTTTTATTTAATTTAAATCGAGATAATACACCCGAAAAAAAAGCTTTTTATTGATACAAAACTCGACCCAAAGCCGTCTGAATTTCTGACATGTCATTCCCAGCAGCCTCCGCGAGCGTGACGTTATTTTGTACAAACAGTCTCTGGGCCAAATATCCCGACTCGGCAGTCTCGTGCGCTGTTCACACGAATGGTGCGGGATCTGGGAGAAGTTTTCATTCATTTCCCCAAGACAAAATCATCCGCCGAAACTGGATTATCTTAGTGAATCGTGTTGGCTGGCAGCCGCCAAAATGGAGCAAGTTGTCCTCTGACCACTTCGCGTCTGATGCATACGATGTTGATCCTGCCATCGTCAAGTCTGTTGGTGGAGAAGCATTTAAAGTACATCCGAGGCTGAAACCCGGAGCCGTTGTTAGAAATTAAAATCAATGTTTTTAATGGCATAAAGTACCTTAAACATACCGTCAGTTTAAATGCTGTTTTATACTGAAAAACCAGAAGTTCTTGTGCATAACCAGTTGTTAAGCTTTTATTCTGAAAATCCTTCATCTCCGGTTAGCATTTAGCATGAGGCTAATATACCATTTACTATAGAGGTGAATTTAGCAGCGATATGATATGATGTTGCACACCGAAACCTACTGATTTCAACACTACAACTATAGACCTCGAGATATTATTATTGTTGAATATTAAATGAAGATACAGTTTATTTGAGTACGTTATTGTTTACAGTTGAGGGTAGCATGTGACAACATTCGGAACGACCGGAAAGCAAACTGCTGTGAAGTATTTCCTGTATTTTTGGAGTATTGATTACAGCGTTTAGAATGTGTTAAGTGAAAAGTCATGAAAGAGTTAAGGAAGAGAAAAGGCGTGTTTAGATATATTGAATGTACAATGTCTGTATCCTCTGATATGCGTAACAATGGACATTAAAACGTTGGAGAGCCGGCCCGCAGGGAGGAGCCAGCAGAGGATATATAAACAGCGGGACCTGAGGGGTTCGGCCTCTTTCTTCACCTGCCAGAGCCAGAGACACAGCTGCTTTTCTGTCGAACAATATTCTGTTTGTGAACATAACCGCGCCTTTATTTTTAATTAAAGTACCAATTTGAAACAATCTCAGAGACTCCATTTAGTCTCCTTTTAAGCTTCTCTCCTGGACAATAATAATAATAATAGCTTGGATTTATATAGCGCCTTTCAAGGGACCCAAGGTCGCTTTACAAGTAATAGGGCAAAAAACAAACATAACAAAACAAAAGTCAGACAGACAAAACAACAGATCGATTTAGGGGCCGAAAGCCTTGGCAAACAGATGGGTCTTGAAGGCCCCTTTGAAGGCATCGAGTGTGGGGATGTTGCGAATCTCCGCAGGGAGAGCGTTCCAGAGGGTGGGGGCTGCCACGCTGAAGGCTCTGTCCCCGAAGGTTCGCAGTTTGGTGCGGGGGGTGGTAAGCAGGCCAGAGTCTGAGGACCGCAGGTTCCGGGGTGGGGCATGTGGGTGAAGGATGTCCGATAGGTACTGGGGGGCAAGGGCATGGAGGGACTTGTAGGTGAGGAGGAGGATTTTGTAGGTGATGCGGGACTTGACCGGCAACCAGTGTAGGTGGATGAGGGTGGGAGTGATGTGCTGCCACGGCTTTGTGTGTGTGAGTACCCTAGCAGCACAGTTTTGGACATACTGGAGCCTGTCCAGGGTTTTGTTGGGAACCCCGAACAGGACACCATTGCAGTAGTCCAAGCGTGTGGTGACAAACGCATGCACCAGGGTTTCGGCAACCGACTCCGAGAGTGACGGTCGGAGTCTGGCAATGTTCCTCAGGTGGAAAAATGCCGATTTGGTCACAGACTTGACGTGGGAATGGAAGGAAAGGGTGGAATCAAGGATGACACCCAGGTTGCGGGCTTCAAGAGATGGGGACGTGGACGTGAGAATAACCAACACAGATAACAATTGGGACCAGCTGACGTGATTCTCATTAGACCGGGAGAGACTACACAGCCGGCTGTGGCCCGGAGCCGCTGGCAATCCGTTCGACACACAGAGAGCTCAAACAACTCGGTAAGAAGAAACCTGTTAAATCAAATTCTTCAATAGTTTATGCAGGACAATCTTAGGACTGTGTGTTGGACAGCTGCTTGCGGTTCCTGAAAATAGCTGGGCAATTAATGTTAAAACAACCAAATGTATAACAATAACACTCATATAACACGTGGTGTTGCTTTGTCACAAGCAGGGTGAGTTCAAATTACTTATTTTTCTTATATTTAACCCTGCATGCTATTTGTTTGTCTGTTATTACACGTCGGCAGAAGGCCAATCGCTCCAATAAGTGTTTTTTGTTACGTTTTCATTTAACGTGAATGGTTTGAGGCTATTAAGCAGTCGGGACTGCTTGAGACAAAGAACACAATCACAGTGGAAGCTGAGAATATTGGAGTGAGTGTTTGTGTTAAAGACTGTGAGGCTGTTTTTCTTTTTTAAAAGTCCTTTGTGTGATGAGGGCAATCATTTCAAAAAGTGTTTCTTGTTACGTTTTAATTTAACGTGAATGGTTTTAGGCCATTAAATAGTGGGGACGGTTTGAGACAAGAACAAAGTTGAGTGAGTGTTTTAATTACAGTGTGAGGCTTTCTTTTTTAAAAAGTCCTTTTCGAGGAAAAGGCCTGAAAAGTTTGAAGCTTTCAGTGGTTGTATTTTCCGTTTTCAAACAGACATTGCGTGTGGATTACGACGAGAAATGCGACATTCGTGCGTTCGATAGACGATATTCTGCTGATTGTGTTTGGATAGCGTCTTATTTTGTCCCATTATAGCGTGTTTAAACAGAGGAGATAACCATACTGGCTTTTAAAGTCAAAACATTACGTACATGGGTTGAGGGCTATGTCCTAAGGGTATGAGGCCCATTTATAATTGTAAACTAAATAGAAATGTTATTTTAAACTGCAGTGTTGTTTTGTGTTGACTTTTCTATACTAAAAGATCACCCAGCCATTATTTCAACTCCGCTGTGAGAGCCACGAGGTGTTTTCAAATCTCTTTGTTCTTCAGGTCAAAGGTTGGAAAATCAGTTGCCATCTTGTCTTGCCCTCATGTTTACAATGAACCACACGGCAGTCGCCATTTCGTGAACTGCTAATTGAAAGTACTCTGTTTGTTTTTACACACCCAGTCCCACTCACATGAGGCTAGGCACTCCTTCTTGAGAAGGAAAAATCATATTTCTTTGCAGAGTTGGAACTATAAAATAGACAGGTTATCTTACCGTGGGAAGTTTGGTATTTGTAGGGATCTGATTTTGGAAGTTTCTTTTCTGTTTGCAAGTGTGTATTGGCGTTTTTATTAAATATTCCAGTTTGCAAATGTGTTTTGGCGGTTATGTGCTATGTTGTTTTACCATAGTGTAATTTTCTTCCCTAGAGTAATTTTCTTTCCATTTTTAAGAAGAAAAATAAGGTTTTCTTGTTAAATAGAGGTTAGTTTTGCAACAGTAATCCCTAGAGGATTAAGCTGGAAACTACAATAGCGCACTCTGCTGGTAGTACAGAATTATTACATAGAGGAAACACTCAATAGCATTTTGAAGTTTAATTTG
Source organism: Harpagifer antarcticus (assembly GCA_902827135.1). Classification (NCBI taxonomy): domain Eukaryota; kingdom Metazoa; phylum Chordata; class Actinopteri; order Perciformes; family Harpagiferidae; genus Harpagifer; species Harpagifer antarcticus. The sequence continues at coordinate 2,089,940 of CADEHL010000037.1, forward strand.
AAGTGTTATAAATAAACACATGCTTCATCGCCGAGATAGAATTGCAAGTGGTTTCTAATTATAAGATAAGAAACTTTACATAATACTTCAAATAAGCGAACAAATGTATTGAAGCTAACACAAGTTATGACATTTACATAATTTCATACACTTCGGTATGCACTGTACACAGTAGATTTAGATTTTCACCAGATTTCTAATTTTCATATTTCAAAGTCAAAACCATACACTGTTACAAATTTATTTTTAACATTTCAGATTTTAAAATGTGCATCATTTTTATCTTTTAATTAACTTTATTAATATTTAAAAAAAACTTACATCAAAAAAAAAAATCTATAAATTGAAAAAAAACAAAAAACCCAGATTTAACAATTCTGATGACATAGGATATTTTTGAAGGAAAACAAAGGTACTAGTCAGAGGACTAGTGCTTCAATCTTTGATCATTCGAATAGTTAGAGAACATGTCACCAAGAGAAACTAAGTTGAGACCAGACCTAGAGCCAGGCTCAACTGCAGATATCAAGGGAAGGATACAAATCAGATCAGATGCTTTAACCTTTCCAATTAAAAGACAGAAGACTGGAACCAAATAGAGAAACTGTTGGAACAGTGGCAAACAAGAGGACTGGTTCCAGCAGATGATCAACCTGGACCAACAAAAGCCCATAGAAGAGCAGTACTCGACTATGAGCACGAACAATGCCTACAACAGCTAACTATATGGAGAGAAGCTGAAGAAAGATTTATAAGAGTTACAAGTCTGATACTCCATCTGGAATATGACAAGTGATCGGGATAATCAGTGATGGGGATTTACAGATTAGGGGAATCTCCAAATATACTGGATCCATGTTTTAGTCTGTTCCAGAAACACCCCCTGTTAAGTTTATGGACAACCGACCGGTGACCTGAGCAAAATTATTGAAAATGATTACAGTAGAAACAGGCTACTAACCCACAAGTACAGCTTTGTATGTACAAACTCTATGAACAAAATTCCCCAGCAGATTGTGGCGACATTGCAGATATGTCCTGTCACAAAAGTTAGTTACTTATGTTCTAAATAACAGTGAGATTTAAAAGATGGAGAAAATATGGGGACGTTCTTGTATAGTGTGTGAAATATGTGGTGCTTGAAAGATGTAGGTATTTCACCAATGGAAGAAAATGGTTTCCTGAAAGAATTATTTGGAGTAGCCATGTTACAGTGGGTGAAAGCAATGTTTAGAGATATGACACAACCGTTAGTAGACATTAATTACATTTAACATCTAAGACAGATAGTAAGATTAGGAAAATAGAGTGGAAAGGATTGGATTTATTTGACCTCAGTGTGTTAGAATTAACTATAGGTAATGCGTCCCGAGATCTCTCTCTCTCTCTGCCTGTCAGAATGCTACGACCCCATCTTCAGACAAATGACCTTACCACAGGAGACTCCTCCTCCATCGAAAAGACAGAGAACCCGAGCTGAACCAACAACGACCTGAGGCATCCAGAACCATCTCCACATGAGGCATCCAGAACCAAACCAGCATGCTGACAAAGAGGCAAACTCTCATCGGTCCCTCAGACAGTACCTAAACGGCGCTTTTCAGAGATTTTACATCTCAGATCTGCTCAAGGGAACCTGAAACTCAGGTCTCAGTCGGGCACTCAAGCCCGCATTACAATATAGGCAGGGCCACTCAGCTGATTGCGTGAAGTACAAAACGGTGTGAATTAATCATTTTCCAGCTAAAAAGCACGCAAATACCGCATTTAAAATCTGATGAACTCAGTGTGCATATCGACTGGGTGACGACACGACCTGTTGACGCAGCAACCACTGTAAGTTATATTCTTGTTTAATTAGACTTCTCTGTTTCATTTATTCTACTCTGTATAATTGTTCTGCAGTTATTGTACCTAAACGGCGCTTTTCAGAGATTTTACATCTCAGATCTGCTCAAGGGAACCTGAAACTCAGGTCTCAGTCGGGCACTCAAGCCCGCATTACAATATAGGCAGGGCCACTCAGCTGTCGCCCATCAGCTGTAGAGAGTTAACAAATTCGAGGGGCGTGGCCCCACAGCTGTGAGAACTCAGCAATCAGGCTCCATTTTAGGTAGCTATTTCCTGGAGCATCAGCTTCAGCGTCAGACAGCCGAAGACCGACAAAGACATTGGAGTCCTGCGGGAGTAAGACCGACAAAGACATTGGAGTCCTGCGGGAGTCACGAGGGTGGCAAAGAGGAGGCAACTCCTACTTTGATTGAGCTAAGTATCGCTGGTGTTTTAGTTTATTTAGTTGTTTAGCCCCTCATGCTATAATCATGTGTATTTTCTCCATTCCTGTTCATGTGTCCTCTCGCAATTACCACTGGCTCCGTGTATCTCGTAATCGAGATAACCGGCCTGCTCTCGTCTATCCCACATGCTCCACTGACATCCAACATCTAGTTTCAGGTGGCCTGTGGAACTGCCAGTCAGCTGTTCCTAAGGCTGACTTCATCTCTGGCTACGCTTCACTGCAGTCTCTGGATTTCCTTGCTCTCACTGAGACCTGGATTACTCCATCCAACACATCCACACCAGCAGCTCTCTCCACAGCATATTCCTTCTCCCATACGCCCAGACCCACTGGCAGAGGAGGTGGCACTGGTCTCCTGCTCTCTCCCAAATGGAGCTTTTCCCTCTTCAAGCTACCTAACTTCACTCCTTCCACCTTTGAATTCCATGCCGTCACAGTAACCCATCCTATACAACTAACCATTGTTGTTCTCTACCGTCCGCCAGGCGCCTTGGGGGACTTCTTGGAGGAATTAGATCATCTCCTCACACACATCCCTGAAACTGGCCCTCCGGCTGTACTTCTCGGAGACTTCAACCTCCAGACGGGGAAGATAGACGAACTAACATCTCTGTTAACCGCCTTTGCTTTTTCACTGTCTCCATCCCCACCAACTCATAAAGCTGGCAATGTCCTTGATCTCATATTCTCAAGGAACTGCACTACTTCTAACCTCTCTGTAAACCCGCTCCACACATCCGATCACTTCTTCCTTTCATTCTCTCTACCCCTTTCCAAACATAACAAACTAATCTCTTCTCATCCTGCACCTGTCCGCCGTAACCTTCGTTCCCTCTCCCCCTCTACCTTTGCCTCATCGGTGCTCTCAGCCCTCCCTTCCTCTAACTCGTTCCAACTCCTACCTCCAAACTCTGCTGCAGAAACTCTCCTCTCTACTCTCTCATCCTCTCTGGACTCTCTCTGTCCTCTCACATCTCGCAAGGCTCGTCAGTCCCCTCCTGCTCCCTGGCTAAATGACGCACTGCGTGCTAATAGAACCGTCCTTCGGGCAGCAGAGCGGAAACGGTGGAAATCCAAACACCGTGACGACCTCCTAACCTATCAGGCTCTCCTCTCCTCTTTCTCTGCTTCGATCTCTCAGGCAAAGAGCACTTTCTTTCAAGATAAGATCCAATCTTCCTATTCCAATCCCAAAAAACAATTTTCCATCTTCTCCACCCTCTTGGACCCTCCCAAAGCCCCTCCCCCCTCCTCACTTCTGTCAAGCGACTTTGTTAACCATTTTGAAAAAAAAGGTTGATGATATTCGCTCTTCTTTTTCTGACTCGCCTTTACTCACCGCTGGGTCACCAGATCCTCCTTACACCCGCACACTAACATCCTTTTCCCCTCTCTCTCCAAGTGAGGTTCTTACCCTCATTACCTCTGCCCGCCCTACCACCTGTCCTCTGGACCCTATCCCTTCAAACCTCCTTCAGACTATCGCTCCTGATATTCTACCGTTTCTCACCCATTTCATCAACACTTCTCTAACATCTGGTCACTTTCCAAACAGTCTCAAGGAGGCAAGAGTAAACCCTCTCCTAAAGAAACCCACTCTCAACCCGTCTGATGTTATAAACTACAGGCCTGTCTCTCTCCTCCCGTTCCTGTCTAAAACACTTGAACGCGCTGTCTTTAAACAACTCTCCTGTTATCTCCATCAGAACAACCTTCTGGATCCGCACCAGTCTGGTTTCAAGGCAGGTCACTCCACAGAAACTGCCCTCCTTGCTGTCACTGAGGAACTGCACACCGCCAAAGCAGCATCCCTCTCCTCTGTCATCATCATGTTGGACCTGTCAGCTGCATTCGACACGGTGAACCATCAGATCCTCCTTCGCACTCTCCAAGAACTTGGAGTTTCAGGCTCTGCACTTTCCCTCCTCACCTCATACCTCAAAGACCGTACCTACAGGGTAACTTGGAGAGGGTCCGAGTCCGACCCTTGTCAATTATCTACAGGGGTCCCTCAGGGCTCTGTTCTTGGACCCCTCCTCTTCTCCCTGGACACAAACTCGCTCGGATCGGTCATTAGCCCGCATGGTTTTTCATACCACTGCTATGCTGACGACACCCAATTAATTCTGTCCTTTCCCCGCTCAGAGACCCAGGTCGTCGCACGCATCTCTGCTTGTCTAGCTGACATCTCTCAGTGGATGTCTGCTCATCACCTCAAGCTCAACCTTGACAAGACTGAACTGCTTTTCCTTCCGGGAAAAGATTGTCCCACTCTTGACCTGACGATCAACATCGGCACCTCTGTTGTTTCCAGAACAACAGAGGTGCCGATGTTGCAATGTAATGTAATGTAATGAAGTTCCAGCCTGAGCCATGAGATTTGGCACAAGAGCAGAGTGTGGGACATGAGAGCGCAATACGCCCTCCATGCAACAGCGTAGAGACTGAAAAGGAGGAGATGAAATGCAAAGCAGTTGGGCCACAGAAAAGAGTTACAGCGGGAGGATCCAAGAGCGGATGGACTGAGGAGAAGGCAGGACAGAGGAGAGGACAGAACCAGAGGAGTTGGCATGGGCCAGCAGAACGTGAGGGGGTCGTGGCTTGACAATCAGAGGGGGAGAGAAGGAACACGGGAGTGAGTGAGTTTACACATAAACACACTTATTAGCAAATAATCCTAAAAACACACTGAGGGTAGAACATATTATTCAATCTTTTCATTATATAACAAATTATTCTTTTAGAGATTCTTATTCATGTGAGAGTTTGGGGAAGATTTAATTTGTTACAATATAGATAGCAGGCAAATCTTTATTTGAATGGAAAATGTTAAAGGTAGAGCTAGAACCAAGCCAAAGAAAGTATTCCAATCTAGAGTATTGATTTCACCATTGTAGCATGGTTATTACCATAGGAGAACTGTTAAGGTGGAAACAACATTTGTTTGTCGTCCAAGATGTAGAGTTTTAAAAAAAAGACACTAGGCAAAGAGCGATTGAACATTTACATTTTGAAAAACTAGTATAATTGGGAGTAATACATGCGGGGCCTTGGATCACTCATTTTATTGGTGCATATTTTTGACAACAAATATCTTTCAGGGAGAAGGGGTCGCTCAACCCACCCTGCAGATGTTTTAAATCTTACTTGCAGCTTCAGAGGGAGCACACAGCACCAGAGTATGAGTTTTAAAAGACAAGTGCCACCACCTCCTAATGCTCATCCATTTAATCAGTGATGACATTTAGAGATTTTAGACATTTAGAGATGTTATTTAAAAGGAGAAACATATCTGCCATGAGTGAAAATTCCTGAATTGAACTACAAACCATTGATGAAATGACTTCTGTTTTTAAAGTCCTTGTTAAAGGAGGGAGTAATTATCACATGCTAGGGCACCCAAGGTTCCACACACTGTTAAAGGGGTTAGCATGGTACTTCAAGTAGACCAGAATTGAAAATAAATGAGTGTAATGCGTTAGTGATATTCCACCGGTTTTCACACCATTTCAGGGACTTTATCACTGCATTAAAGCAGACCATCCAAAGCTACTGAAGTAGGAACTTTTAAGTGATGAAATTCTCCAACGGTTGTAACTGACCAAAATATTCTCCCAGAAATGACAGTCTAAAATGCCGTACCCCAGAGTAGATGTTTGGTGGTATCATGGAACTAAAACCTTGTACTCAGTCTTACCACAGGATTGGGCTGGGTGCACTAGCACAGCCAGTGATGTTTTAAATCAACATGGCGAAACACCCCAAAGCCAGTAGAGCTAAGAGACCAGTCCCAGGGGGAGTTTAGGCTCCAGGGTACAAGGATAACATAGGGCGCCCAGGGGAGGCCTAGATGTTGCATTAATTCCATGTCCTAAAATGCTGATTGATCACGACGGCCTCTTCCAGAGAACATATTGTTTTCATACCTTAAATGGTATGAAAGGAGGGAGGGTAAATTTCACATGGGGGGACAGTTTCCAATGCTAGTAGAACAGGACGATCCACCCCCATATACAGATGTTGATGAAAATGATGAGTTAGTTTGAATGAGTTTAAATGATATGGATGTTCAGAGATGAGATTGTTCAATGAATGTCCAGCCAATGTGATTCTTTAAATGATATCATGTGAAGAAGTGAGCAAAATAAAATGCTAAAATGGAGTGAATCCATTTCAATTTACTTATACTATTCCAAGATAGTGTATTTTTGTATTATTACTCTATACTAGTAATAAGAGCCACATTTGTTATATTTTACTGCAAAGAGCCACATCAAACACACAGTCACTGATACCGCTGGTTTCAGTTTTTTGTTTTCTGGAGAAAAGATTTCAACCACGTCACTGATGCATCTTTGTGGCTTTGATATATATATATTTTAAATCCTCTGGAGCAGAGAGAGGAGTTGTGGATTATTGTTATTGATTAATGCATCAGTGTTTTTTAGGGTCAAACACACTAAACTCACAACTTAAAATGAAAGCGTTTAGTTTATTTAATAAAAGAGCACATGTTCAATGTGAAAAGTGACAGTAGTTATAGATTATTTGCAATATATATAATAATAATTATATATATTTTTTTAAATATATAAAACTCCGTTCACGGGGCGCAGCGCCCCTCCAAGACAATGGTAGGGGAAACACTAGATAGTGTTTAATCAACGATAGGTTTCCCCCCCTCAAAGGTGATTGGTTCACTGCATCACAGGTATTATTGTGATTGGCTCTTGGGCCACATCAAAATTAGACGCGCTGTCATCCTCTCATACTGACACCTGACACCACACATACACAGGTAGGGAGAGCCAGGACGAAAGTAACACAGGACGAAAGTAACGGAGCGATTTTATCCGAGCCCAAACAACTTTGACCGGCAAAATTACGTCAGAATGATCAGCATTCAATACTTAACAGACCTACTAAATATCAGGTGTAACTGTCAGGAGTAGCTAGTGTTGTCACGATACCAACATTTTAGTTTCGATACCAAGTCAAGAATTGCGATTCCGATTATTTTTCGATACTTTTCTTAAAAAAAGGGAAACAGTCTTAAATGTAATTATTGTGCTTTATTTCACAGCAGAACCATAACCATAACACAAACTTTTAAACAATGAGAACAATAAATGACAAGAATTCGTATTAAATAGAATTAATAAATTTCTTACAGACAGGCCTCGTGGTGTCCGTAGGCTTGCCCTCACTGTCAGAGATATAGCTAAAATACTTCCAAATTTCTCTTTTTTGTCAACAAGCCGAGGCGCAGCGGCAGTAGCACTCCCACTTGCAGCCATGCTTCTCGTTTTCTCACATGCTCTGGCAGCTAGCGCGTGCACAAGAGATGGGAGGCACTTGAGCGTGCTTGAGAGGGGCGGGACTGCAGGCACGGCTGCAGTGCAGGGAGTGGAAGCAGAGCGCTGAACACACGGCTCTTATTAAACGGCGCTTTCTCATCGGAGTACTTTCCCCCGTCATTCTTAAAGTACCGATACTAATGAAACAGAGGAATAGTAACGTTTTTAACGGCAGGGTATCGCGGTACCTTTCAAGTATTGGTACACCGTGCAACACTAGTCAGGAGTCAGTGTCTCTCCCCCAAACTCACACATATACAATTCGATGTGAACTGAAGAGCCGCATGAAACTAGGCAAAGAGCCGCATGCGGCTCGAGAGCCGCGGGTTGGCCACCCCTGCTCTATACTATTCCAAGATAGTGTATTTTTTTTTTTTATTATTACATTACACTGGTCCAAGATACTTTATTTCATTTTTATTATTTTTCACTGTTCTATATGATAGATTTCATGCATTTTAGAATCATTACTATTTTAAAATGGGTTGTTTCTTTTCACTTTGTAAAAACAAGTGCCTTAACACTGAGCGTGGTATGAGAACGGTTTCTGTGAAAGGAGGGAGGAAGAAATGTTCTAATACCAAGCCATTGCTGCTATTTTGAAGAACCATATTGAATGTAAACACTAGAAGTTAAGCACAAGGGAAACACTTTTGTGTTTCACCACAGTCAAAGTATTTTTTGTATTTTTGTAAAGTTGAGGCTATTTGAACCATTCCATTTGATTGTATGTTTTTGATACGAGGTATGTACTATGCAGAGTTCAGATGAAGAACTCATTGATTTCAGTATTATACACACCTTTCAGGTAGGTAATGATTTCAACACTACAACTATAGACGTCGAGATATTATTATTGTTGAATATTAAATGAAGGTACAGTTTATTTGAGTACGTTATTGTTTACAGATGTGGGTAGCATGTGACAACATTCGGAACGACTGGAAACCAAACTGCTGTGAAGTATTTCCTGTATTTTTGGAGTATTGATTACAGCGTTTAGAATGTGTTAAGTGAAAAGTCATGAAAGAGTTAAGGAGGAGAAAAGGCGTGTTTAGATATATTGAATGTACAATGTCTGTATCCTCTGATATGCGTAATAATGGACATTAAAACGTTGGAGAGCCGGCCCTCAGGGAGGAGCCAGCAGAGGATATATAAACAGCGGGACCTGAGGGGTTCGGCCTCTTTCTTCACCTGCCAGAGCCAGAGACACAGCTGCTTTTCTGTCGAACAATATTCTGTTTGTGAACATAACCGCGCCTTTATTTTTAATTAAAGTACCAATTTGAAACAATCTCAGAGATTCCATTTAGTCTCCTTTTAAGCTTCTCTCCTGGACGCGAGAATAACCAACACAGATAAGACCGTCCCCTTCATATTTGAGCACAAAAAACAACCGAAAGAGCCGGGCAATGCAGAAACGCCAAAGAATTGAGGTAAACAAATTTTGATTTGATTTGATTTCAAAGCACACGGAGCACAGAGCGGACAGCAGATAACGGAATTGCAGTTTTATTGCTTATAGATGATCAGAACATTTCAAAGGGGACACAGCCCCATTGGATATTAACCTATGGATTAACTACATCATCGTTTTTATCGTTTTAATGCCATTGAAGACCAGTTTAGACCAGACAAAGAGGAAGGTAAGCCATGTTAGCCTAGCGCCACTTGTTTTGATGTACGTTTTTGTTGATAACCTCGCGAGTTTGTATCTTTCAGTGTTGAGGTGGGCACCGTTAGATTCTGTGTCTTTACGATCATAAACAATGTGTTGGATGTGGAGCTAGGATAAGTAATAAGGGAGCTAGGAGTGATTTTCGGTGCAGTAATAGGTTAGCATTTTTCGCTCGGGGCTAATTCAGAGGCTCACTGTTAGCATTGTGTTTTTTTTTTGAAAAAATAAATGAAAAAGATCAGTTAAATGAGTTGTTCCCGTTATATGGATTTAAAATATGCATAGTTTATTAAATATTAAAGTTCCTTAGACGTTGTTTCCTGCAAATGACGCGATTTCGGGTCCGTGAGGATAACAGAGTATGTTTTATTTATTTATTTATTTTTCACAACAGTTGTATTTGGATGGAATGAATACCTATAGTGATAATTCAAAGTAATAAAATGATTTTTACAGTGAAAAAGTTCAAATGGAACTGATGGTTCCCAAATTACCCAGAGGTGAGTCCGCCTGGACTTTATTTTTCTAAACCTCTCTATAAAGGTCAAATTTCACTTGTTTTGCATCAATCTTGATACAGGGTACTTATTATATGTTATAGTTTGGATTCCTAAAGCTTTTAGTCTACTAACCCATCATTCAATTGTGGTTTATCAGACATGATAACGAAACTAAGTTGTACTATCGGCGGAAGCAGCTATGAGCGATAAGCCAGGTGGAAATATGTTTGTACACTCTGACGTCACGCGCAGCGCCATCTTGCGGAGACGAGCGGCTGAGAAATAAATCGTCGGACTTGGTGTTGGGGGTTGAACAAAATAAATATTACGCATTGCCAGACACATATTATCTCCGATTTTAATACTGCAATATCTTAGATAGTGTTGTAGCTATATGATTTCGATTTTACTGGCAATTATAAAAAAATCTTTGCATTTGATCTTTAAGAAAGTTATCACCAAAAATGTTAAGAATGTTTTTAGAGAAAGTTATCCTACCTTTCAGAAGAACATTCTGGGAACCAAAATAAAACGTCCCGCTGAAAACGTTTTAAAAACAGTAGGGCATAATGTTCTAACAATGTTATCAAAAACATCTTAAGAAGGTTATCAACAACATCTTAAGAAGGTCATCACCAAACATTTCAAGAATGTTTTTAAAGAACGTTATCTTACCTTTCAGAAGAACATTCTGGGAACCAAAATATAACGTCCCGCTGAAAACATTCCTTGAACAACGAATGGTAACTAACTGGGAACTCACACATGCCACCGCAAACATGCAATATCTGCTTACAGCTTATCATAAATTACGTGCTTGTTTGTTTTTTTCAAAAGGAAAATATGGTGAGATCAGATTTTTTTTAAAACATCCTTTTCAAACAAATGCAACAAGTTTGTTTTTTAAAGCGCTCTAGAAATAAATCTGACGTTGACCATGACCGTGTTAATATTTGCCATATCAGGAACGTTTTATAAAAGAAGAATAACATCCTGAAAACATTTTCAGAATCTTGCTTTGAAAATGTTCTTCATTTGTTATCATGTAACATTGAGGGAACGTTTTATAAAGAACATCTTTAATGTGTTACCCAACAACGTCCAAAACACATCCTTAGAATGTTGCAGGCAAAATGTTCCACCTTTGTTAACATATCACATTAAAGGAACATTTTATAAAGCACTTTCTGTCATCTCAGGCCTCAATAACATCCTGAAAACATCTTCTGAATGTTGCAGTTAAAACGTTATGTCTTAGTTAACCTTAAACCTTATACGAACATTATTTGAAAAAATAAACATCCTAAAAAGGTTCTTTGAACATCAGATTAAAACGTTTCTTTAAAACCTTATTAGAACCAATAGGTAACGTTAGCCAAAGTTGTGAGAACGTTCCCCGCTAGCTGGGTCACCAGTCCGTCGGTTATGGCTTGCGCGGCGCGGCCAGCACCCAGTATCCAGTTCAATTGGTCCAAGAAAGGGATTTTGCAGATAGCAAAACGCCAACATAGCTGTGTAATGTATTTTGGAGATGTCTAGTAGTTTACTCCATTGAGTGGTGAAACACGTGTAGATGAAATATGTGTTTTGTTTTGATTACCTATCAGGTACGCAAAGGCACGTAGTGACGTTACGCAATTCAGATTTTTGCCGCGCATGCGTACCTGCGTACCAGTTATGTGCACCCCTGGATATAAACATAACCTAATATGGTGATTCCTCCATGGATAAGGGCTTGTTGAAACACTATTGAGACAAACTGCTTGTCCTGCAGAAACAGAGATATCCAAGTGATTCATCTAACACACACAGCTGACGCCTCAGATGAGCCTCAGTTCAACTTTCAGATGCATTTTTGCACAAACAAGGATTGGAGATGTTGCAAATATTTATATAATTTGAATAAAACATGTATTCACTTTTTTCCTTTTTCTAATTTAGAATAATAGTATTTTTTGCAAAAGAAAAAAACTATAAATATGTATTATTAACATGTATCATTCTGTAAACCTCCACATGGTGGCAATGATCCTTAATAGGTCATTCAATATTCCTTTAATTCCTCAACCAGGTACACACATGCTACAGTTTTACTGCTTTGGTAAGTGCAGATGCTTCATGGTCTCAGCTCCACAGTTCATAGGTGATGCTGTTTTAAGGATTTTGTAAAGTATACTTTAAGTGCAGTCTCTGTGACTTCTCAGCTTGCAACAGCCATTCTCAAAGGACCCCCCTCCAAACATACCTCTGCTACCATCACTGAACTCCCCCACATGAGTGTGCTTTTAACAGTGTGAGTCGGCGATGATTCTCGGACAGATCATGAGGGATCAGTTGACTTTTGGAGATATGTTTTTAATTAAATGTTTATGGAGGTGAATAAATAATGTAGAACAAGAGGTTTCCTCAACAACAATTCAACTGAATGTATATACAGTACACCTTTTGTGCAAAAACATGGATCCAAAAGACATTGTAAGCTGAAAACTTCAAGGCACATATATATATATATATACTGTTTACCATGACATTGTTTCTGCTAAACAAAAGGAAAGTTCTTAATCGGTTACATTTATGGAGGATGTGCTTTTTTACAGCTCACTCTGTGACACCCACTATCAAACACAGCTAGCATTAATAACATGACCCCATAACTGTGATAATGAATAATCTTGAAAAGCAGTGTGGCCTGCAACTTCATGTGAATGTTTAATGAATGTGACCTTTACATTTTGTAGCAGAGAAACATCCCATTTGCATACAAATAATTCCTCTTCCTGGAGCAGAAATTAAGTAATATGCATCTCTATTGACTGTAGAGGCAATTAGAAAAATGTGCCTGGTTCTGTGATGACGAATGATTAAAAACAGTCTAAGAAAAAGTGTGGTGGACTGTAAGGTTTCCAACAAACTACACCCTCTTGTGGTAATAAGCGTGGCTGATTTGTTCTCCTTCTCTCAGAACTCTAGCGGTACTGAAATGATGTACTGTGGCTACACTGTGTATTATGTATCTGGTGTGGTTACGGTATACACTGACTTGATGAAACCCAGCCTTAATTTAATTCTTATAAATAATACAGAAACATGATTGTACAACTCAAACAGCACAAACCTAGAAACCAATAGCTTATAAATCCAATGTTCTATAAAAATCTCCCAGGTAGTTGTATAAATTACATTTCTTGAAGTTTCTTGGGTTCCAAATAATATTAACACTGGACAGTTTCCAGTAAAGTGTGAGTAGTTTTCAGTAAAACCGCTCTCCAAAAACCATCATGTGCCACAAAAGTCTGCATCCTGAACATTGTTCCTGTAGTAAAATGTGTTGTTGTTCTCCAGAGGGGAGTCTTTGAAGCCGAGGCCCCCATTAGGGGTGTAAATAGGCTGAATGCAGAAGTCTCCCTTGAGGAGCTGTTCATTGTTAAGTGAGACTATCTGAAAGCTGGTCTCAGTCATTTCCAGGATGGAGTTGTCTTTCTTGGTGCCTGTCTCGCAGTAGTCGTCTTTTCTGCGACCCTTGTTGTATTTCCAGTTGGTGGAGGACTTGGAGCGACTCTTCTCGTGCATTTGCCAGCAGAAGATGCTGAGCAGCGCCACCAGCACCACGATCACAGCCCCGCCAATCAGCCCAGCCAGCAGGAAAGGTGAGCTTGGTTCCTGCTGCGCGGTCTGCTCGGGCCCAGACGCTCTTTTGTTGTTGTCGGGGCTGAAAGAGGCCGCCGTGGTCATGGCCTCTGTGCACACTGTGTCATCTTTGGGCCGGTAATTATTGAATGCATCCAGGGGAATGACACATATCCGATAGGTGGACTTTGCCTCGAGATTTGATAGTCTGATCCCTCCGTGATCCCCACCAACTATCCGCGCCCTGACGGTGTCCCCTGTCAGACTAGGGCCCATCCTGGCCCAGGTCACCTTGTAGGTAGTGACTGGAAAAGCAGCCACCCAGGTGACATGGAGAGCCGAACCATTCAGTATGGCAAAAGTGACCTGCAAAGTCTCCCTCCTGGAGTCCAGAGGTTGCTTAGTCCTCAACCCCCCAGCTCTGGTCGGGTAGACAGGGAAGAGCGTGGGGAATGTGGGCAAGGAAGAGGAAACAAACTGGGTGACCAGTGGGGAGGAAGAGGACAGTGATGGGATCAGAGCAGCAGGGGAAGTGGACAGAGGTACTTTCACCGTGCTTTGTGGGCACTGGACCAACTCGGCACTCAGCTCTCTGATCACCATGCCCCGGAACTTTTCAGGTTTATGGCACATGAAGCCGCGCACATTGAGTGAGGCCGGAAGATATTTCAGCCATGACACCACCCATTTCATGCAGCAGTCACACAGCCAAAGGTTTTTCCGAACAGTGAGCTGCCTGAGACTGACAAGGTCATCAAACACCCCCTCTGTCAGGGACTGCAGCTGGTTGTTAGAGATATCGAGCCTCTCCAGCTTGTGCAACCCTGCGAACGCCCTCACAGGGATCCTGTTTATCTGGTTCTCCTGAAAGTTTAATTTGACAAGCACCTCCCCTGGGAGGAACGGGGGAGGGTATGTGAGTGAGTTCCGGGCCAGGGACAGCTCCCTGAGGGTCACCAGGTTCTGAAAGGTCCCCAGTGCTATCCCTTCATCTGTCAGCAGGTTCCCCTCCAACAGGAGGCGCTGCAGGCGGGTGACATTCCTGAATGCTTCCTCTGCGATAATCGCAATCCGGTTTTCGTCCAGACGCAACTCTTTCAGGTCATCTGGAAGACCAAAAGGAACACTGCTCAGGTGGTTTTTGGTGAGGAAGAGCATCTTCAGACTTATGGCCTCACTGAAGGCCCCTTTCTCCACCCCTACAGTAGAAATTGAGTTATCATCCAAATGCAACTCCTCCAGCCAAAGCAGCTGAGCCAGAGCCGCTCTGGAGATGGTCTGAATGTTGTTCTCCTGTAGATGGAGAACCCTAACGTTTTTGGGCAGGTTGATGGGAAACTCATCCAGCTGGTTTCCATAGAGATACACAGTTTCCACAGAAGCCACGTGATGGAGCTCCAAGGGAAAACCAGCGTTATTGATTTGGTTGTTGTGAAGGTAAAGGGTCTTATAACCCTCACCAATTCCCAGAGGCACTGAGGTCAGGCTTCGCTCGTTGCAGTAAACAAATGTCCGATCACAGCGGCACTCCTCGGGACAGTTGGAGGCCCGGGAGAACTGGAGGTGAAGACCTAAAAGTATAGGTATCCACAGCCTTAAAATGGAGCCCCAGTCCTTATTCCACAAACGCCACTGTATCTCCATTTCATCAGAAAAAAACAGACACAAATCAGAGAAAAACGTTTAAGAAATTACGATTTGGAATATCCAATAGAACAGTCATTTGAATTTTGCTCTTGGCTTAATAACACCACCATGTCCAGCCCGATGCTGTGAGTAATCCCATTTTAATTAGTTGTCCTAAGCTTCCCAACACAAGAGCGACGCTCTCACTTAGCAATATGATTCCTTCACCAGCCACTGTCCATAATTCAGCGTGGAAACATTAATGAAGTCACATTTTCCCTCTCTTCTCCTTTACCCCGGGAACAGCTCTCTTCATGGCACTCGATGCTGACACAGCCTGTTCATCCCACCGGAGGATTATCTTCGGGCATCCTCCTCCACGCTCCTGCTTTCACGTCTCACCCGGGTAATTCCACAGCGATAAAGCTTCTCTGTGACTTTGGATCCAGAAACCTGTTGCAAAGAAAATAAGGGATTCAGTTGTTTTTCACCTCAAAATGAATGCAGAGCACTAAATACCAAAGGGATTTATTTTCGGCATAGTAAGTTAAGCATAGTAAAGCGTACCAAATAACAAAATATAGCTAATTCTCTTGCAGATTGTCTCATTTGATTATGAATGTAACGTTTATATAGGGGAACTACACTGTTAGCAGTAACTTGGTATGCATGTATTTCATGTTAGCTTAGCTTCTTAGCCTGAGCTAGCTCTGTTTACTTCCAGTTCGGAGGCAGCAGGTCCCGCCTCGGCTCCGCCTCTTTGCCCTTATTTGGAGCAGGCGGGATTAGACTCTGACGTCACAGTCGAGCCGTTAGTGGCCGACTCCGCCTACTAAGGGCTTCACGGCAACTCTGCAGAATCCTATGGGTGACGTCACGGACACTACGTCCATTTATATATACAGTCTATGGTAGAAACATGTTTTTTTCTGCTGTATTGTTGGGCATTTTAACATGGGGGTCTATGGAAATTGCTCCTTGCTGCAGCCAGTCCCTAGCGGCCCATGTATGAACTGCAGTGTGTGGCACTTCCGTATTGGCGTCCCGGCTGTTCCCCAGAGTTTGCCGCTTGGTTAAAACCTGAAATTGAAAATCTGGCAACGCCCTCTTGGAAAATAGTGGGAGGGCTTAACATTCTTCGATACTGGTCTTAGGCAGGTCGTAGGCAGGAAGCTGTAAGCTGGAGTCTGAAATGAGTTGCTACATCTGTAGCCTACAGTACGGTGGGATTTATAAAATGCTATCCTGACGTGTAGCTGCTGTTAGCTTTATTTATTTTTCTGACATGTTCCAATGTTTTACTGTTTATTCAACTTTGGGACAACATTACAACCTTTTTATTCAGCTCATGCTGCTTTGAGGTACGGCTAAAAGAAAAGCCTATTTTAAATATTTCCACCAGATTTGATCATCTTTTATTTAAGTTAAAGTGTATTTAATGTATCCTAATCCCATAATAATAAGACAATCAAAAATAGACAGCAGCCTTTAGCTTGATGTTAGTTTGTGCTGTCAAAGGGATGCACGTGTGACTGTCATTTAATCTCTTTAGTTTTTAAAAAAAAGTTGTTGGGAACTGCCCATCGATTCTATTGCTTCTGATGGTTAAGAAAAAGGTGTAAATCACACGAATCGACCAATGGGTTCCAGAGATATAGTCCTGCGTAAAGTATAAAGAATGCCAGCCAGTTTAAGTACATTACGCAGCCGACTTCATGTATTGTTTACTACGGAAGGAAGCAGGAAGCAGGAATTGCAGCAGGACCCAGAGCGCACGGAGCACAGAGCGACAGCAGATAACGGCATTGCAGTTTTATTGCTTATGGATTATCAGAACATTTCAAAGGGGACACAGCCCCATTGGATATTAACCTATGGATTAACTACATCATCGTTTTTATCGTTTTAACGCCATTGAAGACCAGTTTAGACCAGACAAAGAGGAAGGTAAGCCATGCATGTTAGTACCTAGCGCCACTTGTTTTGATGTACGTTTTTGTTGATAACCTCGCGAGTTTGTATCCTTCAGTGTTGAGGTGGGCACCGTTAGATTATGTGTCTTTACGATCATAAACGATGTGTTGGATGTGCAGCTAGGATAAGTAATAAGGGAGCTAGGAGTGATTTTCGGTGCAGTAATAGGTTAGCATTTTTCGCTCTGGGCTAATTCAGAGGCTCACTGTTAGCATTGTGTGTTTTTTTGGAAAAAATAAATGAAAAAGATGGATATAAAATATTCATAGTTTATTAAATATTAAGGTTCCATAGACGTTGTTTCCTGCAAATGACGCGATGTAATAGTCTAAGTCTAAGAGGATAACAGAGTATGTTTTTATATTTTATTTTTATTTATTTTTCACAACAGTTGTATTTGGATGGAATGAATACCTATAGTGATAATTCAAAGTAATAAAATGATTTTTATAGTGAAAAAGTTCAAATGGAACTGATGGTTCCCAAATTACCCAGAGGTGAGTCCGCCTGGACTTTATTTTTCTAAATCTCTCTAAAAAGGTCAAATTTCACTTGTTTTGCATCAATCTTGATACAGGGTACTATATGTTATAGTTTGGATTCCTAAAGGGTTTAGTCTACTAACCCATCATTCAAGGGTGGTTTTCACTATAAGTAATGGGGTTTTTTTAGGCGGACATTAGAATTTACATGTTTTTACTATGTTCCATCTGAATTTATTTTAAAATATAAACATCTATATTGATTCTGACACTTCTACATCCAACTCACAGATGTAACCTTGCTTTGAGAGAAAAGTTGATTAATGTACCCCTTTTAGAAGTGAAGATATAGTCTTTGTTGTGTTAGTGGCATTTTCGAGCCTGAAACCTGAAAAACAGGCTCAGGGCTTAAGAGGTTAAATGATCCTTTAGGGATTGTTTGTCTGAAATGCTTAGAGTTCCATTTTGCAATAATACTTTTGCAACCCTGTGTTTAATATGATTAATTCACTTTTTTCTTTTTCTCTTGTAATTAGGACAATTCTGGAGAAATGGATCTGCTGGAGAAGGACCCCTAATCTGAAAAGTGCACAGCGGATCATCAGGACAGAGCTGCCATCCACCTGGACCCCCCGAGGTGCTGGAGAAGGACCCCTAACCCCAGCAGATCATCAGGACAGAGCTACATCCACCTGGACCCCCCGTGGTGCTGGAGAAAGCAAAACGGCGATCAGGAGCATCCTCCACCCAGACCTCTGCTTACTGCCGTCCTACAGACTCATGTCTTACTTTCAGAATTTGATTTTGTAATAATAATAATAATTCATTTATTTTATAAAGGCGCCTTTCAAGGCTCTCAAGGTCGCCGTACAGACACTTAAAAAACAAGATACACAATACATAACACCAGCATAATCGACATAAACAAGACAATGCAGTAAATAAATAGATCAGATAACCAAATAAATAAAAAACAGGATGTGTGATGGATAATGATCAGGGTGGATATGCGAGTGTGAACAGATATGTTTTGAGGCGTGATTTGAAAATGGGGAGAGAGTCAGAGTTGCGGATGTCAGGTGGGAGGGAGTTCCAGAGGCGGGGTGCAGAGCGGCTGAAGGCTCTAGACCCCATGGTGGTTAAACAGAAGGGGGGTGCAGTGAGGCTGAGGGAAGCAGAAGATCTGAGTGTGCGGATGGGTGTGTTGATGTGCAGGAGGTCGGAGAGGTACAGAGGAGTGAGGTTATGGATGGCCTTAAAGGCGAGGAGCAGAATCTTAAAAACGATACGGGATTTGACGGGGAGCCAGTGAAGCTGCTGAAGAACAGGAGTGATGTGGTTAATGGAGGGGGTTCTGGTGATGATGCGGGCGGCAGAGTTCTGAACCAGTTGAAGTCTGTGGATGGATTTGAGAGGGAGACCAAAAAGAAGGGAGTTGCAGTAGTCGATTATTATTATTATTATTATTATTATTATTATTATTATTATTATTATGTTGTATGTGTCCTTTCTTTTAATAGATATAACGATTATAGCTTGAGTCTGTCTGATTCCCCAAACAGCTGCTTCTATATACTTGCTGCACATACAATACAAATAAACAACTCCATAAACA
The DNA here is from genome assembly GCA_902827135.1 of Harpagifer antarcticus. Lineage (NCBI taxonomy): Eukaryota > Metazoa > Chordata > Actinopteri > Perciformes > Harpagiferidae > Harpagifer > Harpagifer antarcticus. The sequence goes on from CADEHL010000037.1 coordinate 2,109,101, forward strand.
CACTTTTGCTGATATTTGTTTTACTGTTGTTGATGTTAAATAACATGATTGATTTCCTCTGTCTCAATGATGAAAGTTATAATAATAGAAGACATGAAGCTGCAGAGAGAGAATGGATATATTCTTACCTCTACTTTGTGATAAGATGAAAATACAATATTACATTGTAATTGTTAAACACATTGTTTATTTCATTTACTGAGGTTTTAACCATTATTTACAACATGTGTACATAAGCAGTGGAATAATAGGGTATCTCTTTAAACTGTCTTCAGTTTAATTTTATTAATACAAAAAATAGGTCAAAGAAAATGTTTAAAAATGGTGTATTTCAGCAGAGCGGGGGGGCACGGTGGTGCTGGACCTGGAGGTGCTGACCTGGGGTCAGTGGGACATCATCTGGGCTGGTTTAGGGGAAGAAGGAGAATATAAACTGTTATAATCACAGCTATTAAGATTAGAACACTAATATTGTTAGCAATCAATCGATACAACATGCTTTTGTTCATTTAAAAAACATATTGTTTTATTAGTACATAAACATTAAGACTTATTTTAAATATGAAATAATATGATTAAATTACATCAGCTATATATAATGTACTTGTTAACTTACTAATGTAACATTACTGGGGGCTAAAGGAACAGCTTCATCTTATTTACCTGGCCATGGTCCTCTTTATTTCATCGCCGACGGTGATCTCCAAAAAATGTAAAAGTAAAGTTTCTGGATCCTTTTCAGCTGAGTTAGCTTGTAAGCTAATTTGCTAGCAGGCTGCTGGAGCAGCGCAACCAAACAGCGCGTATCACGTGACGTAAATACGAAGCCCTCCGTAGGCTAGACCGTCTCATTTCGTAGGCCGCTCGGTCCAGCCTGCTACGTGGGCTGGGTCCTCCGTGGACCGAGTAGGCTGTGTACTCTGAAGGGTGCAGCCCCTGAATTGAGACACGGCCAGAGAATCAGCACTTTTGAAACAGGGCTGAAACAGAGGGGATTCTGGGATGCTGCAATGATCTGTTTGGTGTTTCAGCCAATCACTTCAGAGACATGTTTTGTATATATCTGAGACCTGTGATATATTGATGAAAAACAGTATAATAGGGGACCTTCAAATACCTGCTAACATTGTAATGGAGGGTATTATCTATATAAAAAAAAAATGTAAGCTCACAATTAATCAATTAGTATTAGATTAAATGAATTGTTAAATTACCAATGTTATGTTGTAATAAATGTGTTTATTAAAACAATGCTTCGAGTAGTTATCAATACATTTCTATTAAATCTTATCGTGTGTCCTTAAATTATTATTATCACATCAGTCTAATATTGAATCATGATAATGTTTTAAAAAAGGAAAACTTACCAAAACAAGATTTAAAAAATATAAACATAACTTTTCGGAGTCAATTAAATCTATTAAATCAGTACTGTCACAAGCTGTCAACCCTGTCACGACAGGGTCAGTCTTGTCACACAGGAAATTATAATACAGGAATTGACTTTTAATTATTTATAAGTGCAATAACTTCTGCAATTGTGAGCTTGGAGGTGGAGGGTCATATCCACATCAGCTGTTTTGTAAAATAATTGGTGTAAAAGTATTTTCTTTACAACAACATGACTACCTGGTGATTATTCTTTCCTTACCGTCCACTACAGTTAACTGATAGGTTGCTAAGAATTCTTAAAAGGATTAAAAAACATTTTTAGATACAATCAGGGACATGTGATCAATGGGAAAATGATATTTGTATTAAAAAATATATATTAGGAAACCATTCTACCGTACTCACATTTGTCTGTGACAGGGCCTGACATTTTAAGGGTCAAACTCATTTAAAAATTGATTTTATTCAATAATAAAAACATGCTGAGATGGGACAATATGTGTTCCTAACATGTTCTCCATATGACCTGTTTTTGAAATGGAAAGAAAGAAATAATTTCTTCAGTATATTTAGATGTGGAAATATACGTTTTTGGTAGAATGACTCATTTGACACGTTTTTAGCCTATAAAAGAAGATCGCACTGCCCCAGTTTATAGAATAACCTGAAATGTGTTCCGTCTTGAGAGTAGGCTACGCAGTTCATGTCAATTGTATTGGCATCAGCCTCATCTATCTTGTTTCTGTTGGATTTTACAACCTGATAAACAAGTGAGTGATGGTATCAATTAAAGATAATATCTGATAAACGTATTACAACGAGTCCAAAATGTTTCAGGTAGTCCGTTTATTTCTGGATCTAGATGTCCGGAGTAAAAGTACAAATACAATTCTAGGTTGATTAAATATATAGTATCAGTCAATGCTGCATTTATTATTCTAAATCTTACCTCCAGTAAGGCAAAAAGTGTTCCCGCTGCACACCCCAGCCCTCAGCTCGTCTGCCCGCACACTCCCGCTCTCACACCGGGCACACAGTCCGCATTATCCCCGGTGCTCCGCTCCCAGCTCCCGCCTCGTCTGCGGACTGCAGGTTCTTGGTTTTCTTGTGTTGAAAAACTGGAGCATTTTGCTGAATAGGCAATATCCTGACCCCGGCAGCCAGGAAGTAAGGAAGTTCATGTCACCAGCGGTGTGTTCTTCATCTCCCCCCGCCTCCATCAAACACTATCCGCTGGCCGCGCTGCTCCGGAGCTGCCGCTGAAGTTCCTCCGCTGTCCTCAGAGGAGTTCCAGAGGACATAAAGCCAAAAGCAGAGCAAATACCCGGCTGACCCCCGCCGCTTCGCCGAGAGCACGAGTAGAGCAGAGTATGAAGTCCAAGTGTTCCAGAGACTGACTGCTCCTGCTGGAGCCCCAACACACACACACACACACACACACACACCACACACACACACACACACACACACACACACACACACACACACACACACACACACACACACACACACACAGTGCCGTCCCTGGCCAACTTGGGGCCCCAAGCGACATTGAGCCCCCCCCCCCCCGACAGGAGTGAACATTATTTTGGGGGAAACAAAGTACTTTGCAAATATAACTCCTGTTTATTATTATTATCAACACAGTTACTTTTTTATGCAGTGAGGTCAATGGTAAATGTGCATGTATGTCGTTCAGTATGCGTTACAGGTGAATACGTCTGCATTTCCTGCCAAATACTAGCCTCTAAAAATTTAAAATATAATTAATACAAATAAACTACTTCTACTAATAATAATAATTAAAACTGCGGTCCCACTTGTGCGCGCAGTGATGAGCGGGCCCTCGCGTCCGTGCGCCTGTCGGGAGGGCGGCCGGTCGTCCCGGCGTCAAGCAGACGCGCGCGAGTCCTGGGAAATTAGCCGTTTCTCATTTCTGTAATTTTCGCGTCCCAGACTCCCAGGTCCTCCGCCAGCGACCCGGAAACGGATGTCGGCGTGCCGTGTCGAAGGAAAACAAATTTCTCTAAAGGCTCGTCGAGGATCGATTATCGAGGAGGCTGTCTGGAGGAGCCGTAACCGAGGATACACTGATTTAGAAGAGAGAGGAGTGTCTCTAGCTATAACCGAGGGTACACTGAGGTATTCTCCTGAGACGATTTCAGCCAACAGTGATGTTTAAAAGAGGTGTGACGCATGGCTGGACTTCTGTCAACGAAGCAGTTCCCGTTGTGATTATAAGTTATTTGAGATGATGAAATGTGCATCAGACTTTCTGCCCTTTACCGTTTGTTTACTCACTAATCACTCACACTCACTAATAAAAAAAGTTTTCCCGGGTCGCCGAGGGTGCTGGCGTTGTTTGTTCGCCGCTCCTCCGCCCAAATATAGTTATTTAGTCCAGATCAGAACCTCTCCTGTCTGGCTCTCTACTTTTAAACGTCAGTCATTAGCAAAAAATAGCAGCATCTCTATCTCAAATCGACACAGATAAATGTGTTGTCATCTCCTACCTGCTGGCTCTTTCCTGCTCACCGGTCCCTAGCCCGCTAGCCCGCTAGCATTATCGGACCTAGCAGGCTCCTCGGCTCCCTGAAGTCTGCTGAGCTAACATTTCTGTCTCCACCCCCAACTCCACCCTAACTCCGCGACTCGTGTGGGTCTTCCCATCCCGCTGCGATAAGCCGGATTCCCCGCTGACATCGTCTCTCCCTGCCGCCTACAGCCGGCGGCTATCAAGCTAGCTAACTAGCTAGTAGGCTGGTCACCCCGGCTCCCACTCTGCCACCAGGCTGTCAGCACCTCCTAACGATTCTCCTCTGGAAACCACTGGAATTATTCTCCTGATATGCTGTGGATTATAATTCTCATTTTATCTGGACTCACACCACTCCTTCTTCCACGGTCATCCGGCTCCTGGTCTCTGCTGCCCGGGTCCCCAGCATTAGCTAGCTCCGTGCTAGCGCCACTTCAACCGGATCATGCCCGCCGCTCTACTCCCTGTCAGATCTCCGCTCCTTCAATAACCGCCTGCGTCCGGACTGCATGGACATCCTCGCGGATTATGAAATACTCCGCAAACGCCGTCCTTCACACAGAGGCTCTGGCCGTACGTTTTTATTTCATTCCACGTCTCCACACTCCATCCCGTCCATTCGGTCCTGTCACACGCCCACACTACGCCATCACAACAAACAACACGTGAATCTGACCAATCTCCTTCCACTCCCCCGGTCCACACAACCCCCCCCAATGCAACGCCACCCTCAGAGCAGCCCTGCTCAACACACGCTCCATCCACAATAAAAGCCACATTCTAAATGAATTCATTAAAGACAATAACCTGGACTTTCTGTATCTGACCGAAACATGGCAAAAACCCGTGGACTATTTTTTCTTTAAATCAATCACCCCAGCAGGATTCACATACATTGACAAACCCCGCCCACAAGGGCGGGGTGGTGGTTATAGCTGCTATTATCAGAAAGGAAATAAAAGCTACCATAATCCCCATCCCTGATGTTTCTTCATTTGAACACCTGATTCTTTAAACTATCTGGTCCCACTCCCCTGGTCACAGCCATCATCTACCGTCCCCCGAAGCCAAACCCCTCCTTTCTCTCCGATCTCTCTGACATTCTCACTCAGCTTTCTGCTATATCCCCATCTGTTCTCCTCTTAGGTGATTTAACATTCATGTTGACGACCCGACCTGCAAATATGCCTCTGAATTTAAGGAAACCCTTCACTGCTGCAACTTCTCTCAACACATCAACTTCCCAACACACAGCCGTGGTCACATCCTGGACTTGGTCTGCCTCCACTGGTCTCACCATCCACCATCTGTCCAGCCTCAATCTCCACATCTCTGATCACCTGGCCATCATCATGGACATCAACATCCCCATCCCCGCCCAAAAGCAAAAACGCACAATAACCTACAGAAATCTCAAATCCCTCTCACCTTCAGCAATCACTGCCTCCATTACCTGCAAGATGTCTGTCTCCCCCTCCCCACTTTCGGAAAACCCATCTGAACTTGTGGACTATTATAACAGCACCCTCTCCTTCTGTCTCAATGAACTGGCCCCCACAAAAAACAAAAAATGTCTCTTTCATACACTCCGCCCCCTGGTATACCCCCGAACTCCGCCAAATGAAATCAAGGAAACGTCAACTTGAACGCCAACACAAGAAAACCACACTAACAGTCCATCTTCAAATCTACAAAGACTATCTCCAGCAGTACAGTAACGCACTCAAAGCAGCCCGGTCTAATTACTACTCACAACTCATTCAGTCTGGCTCCAGCAACCCCAAGCGTCTGTTCTCCACCATCAGCAAACTTCTCAAACCCTGTGACAACGCCACCTCATCCTTCACCACCGAACAGTGCAACTCCTTCCTCTTGTTTTTCCAAACCAAAATCAGCAACATTTACAGCAATCTGACACCCTCATCAGCACCCCCCCACCTTCCCTCCTGCCTCCCCCCCCTTCACCTCACACCCCCTGTCCCACTTCTCCCCTGTGACCCCCATGCAACTGTCCGACTTCATGACTGGAATTAACTCCACCTGCACACTTGACCCAATGCCCTCCAAATTTGTTAAAGAGAGCCTCCCTGCCATCTCCCAACTCATCGCCACCATCATTAACTCCTCCCTCAGATCTGGATCAGTTCCCCCCTCTCTCAAACTGGCTGCTGTCACACCCATTCTCAAAAGACCTGGACTCACACCTGACATCATGTCCAACTTCCGGCCCATCTCAAATCTCCCCTTTCTGTCAAAATACTTGAACGTGTCGTTGCCTCACAACTTAAAGCCCACCTCAGCTCCAATGATCTCTTTGAGCCATTTCAATCCGGTTTCCGATCAAAACACAGCACCGAAACAGCTCTTCTCAAAATCACAAACAACCTCCTCCTCTCCTCTGACTCCGGCAACCTTAACATCCTCATCCTCCTCGACCTCACCGCAGCATTCGACACCATCAACCACGCCATCCTGCTGTCCCTCCTCGAATCATCACTCACCATCACCGACACTGCACTCTCCTGGCTGAAATCCTACCTCACCGACAGACATCAGTTTATCAACACAACAACTGCACCTCCTCCACTGCTCCTCTGTCCCAAGGTGTCCCCCAGGGTTCGGTGCTTGGCCCCCTCCTCTTCATCCTCTACATGCTCCCCCTTGGCAAAATAATTCGTCGCCACAACCTTCAATTTCACTGCTACGCCGATGACATCCAACTTTATATCTCAACAAAAACCATCACCCCCACAACACACTCCACTCTCACCAACTGTCTCTCAGAAATAAAGCATGGATGCAAACAAACTATCTCCAACTGAACAGTGCCAAATCAGACATCATCATCATTGGCCCCCCATCCCGTATCAAAGACATCCAGAATTTCAACTTCACCATTGACAGCCACACTCTATCTCCCCCCCCTCACATCCGCAACCTCGGAGTCATCTTCGACAGTCAGCTCAAATTCAACCACCACATAAATCACATCACCAGGACAGCCTTTTTCCACCTCAAAAACATTGCCCGTCTCCGCCCATCACTCTCCTCCTCTGCTGCTGAAACCCTGATTCATGCATTCATCACTTCACGACTCGACTACTGCAATAGCATCCTCTACGGCATACCATCCAACCTAATCAATAAACTCCAACATATCCAGAACTCTGCTGCCCGCCTCCTCACCCACACCCGCTCCCGAGACCACATCACTCCCGTCCCCCCAGAACCTCCACTGGCTCCCCGTCCGTCAAAGAATCAACTTCAAAGTCCTCCTCATTACCCACAAAGCCCTCAACAATCAGGCCCCCCCCTACCTCACAGACTTGCTGCACCACCACGCCCCTTCCCGCTGCCTCCGCTCATCAGAAGCCAACCTCCTATCCATCCCCACCCGCACCAATCACCGGACCTGGGGGGACAGAGCCTTCTCCGTCGCTGCCCCCCTCCCTCTGGAACTCACTCCCCCAACCCATCAGAGACTGCACTGACCTCACCACCTTCAAAAAAACTTACAAAAACTCACCTCTTCAATCTGGCTTTTAATGTGTGATTGTTTACTATATATTTATTTGTTGTTCCTTCCTTTTCCCTTCACTATTTCTGTAAAGCGTCTTTGAGCACCTGTAAAAGCGCTAACAAATTAAATCTATTATTATTATATTAATCACATCTCCCCTGGATGTTAGGCTATTTTTTTTTTCAATACAACTGCTTTCATTGTGACGCGATGTTTACAGTGAGAACAGCTACTGAGGTCAGTGCAGAAAGCAGAACAGTGTGTATAATATATATCGCTCAATAATAAATGTAACAGGCCTACATTTCACACTTTATTTGTAGGCTTTAGGAGATATCTACAAATAAACAGTAGGGTTAGGGAGTGTATAGGTGTCTGTTGTAATGAATATGCCGCCAGCAAAGGGCGTTGTTGGACTAACAGTAGGTGTGTGTTTGAGTGTTTGTGTGTCTGTTTGTTTGTGTGTGTGTGTGTGTGTGTCTGAGAGTTGATTTGCCAGGCAGACAGGCAGGTCTCAGTAGCTTATCTGACATATAATTGGTCAAAAATGGTACATTCTCCGTTAGCCTACGAGCTCCCCGTTTGAGCGAAGGACTATTCCTTCTCAATGTAGCATGACAATGGATATGCTCTGAAGTTGTCCTGGATTGGAATTTTTCCGATCATTCCCCTAGGAGGAGTTTGCAGAAATGTCCTTAAAATGCATGAAAAATGCACATTTTTCAAAATGGCCGACTTCGTGGGGGGCGGGGCTAATGGAGTCTATTTACAAATATGTCCGCAATTCCATGAGGAATATCTGTGCCAAAATTCGTGAAGTTCTGATAAACTATGTGACTACCACACAATAAGGGGCGCTACTGAGCAGTTTTTTTGAAAATTACGGGGTTTTTTTACATTCTCGAAAAGGTCGTGGGCTCTGACGTGTGTCCCAAGTTTGCATCCGAAGCTCATTTTATGCTATCGCAATTTAAAAAAAATGTATAGGCCACGCCCACATTCTGCATTTGTTGCGACGCTTTAAATCTTAGTTCGTAGTCACCCCCAGAGTATGTGTAAAAAAAATAAAAATTCGTCCATCCGCTCTTGAGTTATAAATTGGTGGTGTTTTTGGCGCCCCCTATTGTCCAAAATGAAAATGCTTTGGTGTGCCTATTCCCAAAGACAGACTGAACCTATCCTCCAAGAGGATTATTTCTAGAGCAGGTCCTCCCGGATATGTGTGCAAAATGTCAGGTCATTCGGAGTTACGGTGCGACTTTGTAAATGTATTCCGAATTGGGATTTTGATAGGTGGCGCTAGCGATCAAGTTGAAATATTTTAACCCATTGACTCCAGAATGTTATAATTTTTACCGGTTCGGGCGTCCGTTTAAATTTATACAACATTTTAAGCGTCCTAAAGCCCTCAAAAGCAGGAATGATGGCGACTAATAAGAATAATTCCACCAATAACAATAGGTTTCCTCGCACTTCGTGCTAGGACGCCGTTGGGGTCCTAGCGCTCCGTTCTCGGGCCCCTAATCATCATAATCAATTCAATAATGTAATTACTATATTAGTTTATTATAATATAGTTGTAATATAGTCAAGACAAACAACATGCTTATTCAGTGTTTGAAATGGGGGGTAGCCAGGGGGAGCTTGGCTCCCCTAAATTGGGGGGGAGATCCCCTGAAGGGCCGACTTTGAGATAAATAGGGAAAGCCAAAAAAATTGTGCATATTTACACACGGATTAGAAATGTTGAGTTTCTGTAAATAAAAGTTCTTGAAATAAATAATAGTGATTGTTCATTACAGTTTATGAATATTTGTTTTATATTTGTGAATATTTCTGGGTGTTGCTATCTGTACGTGGCGGCGCTGCATTCATTTACGCTACTTACATTGCTATGGTTACGGTGGCGATGCCGGCGCCGTATTCAAAATGATATTGACATTTTTTTTACTTTGTAATACAAATTATGGCGAAACGAAAACAGCCAAGCCTCGCAGCTTTTGGATTCACAAGCAAAGAAGCGAAGGAGTCTAAAAATGACAACGTGAACGGAACAACTTTTAGTCGGCCGGCTATAAGCGACGTTTGGTCGAGTTTGACAGCTCCACACCGAGGGAGAGGCCTGCCGATGGGGAGTCTGAAGAGGCTTCACAATGAAAATGGAATGAAAGGTAGCCTTTCCATGGCTTTTCATAAATAAAATTAAAATGTGGATGTGAGATTTGCAAAGAGGCAACAAGTGTATTGATCTCCCTGCTGCTCGCAGAAAAATCCACCGCCAGTCAACAGAGCGTGCGTGTGACATATTTAGTAAACAGGATGTGCACTGAAAAATAGGGCTCCCCCGAAAGCAAATAGGTAATTCACTGTGCTTATTACATGCTCAAAAACTGATATTTCTTAAATCTGTATTCAAATGTAGTTCCCTCTGTCAGCAATGTATCAACAACTACACACACATTTCTATCAGTATTTCTCTGTGTTGGGGTTGACATGATGATGACTGTTAGGAGTTAAGGGGAGAGGCTGAGCATGCACCCATGAAATGTGCAAATTGACATAAAAATGACATAAAAGGGGAAAAAATGCTCCATATTTTTTAGGCTTTAACTTAACTGTTATGTAAGCCAACTAGACAGACAGTTTATCACTCTTCCTCCTGTACATTAGCAGATAAAAGGCATAAAATACTTGAATGAATGGTAATAAAGAATGCTGGAAATAACTGCATCTCCAAGAGATGGCAAATCCGGATCCTTTTACGGACTCTGAGTCTTCTGAGTCAGTCATTGAAGAGATCCGGATCATACAAGTCCTTTGAGTCATATGAGTCAGCATCACCAACAGCGTAGAAATCCTACCGGTGAAACCGAAAACTTGTTGCATTTCACGAGCATATTAAACTAACATTACATTAACCTCCGCTACACAGTGTATTTTGCTTTAATAAAAATTTGTGAATCTCAGTCTGCTGTTGACTCGTGCATGACGAGGAGTCTGCTGGATCTCTGGATCTGCTGCTATACGGTTACGGCTCTGAGTCCGCACAAGTCTGCTGTGTTTTGCACAGTGAGTCAGGATTTGCGAATCTCTGAGCCTGCTGTTGACTCGTGCACAATAGCCGCGGGAAGTAGGGGTGCTGGAGGCTGGGCCGCGAATGGTGTACATTTGAAAAACTTCATGTTACTGTTGAAATCTCTCCCCGCGGCTATGCTCGACGCATGACGAGTCTGGATCATGGTCTGGATCTCTGGATCTGCTACACGGTTACGGCTCTGAGTCCCCACGAGTCTACAGGAAGTGAAGGAAGTTCCCTAGATTCAGTGAGTCAGGATTTGCGAATCTGAGTCTGCTGTTGACTCGTGCATGATGAGTCTGCCTGTATCTCTGGATCTGCTACGGTTACGGCTCTGAGTCTGAGTCCGCACGAGTCTGCAGGAAGTTTCATTGATCCGCGTCCACTCCCCTGAGCGAAACGATAACTTCTGGCAGCTATCCTACTTGCTAAAGGCTAGGCAGATGGACTGGGGTACGTTGTAATGTGATTTTACATGTTATAAGGAGGGTAGCGATTGACGCAATTTATAGTTTTAATTTGTACGTCACCAGGTATAGGACTCAAAGGACTCGGGTTAATGGAGAGGGGAGACTCGTCTCGACCAGCTCATTACTAGGATCCGGGTTAATTATCCGGATGAATCAGGACTCACCCATCTCTAATCTCCATTAGCCTATATGTGACCCGCTCTATCGAAATCAGTCGGAAGTCGCAACGGCTCATTTCAAAATAAACGTGGATTTGCGTAAAAAATGTTTTTTCGGGGTTCGGGTGTTTTGTTTGATTTTAAACAAACAAAGTCTTGGCTTTCAGAATATCAAACTTTTATTTCCAAAATCACACGATAAATATATTTTTGAAGCTTGTAAAGGGAAGATGACAGGCACCTCTCACTCGCCACTCTGCTCTTTGTTGGGTTCTGGAGGTTTTTAGAACCCACCTTGCCTCTGCATGTCGTTTGGCGAGCTGGATACAATCATAACAGGAGGGAAAACTCAAAACAGCCAGGATGAGGGTTAAACAATAATCTGTTTTAATGATAAACGGTAAGAATACATTACACTTTCAAAGGAGTGGGCCGGGCCCCACCCACCCCCTGCTCTGGTCCTAACTGCCGGGAGAACCTTTCATCTTGTCGGCAGGAGTAAAAGAGAAAGAACTAAAAGCCAGAATAGGCTTTTATGCAGAAAATAAAACAGGAGGAGCTGTGGTCAGTTTCTCATTGGGAGATGCAAAAAAGATGGCTTCTCTTAGCGAATCAGCGCGTGCCAGCAGAGATGATCCGGAAACAGTCCCTTGGTTTGAAGCAAAACAACCACATCTGGTGTTCGCTGTCTCATTCTGTCGCTTTCACACACACACACCGAGTTCCCTCTCTGCTCCCCTCCCCCAGAGTAATAAAACCTGTTTACACCAACCACCCCACAATGTTTGAAGCAAGTTTAGTCCTCACATTATGAAAGGATAAAACAGAGAAATCAATACAAAACACAAACACAGGTATTGTTTGAACAGTATTCACTTAACTGCTACTATTGATAATTACCAGAGAAACTCCAGGGGCCTCTTTCAATATCTGGAAATTGCAACAAGACTTTCTGCCTTTTCAAATGTAACACTCTTCCCAAATATCAGATGATAATTAATCTTTCCCCCCCTCCCTCCGGCTGAAATTATGAATGTAAGCATATAGTAATCATAGATAACACGGCAGGGTCCGTTACAGTTTGTTTTCATCTGATTTCAATTAAACAAAGTCTTGGCTTTCAGAATATTAAACTTGTTTCGGCAAATTCAGATGATAAATACAACTTTGAAGCTTGTAACGGCATAATTACAAGCGGAGAACGGAGTAACTTAAAGGTGACCTATCATGCTATATTTAAATGATATAGTGTATGACCATACCTATATAAGGTATATTTATACATTTTATTTTTCAAAATACCAAACAGATCATTTTTTAGCCATGCCTCGTTTTGCTCATTTTCGCTTTATTCCAAACCTGCCTATGAAAATTCTGAGCAGCAGCTGACCACGCCCCCAGCAGAAGAGCCGGCGAGAGTCACGTTACCATGCTTGCTGTGATTACGAGTGTGGAATACACATGTCATCTCAGCAGAGACCCAGGTCGTCGCACGCATCTCTGCTTGTCTAGCTGACATCTCTCAGTGGATGTCTGCTCATCACCTCAAGCTCAACCTTGACAAGACTGAACTGCTTTTCCTTCCGGGAAAAGATTGTCCCACTCTTGACCTGACGATCAACATCGGCACCTCTGTTGTTTCCAGAACAACAGAGGTGCCGATGTTGCAATGTAATGTAATGTAATGAAGTTCCAGCCTGAGCCATGAGATTTGGCACAAGAGCAGAGTGTGGGACATGAGAGCGCTATACGCCCTCCATGCAAACAGCGTAGAGACTGAAAAGGAGGAGATGAAATGCAAAGCAGTTGGGCCACAGAAAAGAGTTACAGCGGGAGGATCCAAGAGCGGATGGACTGAGGAGAAGGCAGGACAGAGGAGAGGACAGAACCAGAGGAGTTGGCATGGGCCAGCAGAACGTGAGGGGGTCGTGGCTTGACAATCAGAGGGGGAGAGAAGGAACACGGGAGTGAGTGAGTTTACACATAAACACACTTATTAGCAAATAATCCTAAAAACACACTGAGGGTAGAACATATTATTCAATCTTTTCATATAACAAATTATTCTTTTAGAGATTCTTATTCATGTGAGAGTTTGGGGAAGATTTAATTTGTTACAATATAGATAGCAGGCAAATCTTTATTTGAATGGAAAATGTTAAAGGTAGAGCTAGAACCAAGCCAAAGAAAGTATTCCAATCTAGAGTATTGATTTCACCATTGTAGCATGGTTATTACCATAGGAGAACTGTTAAGGTGGAAACAACATTTGTTTGTCGTCCAAGATGTAGAGTTTTAAAAAAAGACACTAGGCAAAGAGCGATTGAACATTTACATTTTGAAAAACTAGTATAATTGGGAGTAATACATGCGGGGCCTTGGATCACTCATTTTATTGGTGCATATTTTTGACAACAAATATCTTTCAGGGAGAAGGGGTCGCTCAACCCACCCTGCAGATGTTTTAAATCTTACTTGCAGCTTCAGGGAGCACACAGCACCAGAGTATGAGTTTTAAAAGACAAGTGCCACCACCTCCTAATGCTCATCCATTTAATCAGTGATGACATTTAGAGATTTAGACATTTAGAGATGTTATTTAAAAGGAGAAACATATCTGCCATGAGTGAAAATTCCTGAATTGAACTACAAACCATTGATGAAATGACTTCTGTTTTTAAAGTCCTTGTTAAAGGAGGGAGTAATTATCACATGCTAGGGCACCCAAGGTTCCACACACTGTTAAAGGGGTTAGCATGGTACTTCAAGTAGACCAGAATTGAAAATAAATGAGTGTAATGCGTTAGTGATATTCCACCGGTTTTCACACCATTTCAGGGACTTTATCACTGCATTAAAGCAGACCATCCAAAGCTACTGAAGTAGGAACTTTTAAGTGATGAAATTCTCCAACGGTTGTAACTGACCAAAATATTCTCCCAGAAATGACAGTCTAAAATGCCGTACCCCAGAGTAGATGTTTGGTGGTATCATGGAACTAAAACCTTGTACTCAGTCTTACCACAGGATTGGGCTGGGTGCACTAGCACAGCCAGTGATGTTTTAAATCAACATGGCGAAACACCCCAAAGCCAGTAGAGCTAAGAGACCAGTCCCAGGGGGAGTTTAGGCTCCAGGGTACAAGGATAACATAGGGCGCCCAGGGGAGGCCTAGATGTTGCATTAATTCCATGTCCTAAAATGCTGATTGATCACGACGGCCTCTTCCAGAGAACATATTTTTTCATACCTTAAATGGTATGAAAGGAGGGAGGGTAAATTTCACATGGGGGGACAGTTTCCAATGCTAGTAGAACAGGACGATCCACCCCCATATACAGATGTTGATGAAAATGATGAGTTAGTTTGAATGAGTTTAAATGATATGGATGTTCATAGAGATGAGATTGTTCAATGAATGTCCAGCCAATGTGATTCTTTAAATGATATGTGAAGAAGTGAGCAAAAAAAATGCTAAAATGGAGTGAATCCATTTCAATTTACTTATACTATTCCAAGATAGTGTATTTTTGTATTATTACTCTATACTAGTAATAAGAGCCACATTTGTTATATTTTACTGCAAAGAGCCACATCAAACACACAGTCACTGATACCGCTGGTTTCAGTTTTTTGTTTTCTGGAGAAAAGATTTCAACCACGTCACTGATGCATCTTTGTGGCTTTGATATATATATATTTTAAATCCTCTGGAGCAGAGAGAGGAGTTGTGGATTATTGTTATTGATTAATGCATCAGTGTTTTTTAGGGTCAAACACACTAAACTCACAACTTAAAATGAAAGCGTTTAGTTTATTTAATAAAAGAGCACATGTTCAATGTGAAAAGTGACAGTAGTTATAGATTATTTGCAATATATATAATAATAATTATATATATTTTTTAAATATATAAAACTCCGTTCACGGGGCGCAGCGCCCCTCCAAGACAATGGTAGGGGAAACACTAGATAGTGTTTAATCAACGATAGGTTTCCCCCCCTCAAAGGTGATTGGTTCACTGCATCACAGGTATTATTGTGATTGGCTCTTGGGCCACATCAAAATTAGACGCGCTGTCATCCTCTCATACTGACACCTGACACCACACATACACAGGTAGGGAGAGCCAGGACGAAAGTAACACAGGACGAAAGTAACGGAGCGATTTTATCCGAGCCCAAACAACTTTGACCGGCAAAATTACGTCAGAATGATCAGCATTCAATACTTAACAGACCTACTAAATATCAGGTGTAACTGTCAGGAGTAGCTAGTGTTGTCACGATACCAACATTTTAGTTTCGATACCAAGTCAAGAATTGCGATTCCGATTATTTTTCGATACTTTTCTTAAAAAAAGGGAAACAGTCTTAAATGTAATTATTGTGCTTTATTTCACAGCAGAACCATAACCATAACACAAACTTTTAAACAATGAGAACAATAAATGACAAGAATTCGTATTAAATAGAATTAATAAATTTCTTACAGACAGGCCTCGTGGTGTCCGTAGGCTTGCCCTCACTGTCAGAGATATAGCTAAAATACTTCTATAATAATTTCTCTTTTTTGTCAACAAGCCGAGGCGCAGCGGCAGTAGCACTCCCACTTGCAGCCATGCTTCTCGTTTTCTCACATGCTCTGGCAGCTAGCGCGTGCACAAGAGATGGGAGGCACTTGAGCGTGCTTGAGAGGGGCGGGACTGCAGGCACGGCTGCAGTGCAGGGAGTGGAAGCAGAGCGCTGAACACACGGCTCTTATTAAACGGCGCTTTCTCATCGGAGTACTTTCCCCCATCATTCTTAAAGTACCGATACTAATGAAACAGAGGAATAGTAACGTTTTTAACGGCAGGGTATCGCGGTACCTTTCAAGTATTGGTACACCGTGCAACACTAGTCAGGAGTCAGTGTCTCTCCCCAAACTCACACATATACAATTCGATGTGAACTGAAGAGCCGCATGAAACTAGGCAAAGAGCCGCATGCGGCTCGAGAGCCGCGGGTTGGCCACCCCTGCTCTATACTATTCCAAGATAGTGTATTTTTTTTTTTTATTATTACATTACACTGGTCCAAGATACTTTATTTCATTTTTATTATTTTTCACTGTTCTATATGATAGATTTCATGCATTTTAGAATCATTACTATTTTAAAATGGGTTGTTTCTTTTCACTTTGTAAAAACAAGTGCCTTAACACTGAGCGTGGTATGAGAACGGTTTCTGTGAAAGGAGGGAGGAAGAAATGTTCTAATACCAAGCCATTGCTGCTATTTTGAAGAACCATATTGAATGTAAACACTAGAAGTTAAGCACAAGGGAAACACTTTTGTGTTTCACCACAGTCAAAGTTTTTTGTATTTTTGTAAAGTTGAGGCTATTTGAACCATTCCATTTGATTGTATGTTTTTGATACGAGGTATGTACTATGCAGAGTTCAGATGAAGAACTCATTGATTTCAGTATTATACACACCTTTCAGGTAGGTAATGATTTCAACACTACAACTATAGACGTCGAGATATTATTATTGTTGAATATTAAATGAAGGTACAGTTTATTTGAGTACGTTATTGTTTACAGATGTGGGTAGCATGTGACAACATTCGGAACGACTGGAAACCAAACTGCTGTGAAGTATTTCCTGTATTTTTGGAGTATTGATTACAGCGTTTAGAATGTGTTAAGTGAAAAGTCATGAAAGAGTTAAGGAGGAGAAAAGGCGTGTTTAGATATATTGAATGTACAATGTCTGTATCCTCTGATATGCGTAATAATGGACATTAAAACGTTGGAGAGCCGGCCCTCAGGGAGGAGCCAGCAGAGGATATATAAACAGCGGGACCTGAGGGGTTCGGCCTCTTTCTTCACCTGCCAGAGCCAGAGACACAGCTGCTTTTCTGTCGAACAATATTCTGTTTGTGAACATAACCGCGCCTTTATTTTTAATTAAAGTACCAATTTGAAACAATCTCAGAGATTCCATTTAGTCTCCTTTTAAGCTTCTCTCCTGGACGCGAGAATAACCAACACAGATAAGACCGTCCCCTTCATATTTGAGCACAAAAAACAACCGAAAGAGCCGGGCAATGCAGAAACGCCAAAGAATTGAGGTAAACAAATTTTGATTTGATTTGATTTCAAAGCACACGGAGCACAGAGCGGACAGCAGATAACGGAATTGCAGTTTTATTGCTTATAGATGATCAGAACATTTCAAAGGGGACACAGCCCCATTGGATATTAACCTATGGATTAACTACATCATCGTTTTTATCGTTTTAATGCCATTGAAGACCAGTTTAGACCAGACAAAGAGGAAGGTAAGCCATGTTAGCCTAGCGCCACTTGTTTTGATGTACGTTTTTGTTGATAACCTCGCGAGTTTGTATCTTTCAGTGTTGAGGTGGGCACCGTTAGATTCTGTGTCTTTACGATCATAAACAATGTGTTGGATGTGGAGCTAGGATAAGTAATAAGGGAGCTAGGAGTGATTTTCGGTGCTAGTAATAGGTTAGCATTTTTCGCTCGGGGCTAATTCAGAGGCTCACTGTTAGCATTGTGTTTTTTTTTTGAAAAAATAAATGAAAAAGATCAGTTAAATGAGTTGTTCCCGTTATATGGATTTAAAATATGCATAGTTATTAAATATTAAAGTTCCTTAGACGTTGTTTCCGCAAATGACGCGATTTTCGGGTCCGTGAGGATAACAGAGTATGTTTTATTATTTATTTATTTTTTCACAACAGTTGTATTTGGATGGAATGAATACCTATAGTGATAATTCAAAGTAATAAAATGATTTTTACAGTGAAAAAGTTCAAATGGAACTGATGGTCCCAAATTACCCAGAGGTGAGTCCGCCTGGACTTTATTTTCTAAACCTCTCTATAAAGGTCAAATTTCACTTGTTTTGCATCAATCTTGATACAGGGTACTTATTATATGTTATAGTTTGGATTCCTAAAGCTTTTAGTCTACTAACCCATCATTCAATTGTGGTTTATCAGACATGATAACGAAACTAAGTTGTACTATCGGCGGAAGCAGCTATGAGCGATAAGCCAGGTGGAAATATGTTTGTACACTCTGACGTCACGCGCAGCGCCATCTTGCGGAGACGAGAGCGGCTGAGAAATAAATCGTCGGACTTGGTGTTGGGGGTTGAACAAAATAAATATTACGCATTGCCAGACACATATTATCTCCGATTTTAATACTGCAATATCTTAGATAGTGTTGTAGCTATATGATTCGATTTTTACTGGCAATTATAAAAAATCTTTGCATTTGATCTTTAAGAAAGTTATCACCAAAAATGTTAAGAATGTTTTTAGAGAAAGTTATCCTACCTTTCAGAAGAACATTCTGGGAACCCAAAATAAAACGTCCCGCTGAAACGTTTTTAAAAACAGTAGGGCATAATGTTCTAAACAATGTTATCAAAAACATCTTAAGAAGGTTATCAACAACATCTTAAGAAGGTCATCACCAAACATTTCAAGAATGTTTTTAAAGAACGTTATCTTACCTTTCAGAAGAACATTCTGGGAACCAAAATATAACGTCCCGCTGAAAACATTCCTTGAACAACGAATGGTAACTAACTGGGAACTCACACATGCCACCGCAAACATGCAATATCTGCTTACAGCTTATCATAAATTACGTGCTTGTTTGTTTTTTTTCAAAAGGAAAATATGGTGAGATCAGATTTTTTTTAAAACATCCTTTTCAAACAAATGCAACAAGTTTGTTTTTTAAAGCGCTCTAGAAATAAATCTGACGTTGACCATGACCGTGTTAATATTTGCCATATCAGGAACGTTTTATAAAAGAAGAATAACATCCTGAAAACATTTTCAGAATCTTGCTTTGAAAATGTTCTTCATTTGTTATCATGTAACATTGAGGGAACGTTTTATAAAGAACATCTTTAATGTGTTACCCAACAACGTCCAAAACACATCCTTAGAATGTTTGCAGGCAAAATGTTCCACCTTTGTTAACATATCACATTAAAGGAACATTTTATAAAGCACTTCTGTCATCTCAGGCCTCAATAACATCCTGAAAACATCTTCTGAATGTTGCAGTTAAAACGTTATGTCTTAGTTAACCTTAAACCTTATACGAACATTATTTGAAAAATAAACATCCTAAAAAGGTTCTTTGAACATCAGATTAAAACGTTTCTTTAAAACCTTATTAGAACCAATAGGTAACGTTAGCCAAAGTTGTGAGAACGTTCCCCGCTAGCTGGGTCACCAGTCCGTCGGTTATGGCTTGCGCGGCGCGGCCAGCACCCAGTATCCAGTTCAATTGGTCCAAGAAAGGGA
Organism: Harpagifer antarcticus; assembly: GCA_902827135.1. Classification (NCBI taxonomy): domain Eukaryota; kingdom Metazoa; phylum Chordata; class Actinopteri; order Perciformes; family Harpagiferidae; genus Harpagifer; species Harpagifer antarcticus. The sequence goes on from CADEHL010000037.1 coordinate 2,128,597, forward strand.
TTTTGCAGATAGCAAAACGCCAACATAGCTGTGTAATGTATTTTGGAGATGTCTAGTAGTTTACTCCATTGAGTGGTGAAACACGTGTAGATGAAATATGTGTTTTGTTTTGATTACCTATCAGGTACGCAAAGGCACGTAGTGACGTTACGCAATTCAGATTTTTGCCGCGCATGCGTACCTGCGTACCAGTTATGTGCACCCCTGGATATAAACATAACCTAATATGGTGATTCCTCCATGGATAAGGGCTTGTTGAAACACTATTGAGACAAACTGCTTGTCCTGCAGAAACAGAGATATCCAAGTGATTCATCTAACACACACAGCTGACGCCTCAGATGAGCCTCAGTTCAACTTTCAGATGCATTTTTGCACAAACAAGGATTGGAGATGTTGCAAATATTTATATAATTTGAATAAAACATGTATTCACTTTTTTCCTTTTTCTAATTTAGAATAATAGTATTTTTTGCAAAGAAAAAAACTATAAATATGTATTATTAACATGTATCATTCTGTAAACCTCCACATGGTGGCAATGATCCTTAATAGGTCATTCAATATTCCTTTAATTCCTCAACCAGGTACACACATGCTACAGTTTTACTGCTTTGGTAAGTGCAGATGCTTCATGGTCTCAGCTCCACAGTTCATAGGTGATGCTGTTTTAAGGATTTTGTAAAGTATACTTTAAGTGCAGTCTCTGTGACTTCTCAGCTTGCAACAGCCATTCTCAAAGGACCCCCCTCCAAACATACCTCTGCTACCATCACTGAACTCCCCCACATGAGTGTGCTTTTAACAGTGTGAGTCGGCGATGATTCTCGGACAGATCATGAGGGATCAGTTGACTTTTGGAGATATGTTTTTAATTAAATGTTTATGGAGGTGAATAAATAATGTAGAACAAGAGGTTTCCTCAACAACAATTCAACTGAATGTATATACAGTACACCTTTTGTGCAAAAACATGGATCCAAAAGACATTGTAAGCTGAAAACTTCAAGGCACATATATATATATATACTGTTTACCATGACATTGTTTCTGCTAAACAAAAGGAAAGTTCTTAATCGGTTACATTTATGGAGGATGTGCTTTTTTACAGCTCACTCTGTGACACCCACTATCAAACACAGCTAGCATTAATAACATGACCCCATAACTGTGATAATGAATAATCTTGAAAAGCAGTGTGGCCTGCAACTTCATGTGAATGTTTAATGAATGTGACCTTTACATTTTGTAGCAGAGAAACATCCCATTTGCATACAAATAATTCCTCTTCCTGGAGCAGAAATTAAGTAATATGCATCTCTATTGACTGTAGAGGCAATTAGAAAAATGTGCCTGGTTCTGTGATGACGAATGATTAAAAACAGTCTAAGAAAAAGTGTGGTGGACTGTAAGGTTTCCAACAAACTACACCCTCTTGTGGTAATAAGCGTGGCTGATTTGTTCTCCTTCTCTCAGAACTCTAGCGGTACTGAAATGATGTACTGTGGCTACACTGTGTATTATGTATCTGGTGTGGTTACGGTATACACTGACTTGATGAAACCCAGCCTTAATTTAATTCTTATAAATAATACAGAAACATGATTGTACAACTCAAACAGCACAAACCTAGAAACCAATAGCTTATAAATCCAATGTTCTATAAAAATCTCCCAGGTAGTTGTATAAATTACATTTCTTGAAGTTTCTTGGGTTCCAAATAATATTAACACTGGACAGTTTCCAGTAAAGTGTGAGTAGTTTTCAGTAAAACCGCTCTCCAAAAACCATCATGTGCCACAAAAGTCTGCATCCTGAACATTGTTCCTGTAGTAAAATGTGTTGTTGTTCTCCAGAGGGGAGTCTTTGAAGCCGAGGCCCCCATTAGGGGTGTAAATAGGCTGAATGCAGAAGTCTCCCTTGAGGAGCTGTTCATTGTTAAGTGAGACTATCTGAAAGCTGGTCTCAGTCATTTCCAGGATGGAGTTGTCTTTCTTGGTGCCTGTCTCGCAGTAGTCGTCTTTTCTGCGACCCTTGTTGTATTTCCAGTTGGTGGAGGACTTGGAGCGACTCTTCTCGTGCATTTGCCAGCAGAAGATGCTGAGCAGCGCCACCAGCACCACGATCACAGCCCCGCCAATCAGCCCAGCCAGCAGGAAAGGTGAGCTTGGTTCCTGCTGCGCGGTCTGCTCGGGCCCAGACGCTCTTTTGTTGTTGTCGGGGCTGAAAGAGGCCGCCGTGGTCATGGCCTCTGTGCACACTGTGTCATCTTTGGGCCGGTAATTATTGAATGCATCCAGGGGAATGACACATATCCGATAGGTGGACTTTGCCTCGAGATTTGATAGTCTGATCCCTCTGTGATCCCCACCAACTATCCGCGCCCTGACGGTGTCCCCTGTCAGACTAGGGCCCATCCTGGCCCAGGTCACCTTGTAGGTAGTGACTGGAAAAGCAGCCACCCAGGTGACATGGAGAGCCGAACCATTCAGTATGGCAAAAGTGACCTGCAAAGTCTCCCTCCTGGAGTCCAGAGGTTGCTTAGTCCTCAACCCCCCAGCTCTGGTCGGGTAGACAGGGAAGAGCGTGGGGAATGTGGGCAAGGAAGAGGAAACAAACTGGGTGACCAGTGGGGAGGAAGAGGACAGTGATGGGATCAGAGCAGCAGGGGAAGTGGACAGAGGTACTTTCACCGTGCTTTGTGGGCACTGGACCAACTCGGCACTCAGCTCTCTGATCACCATGCCCCGGAACTTTTCAGGTTTATGGCACATGAAGCCGCGCACATTGAGTGAGGCCGGAAGATATTTCAGCCATGACACCACCCATTTCATGCAGCAGTCACACAGCCAAAGGTTTTTCCGAACAGTGAGCTGCCTGAGACTGACAAGGTCATCAAACACCCCCCTCTGTCAGGGACTGCAGCTGGTTGTTAGAGATATCGAGCCTCTCCAGCTTGTGCAACCCTGCGAACGCCCTCACAGGGATCCTGTTTATCTGGTTCTCCTGAAAGTTTAATTTGACAAGCACCTCCCCTGGGAGGAACGGGGGAGGGTATGTGAGTGAGTTCCGGGCCAGGGACAGCTCCCTGAGGGTCACCAGGTTCTGAAAGGTCCCCAGTGCTATCCCTTCATCTGTCAGCAGGTTCCCCTCCAACAGGAGGCGCTGCAGGCGGGTGACATTCCTGAATGCTTCCTCTGCGATAATCGCAATCCGGTTTTCGTCCAGACGCAACTCTTTCAGGTCATCTGGAAGACCAAAAGGAACACTGCTCAGGTGGTTTTTGGTGAGGAAGAGCATCTTCAGACTTATGGCCTCACTGAAGGCCCCTTTCTCCACCCCTACAGTAGAAATTGAGTTATCATCCAAATGCAACTCCTCCAGCCAAAGCAGCTGAGCCAGAGCCGCTCTGGAGATGGTCTGAATGTTGTTCTCCTGTAGATGGAGAACCCTAACGTTTTTGGGCAGGTTGATGGGAAACTCATCCAGCTGGTTTCCATAGAGATACACAGTTTCCACAGAAGCCACGTGATGGAGCTCCAAGGGAAAACCAGCGTTATTGATTTGGTTGTTGTGAAGGTAAAGGGTCTTATAACCCTCACCAATTCCCAGAGGCACTGAGGTCAGGCTTCGCTCGTTGCAGTAAACAAATGTCCGATCACAGCGGCACTCCTCGGGACAGTTGGAGGCCCGGGAGAACTGGAGGTGAAGACCTAAAAGTATAGGTATCCACAGCCTTAAAATGGAGCCCCAGTCCTTATTCCACAAACGCCACTGTATCTCCATTTCATCAGAAAAAAACAGACACAAATCAGAGAAAAACGTTTAAGAAATTACGATTTGGAATATCCAATAGAACAGTCATTTGAATTTTGCTCTTGGCTTAATAACACCACCATGTCCAGCCCGATGCTGTGAGTAATCCCATTTTAATTAGTTGTCCTAAGCTTCCCAACACAAGAGCGACGCTCTCACTTAGCAATATGATTCCTTCACCAGCCACTGTCCATAATTCAGCGTGGAAACATTAATGAAGTCACATTTTCCCTCTCTTCTCCTTTACCCCGGGAACAGCTCTCTTCATGGCACTCGATGCTGACACAGCCTGTTCATCCCACCGGAGGATTATCTTCGGGCATCCTCCTCCACGCTCCTGCTTTCACGTCTCACCCGGGTAATTCCACAGCGATAAAGCTTCTCTGTGACTTTGGATCCAGAAACCTGTTGCAAAGAAAATAAGGGATTCAGTTGTTTTTCACCTCAAAATGAATGCAGAGCACTAAATACCAAAGGGATTTATTTTCGGCATAGTAAGTTAAGCATAGTAAAGCGTACCAAATAACAAAATATAGCTAATTCTCTTGCAGATTGTCTCATTTGATTATGAATGTAACGTTTATATAGGGGAACTACACTGTTAGCAGTAACTTGGTATGCATGTATTTCATGTTAGCTTAGCTTCTTAGCCTGAGCTAGCTCTGTTTACTTCCAGTTCGGAGGCAGCAGGTCCCGCCTCGGCTCCGCCTCTTTGCCCTTATTTGGAGCAGGCGGGATTAGACTCTGACGTCACAGTCGAGCCGTTAGTGGCCGACTCCGCCTACTAAGGGCTTCACGGCAACTCTGCAGAATCCTATGGGTGACGTCACGGACACTACGTCCATTTATATATACAGTCTATGGTAGAAACATGTTTTTTTCTGCTGTATTGTTGGGCATTTTAACATGGGGGTCTATGGAAATTGCTCCTTGCTGCAGCCAGTCCCTAGCGGCCCATGTATGAACTGCAGTGTGTGGCACTTCCGTATTGGCGTCCCGGCTGTTCCCCAGAGTTTGCCGCTTGGTTAAAACCTGAAATTGAAAATCTGGCAACGCCCTCTTGGAAAATAGTGGGAGGGCTTAACATTCCTCGATACTGGTCTTAGGCAGGTCGTAGGCAGGAAGCTGTAAGCTGGAGTCTGAAATGAGTTGCTACATCTGTAGCCTACAGTACGGTGGGATTTATAAAATGCTATCCTGACGTGTAGCTGCTGTTAGCTTTATTTATTTTTCTGACATGTTCCAATGTTTTACTGTTTATTCAACTTTGGGACAACATTACAACCTTTTTATTCAGCTCATGCTGCTTTGAGGTACGGCTAAAAGAAAAGCCTATTTTAAATATTTCCACCAGATTTGATCATCTTTTATTTAAGTTAAAGTGTATTTAATGTATCCTAATCCCATAATAATAAGACAATCAAAAATAGACAGCAGCCTTTAGCTTGATGTTAGTTTGTGCTGTCAAAGGGATGCACGTGTGACTGTCATTTAATCTCTTTAGTTTTTAAAAAAAAGTTGTTGGGAACTGCCCATCGATTCTATTGCTTCTGATGGTTAAGAAAAAGGTGTAAATCACACGAATCGACCAATGGGTTCCAGAGATATAGTCCTGCGTAAAGTATAAAGAATGCCAGCCAGTTTAAGTACATTACGCAGCCGACTTCATGTATTGTTTACTACGGAAGGAAGCAGGAAGCAGGAATTGCAGCAGGACCCAGAGCGCACGGAGCACAGAGCGACAGCAGATAACGGCATTGCAGTTTTATTGCTTATGGATTATCAGAACATTTCAAAGGGGACACAGCCCCATTGGATATTAACCTATGGATTAACTACATCATCGTTTTTATCGTTTTAACGCCATTGAAGACCAGTTTAGACCAGACAAAGAGGAAGGTAAGCCATGCATGTTAGTACCTAGCGCCACTTGTTTTGATGTACGTTTTTGTTGATAACCTCGCGAGTTTGTATCCTTCAGTGTTGAGGTGGGCACCGTTAGATTATGTGTCTTTACGATCATAAACGATGTGTTGGATGTGCAGCTAGGATAAGTAATAAGGGAGCTAGGAGTGATTTTCGGTGCAGTAATAGGTTAGCATTTTTCGCTCTGGGCTAATTCAGAGGCTCACTGTTAGCATTGTGTGTTTTTTTGGAAAAAATAAATGAAAAAGATGGATATAAAATATTCATAGTTTATTAAATATTAAGGTTCCATAGACGTTGTTTCCTGCAAATGACGCGATGTAATAGTCTAAGTCTAAGAGGATAACAGAGTATGTTTTTATATTTTATTTTTATTTATTTTTCACAACAGTTGTATTTGGATGGAATGAATACCTATAGTGATAATTCAAAGTAATAAAATGATTTTTATAGTGAAAAAGTTCAAATGGAACTGATGGTTCCCAAATTACCCAGAGGTGAGTCCGCCTGGACTTTATTTTTCTAAATCTCTCTAAAAAGGTCAAATTTCACTTGTTTTGCATCAATCTTGATACAGGGTACTATATGTTATAGTTTGGATTCCTAAAGGGTTTAGTCTACTAACCCATCATTCAAGGGTGGTTTTCACTATAAGTAATGGGGTTTTTTTAGGCGGACATTAGAATTTACATGTTTTTACTATGTTCCATCTGAATTTATTTTAAAATATAAACATCTATATTGATTCTGACACTTCTACATCCAACTCACAGATGTAACCTTGCTTTGAGAGAAAAGTTGATTAATGTACCCCTTTTAGAAGTGAAGATATAGTCTTTGTTGTGTTAGTGGCATTTTCGAGCCTGAAACCTGAAAAACAGGCTCAGGGCTTAAGAGGTTAAATGATCCTTTAGGGATTGTTTGTCTGAAATGCTTAGAGTTCCATTTTGCAATAATACTTTTGCAACCCTGTGTTTAATATGATTAATTCACTTTTTTCTTTTTCTCTTGTAATTAGGACAATTCTGGAGAAATGGATCTGCTGGAGAAGGACCCCTAATCTGAAAAGTGCACAGCGGATCATCAGGACAGAGCTGCCATCCACCTGGACCCCCCGAGGTGCTGGAGAAGGACCCCTAACCCCAGCAGATCATCAGGACAGAGCTACATCCACCTGGACCCCCCGTGGTGCTGGAGAAAGCAAAACGGCGATCAGGAGCATCCTCCACCCAGACCTCTGCTTACTGCCGTCCTACAGACTCATGTCTTACTTTCAGAATTTGATTTTGTAATAATAATAATAATTCATTTATTTTATAAAGGCGCCTTTCAAGGCTCTCAAGGTCGCCGTACAGACACTTAAAAAACAAGATACACAATACATAACACCAGCATAATCGACATAAACAAGACAATGCAGTAAATAAATAGATCAGATAACCAAATAAATAAAAAACAGGATGTGTGATGGATAATGATCAGGGTGGATATGCGAGTGTGAACAGATATGTTTTGAGGCGTGATTTGAAAATGGGGAGAGAGTCAGAGTTGCGGATGTCAGGTGGGAGGGAGTTCCAGAGGCGGGGTGCAGAGCGGCTGAAGGCTCTAGACCCCATGGTGGTTAAACAGAAGGGGGGTGCAGTGAGGCTGAGGGAAGCAGAAGATCTGAGTGTGCGGATGGGTGTGTTGATGTGCAGGAGGTCGGAGAGGTACAGAGGAGTGAGGTTATGGATGGCCTTAAAGGCGAGGAGCAGAATCTTAAAAACGATACGGGATTTGACGGGGAGCCAGTGAAGCTGCTGAAGAACAGGAGTGATGTGGTTAATGGAGGGGGTTCTGGTGATGATGCGGGCGGCAGAGTTCTGAACCAGTTGAAGTCTGTGGATGGATTTGAGAGGGAGACCAAAAAGAAGGGAGTTGCAGTAGTCGATTATTATTATTATTATTATTATTATTATTATTATTATTATGTTGTATGTGTCCTTTCTTTTAATAGATATAACGATTATAGCTTGAGTCTGTCTGATTCCCCAAACAGCTGCTTCTATATACTTGCTGCACATACAATACAAATAAACAACTCCATAAACACACTTTTGCTGATATTTGTTTTACTGTTGTTGATGTTAAATAACATGATTGATTTCCTCTGTCTCAATGATGAAAGTTATAATAATAGAAGACATGAAGCTGCAGAGAGAGAATGGATATATTCTTACCTCTACTTTGTGATAAGATGAAAATACAATATTACATTGTAATTGTTAAACACATTGTTTATTTCATTTACTGAGGTTTTAACCATTATTTACAACATGTGTACATAAGCAGTGGAATAATAGGGTATCTCTTTAAACTGTCTTCAGTTTAATTTTATTAATACAAAAAATAGGTCAAAGAAAATGTTAAAAATGGTGTATTTCAGCAGAGCGGGGGGGCACGGTGGTGCTGGACCTGGAGGTGCTGACCTGGGGTCAGTGGGACATCATCTGGGCTGGTTTAGGGGAAGAAGGAGAATATAAACTGTTATAATCACAGCTATTAAGATTAGAACACTAATATTGTTAGCAATCAATCGATACAACATGCTTTTGTTCATTTAAAAAACATATTGTTTTATTAGTACATAAACATTAAGACTTATTTTAAATATGAAATAATATGATTAAATTACATCAGCTATATATAATGTACTTGTTAACTTACTAATGTAACATTACTGGGGGCTAAAGGAACAGCTTCATCTTATTTACCTGGCCATGGTCCTCTTTATTTCATCGCCGACGGTGATCTCCAAAAAATGTAAAAGTAAAGTTTCTGGATCCTTTTCAGCTGAGTTAGCTTGTAAGCTAATTTGCTAGCAGGCTGCTGGAGCAGCGCAACCAAACAGCGCGTATCACGTGACGTAAATACGAAGCCCTCCGTAGGCTAGACCGTCTCATTTCGTAGGCCGCTCGGTCCAGCCTGCTACGTGGGCTGGGTCCTCCGTGGACCGAGTAGGCTGTGTACTCTGAAGGGTGCAGCCCCTGAATTGAGACACGGCCAGAGAATCAGCACTTTTGAAACAGGGCTGAAACAGAGGGGATTCTGGGATGCTGCAATGATCTGTTTGGTGTTTCAGCCAATCACTTCAGAGACATGTTTTGTATATATCTGAGACCTGTGATATATTGATGAAAAACAGTATAATAGGGGACCTTCAAATACCTGCTAACATTGTAATGGAGGGTATTATCTATATAAAAAAAAAATGTAAGCTCACAATTAATCAATTAGTATTAGATTAAATGAATTGTTAAATTACCAATGTTATGTTGTAATAAATGTGTTTATTAAAACAATGCTTCGAGTAGTTATCAATACATTTCTATTAAATCTTATCGTGTGTCCTTAAATTATTATTATCACATCAGTCTAATATTGAATCATGATAATGTTTTAAAAAAGGAAAACTTACCAAAACAAGATTTAAAAAATATAAACATAACTTTTCGGAGTCAATTAAATCTATTAAATCAGTACTGTCACAAGCTGTCAACCCTGTCACGACAGGGTCAGTCTTGTCACACAGGAAATTATAATACAGGAATTGACTTTTAATTATTTATAAGTGCAATAACTTCTGCAATTGTGAGCTTGGAGGTGGAGGGTCATATCCACATCAGCTGTTTTGTAAAATAATTGGTGTAAAAGTATTTTCTTTACAACAACATGACTACCTGGTGATTATTCTTTCCTTACCGTCCACTACAGTTAACTGATAGGTTGCTAAGAATTCTTAAAAGGATTAAAAAACATTTTTAGATACAATCAGGGACATGTGATCAATGGGAAAATGATATTTGTATTAAAAAATATATATTAGGAAACCATTCTACCGTACTCACATTTGTCTGTGACAGGGCCTGACATTTTAAGGGTCAAACTCATTTAAAAATTGATTTTATTCAATAATAAAAACATGCTGAGATGGGACAATATGTGTTCCTAACATGTTCTCCATATGACCTGTTTTTGAAATGGAAAGAAAGAAATAATTTCTTCAGTATATTTAGATGTGGAAATATACGTTTTTGGTAGAATGACTCATTTGACACGTTTTTAGCCTATAAAAGAAGATCGCACTGCCCCAGTTTATAGAATAACCTGAAATGTGTTCCGTCTTGAGAGTAGGCTACGCAGTTCATGTCAATTGTATTGGCATCAGCCTCATCTATCTTGTTTCTGTTGGATTTTACAACCTGATAAACAAGTGAGTGATGGTATCAATTAAAGATAATATCTGATAAACGTATTACAACGAGTCCAAAATGTTTCAGGTAGTCCGTTTATTTCTGGATCTAGATGTCCGGAGTAAAAGTACAAATACAATTCTAGGTTGATTAAATATATAGTATCAGTCAATGCTGCATTTATTATTCTAAATCTTACCTCCAGTAAGGCAAAAAGTGTTCCCGCTGCACACCCAGCCCTCAGCTCGTCTGCCCGCACACTCCCGCTCTCACACCGGGCACACAGTCCGCATTATCCCCGGTGCTCCGCTCCCAGCTCCCGCCTCGTCTGCGGACTGCAGGTTCTTGGTTTTCTTGTGTTGAAAAACTGGAGCATTTAGCTGAATAGGCAATATCCTGACCCCGGCAGCCAGGAAGTAAGGAAGTTCATGTCACCAGCGGTGTGTTCTTCATCTCCCCCCGCCTCCATCAAACACTATCCGCTGGCCGCGCTGCTCCGGAGCTGCCGCTGAAGTTCCTCCGCTGTCCTCAGAGGAGTTCCAGAGGACATAAAGCCAAAAGCAGAGCAAATACCCGGCTGACCCCCGCCGCTTCGCCGAGAGCACGAGTAGAGCAGAGTATGAAGTCCAAGTGTTCCAGAGACTGACTGCTCCTGCTGGAGCCCCAACACACACACACACACACACACACACACACACACACACACACACACACACACACACACACACACACACACACACACACACACACACACACACACACACACACACACACACACACACACAGTGCCGTCCCTGGCCAACTTGGGGCCCCAAGCGACATTGAGCCCCCCCCCCCCCCGACAGGAGTGAACATTATTTTGGGGGAAACAAAGTACTTTGCAAATATAACTCCTGTTTATTATTATTATCAACACAGTTACTTTTTTATGCAGTGAGGTCAATGGTAAATGTGCATGTATGTCGTTCAGTATGCGTTTACAGGTGAATACGTCTGCATTTCCTGCCAAATACTAGCCTCTAAAAATTTAAAATATAATTAATACAAATAAACTACTTCTACTAATAATAATAATTAAAACTGCGGTCCCACTTGTGCGCGCAGTGATGAGCGGGCCCTCGCGTCCGTGCGCCTGTCGGGGAGGGCGGCCGGTCGTCCCGGCGTCAAGCAGACGCGCGCGAGTCCTGGGAAATTAGCCGTTTCTCATTTCTGTAATTTTCGCGTCCCAGACTCCCAGGTCCTCCGCCAGCGACCCGGAAACGGATGTCGGCGTGCCGTGTCGAAGGAAAACAAATTTCTCTAAAGGCTCGTCGAGGATCGATTATCGAGGAGGCTGTCTGGAGGAGCCGTAACCGAGGATACACTGATTTAGAGGAGAGAGGAGTGTCTCTAGCTATAACCGAGGGTACACTGAGGTATTCTCCTGAGACGATTTCAGCCAACAGTGATGTTTAAAAGAGGTGTGACGCATGGCTGGACTTCTGTCAACGAAGCAGTTCCCGTTGTGATTATAAGTTATTTGAGATGATGAAATGTGCATCAGACTTTCTGCCCTTTACCGTTTGTTTACTCACTAATCACTCACACTCACTAATAAAAAAAGTTTTCCCGGGTCGCCGAGGGTGCTGGCGTTGTTTGTTCGCCGCTCCTCCGCCCAAATATAGTTATTTAGTCCAGATCAGAACCTCTCCTGTCTGGCTCTCTACTTTTTAAACGTCAGTCATTAGCAAAAAATAGCAGCATCTCTATCTCAAATCGACACAGATAAATGTGTTGTCATCTCCTACCTGCTGGCTCTTTCCTGCTCACCGGTCCCTAGCCCGCTAGCCCGCTAGCATTATCGGACCTAGCAGGCTCCTCGGCTCCCTGAAGTCTGCTGAGCTAACATTTCTGTCTCCACCCCAACTCCACCCTAACTCCGCGACTCGTGTGGGTCTTCCCATCCCGCTGCGATAAGCCGGATTCCCCGCTGACATCGTCTCTCCCTGCCGCCTACAGCCGGCGGCTATCAAGCTAGCTAACTAGCTAGTAGGCTGGTCACCCGGCTCCCACTCTGCACCAGGCTGTCAGCACCTCCTACGATTCTCCTCTGGAAACCACTGGAATTATTCTCCTGATATGCTGTGGATTATAATTCTCATTTTATCTGGACTCACACCACTCCTTCTTCCACGGTCATCCGGCTCCTGGTCTCTGCTGCCCGGGTCCCCAGCATTAGCTAGCTCCGTGCTAGCGCCACTTCACCGGATCATGCCGCCGCTCTACTCCCTGTCAGATCTCCGCTCCTTCAATAACCGCCTGCGTCCGGACTGCATGGACATCCTCGCGGATTATGAAATACTCCGCAAACGCCGTCCTTCACACAGAGGCTCTGGCCGTACGTTTTTATTTCATTCCACGTCTCCACACTCCATCCCGTCCATTCGGTCCTGTCACACGCCCACACTACGCCATCACAACAAACAACACGTGAATCTGACCAATCTCCTTCCACTCCCCCGGTCCACACAACCCCCCCCAATGCAACGCCACCTCAGAGCAGCCCTGCTCAACACACGCTCCATCCACAATAAAAGCCACATTCTAAATGAATTCATTAAAGACAATAACCTGGACTTTCTGTATCTGACCGAAACATGGCAAAAACCCCTGGACTATTTTTCTTTAAATCAAATCACCCCAGCAGGATTCACATACATTGACAAACCTCGCCCACAAGGGCGGGGTGGTGGTATAGCTGCTATTATCAGAAAGGAAATAAAAGCTACCATAATCCCCATCCCTGATGTTTCTTCATTTGAACACCTGATCTTTAAACTATCTGGTCCCACTCCCCTGGTCACAGCCATCATCTACCGTCCCCCGAAGCCAAACCCCTCCTTTCTCTCCGATCTCTCTGACATTCTCACTCAGCTTTCTGCTATATCCCCATCTGTTCTCCTCTTAGGTGATTTTAACATTCATGTTGACGACCCGACCTGCAAATATGCCTCTGAATTTAAGGAAACCCTTCACTGCTGCAACTTCTCTCAACACATCAACTTCCCAACACACAGCCGTGGTCACATCCTGGACTTGGTCTGCTCCACTGGTCTCACCATCCACCATCTGTCCAGCCTCAATCTCCACATCTCTGATCACCTGGCCATCATCATGGACATCAACATCCCCATCCCCGCCCAAAAGCAAAAACGCACAATAACCTACAGAAATCTCAAATCCATCTCACCTTCAGCAATCACTGCCTCCATTACCTGCAAGATGTCTGTCTCCCCCTCCCCACTTTCGGAAAACCCATCTGAACTTGTGGACTATTATAACAGCACCCTCTCCTTCTGTCTCAATGAACTGGCCCCCACAAAAACAAAAAATGTCTCTTTCATACACTCCGCCCCCTGGTATACCCCCGAACTCCGCCAAATGAAATCAAGGAAACGTCAACTTGAACGCCAACACAAGAAAACCACACTAACAGTCCATCTTCAAATCTACAAAGACTATCTCCAGCAGTACAGTAACGCACTCAAAGCAGCCCGGTCTAATTACTACTCACAACTCATTCAGTCTGGCTCCAGCAACCCCAAGCGTCTGTTCTCCACCATCAGCAAACTTCTCAAACCCTGTGACAACGCCACCTCATCCTTCACCACCGAACAGTGCAACTCCTTCCTCTTGTTTTTCCAAACCAAAATCAGCAACATTTACAGCAATCTGACACCCTCATCAGCACCCCCCACCTTCCCTCCTGCCTCCCCCCCCTTCACCTCACACCCCCTGTCCCACTTCTCCCCTGTGACCCCCATGCAACTGTCCGACTTCATGACTGGAATTAACTCCACCTGCACACTTGACCCAATGCCCTCCAAATTTGTTAAAGAGAGCCTCCCTGCCATCTCCCAACTCATCGCCACCATCATTAACTCCTCCCTCAGATCTGGATCAGTTCCCCCCTCTCTCAAACTGGCTGCTGTCACACCCATTCTCAAAAGACCTGGACTCACACCTGACATCATGTCCAACTTCCGGCCCATCTCAAATCTCCCCTTTCTGTCAAAAATACTTGAACGTGTCGTTGCCTCACAACTTAAAGCCCACCTCAGCTCCAATGATCTCTTTGAGCCATTTCAATCCGGTTTCCGATCAAAACACAGCACCGAAACAGCTCTTCTCAAAATCACAAACAACCTCCTCCTCTCCTCTGACTCCGGCAACCTTAACATCCTCATCCTCCTCGACCTCACCGCAGCATTCGACACCATCAACCACGCCATCCTGCTGTCCCTCCTCGAATCATCACTCAACATCACCGACACTGCACTCTCCTGGCTGAAATCCTACCTCACCGACAGACATCAGTTTATCAACATCAACAACTGCACCTCCTCCACTGCTCCTCTGTCCCAAGGTGTCCCCCAGGGTTCGGTGCTTGGCCCCCTCCTCTTCATCCTCTACATGCTCCCCCTTGGCAAAATAATTCGTCGCCACAACCTTCAATTTCACTGCTACGCCGATGACATCCAACTTTATATCTCAACAAAAACCATCACCCCCACAACACACTCCACTCTCACCAACTGTCTCTCAGAAATAAAAGCATGGATGCAAACAAACTATCTCCAACTGAACAGTGCCAAATCAGACATCATCATCATTGGCCCCCCATCCCGTATCAAAGACATCCAGAATTTCAACTTCACCATTGACAGCCACACTCTATCTCCCCCCCCTCACATCCGCAACCTCGGAGTCATCTTCGACAGTCAGCTCAAATTCAACCACCACATAAATCACATCACCAGGACAGCCTTTTTCCACCTCAAAAACATTGCCCGTCTCCGCCCATCACTCTCCTCCTCTGCTGCTGAAACCCTGATTCATGCATTCATCACTTCACGACTCGACTACTGCAATAGCATCCTCTACGGCATACCATCCAACCTAATCAATAAACTCCAACATATCCAGAACTCTGCTGCCCGCCTCCTCACCCACACCCGCTCCCGAGACCACATCACTCCCGTCCTCCAGAACCTCCACTGGCTCCCCGTCCGTCAAAGAATCAACTTCAAAGTCCTCCTCATTACCCACAAAGCCCTCAACAATCAGGCCCCCCCCTACCTCACAGACTTGCTGCACCACCAAGCCCCTTCCCGCTGCCTCCGCTCATCAGAAGCCAACCTCCTATCCATCCCCACCCGCACCAATCACCGGACCTGGGGGGACAGAGCCTTCTCCGTCGCTGCCCCCTCCCTCTGGAACTCACTCCCCCAACCCATCAGAGACTGCACTGACCTCACCACCTTCAAAAAACTTACAAAAACTCACCTCTTCAATCTGGCTTTTAATGTGTGATTGTTTACTATATATTTATTTGTTGTTCCTTCCTTTTCCCTTCACTATTTCTGTAAAGCGTCTTTGAGCACCTGTAAAAGCGCTAACAAATTAAATCTATTATTATTATTATTAATCACATCTCCCCTGGATGTTAGGCTATTTTTTTTTCAATACAACTGCTTTCATTGTGACGCGATGTTTACAGTGAGAACAGCTACTGAGGTCAGTGCAGAAAGCAGAACAGTGTGTATAATATATATCGCTCAATAATAAATGTAACAGGCCTACATTTCACACTTTATTTGTAGGCTTTAGGAGATATCTACAAATAAACAGTAGGGTTAGGGAGTGTATAGGTGTCTGTTGTAATGAATATGCCGCCAGCAAAGGGCGTTGTTGGACTAACAGTAGGTGTGTGTTTGAGTGTTTGTGTGTCTGTTTGTTTGTGTGTGTGTGTGTGTGTGTCTGAGAGTTGATTTGCCAGGCAGACAGGCAGGTCTCAGTAGCTTATCTGACATATAATTGGTCAAAAATGGTACATTCTCCGTTAGCCTACGAGCTCCCCGTTTGAGCGAAGGACTATTCCTTCTCAATGTAGCATGACAATGGATATGCTCTGAAGTTGTCCTGGATTGGAATTTTTCCGATCATTCCCCTAGGAGGAGTTTGCAGAAATGTCCTTAAAATGCATGAAAAATGCACATTTTTCAAAATGGCCGACTTCGTGGGGGGCGGGGCTAATGGAGTCTATTTACAAATATGTCCGCAATTCCATGAGGAATATCTGTGCCAAAATTCGTGAAGTTCTGATAAACTATGTGACTACCACACAATAAGGGGCGCTACTGAGCAGTTTTTTTGAAAAATTACGGGGTTTTTTTACATTCTCGAAAAGGTCGTGGGCTCTGACGTGTGTCCCAAGTTTGGCATCCGAAGCTCATTTTATGCTATCGCAATTTAAAAAAAATGTATAGGCCACGCCCACATTCTGCATTTGTTGCGACGCTTTAAATCTTAGTTCGTAGTCACCCCCAGAGTATGTGTAAAAAAAATAAAAATTCGTCCATCCGCTCTTGAGTTATAAATTGGTGGTGTTTTTGGCGCCCCCTATTGTCCAAAATGAAAATGCTTTGGTGTGCCTATTCCCAAAGACAGACTGAACCTATCCTCCAAGAGGATTATTTCTAGAGCAGGTCCTCCCGGATATGTGTGCAAAATGTCAGGTCATTCGGAGTTACGGTGCGACTTTGTAAATGTATTCCGAATTGGGATTTTGATAGGTGGCGCTAGCGATCAAGTTGAAATATTTTAACCCATTGACTCCAGAATGTTATAATTTTTACCGGTTCGGGCGTCCGTTTAAATTTATACAACATTTTAAGCGTCCTAAAGCCCTCAAAAGCAGGAATGATGGCGACTAATAAGAATAATTCCACCAATAACAATAGGTTTCCTCGCACTTCGTGCTAGGACGCCGTTGGGTCCTAGCGCTCCGTTCTCGGGCCCTAATCATCATAATCAATTCAATAATGTAATTACTATATTAGTTTATTATAATATAGTTGTAATATAGTCAAGACAAAACATGCTTATTCAGTGTTTGAAATGGGGGGGAGCCAGGGGGAGCTTGGCTCCCCTAAATTGGGGGGGAGATCCCCTGAAGGCCGACTTTGAGATAAATAGGGGAAGCCCAAAAAAATTGTGCATATTTACACACGGATTAGAAATGTTGAGTTTCTGTAAATAAAAGTTCTTGAAATAAATAATAGTGATTGTTCATTACAGTTTATGAATATTTGTTTTATATTTGTGAATATTTCTGGGTGTTGCTATCTGTACGTGGCGGCGCTGCATTCTTTACGCTACTTACATTGCTATGGTTACGGTGGCGATGCCGGCGCCGTATTCAAAATGATATTGACATTTTTTTTACTTTGTAATACAAATTATGGCGAAACGAAAACAGCCAAGCCTCGCAGCTTTTGGATTCACAAGCAAAGAAGCGAAGGAGTCTAAAAATGACAACGTGAACGGAACAACTTTTAGTCGGCCGGCTATAAGCGACGTTTGGGTCGAGTTTGACAGCTCCACACCGAGGGAGAGGCCTGCCGATGGGGAGTCTGAAGAGGCTTCAACAATGAAAATGGAATGAAAGGTAGCCTTTCCATGGCTTTTCATAAATAAAATTAAAATGTGGATGTGAGATTTGCAAAGAGGCAACAAGTGTATTGATCTCCCTGCTGCTCGCAGAAAAATCCACCGCCAGTCAACAGAGCGTGCGTGTGACATATTTAGTAACAGGATGTGCACTGAAAAATAGGGCTCCCCCGAAAGCAAATAGGTAATTCACTGTGCTTATTACATGCTCAAAAACTGATATTTCTTAAATCTGTATTCAAATGTAGTTCCCTCTGTCAGCAATGTATCAACAACTACACACACATTTCTATCAGTATTTCTCTGTGTTGGGGTTGACATGATGATGACTGTTAGGAGTTAAGGGGAGAGGCTGAGCATCACCATGAAATGTGCAAATTGACATAAAAATGAATAAAAGGGGAAAAAATGCTCCATATTTTTTAGGCTTTAACTTTAACTGTTATGTAAGCCAACTAGACAGACAGTTTATCACTCTTCCTCCTGTACATTAGCAGATAAAAGGCATAAAATACTTGAATGAATGGTAAATAAAGAATGCTGGAAATAACTGCATCTCCAAGAGATGGCAAATCCGGATCCTTTTACGGACTCTGAGTCTTCTGAGTCAGTCATTGAAGAGATCCGGATCATACAAGTCCTTTGAGTCATATGAGTCAGCATCACCAACAGCGTAGAAATCCTACCGGTGAAACCGAAAACTTGTTGCATTTCACGAGCATATTAAACTAACATTACATTAACCTCCGCTACACAGTGTATTTTGCTTTAATAAAAATTTGGTGAATCTCAGTCTGCTGTTGACTCGTGCATGACGAGGAGTCTGCTGGATCTCTGGATCTGCTGCTATACGGTTACGGCTCTGAGTCCGCACAAGTCTGCTGTGTTTTGCACAGTGAGTCAGGATTTGCGAATCTCTGAGCCTGCTGTTGACTCGTGCACAATAGCCGCGGGAAGTAGGGGTGCTGGAGGCTGGGCCGCGAATGGTGTACATTTGAAAAACTTCATGTTACTGTTGAAATCTCTCCCCGCGGCTATGCTCGACGCATGACGAGTCTGGATCATGGTCTGGATCTCTGGATCTGCTACACGGTTACGGCTCTGAGTCCCCACGAGTCTACAGGAAGTGAAGGAAGTTCCCTAGATTCAGTGAGTCAGGATTTGCGAATCTGAGTCTGCTGTTGACTCGTGCATGATGAGTCTGCCTGTATCTCTGGATCTGCTACGGTTACGGCTCTGAGTCTGAGTCCGCACGAGTCTGCAGGAAGTTTCATTGATCCGCGTCCACTCCCCTGAGCGAAACGATAACTTCTGGCAGCTATCCTACTTGCTAAAGGCTAGGCAGATGGACTGGGGTACGTTGTAATGTGATTTTACATGTTATAAGGAGGGTAGCGATTGACGCAATTTATAGTTTTAATTTGTACGTCACCAGGTATAGGACTCAAAGGACTCGGGTTAATGGAGAGGGGAGACTCGTCTCGACCAGCTCATTACTAGGATCCGGGTTAATTATCCGGATGAATCAGGACTCACCCATCTCTAATCTCCATTAGCCTATATGTGACCCGCTCTATCGAAATCAGTCGGAAGTCGCAACGGCTCATTTCAAAATAAACGTGGATTTGCGTAAAAAATGTTTTTTCGGGGTTCGGGTGTTTTGTTTGATTTTAAACAAACAAAGTCTTGGCTTTCAGAATATCAAACTTTTATTTCCAAAATCACACGATAAATATATTTTTGAAGCTTGTAAAGGGAAGATGACAGGCACCTCTCACTCGCCACTCTGCTCTTTGTTGGGTTCTGGAGGTTTTTAGAACCCACCTTGCCTCTGCATGTCGTTTGGCGAGCTGGATACAATCATAACAGGAGGGAAAACTCAAAACAGCCAGGATGAGGGTTAAACAATAATCTGTTTTAATGATAAACGGTAAGAATACATTACACTTTCAAAGGAGTGGGCCGGGCCCCACCCACCCCCTGCTCTGGTCCTAACTGCCGGGAGAACCTTTCATCTTGTCGGCAGGAGTAAAAGAGAAAGAACTAAAAGCCAGAATAGGCTTTTATGCAGAAAATAAAACAGGAGGAGCTGTGGTCAGTTTCTCATTGGGAGATGCAAAAAAGATGGCTTCTCTTAGCGAATCAGCGCGTGCCAGCAGAGATGATCCGGAAACAGTCCCTTGGTTTGAAGCAAAACAACCACATCTGGTGTTCGCTGTCTCATTCTGTCGCTTTCACACACACACCGAGTTCCCTCTCTGCTCCCCTCCCCCAGAGTAATAAAACCTGTTTACACCAACCACCCCACAATGTTTGAAGCAAGTTTAGTCCTCACACTTATGAAAGGATAAAACAGAGAAATCAATACAAAACACAAACACAGGTATTGTTTGAACAGTATTCACTTAACTGCTACTATTGATAATTACCAGAGAAACTCCAGGGGCCTCTTTCAATATCTGGAAATTGCAACAAGACTTTCTGCCTTTTCAAATGTAACACTCTTCCCAAATATCAGATGATAATTAATCTTTATCCCCCCCTCCCTCCGGCTGAAATTATGAATGTAAGCATATAGTAATCATAGATAACACGGCAGGGTCCGTTACAGTTTGTTTTCATCTGATTTCAATTAAACAAAGTCTTGGCTTTCAGAATATTAAACTTGTTTCGGCAAATTCAGATGATAAATACAACTTTGAAGCTTGTAACGGCATAATTACAAGCGGAGAACGGAGTAACTTAAAGGTGACCTATCATGCTATATTTAAATGATATAGTGTATGACCATACCTATATAAGGTATATTTATACATTTTATTTTTCAAAATACCAAACAGATCATTTTTTAGCCATGCCTCGTTTTGCTCATTTTCGCTTTATTCCAAACCTGCCTATGAAAATTCTGAGCAGCAGCTGACCACGCCCCCAGCAGAAGAGCCGGCGAGAGTCACGTTACCATGCTTGCTGTGATTACGAGTGTGGAATACACATGTCATCTCAGAGCAATGCATGTGTTCAAGCATATTATCAATTTGATCCAGAAACTGAAGCAGCGGAGGTTTTGGTGGAGGTGCAAACATCTCGGTTGCAGCAGGACGTTTCTGAATGGTTAGTTGACAAGCTGTTGTCCCTATTTATTTTTTTCATTCATATTTTCAGCATATATACAATGGACTCATTGCGTTTAATAGTTTACAGTCCTTTTCTTCCAACATCGTGCAACAACCGTTGGAAAGTTCACACACAACCTTATGCTTGTGAAATCAGAATATTCTTTACCCATCCCAACATGAATAATCACGACACACTTGATATCAACTCGGAACTTTATTGTCAAAATCAACGGTTATTTGAACCCATAAAAAACAGGAGCTTTGTGAGCTGGTGCTGGTGCTTCCTTGGAGAGAGGAGCAGAGTGGTGATTCCGGCCTGCGTTGTCCTCTGATCCGTGAAATGTCTATGTTGGGTTCAGACAGCAGCCAAATTGAACCGTGTAGCATACCCGGCGATGACCTCCTCCCTGTCAGGTTGCTCATAATGGTGCAGGGTCCACAAAGACTTGGTCGAAGATGAGGTCCATCAAGTTGGCCACGTAGCCTGTGCAATGTTAAAAAAAGCACAACAAAAAAAGTGGCTTAGATTAGTATATGCATGTCGTCAACAACAACATACCAGGGCTTTAGCTCCGTTTTACTCGTGGTGTGTGTCCCCTCGCATACATACATACAGTGTTGTATCCTAACACACCCCCATTTATATTCATGTGCGCAAACAAGTAAACATACTGCAAAAAACGGCATGTCTCATTAGCGTAGCGTAGCTTAGCTTACAGATCGATGATATATGATCGTTCTTACAGACTACAATCACAAAAGCTTTTACATAACGCTGGAAAAAACGGCACTTACCTCCAGAAGATTACGTTTGTTATTATAACTTACTCAATATGATTTTTTAGAGGATACAAAATACTAATACATAGGAGAATAAATACTTCTGTTATCGGCTAGGCTAGGCGTGGCTTTACAGCCTTCACACAGATCGCCATTACGGCAGTCTGAACATGTTCGCAAATGCCTGATAATTAAAATAAAAGACAAAGCAAAGACTGCGGAGCGTACAAAATAAAATGTTACAAGAACATATAAACACCTAACCGATTACTAGTTGGGGTTGAGGCGACATTGATACGGCTAAGCTACATGCTACATGCTACAAGCAAGAGATAGCTTTATCAGGAAAAACACCGCTAAATAAAAACTTACAGCTTCAGAATTGGATGTGTCCTCACTGGCCTGGTCCCGGATGGTTGGTATTGATCCCGGGTGTAGCATTAGTTTGGAGGCATATCCGTGTTGGACTTGAGAGAAGTTCATAAACATGTCCGTGGTTTAACTGGCTTAGACATCCTGCCAAGAGCAGGCAGAAACACAGATGTGACTGGGGTAGCCTGCCGATAGCCTATATGCGAATGAGAGGTTTGGCAATGCACGTGGCCGTGGCTCATTCCCCTGATAGGTGGAGAGTTGACCAATAAGCGGAGTACGTCTTTGTGACGTAGAAAAGTGTCGGAATGTGGATCCATTTTTTTCAGATCCGTTGCAGCCCCTTTTTTAGAGATTTGGCGAAGGAGGAAAATAGAGAGGGTTGTGTTTTCTGACACTTGGCGAGTTCCCTGGAACACCGGGGACACATAATCATGTATAAAAGACGTACAAAGGTGCATTTAGCATGATAGGTGCCCTTTAACGTCACAGCAGGCATAACAACAGCCGGTGTTTCTCGTGAGTGTTTTCCCCGGGAAACAAACACAATACACACAAACGCAAAATTACACAAACACACACACGTATACACACACACACACACTCGCGAGCTTCCCCCAGACCAGTAATCCAAGACCAGTAATGAATTGCTGCCCCATGCAGCCTGCATGATCGGCCTGTAGGGAGGGACCGCCCTGCACACACACACACACAGGGCCGGCCCTAGACTTTTGGGGGCTCTAAGCGCGTTCTCACTACACACAACACGGAGCCAACTTTTGTCTTATGATGTTAGCATAAGCACACATATTGTATAAATAATAGGGCTGTCAAGTTAACGCGTTAACGCAAAACAAAATTAACGCGATTAACGCGTGTATTTTTTTGTCCTCGGCCGCCCCGTAGTTCCAGAGTTTAAAATACCATCTACAAGCTGATGCTTACAGCCCCGCTCCTGCCGCTCGTAGACCACACTTCCACGCTCACCGGCAGGCATCGACTGGCCATCGGGAGGACCGGGAGGGTGTGTGTAGGTGTGGCGCGAGAGAGAGACCTTACGTGTATTGTTGTTAGCATCTGGTGCTAGCTAGCTGCGCTAACGGATATAAGGAGCTGTTTCAATGAAAACAGAGGAGCGACATTTCGCCGACAACTGCGCCGAGCACTTGACTTTATGCAGGAAGCCAGACAGCGGGACAATGTACGAAAAGTCAGCACACTCAGCACGGATAGTATGCGCAACATGATTGCAGCGTCCAGGCAGCTCCCGTTCGAGCATATGCCTTGAGTTGCACATAGCTCCAACGATCCATCACACACACACACACACACACACACACACACACACACACACACACACACACACACACACACACACACACACACACACACAGTATTGTATGAGAGAGGTTCCAGGTTGAATTGAGGCGAATATTTGTAATGTTCAGAGGTTGTTGTGTTTAATATTCATGGGAATATTTGTCATTGTTCAAATGATAATCAACATTTGCATAAAGCATATTTGTCCACTCATATGTTGATAAGAGTATTGAAAACTTTACCCTCTAAGGTACATTTAGAACAGATAAAAAATGTGCGATTAATTTGCGATTAATCGCGATTAACTATGGACTATCATGCGGTTAATCGCGATTAAATATTTTAATCGACTGACAGCCCTAATAAATAAGCATGTAAACACCATGGACCTAACCTTCTCTAGGGGGGTCCGGGGGCATGCTCCCCCGCGAAGAAGTTAAAAGCATCAATCTGGTGCACTTAGAGAGCAAAATGAAGAGATCTATGGATACATCTCTCAACACCCATATGAAACAGAACTGTAAACAGATTTTTCTTTCTGGATATTTTACAAATCACTCCCCAAACTAAACCTTTTTAAACTGTATTCTTGGTTTTCATATAGTGTTTCATCACTGTTTTTCATGTATTCTCCCTGGCTGTCCATCTCATAATGTTCACATAGAAACTAGCTGTCCATAGGAATATCATTCAGAATAATTATAATTCAGGTGTTGTTATGGCAACGTCAGTGGCCAAACAGCCACATTTACTGCTGCAAATACGTTCAAACATGCTGTTGACACGTAAAGCAGTGGCAACTACGCCACCATTTCAGCTGACTTTTTCTCAGAAATACTGTCACATAACATCCATATAATTCAGTGCTAGGTTGATGCTTAGCTAACTATGAAACACTTTAACTGACAGGACTCAGGATCAACTGTGTACTGTAAGGTAGCTTCTAGCTTCATGTCGAACACTGACAGTAAGTCAACATTTTCCAGAGAGCTTTCTTTGAAATCACCAGGTAACGCTAAAAAACATTACATTTAGATTGTATGACAAAGTGTTTATTTAATATATCTGGCTAGCTATAGCTACTTCCTAACGGTTTAGTTTACCCCCGCGATTCAAAGTAACGTCAACGTAGCTGTAATTTATGCTTTGCTTACATGTTCGCATAACTTGTAAGTTTACTGACATTTATATACCTTGTTCACCTGGCTCAAGTGGTGGCTCTAGGGTTGTTGTGTGAGCCACCACTTGAGAATTGTCGTCTTTTTTAAGAAATGTTTTTCTTATGTCCATCTTCAAAAACTCTGAGTCCGACTGACAGTTTATTTTAAACATTGTCACAGCTCACAGGATAGGTACCTGTCAGCCAATAACACAGATGTTTATTTCCATTCAACTCTCTGGTTGGTCTGGTGTCTTGCCTCTGTTGCATTCACTGAACACGGGAAATTACAATCCTTCCGGCCTCTCATGATGAGGTTCAGGTAAAGCACGGTTAATGTATTATATTATTGACTCAATAATATAATACATGACTTTGAGAGTATGCAATCTAGGCATATTAACAAAATTAAGTAAACATACTTATCACGGCGACGGTGTACTGAGATTTTTATTTATTTTTGCGAGGGGGCCCTTAGTGGCTGCGGGGCCCTAAGCGGCCGCTTATGACGCTTAATGGGTCGGGCCGGCTCTGCACACACACACACACACACCAGTAGCGTAGGCAGACATTTACTTTAGGGCGGGCCTGTATAAAATAGGGTGGGCCAGCTTTTGCCAGGGGGAAAAAAGACTTTAAGGTAGGCTTGGCCTAATAATGCCCATTGCCAAGTATCGTTGTAGTATTTCCCTCCGAATAATGGTCGAAGACTTGACTGATGATATGAATTGATTGAAATCTCCAATATCAACGTAAGAGCTATAAAGACACACAAATAACAAATACATTTAGGCTCCATCCGTATTAGAATCACTTTAGCATACTACCAAATGTTAACTGTAAACAGACAGCAAAGCTACAAAACAGCAGAGCCTACAAACGAATTAGGACACTGTTAGAGAATATTTCTTCTCTCTTTCTAAGTGTCACATAATAATTCTTCCTTACTCTTAAGATATTTGCCCTTTCGGCCTGTTGACGTTTTACGACCAACTCTAAGTCTGTTATCTGTCTTAAGGAGTGGGAAGTTTCAGCCATTGTTGACATTAATAGTTTTATGACCGGTCAACTCTCGGCCACAGAGCCATTAGAGTCCGATAAGTGATTCAGTGCCTCCAGGTGTTCACGTATATCTTCCCCCAACATGTGGGTTGACTCTCTGTAAACTAGTTAAAGGTCTAGTCGAGAGATAGGCTGATTCAGAATTGACATGACAAGGCACCCGTGCAGTCAGAACCTTTGGCTGCTGTGACTTGTGATATGAATTCTCCGGCCGATGCTTGTATTAAACTGCCAGTGTTTGACATCAGAACTCCTGCTCGTCCCGTGTCTCTCCAAGTCCTGACTCTCCATTGCTACAGAAGTTTCCCTTACAGACACAACCCTCATTTTTATATTATAGTTAATACCAACCTTGTGCCTCTTCGGGGGGTGCTAAACTTAAACATAAACTTTATCCTTTACTATCTCCGTCTTTATATTTAGATATTACTTTTCTCCGTTAATCTCCGCTCCTTTTCTCCCACGTTGTTTTCCATATCAACAACAACTTCCTGTCAACAGCGTAAACTCACTTTCAAAATAAAGGCATCTAAATAAAACAGGAAGTTAACCTAAATTACATCTAAGACATACAACTGCAACGAAAGTAACAAAAATTATGTAATATCCTTTTCAGTTTCACAGAACACAAATTGGGTTATTTACAATCGTTAGGTAACTCTTTTATTGCACTAGGTAACAGCAACAATAGGTTGTAGCATTCAAACCTGCACATGGACTTGCAGTGGTCCTCGCTTTTTTTATGTCTCTCCAACGAGTTACGCAGGTGCTTCCAGTCTACATATCCATCCCTCGTAAATGCACCTTCAGCTCCTGGGCTGGGGAAATGTCTGCACATTTTACAGAAAAGCGTGTCCCTACTTGCGCTGTATTCCACCCAAGGAAAATCTTCATACCACCTCGATGAGAAGCACCTTGCTTTTCCATGATTAACAGTTTTGGGGAACTTCTTCAGTTTTGGCTGTGAAGGCGGTTCATCAAGTGCAGACAGATCAGCCTACACTGCTTCATGCTGACGACCGGGAGCGGGAGGGAGCACTTCTAGCACCATGGAGCAAGTGGCCGTAACAGTATAGTCTCCGGAGTCAGAGAGCTGGATTGCTGCTAGATGAGCTCCCTAAACGTATGTAGTAGACGAGTTGGGATCGCGGAGAAATGCTCTCCGCAGATCCATTCTCACAGCATTTATCAACCTTTTTCTTACTCAATATCAAGCCACACTTATTGTTTTTACTTCTTTATTTTAATTGAATATTTTCGGACTTATGTTGCTGTCAGTTAGGGGGAGAGTAGGGGCTCAGAATACTGAAATCTGTATTGTTTCATAGTTTTTTCCTTCTAATTTTGTATTATTTTCTAAACCACACACTGTTATTTACGTCAAGAATAAGACACAATTATCCTTGAGTTTATTTATTTGTTTGATTTTATAATGTCGGACTTTTGGACTCCGTCAGGACAGACAGTCGGAGCAGTTCATTCGAACACAGGAAGCTGTATTTTCAAAATAAGAGTTCATTTTAATATTATGTTTGATAACTAGACCACTGGGTCATGTTAAGACCATATTTTCTGTTGGGTTGGTGTTACAAATATAAAAACAATATATGTGTGGATAACAAAATACATCCATCATAAACTAAACTGGAAACAGCAGTATATGTTATTGTGTTAACACTGTAAACTTGACAGTTTTTTAACCTGCCTAGTGATTAAAAGGGGGAAAGTAGAAGGTCAATGATAGAAATATACATTACATTACATGTCACTTGTTAGACGCTTTTATCCAAAGTGACATATTCAATACTGTGGACAATCCCCACAGGAGCAATTTGGGGTGAAGTGTCTCAGGGACACGACGACATGCCGACTGCAGTGGGACTTGAACTTGCTAACAGCAGCCATGGTTCTGGCTCCAGTTCCGGATCCAGTTCTGACTCTGTTTCCGGCTCCCCGGCTGACGCCAGCCCCCCATGTCCTGTTGGCGATCTGGCCGATTCCAGCTCCCCGTCTCCTGTTGGCGGTCCGGCCTTCTCAAGTCCCTACTCAAGTCCCTTCTCAAGTCCCCTCTCAAGTCCCTTCTCCGTTGGGGATCCCGCCGACTCATGTCCCTTCACAGTCGGGGTCCCGCCAACTCATGTCCCTTCACAGTCGGGGGTCCCGCCGTCACCTGTTCAGTTGGGGGCCCCGCAGACACCATGGCCTGTTCCACCGGGGTTCCTGCCAACACCATGTCCTGTCCTGTTGGGGGTCCCACCGACACCTGCTCCGCCTGGGTCCCTGCCAACACCATGTCCTGTCCTGTTGGGGGTCCCGCCAATAACGGTTCCCCCGGGGGTCCCGCCAACACCATGTCCTGTCCTGTTCGGGGTCCCTCCGACACATGTTTTCCGCAGAGGGTCATCAGCCCTTGTTCCGTCAGGAACACCAGTGACTATACCGCCGACACCTGTTCTGCCGACACCAGTTCCTGTCCCGCCTGGGGTCATGCTGACACCGGTTCCTGTACTTTCGGGGGTCATGCCGACACCGGTTCCTATTCCGCCAGTGGTCCAGCCGGCCACAAACCCTCCTCAAACTCTGCCTTGCCCCCGGGCCGTGCCGCCGAGATCCCCTCCTTGAACTCTGCCTTGCCCCCGGGCCGTCCACCCGAGACCCCCTACTGGTCCTCTGCCATGCCATGGGCTGACAGCTCAAACCCTGTCCTCCAGAACCCCTCCACCCACCCTTTTGGCACCTAGTTATGCATCCCTCCTCCCTCTCTGCCCACCCTGCTTGGCATATCTGACTTTGTGTTTTTTAAGGGACGTCTGGAATCAGTCCCTTGGTGGTTATGTCATGATTTTAGCTTTGTGTGTTTAGTTATGGGTTTATTATGAAATTCTGCTCTCCCTGTCTGGTCTTCCTTCCTGTGTTTGCCCTCCTGTGTCTGATTGTCTCCTTGTGTTCACCTGTTGCCCTTGTGTTTCTGCCTCCACTGCCCAGCTGTGTCTTGTCCTGTGATTACCATTCTGTGTATTTAGTCTTGTGTTCCCCTGTGCTCCATGTTGGATTGTCGTCTTTTTCAAGTCCTTGTTACCTGTTCGCCTTGTGTCGTAGTTACCAACCCATGCTTGTAAGTTTGTTCATGTCTGTCTTTTTCCTCTGTCTTGTTAATGTTTAGTTGTATCTTGTGTTTTTCCTCTCATCGGCTTTTTAATAAAGCTCACTTTTTGTTCCCTGACCTTTTGTCTTTTTAAACTGCATTTGGGTCCTGATATTCCCCAACCCTGACACTACCAAGCTACCGCTCATACAGAGCTATGGTTAACGGTGGGAAGACTCGCGGCGGCGGCATGATTGTTTACATCAGTGATGCTTGGTGTCTGAAAACACTGTTCTCTGCTGGCGGAGTTTATGATCATGAAGTGCCGGCCTTTCCATCTTCCAAGGGAAATAAACGCCAGCCTGCTAGTCGCTGTATACATCCCCCCCAGCTCCAACAACAGGGACAGAGAGGAGGCACTCTGGGAACTGTACGGGGCGATCTCTGAGCAGCAGAGAGCACACCCTGACGGCCTTCTCATCGTCGCTGGTGACTTTAATCATGCAAACTTAAAAACAGTCATGCCGAAAATATACCAACATGTTGATTTCCCTACAAGAGAAAACAACACCCTGGATCTGGTATATACCACAATCAAGAGGCACATTCACACCGCAGTACTTTTCCCACAAAGGTTCATGAGAACTTAGTTCATGAGAACTCTTTTGTCGCGTTCACACCAAAAAGAGCCGGAACTAAAATTAGTTAATGAGAACCTTTTTACCCCCACGAAAGTCCCTGCTAGAGAGCAGGGACTTTCGTGCGGCTCTCTTGTGAGAAAAGAGCTATATTTCTGATTGGCTGGGCTGATTGCAAACCACGCCCCGTAAAACTCCCAAAAAGTTTTGTGAAGCCGCCATTTTATTATCCTCGCATTAGTATTATTAGCATTAGCCCAGCGCAGAAACGCAGAGAGACTAACTTATGGCAACACAAAATAAAACATGGGAGCGGAGGAGATGAGGAGGTGTCGGCGTTCTGGTGATTTACTCGGAAGGCTTCAGTAGAAGCTGCTGGGAGTCCCAGCAGCTTCTACTGAAGCCTTCCCCAACTCCGGGGACTTCCGGCCAGGGACTTTGGGCGGCAGTATACGCCGTGAAGTGGTTTGCGGCCTGCCAGTAAACCCAAAGCAGAAGAAGAAGAAGTGACGTCAGCGACTTCATTTGCCTAATCCACCCCCAGGGATTTATTCCGGTGTGAACGCGATCTGTACTTAGTTCATGAGAACTAAAGAGTTCTCATGAATTAAGTTCTCATGAACCTTTGTGGGAAAAGTACTGCGGTGTGAATGCCAGGTCTTTTTTTATTTTCAAAAACATTTATTATGAATATTAATTATGTGCTTTGTAAACGACTGAATCTTTTGTGGCACACATGGCTATTTTCGGTAGATTTGGCATCTTTTCAGACGCTCTTAGGCAATTATCGAGTATTATTTAAGATGCGACTAGCGACAAATGTTTACGACAAAAGTTATTACCGGGGGAAACGCGAGAAATATACATAAAGATCTATTATATGGTAATTTAGCATGTTGCTCAGAGTAATCTCAGTCAGCAGCAGCGCCATATAGATAGAATAGATAGATTATATTATACGGCTCTGGTCAGCAGCAGCACAGCGTCTCTCCCTCTGGTGAGAGTGAGTTACTATGGTTACGGGAACGCTATTTGTCTCTGTCGCCCGAAACTTTCTCGCGATTCACAGTGGGAGGAGAGAACGGAGATACCACCAGTAATTTGTTTCAATTATAAAATGTAAGTTAATATTGCAATCTTGCTTCATGAAATTTGAACACCAAATAAATGACTAATTTAAGTGTTATGTGTGACAAACCTATAGTTGCACCTTACCGTGCATCTGAATGACCCTGTATTTCAAGAATACACTTTCAAGGATTGTTGTCATTAATTTATTACTGTTAATTCACAGGAATGTGGTGCACAACTGAAGATGAGGCAGCTTATGTCTGTCAGCATGGATGGACCCAACGTCAACTTCAAATTGGTGAATCTTCTACAGAAAGAGCATGCAGAGCTCTATGGAGGTGCTCAGCTTGTCCTTGTTGGAAGCTGTGGCCTTCACACCCTCCACAACGCAGTAAAGGCCGGTTTTACGATGTGGCAGCTTGAAAGGCTCCTGAGAGCAATGCACTACCTCTTCCACAACGTTCCTGCGAGGAGAGAGGACTTCACCAGTCTGACAGGGTCCTCCTGCTTCCCACTACCATTCTGCGACCACAGATGGGTTGAAAATGTCCGTGTGGCAGAGAGAGCGGTTGAAATTTGGCCGATGCTACAGAAGTACGTGGATGGTGTCAAGAACAAGAAGATCCCAAACCCTGACACAGCCTCTTATGACACCATTGCGGCAGCACAAGGGGATCCACTCATCATAGCCAAGCTGCAGTTCTTCTTTGCGATATCCAGGACCTTCAGCCCCTTCCTGTTAAAATTTCAAACTGATGAGCCAGTGATGCCCTTCTTAGCTAAAGACTTGGCTGAGTTACTGAAGGTAATAATAACAGTAATTAAACTGAATTTGATTAATCCACACTAATGGTTCTGTCATTGATTTCTTGTTATTTCTTTATAATATGGTAGAGTCTACTGAGACGGTTTGTGAAGAGGGAGCTCCTAGAGGACATCACCCCCCTGAAGCTCACCAAAGTCGATGCAGCTGATGAGAAGAACTGGGTCTCCCCGATGAATGCTGACATAGGCCTTGGTGCTGAATCTGTCATCAAGGTAATTTTGATATATTTTCAGAGATCGACTGTATATGTATAGATTTATACAGTTATGGGCCTACTATGTCTTTGCTCTACCTGTACACTGATCCAGCCAGTGTAATATGATAAATTGACCTTTTTACCATTTTATTATGCTAATGAAGGGACATTTGTAAATCATCCATTCTGCACAATTTACAGTCTATGTATTATTTGTCAGGCACTTCAGAGCAAACCAGGGAGCAGAGTAGGTGAGCTTACTGTGCTCACGTTCAGGAAAGAGTGCATGAAGGGCCTGGCTGCAATGGTCAAGAAAGTGCAGGAGAAAAGCCCCCTCAAATTTCCAGTCGTCAGGCACATTGCATGTTTGGATCCCACAAACATGAGCAGGGATCCAGAGTGGTGCATCGGAAAGATGAAGAGTGTAGTCCAAAGATTCCTGGAGGACAAGCAGTTGGCAGGAGGAGTTTCAGCTGGTAGGAACAAGTATTGTTCAGGGACAATAGAAGCTTGTGTGGATTTAATTATTACGCATTCTTGTTTACATTTGTTTTAGGAAATCTACAATACACTGTGCTTTTTATGTGTACAGATGCTGCGAGCTATGTATCTCTAAAACGAATGATGAAGCAGATGACTGTGGAATGAAATATAGTGACATGTGAATAATTACTTCTTTCATTTTCTCTGTCAATGTTGTAGGTGATGTGATCGTCCAGCAATTTGAAAGATTTCTGTCTGTTGAGGGTAGAGGTGAAGGCTTTCTCTCCTTCCAGCCATTTGAGCAGCGGCTCGATGTTTTCCTGCACGAAGCTCTCAGCACATACCCTGAGCTGCGGAGATTCTGCCAGAGCCTTCTAATTCTGTCCCATGGTCAAGCCACGGTTGAAAGGGGGTTCTCGGTCAACAAGGAGGTTGAAACTGTCAACCTCCTTGAAGAATCCCTGGAGGCACAAAGGTTGATCTGCGACCAGGTTAGTGTCTGTGGGGGCGTTCTAAAGGTGCCACTCACCAAGGAGCTCCTGGCTTCTGCAGCCTTCGCAAGATCAAGGTACAGGATTTACCTGGATCAACAACAGAAGAAGAGACAGAGTGCCACACAGAGCCTCAAGAGAAGAGCAGTTGAAGATGAGCTAGAACAGCTCAAAAAGAAAAGGAAGATCCTAAAAGAAGTGTGTGGCTTCCTTCAGAAAGATGCTGATCAACTTGCTGAGCAGGCTGAGGGAAAAGCTGGATCTTTAATGGCTCAACTGCTAACAAAGTCCAACACCCTCAGGAGGAGGCACAAAGAGAAACGCATTGAGCTGGAACAAACCGAAAAAAGAGTGGGACAGCAAAGCAAATTAATTGAGGCACATGCCATGATGGGTATTTGTGAGCTCCAACATGGCATTACCCCGCTGAAGCTGACCAAAGTTTAATGTATATTTCATAGTACAACATTTTGTCAATTGTTTTGTTTATTGGTCAAATACTGGTTTATTTTTCTAATAAACCTTGCATTGGGTTGGTCACAAAATTCATTCTCTTGTGCTTTGTTCTATTAGTACAGCGGATAAGCTCTCATATTATAACAATTGTGCATTTTATGAGAAAAGCATGACATTTCTAGCATAGTTAGTGCATACCATAAGGTTTATTTTCAGATGTGGAGGGAAGTCAGATTTGACCTGTTAGGACCGTGAGAGGTAAAATCCAAGATGGCCGCCAGTCTCTTGGGTCAAATGTTCAAACACGCTTAATTTTGGAACCAAACATTGTAGACAAACATTTAAGGTGTCATATCCAACTAAATTAGGGATGCCCAATCATTTGGTGATACTTTTGAGATCTCTAGAATTCAAGAAAATGCATTTAGGTTAAGATAAAGGTAGAAATTTACCAAAAATAAACTGTCAATCAGTTGAAATTTGCAAAATGGCAAATTATTTAGTGTGTGTGTGTGTGTGATATCAACTTATCATCAGCTAGATACATGACATCAAAGTAACAGTCAAATCCAAAATGGCCGCCAGTCCTCGGTGTTTAATGTCCACGTTTTTTTAAATGTTGGAACCAAACGATGTACAAAATAATGTGTCATTTAATGTGTAATTTCCACCTAAATCGGGGATGCCCATTCATCTGATGATACTTTTGAGATAACCAGAATTAAAGAAAATTTATTTAGATCAAGGACAAGGTCAAATTACATTAACAACGTTTGGATTCGACCTATGCAATATAGTGAAATGTGCTTCAATTTTGAAACGATAGGGATAATAATACAAAATAATAGACCCATGGTGCTAGTCTATTTTAATGATGATAATAATACAGATCTAAATCTAACAGTCTCCAGAACAGAAACATAGTGCAGTGCACTTCAGTGCAGCTTTGGCACACTTGCATCGTCCAGTGCACCTTTTCTGGCAGCGACAGTGGATCAATTCATGGCACGATTTTGATGCTTCAGGTAGAGTGGTCCAAAGTGGCTGCCACCCAGTTGTTTCCTCTGTCCAGCCCCAGTCAGACGGCTCTGGCATCTCTGGATCCAGGACCAATGCCTTGTTCCAACAGTTGGCCTGGTAGCAAGTGCGCTTGATGTGCTGCTTCAGTGCTGCCTGGGTTGGAAGAATGTTCTCTAGAGATCTAGACTTCTGTGTGAAGAGCTGTTTCCTGGCATCATTAACCTCCATGCTCTCACTGGTTTGGTCGTACATCAGCACCACAAATCGCTCCAGCAGTAACATTGATCCTTCACTGACCTCACTTGGCATGCATAGGAGTTAATTGAAAGCACCAGTCACCTCTGGGAAAGACTTCCACGTTTCCCAGGCAGTCTTCTTCCCTCTGCCAGCGAAGGCAGAGACGGTGTCACACCCGGTGAAAGCGTGAAGGACTGGGAGAGTCAGACACTTTGTTGGATTCATTGTCGCAACAATTTCATGAACAGCTATGTAGTGAAAGCTTGATCCAACACCAAAGGCAACCCACAGCTCATCAGGAGCTATTTTGCTGAATGAAGCCACAGCCAGTACCACCACATCGGTATCAACTGTACGTATGGTCACCTTCTTACACCCCTTTTGCACAGCATCTGCCACATGCAGAAGTAGACGAGTGTCGGCCTCCTCTTGAGAACACGGGGCAAGGCAGGCTAAGTAAGACTCAGCAGGAGAGCAGAGGACTCCACTTCCAACTGTTGCATACAGTTCCTTGCCCTCTGCGAGAGGAAGATGAACAACTCTGCGAGACTGGAAAGCAAACAAGTCGGTTTTGTTCTCATCGCACCAAAGAAAGTCCTTCCAGTTCTTTGGCATCACAGTAGAAGGAGCCACCCTTTTCCTGATGGCCTTTCCCCTCTTTTGTCTGGTTGAGGCTTTCAGGCTGGCAGGTAGGTCTCAAGTTGAGCAGAGATGTATGGTGCAAACACTCTATCTCCATACTCTTGAAATGTTGTTGATGTTCCAGGATTTAACATTTGAACCACAGCTACACCATCGAAAATTGTTGCATCAGCCATAGGTACACTACTGTTTTCAAGCAGATCTGATTCTAGTCAGCGAAGTAGATCTGCTTTAACCCCAATCCGAATTTTGCCTCCAGTTGAAAAGTTGGTGGGGATCCCTGGTTTTCATGGGAGAAGAAATTGCCGATGTCTCCATCTCGTGTTTGACAGGAGATGTACAGCCTCGAAAAGAGACCACAGTCACTCTTCAGTGCTGAAAGCTGTGCCTTTTGTTTCGACTTCATCTTGAACGGTGGCCTATTGAACAGTGGCAACTTGTTCTTTGGAAGTGTTTGTGTGACAGGTGTTGTACACTGTTCTAGCCTCTCTTTCACAAACGTGGTGTACTGCTCCTCACCAAGGGTCTCGATCCTTCTCAAAGTTTCAGCCACTTTGATGTCCATGATGTCCCTTGTGTCAATGACTAGTAAATCTTGGCTGTGTTCTAGGAATGGATTTCCCATCTCTTCCAGCACTGTCACAAGTGCTTTAACTTCCTTCAGAAATGCTGCTTGTACGCCAGGTTGCTGGTCGTGATGACGGTGCCCAGTGTCACTAGCACTATGCTGTTGCACAAACTCTGTAGTGATCCTGGAAATGTCTGGCCTTGCTACCATCCAGTGTCTAAGTGCTCCTGGATTGCCAGTCAGTCCAATAGCCCCACCTGAACCTTTCACCATTGCATTGTTCTGCTCATGGCACTGGTCGAGTGCCATGGCAGAGAACTTGTTGCTGGTTTTGTGCACCACAACATGTCCATACTTGAATTCTGCTAGGACATGTGGATGTTTTTCAGCGAGAGTCATCATAGCTGACATCCTCGTGGATTCATCTTCTTATTACAGGACACATGCATTTCCTAACATTCGGTCTATATGCTGTAAAATGTATTATCTCTTCGATGTACACACGGCATCTTTTGCACGTCTGTCCGTCCTGGGAGAGGGATCCCTCCTCTGTTGCTCTCCCTGAGGTTTCTCCCATGTTCCCTTTAAACTGTGGGTTTTCTCTGGAAGTTTTTCCTTGTACGATGTGAGGGTCTAAGGATAGAGGGTGTCGTTTTTCTCATACTGATATTCTGAACAATCTGTGCTGTTGTATTTGCTGTAAAGTGTCTCTACTGTAGGCTATTTTTATTATATGTACAGCACTTTGGCTCGATCAAAAATCGTTTATAAATGTGCTATATAAATAAAACTTGATTTGATTTGATGTCACGGATGTGTACGGAAAGCCATCTGGAGTAGTGTGTGTGATCTAGGGCAAACATCCAGGGCATGATCTGTGTCAGGGATTCCACTTACAGCTGGAAGTTACCTTCACGAAGTGACCTGATGTACCGCAGCAAGAGAAGCTCCAATGACAGGGTCTTTAGCCAGTAGTCAAAGTGGACACTGGCCTTTGCTCGCTGTATGCACCACTCCTCAAAAGGCGGACTATCAGGTTGCATGGCATTAGAGTCATCAGGTGTGCAGTCTTCACTGTAAGCTTGTTGGAGGAGTGTATAAAGGCTTGCAGCTGTGAGCTGGTGCGCATGGCGGGTCTTGGTGACATGGCTGGCATGTATGAAGGAATTTGCTTTTCCGGAACTTGCAATGTCAGCCTGTACCAGGGTGTTCGTCCAGCCACTGTCTTCCAGCCAGTCTCCCAGCAACTTCAACATGGCCATCTCAATGTGTAGACCACCGAACATGATCACAAAGTGATCCTCTCCATAAGTGGCTGGCCAGGTCCACTGGACTTCCTTAGCAAGAGCATACAGTGGTTGGTCAGCTGCAAGGACAGGAATCTGACCTGGGTTCACGTGCTGAACTGCTGCCTTGACGATGTCCATGGAGTGTGCATTGTCAAGAAACAGAGGCAATAGTGCGGTTATTGCTGCAGGTGGGATGACAGCTTGGTGCGTATCAGCGTGGTAGGCAGACCACGTTATCCAGCCATCCATGGTAGACTTTTCAACAGCTGTCTTGACTTTGCTGAGCCATGCATACATATCTTCTTTGGCAGCTGCAGCAGTCAGGAGGTTGGGAGGTTTCACAGGACCTTGTACAGCCGGCGCACTGAAGACCTTTGTCGTTAGGGCTGCTGGTGGCACAATTGTGTAGGCTGATGGCAGAGGTATCACTGACTTGGTGGAAGAGCCACCCTGACCTGAGCTTATTTTTTGTTAAATGTCTACCTTGTCCTTGTCCAATTCAGTTGGAAATGACACCTTAACTTATTTTCTACATCATTTGGTTCCAAAATTAAAAAAGACGTGGACATTAAACACAGCGGACTGGCGGCCATCTTGGATTTGACTGTTACTTTGATGTAATTTATCTAGCTGATACTAAATTGATATCATTGGTAAAGCGGGACCATAAGCTACATATAATTATCCAGGATTTATTTACCTGTATGGCTCAAGAAAACATAGAACTCTACAGAGAATGCATCTATACCCAGTTAGTTGAAGCATGGATATACACAATACATAACTGCGCCACATCTGCCACCAGCACACACACACACACGATAAATAATTTTCAACTGATTGACAGCTTATTTTTGGTAAATGTCTACCTTTATCTTCACCTAAATGCATTTTCGTGAATTCTGGCGATCTCAAAAGTATCACCAAATGATTGGGCATCCCTAATTTAAATAGCTGTTTAGATGTGTTTCAGTCAGCATTTCGTCCAAACCACAGCACTGAGACTGCTCTTGTAAAGGTCTTCAATGACATCCACTTAAACACAGACGTGGCAGAACTTCAGTGTTAGTATTATTAGATCTGCGTTTGACACTATTGACCACAACATATTACTAGACCGACAAGAAAACTGGGTGGGACTTTCGGAAACAGTTCTAAATTGGTTTGAATCCTACTTAAAGGACAGAAACCACTTTGTTTCTATTGGTAAATACAAATCTGAGTTGACAAATATGACATGTGGGGTACCTCAAGGCTCCATCTTGGGGCATCTTCTCTTTAACATCTACATGCTACCACTGGCTCAGATAATGAAAAACAACAAAATAAGTTACCATAGCTATGCGGATGACACACAAATTTACATAACCATTTCACCAGGAGACTATTCTCCAGTTAAAACACTGAGTAAGTGCATTGAACAAATCAATGACTGGATGTGTCAGAACTTTCTCCAATTAAACAAAGACAAAACTGAGGTAATGGTCTTTGGAGCCAAGGCAGAACGTATAAAAGTTAGCGCTGAGCTTCAGCCTGCAATGTTCAAAACAACAGATAAAGCCAGAAATCTAGGTGTAGTCATGGACTCTGACCTGAGTTTCAACAGTCACATTAAAACAGTTACTAAATCAGCCTACTATCACCTAAAGAACATATCTAGGATTAAAAGACTAATGTCACAGCAGGATTTGGAAAAACTTGTCCATGCTTTTATCTTCAGTAGACTGGACTACTGTGATGGTGTCTTCACAGGTCTCACTAAAAAATCTATTAGAAAGCTGCAGCTGATTCAGAACGCTGCTGCTCCAGTCCTCACTAACACTAAGAAAGTGGATCACATCGCTCCTGTTCTGAAGTCTTTACACTGGCTTCCTGTGTGTCAAAGAATAGATTTCAAAATACTGCTGCTGGTTTATAAAGCACTGAATGGTTTAGGCCCAAAATACATTTCTGATCTTCTGTTAAATTATGAACCATCCAGATCTCTCAGGTCTTCAGGGACAGGTCAGCTTTCTGTCCCTAGAGTCAGAACTAAACATGGTAAAGCTGCGTTCAGTTATTATGCTCCAAATATCTGGAACAAACTCCCGGAAACCTGCAGGTCCGCTACAACTCTTACTACTTTTAAATCCAGGCTGAAGACTTATCTTTTTGACGCTGCATTTAATTTTAATTGAAACTGAGCCGTTGTGTTCATCAGTAAAGTGGAACTTCTGTGTGAACTATTCATATCTTAATGCACTGTAACTTTTTATTCATGTACTTTTTATTCATGTATTTTTTCTTTTTTTTTTACAAGTCTTTTTATTTCATTATAGTGTACAGTAATCGATGCCATTTCATTTATATTGTAATATCACAGTACCACAGTACACTCACTACACTCCCCCCTCCCTCCCTCCGCAAAAAAAAAATGCTTATCAATATAACTTAAACAACAGAGCCATGAAGATAAACATAAAATGAAAAAGATAAATAATAATAAATGAAAATAAATAAACCCACATCAAAGTAACACAAACAAATAATTATACAATTAATTATACAATACAGCGACAATATAGACAATAACAACACAACTAGTATTTCCGGCTGTCAGGAAAAATAGCCACAGAGTGCACCATTCCATCACTGGTCATATCTCAGATATATTTTCCAAATAGGAAAACAATGGCAACCACAGAGCTTGAAAGATATGTCCACGATTATATTTTTCCAATGTCATTTTCTCCAGAGGTAAAAAATGTGTTATCTGATCAATGAAAAGTTTAAATGTTGGAGGACGTTCATTCTTCCAGAGTAAAAGTATATATTTCTTGGCAAAATATGTTATTGTGATTAGTATGCTGTAATTTTTAAAAAGGGGGACCAGAGGGTGTGTGCCAATTACAGAGGCATCACACTACTCAGCCTCCCCGGGAAAGTTTACTCTAAGGTACTCGAAAGGAGGGTCAGGCCGATTGTCGAACCTCAGATTGAGGAGGAACAATGCGGATTCCGTCCTGGTCGTGGAACGACGGATCAGCTTTTTACTCTCGCAAGGATCCTGGAGGGGGCTTGGGAGTACGCTTATCCGGTCTACATGTGTTTTGTGGACTTGGAGAAGGCGTATGACCGGGTTCCCAGGGAGTTACTGTGGGAGGTGCTGCGGGAGTATGGGGTGAGGGGGTCTCTACTCAGGGCCATCCAATCTCTGTACTCCCAAAGCGAGAGCTGTGTCCGGGTCCTCGGCAGTAAGTCGGACCCATTTCCGGTGAGGGTTGGCCTCCGCCAGGGCTGCGCTTTGTCACCAATCCTGTTTGTAATATACATGGATCGGATTTCGAGGCGTAGTCATGGGGGAGGGGGTCTGCAGTTCGGTGGACTAAGGATTGCACCACTGCTTTTTGCAGATGATGTGGTTCTGATGGCTTCATCGGTCTGCGACCTTCAGCACTCACTGGATCGGTTCGCAACCGAGTGTGAAGCGGCTGGGATGAGGATCAGCACCTCCAAATCTGAGGCCATGGTTCTCAGCAGGAAACCAATGGACTGTCCACTCCAAGTAGGGAATGAGTCCTTACCCCAAGTGAAGGAGTTCAAGTATCTCTGGGTTTTGTTCTCGAGTGAGGGAACAATGGAGCGTGAGATGGGCCGGAGAATCGGAGCAGCGGGAGCGGTACTGCAGTCGCTTTACCGCACCGTTGTGACGAAAAGGGAACTGAGCCAGAAGGCAAAGCTCTCTGTCTACCGGGCCATTTTCGTTCCTACCCTCACCTATGGTCATGAAGGATGGGTCATGACCGAAAGAACGAGATTGCGGATACAAGCGGCCGAGATGGGTTTTCTCCGCAGGGTGGCTGGTGTCTCCCTTAGGGATAAGGTGAGAAGTTCGGTCATCCGGGAGGGACTCGGAGTTGAGCCGCTCCTCCTTCGCGTCGAAAGGAGCCAGTTGAGGTGGTTCGGGCACCTAGTTAGGATGCCATCTGGGCGCCTCCCTAGGGAGGTGTTCCAGGCACGTCCAGCTGGGAAGAGACCAAGGGGTAGACCTAGGACCAGGTGGAGGGATTATATCTCTTCGCTGGCCTGGGAGCGCCTTGGGATCCCCCAGTCAGAGCTGGTTGATGTCGCCAGGGAAAAGGAAGTTTGGGGCTCTCTGCCGGAACTGCTACCCCCGCGACCCGACCACGGATAAGCGGAAGAAGATGGATGGATGGAGTATTCTGTAATGTTTGGGGTTCAGTTTAAAGTTTGGCATGTCATTTAACAGGAAAAAACATGGATTTTGGCTCATTTCGATGCCTAAAACGGCTTTTGTGAGCGCATGAATCGAATCCCAGACATGTTTCAAGAGATCACAGTCCCAAAACAGATGCATAAATGTTCCTTCTTTTACTTTACATCTCGGACATTTTGAAGAGTTTTCTTTGGAAATGTTATGCGTTTTTATGGCTGTGAGGTCAAATTTGCTTCTTTGATTTTATTGTTTGTGAATGGAAAATGTGTTCTTTCACAGATATTCAGCCAAGTAGTTTCATCTATCTGTATCCCTAAGTCCTTTTCCCAGATCTTTTTTTAAAGTTAGAAAGGATGACTGAGCTCTTTTAGAAAAAACTGCATTCAATTCTCTAATTTGACCTTTGATCGTGTTAAGAACTTGGATACACAAGGGAAAAAGGACTCAAATGCACGACCCAGGAGCCAGAGATAAAGTACAAGTAATATACTTTATTTGCCAAAAAGGATATTCAAAACAGATAACGGCACTCTTAACGAGTCGAACAAAAATAGGCTTCACAAAGGCACAACAAAAAATCACTCACAACGTGAGGAACAAACTTACAATAAGTTTTAGGAGCATGAATAAGGCAGGTAACCAAAAGAGCAACCGTGATGGGCAGAGTTCTGGCATGAGGACAGGACGAACTGACACTGAACGCTGGGAGACTGGGGACTTTAAACACTCAACAACAAGACACAGGTGAACACAATCAGGGGCGGGGCTGATACTGATGAGGGCGGGAGAACATATGAGGAAAGGGAGTCAAGGGACCTGAAATGAGACGTGAAACAAACAAAACAGGAAGTGAGCAATAATAAAACATAAACATGAAACATGATTACTAACACTTTTGACGGTGCACAACAGATCGTGCTCGATGACATCAATATCTCCTCCTCTTCCAACAATCCCGATCTCAATTTATTGCTTTTAATAAGTGATTGGATCACGTTCCTAATTTGCAGGTATCTGAAAAAATCCTTATTTGAAATGTCATATTCTGCTCTTAAATCATTAAATGATTTCAATGTTATATCTTTGTGGAACAAATGTTTCAATTGCTTTATACCTGATTTCGTCCATTTGTTTATATTAATTGACAACAAATATTTGCTAAGATCAGGATTGTTCAAAATAGGAAAAAAGATCGAAATACCTAAGTTAACATGAACTTTTTTTGTACAGTCCCTCCAGGCTAAAAGTGTATTGACCACTGTAAAACATTTGGCCATATTTTTGTCTTTAACAAATATAAGAGTTTCCACTGGCAACAGGTCAAAGGTATTGGCTTCTATCTGAACCCATAGTGAATCCTTTCTTCCCAGAGACCAAGATAGTACATTTCTTAATTGAGCTGACCAGAAGTAGTGTTGAAAGTTGGGAAGACCAAGACCACCCATAGTTTCTAGTTTCATAAGAGTAAGTAACTTGATTCTTGGTTTTTTATTACACCAGATACATTTTGAGATGTGTCTATTGAGAGATTTAAAATAGTCAGCGGATAAATAGCATGGTAACATTTGAAAAAGAAAAATACATCTCGGTAGAATATTCATTTTTATGACATTGTTTCTTCCTAGCAGTGATATTGGTAATGTGGACCATTTAGATAAATCCTGTTTGATGTTGTCAATGAGTGGATTGTAATTCTCTTTAAACAGATTATCCAGGTGTGGTGTTATATTTATTCCTAAGTGTTTAAAGCCACCTGGTGACAAATTAAAAGAACAAGACTTTTCCAAATTTGCTGTTGGCGTCATATTTAAGAAACAAGCATTCGATTTCTTAAAATTAATTTTATATCCTGAGTATCTTCCAAATTGCTCCATCGTGTCGTGCAAGTGTGGTACTGAATTTTCTGGGTCTGTTAAGTAAAGAATGATATCGTCAGCATACAGAGAAATGTTGTGTTCATCGTTAATCTTTACTCCTTTAATACTTATGTTGTCTCGCACACATGACGCCAGTGGTTCAATTACAATAGCAAAAAGCAAAGGTGACAGAGGACATCCCTGTCTTGTCCCCCTTGTTAGTGGAAAAAAATCTGAGGAACTGCAGTTAGTGATAACCGCTGCTTTAGGATTTTTATAAATTGATTTGACCCACTCTATGAACCGAGAGCCCATATTTAACCTATTCAAGATAGCAAAAAGAAAGTTCCACTCAACCCTGTCAAAGGCCTTCTCTGCGTCTAAAGAAAGAAGCAGAGATGGCTTCTGACCGGTGTCCAAATGGTTTATAATATTCAAAGGTCTCCTTATATTATCAGAAGAATATCTGCCCTTGACAAAACCTGTTTGATCAGGACTAATTAGTTTAGGTAAAATCATTTCCAGTCGTTTTGCTAATAATTTGGTGATAATCTTATAATCATGATCCAAGAGGCTTATAGGCCTAAATGAAGAACAATTCAAGGGGTCTTTCCCATCTTTATGTAGTACAGTAATATATGCAAGATTCATTGATTGAGGAAGTGTTCTGTAGTGAGAGAAGTTGTTAACCATTGACATAAATATAGGTTGAAGTTCAGTCCAAAACTCTTTATAACATTCTGCCGAGAAGCCATCTGGCCCTGGGCTTTTATTTATAGGCATAGATTTAATTGCAGCCAAAACTTCTACTTCTGTAATTGATGAGTTTAGATACTCTTGATCTAAATCAGATAATGTGGGTACATTAATGTTATGAAGATAATTGTCCAGTTCATCTTGTGAGTACCTCTCTGAAGAACCAGCACCTTACCGTGGTAGAGAGGTTTGTGTGCCCTGATGAACCTGGGGGCTGTGTTGTCTGGAACCTTGTGTTCCTGGTAGGGTCTCCCATGGCAAATTGGTCTCAGGCAAGGGGCCAGACTAAGATTGGTTCAAAAAGACCTCATGAAAGACGACACAAGGAGTGAGGATACCCGGCCCGGAGGAAGCCCGGGGTCCCTTTCTGGAGCCAGGCCCAGAAGGAGGACTCGTCGGCGAGCGTCTGGTGGCCGGGCTTGCCACGGAGCCCGGCCGGGCCCAGCCCGAAAAGGCAACGTGGGCAACACCTCCGCTTCTCCATCCCGCGGGCCCACCACCTACGGGAAACAACGATGGGGTCGGGTGCGCTGCCAGAAGGGTGGCAGTGAAAGCGGAGGGTCTCGACGGACCAGACCCGGGCGACAGAAGCTGGCTTTGGGGACGTGGAACGTCACCTCTCTGGGGGGGAAGGAGTCGGAGCTTGTGCGGGAGGTGGAGCGGTACCAGTTGGATCTGGTTGGGCTCACCTCTACGCACAGCGTCGGCTCTGGAACCTTACTTCTGGATAGGGGTTGGACTCTATTCTTCTCCGGAGTTGCTCAAGGTGTGAGGCGCCGGGCGGGTGTGGGGATACTCACAAGTCCCCGGTTGGGTGCTTCGTTGTTGGAGTCTACCCCAGTGGACGAGAGGGTTGCCTCCCTACGCCTGCGGGTTATGGGGGGGAAAACTCTGACTGTTGTGTGTGCTTATGCACCCAACAGCAGTTCAGAGTATACGGCCTTCTTGGAGACCCTGGAAAGAGTCCTGTATGGGGCTCCTGAAGGGGACTCTTTAATCTTGCTGGGAGACTTCAACGCACATGTGGGCAATGATGGAGACACTTGGAGGGGAGTGATTGGGAGGAACGGCCCCCCTGATCTGAACCGGAGTGGTGGTTTGTTACTGGACTTCTGTGCTAGTCATGGATTGGCCATAACAAACACCATGTTCGAACATAGGGATGCTCATAAGTGTACGTGGTACCAGAGCACCCTAGGCAGAAGGTCCATGATCGATTTCGTTATCGTATCATCGGACCTGAGGCCGTATGTTTTGGACACTCGGGTAAAGAGAGGGGCGGAGTTGTCAACTGATCACCATCTCGTGGTGAGTTGGGTCGAGTGGCAGGGGAAGCCTCTGGATAGACCTGGTAAGCCCAAACGTGTAGTTCGGGTGAACTGGGAAC
Source organism: Harpagifer antarcticus (assembly GCA_902827135.1). Lineage (NCBI taxonomy): Eukaryota > Metazoa > Chordata > Actinopteri > Perciformes > Harpagiferidae > Harpagifer > Harpagifer antarcticus. Next base: position 2,173,088 of record CADEHL010000037.1, read on the forward strand.
GTCTGGAGGAGGCCCAAGTTCAGGAGGCCTTCAACTCACACCTCCGGCAGAGCTTTTCGGGCATTCCTGTGGAGGTTGGGGACATTGAACCAGAGTGGTCGGTGTTCAAAGCCTCTATTGCCGAAGCCGCGGCGGGGAGCTGTGGTCTCAAGGTCCTAGGTGCCTCAAGGGGCGGTAACCCTCGAACCTCCTGGTGGACACCGGTGGTCAGGGAAGCCGTCCGACTGAAGAAGGAGGCCTTCAGGGATTTGTTATCCCGGGGGACTCCCGAGGCAGTTGCAAGGTACCGACAGGCCCGAAGGGCAGCAGCCTCAGCCGTGGCCGAGGCAAAGCAGCGGGTGTGGGAGAAGTTCGGAGAGGACATGGAAAAGGACTTTCGGGCAGCACCAAAGTTGTTCTGGAAAACTATCCGACACCTCAGGAGGGGGAAGCAGGGAACCATCCAAGCTGTGTACAGTAAGGATGGGACGTTGTTGACCTCAACTGATGGAGTGTTAGGGCGTTGGAAGGAGCACTTTGAGGAACTCCTGAACCCGACAACTCCGTCCTCTATGTTAGAGGCAGAGCTGGAGTATGACGGGGGATCGACACCAATCTCCCGGGGGGAGGTCACTGAGGTTGTTAAACAACTCCACAGTGGCAAAGCCCCGGGGGTGGATGAGATCCGCCCAGAAATGCTGAAGGCTCTGGGTGTTGAGGGACTGTCTTGGTTGACACGTCTCATCAACATTGCGTGGAAGTCGGAAACGGTACCGAAGGAGTGGCAGACCGGGGTGGTGGTTCCCCTTTTTAAAAAGGGGAATCAGAGGGTGTGTGCCAATTACAGAGGCATCACACTACTCAGCCTCCCCGGGAAAGTTTACTCTAAGGTACTCGAAAGGAGGGTCAGGCCGATTGTCGAACCTCAGATTGAGGAGGAACAATGCGGATTCCGTCCTGGTCGTGGAACGACGGATCAGCTTTTTACTCTCGCAAGGATCCTGGAGGGGGCTTGGGAGTACGCTTATCCGGTCTACATGTGTTTTGTGGACTTGGAGAAGGCGTATGACCGGGTTCCCAGGGAGTTACTGTGGGAGGTGCTGCGGGAGTATGGGGTGAGGGGGTCTCTACTCAGGGCCATCCAATCTCTGTACTCCCAAAGCGAGAGCTGTGTCCGGCTCCTCGGCAGTAAGTCGGACCCATTTCCGGTGAGGGTTGGCCTCCGCCAGGGCTGCGCTTTGTCACCAATCCTGTTTGTAATATACATGGATCGGATTTCGAGGCGTAGTCATGGGGGGGGGGGTCTGCAGTTCGGTGGGCTAAGGATTGCACCACTGCTTTTTGCAGATGATGTGGTTCTGATGGCTTCATCGGTCTGCGACCTTCAACACTCACTGGATCGGTTCGCAACCGAGTGTGAAGCGGCTGGGATGAGGATCAGCACCTCCAAATCTGAGGCCATGGTTCTCAGCAGGAAACCGATGGATTGTCCACTCCAAGTAGGGAATGAGTCCTTACCCCAAGTGAAGGAGTTCAAGTATCTCGGGGTTTTGTTCTCGAGCTTGGGAACAATGGAGCGTGAGATGGACTGGAGAATCGGAGCAGCGGGAGCGGTACTGCAGTCGCTTTACCGCACCGTTGTGACGAAAAGGGAGCTGAGCCAGAAGGCAAAGCTCTCTGTCTACCGGGCCATTTTCGTTCCTACCCTCACCTATGGTCATGAAGGATGGGTCATGACCGAAAGAACGAGATCGCGGATACAAGCGGCCGAGATGGGTTTTCTCCGCAGGGTGGCTGGTGTCTCCCTTAGGGATAAGGTGAGAAGTTCGGTCATCCGGGAGGGACTCGGAGTTGAGCCGCTCCTCCTTCGCGTCGAAAGGAGCCAGTTGAGGTGGTTCGGGCACCTAGTTAGGATGCCACCTGGGCGCCTCCCTAGGGAGGTGTTCCAGGCACGTCCAGCTGGGAAGAGACCAAGGGGTAGACCTAGGACCAGGTGGAGGGATTATATCTCTTCGCTGGCCTGGGAGCGCCTTGGGATCCCCCAGTCAGAGCTGGTTGATGTCGCCAGGGAAAAGGAAGTTTGGGGCTCTGCTGGAACTGCTACTCCCGCGACCCGACCACGGATAAGCGGAAGAAGATGGATGGATGGATGGATCTTGTGAGTAATCACTTTGAGATTTGTATCATTTGTTATAAAATTCATAAAAAGTCTGGTTAATCTGTTTTGGGTGGAAGGTTATCGTGTTGTCTTTCAGACGGATTGCCTTTATAGCCCTTTCTGCTTGCTGCTTCTTTAACTGATAGGCAAGTAGTTTACTTGGTTTATTGCCGAATTCATAATTATTTTGTCTGATAAGATTCATTTGTGTTATGATTTCATTTGTTAAGTCAATATTTAATTTAACTCTGGCTGTGTTTAATTGTTTCCAGTGTTCATCTGTCGATGCAGATTTATGAAGTACTTCACATCTGTTTACTTCTCTTTCAAGTTCTTGTCTGAACTTAACTTTTTCACGTTTTTCAAAAGATGTGTATGAGATAATAAGTCCTCTTAAAGTAGCTTTTGCAGCTTCCCAAATAATATTCGGATCTATAGAGGGGTCATTGTTTTCTTTTATATAGTAAATTATCCACATTCGCATTTTTTATTTGAATTTTTCGTCTCTAAGTAAGGAGTTATCAAATTTCCAGCGCCTGGATACCAATTCTCCACTCTCCAAGTGAATAGTTAAATAAACTCTTGCATGATCTGAAATATTAATGGAATCAATTTTACATTCTTTTACCCTAAGCATGTATTTTGAGGGAATACAAAAATAATCTATTCTAGAATAAGAGTTGTGGACATTTGAAAAGAAAGTGTAATCTTTGACATCCTGATTTAGTTGACGCCATACGTCAATAAGGCCGCATTCTGCACAAAGCCCCTGAAGGACCTTTGAGGATTTAAGATTGTGGCTCTTGGATTGGTTAGATTTATCTAATGTAGGGTTAAGAGTGCAGTTGAAATCGCCGCCCATCAGTCCTAATCCTGAACATGAACATTGGTTCATCTATATTGGGAGCATAGATATTTAAAAAGGTGATTGGGGTTCCAAAAATAGTACCAACAACCAAAACAAACCGACCATTTGGGTCCGTAACTAATTTTTCTAATTCGAATGGGCAAGTTTTGTTTATCACAATAGCTGTCCCTTTACTATGGGTTTTATATGATGAGAAATACACCTGACCTATCCAATCTCTTTTCAATTTAAGATGTTCAGTATCTGAGAGAAAGGTTTCTTGTAAGAAGACCACATCAGCTTTGTCTTTTATAAGAAGAGATAATACTTTATTCCTTTTTATGGGGTTTCCTAAGCCTTTAATATTCCAAGAATAGATTTTCATGTTTTGCATGGTGACTGCTGCATATCTGTGGGATTATATTTAAGTTGTATATTTTGGCCCCATACACAAAAGGGATTGTCACTGCTTTTATTATTTAACATTAAAACTAATGTAACACAAACGCAAAACACAAAAAGAAAACAATATAACATCCCACCCAAACCAGGGTCTTCTGACCCTGGCAATTCATCTACACAATTTGTTGTAGCCCAGAGAGAAACAAACGTCAGAGCAAAATGTCCTCTTTGTGTTGGCAACTTGGAGCTCCCATCCTCAGTTCTCATTGAAAATAAATACATTTCATCATAATTTTCCTCCTTAACAAGGGACGGGTAGATAGAAATCCGCATCCCAAATGTCATCATGGTATATTCCATCCGATCATTTACATGTCAGACGATATATTGCCATAAAAAAACAAAAGACAAATCCAAAAAGAACGATCGGAGGAGGAGTGTACATGGTGATATCTTAACTGTCAAAATAAAAGTGGAGGAGGAAGGTTGTATTTTAAACAGAACTGTATGTTACTGTTTTGTCAGACCCCCTCCACTACTTTCTTTGTTGGTGTGGTCTGTTACGTCATTCTTTGTTGCCGGAAGCAAAGACACTGGTAAATATAACAAAATACAAATGAACCAGTTAGATCCTGGAAAATCCTCTTCATGTGTCCTTGCGAAAAACGATTTCCACACTTTTCCCCAATCCCAATGACAGTTAATTGAGAGAAGAGGAGAAAAAAAAAAAAATAATCACCAGGTCGAACTCCTTGCGCTTTCGGCGTACCTCTGCAGACAGATCCTGGCGAATGGTGAGTTTAGCATTACCCTCGTGGATTGACATTTTCTTCGCAGACTGCAGTATCATTTCTTTATCTCTGACTCGTAGAAAGCGGATCATAATTGGTCTTGGCGGCTTCCCTGGTTCGGGATATGGTCGTAGAGAGCGGTGAACCCGCTCCAACTCTAGATTCTGATCGAGGGAGAGTTTGAGCCAGGAAGATAGTTTTGTTGAATATACAAAGTAGTAATTGGCTGCCTTCTGACTTCTCTGGGAGCCCTAGTAAAACAAGGTTTTTACGTCTCCCTCTATTTTCGAGATCATCTGTCTTAGATTCCAGCGTCCTTATCAACTTTTCGGTTCTGTGAAGGTCCCGTGCTGTAGTTTGTAAGGTGTCTTCTAATGTCGAAATTCTTTGTTCAGCTTCGTCCATACGCTGAAGTTGATTCTCAAGGGCCTGGTTTGTTGTAGCTAGTGCTTCTTTCATTGTTGAGACTTGACTAGTCACAATCTCCAGACGATTATCAATTCCAACGAGACGAGTAATTATCTCAGAACGTTGAGATTTTAACTCGAACATTATCTCAGCAAACGAAGGATTTCTATCATCCTCTTGAGACTCATCCTCCGGTTCTGGTAGGCCTTGGTTGCCTCGTGGGTTTCTTCTTGGCATCCTTCCTTCTTTTTCTTTCTTTTTGTAGCAGGAGTCTTTCCTTAGATGTCAACTCTTAACTATAGTCAATAATAGAGTGGAGGTAAAAAACTCAAATTAATCACTGAGGTTGTGCGGAGCTCTCAGCTCAGGCTGCAGTATTTTTTCTTTTAATGTTTCTTTTATTATCTTTTACTGTTTTTAAATGCCTTTGTCTGAATGTCTTTCATTTTTGTAAAGCACCTTGAATTGCCTTGTGTTGAAAGGTGCTATATAAATAAACTTGCCTTGCCTTGCCTAATTTAGTTGGATATGACACCTTAAATGTTTGTCTACAATGTTTGCTCCAAAATTAAGCGTGTTTGAACATTTGACCCGAGAGACTGGTGGCCATCTTGGATTTGACCTCTCACGGTCCTCACCAAGCCCCCAGGAAGTGCGCCGGAGTCTGATGAGAATATTCGTTTGTGGCCAAACGGCGGTACTACACTTCCTTTAGGTTGCTGGGCCCGGAAACACTGTTTCCCATTGACTTACATTGGGAAAGAGTGGTCTGTAACTCGTTGGATTTTTTTTTTTTAAACTAAATAAACAACCCAGTATGAACACTTGTATAGCCCTATTAAAAACATTCGTTCCTCAAGCTGTAAAAATGTGCTAATAACGTTATTCTGAGAGTTATTTCCCTCTGCATTATGAACGCGCATCTAACCCACGGAACAGCGCCGCCCGGCACGTTCATGTTACGTGTTCAGCACTACATGCGTTTGTCTTTACCCATGGATGCACAATAACAACGGACCCATATCGCCTTACTGCCAGCCCACGGAGCTGTAATAATGGATATATTGCATATGTTTGCTGTAATTCATCATTTGTAAAATATTATACTACATGGGCTGTATGATGTAAATCTTGTACTGTAAATGTTGTATTAAATAAAGTTAATATTACCAACGTTAGATTAACGTCCCTGTAGCTTATTATTGCACTAAGAAGCTTATTGCACTGTGTATATATATATATATATATATATATATATACAGTGCAATAATTCTTTCATGCTAAATGAAGCTCTGTTGGATATCACTAGATCCTGTTAGCGTAATATAAGTTCATAACAATTGATGTGTACATTAGCATAATTACTAGTTAGCCGCTAGCTGCTAACTGCCACCTCGTTAATATCAAATCCATCATAATAACAACCCATTACCATGCTGTCATGAACGCACGGTGCTGTTACGTGTACACAAATTGACGTGCTTGATGTGAACGAGCATTTTGGTTAAAGTCGTTTCACTCTCTCAAAAGTTGGGCCATTTTATCATCATGCGCTAATGAGCAACTCTCATAGGAATGAATGAGGCCCCGCCTCCCACGCTGTATCCAGTTCTTATTATACATCCATGGTCCTCACAGGTCAAATCTGACTTCCCTCCACATCTGAAAATAAACCTTATGGTATGCACTAACTATGCTAGAAATGTCATGCTTTTCTCATAAAATGCACAATTGTTGTGCTTATCCGCTGTACTAATCTGAATTATGATCAGGAATTATCATAAACGGTTTAGTTGTGCTATCTTACAATCAATACTGTATATAGTAAATGTGAGGTATGTGTGTCGCCAATGTTAGAACTTGAAGTGGCGATGAGGTCTTAAAATGTATGGAAAGGGTCTTAAAAAAGGTCTTAAAAAGTATTAAATTTGACTTCAGGATTCCTGTATATACCCTGTACAGGTGCACTATAGAGAGTATCCTGACTGGCTGCATCACGGCCTGGTACGGCAGCTGCACCGCCCTCAATCGTAAGGCTTTACAGAGGGTGGTGAAAACTGCACAGAACATCACCAGGACGGAGCTGCCATCCATGGAAGACCTTTACTCCCAGCGGCTCAGGAAGAAAGCCCTCAGGATTAAAAAAGACCCCCATCACCCCAGCTACAAACTGTTCTGTATGCGGCCGTCTGGCAGGCGTTACCACAACATCAGGACTAAATCACCAGACTCGGATACAGTTTCATCCCACAGGCAATAAGACTGCTAAACAACTGAACTGTTGAAACAACATCTGTTAAACACCTGAACTGTTGAAACAATAACCATAACATTCATCTGCTACTTAGAAATTATTAATCTATTTATCTAATATATCATATTCCAATAACTTGCATATAGACTCCTATTGCACTATTTCACTACTTCACTTTTTTAAACTATTTTTGTATTTACTATTTACTAGCACTATATTTCTGTTTATCTGTTTTATTGTGTTGCACTGTTGGAAGAGCCTGTGAACTAAGATTTTCATCGTCATAACTACACTGTAGCTATGTTCGTATGACAAAATAAAAAACTTGAACCTTGATCCAGATATAATTCTTTCAGTGTACAGTCACACACACACAAACAAACATACTCCACCTCTGTGAAGAGCCTCTGCGCTCCAGACTTGTACTGAACCTGGACCGACAGCAGATTGGAAGTTAAAGCTTCCAGGACAGAGGCCAGCTTCCCAAAAGCCTCATGCAACTCTAGCCTTCAGCTGTGTACTTAAAGTTACAGGAAAAGGTTTAAAGTCAATTACAAATCGAACATTTGATACATTTGAAAAAATACTGTCAAAAGCATTCAACTAATTTCCCATTCTGGCAGTTCTGATCCCTGTTTCAGTGGGATCTGCCTGACTAACTGCTGACTGCTTCAGTCCATTCACAGGCATGTAATGTGAGTGACATAGTTTCTTTAAATTTCACACTGCTCTTTATTTGTTTTGCAGTGGCAACAACACTTCAGCTCTGGTCTGATCGACCAGCTTTGGTACAGTTCATTGTACTCTTATCAGGACGACACGCTGATAAAACCTAATGTTAGAGTTTCAAAGGGAGTTGAGAGCAAGTGTTTACATTTAAGGGACTCTGTTAGAAAAGCAGTTTATGATTGCTATTATTTCATCAGTAATGCATTTGCCAATTCTAAACGGGGGATGCAGGGACCTGGTTTAAAGCTCACCTATTATGCTATATTTGAACAATATATTATGGGGCCATATCTATACAAAACATGTCTCTGAAGTGTTTTACTCAAAAATACCAAACAGATCACCCATTGTAGCTTGCCTCATACCCCTCTATTTCAGCCCTGTTACTAAAGTGCTGATTCTGTAGCTTTAAATGTATCCGAGCTGCTGCTCGAAAGATCAGACCATGGCAGTTTCTCAATGTCGAGTATAAGTATGGTCATCGAGTGGCGCCGAATGCTGGGCATTTAACATGCATTTAAACAGTCCTTCTGCGCCACTCGATGACGTAGTATACTTGAAATAGTGGCTCTGCAGCAGGTATACTCGACATTGAGAAACGGCCCATGAAACAAACCTCCAGCACGGTTAGTCTAGATCAGAGGTCGCGTTATCCGAATATTTTCCGTCTACGACGGATTTTTTTTAACAATGAAAAATCTGAAAGCAGGTCACAAATGATGAATGTTGTTCTGTGTGCTTCCTGTTTCTTGTCATGGCAAGTTAAATGGACTGCGTTTATACAGCGCTTTTGCAGTCTTTCGACCCTTCAAAGTCACTTCAATGTATTAATATAATCATGTTCCTTGATCTCAGCAATTACCAAGGTGATTATCATTACTGATGGCCAAAACCAAGAAATGTAGTAGTATAACTTCATTTTATTTACAATTAGATGGATTGGATTTTGCATGTACTTTAATACGCAGTTTTTTCATATAAAGTGAGAGGAATAAACGAGAACATGACTCAATCAAGCGGCAAACTCTGGGGCAGAGCCGGGAGGCCAATAAGGAAGTGCCACAAACGGCAGGTCATCTATTGGCCGATAGGCGATGACTGCAGAAAGGATCAATTTCCATATACCCCCATGTTAAAATACCCAACTTTACAGCAGAAATAAACATGTTTCTGCCCCTGGATGCAATACAAATTAGTCGGGATGAAGTTAGATTCCACCTTCATGGAATTCTTTTATAATGCAACCTTTTTATTTATATTAGGTCTTAAAGTGTTTGCATAAATTAGGGCATGGTCACTTTGATGGACAGGTACGTGCCTCACTGTTAATAACGCGTTAACGCAAAAAGAATTTAACGCGATTAACGCATGTGTATTTTCTGTCCTCGGCCGCCCCGTAGTTTCAGAGCGCATCGACTTTAAAATACCATCTACAAGCTGATGCTGACAGCCCCGCTCCTGCTGCCTGCTTGCGGCAGACCACACTTCCACGCTCACCGGCAGGCACCGACTGGCTATTGGGAGGACCGGGAGGGTGTGTGTATGTGTGGCTCGAGCAAGAGAGAGACCTTACGTGTATTGTTGTTGTTAGCATCTGGTGCTAGCTAGCTGCGCTAATGGATATAAGGAGCTGTTTAAATGAAAACAGAGGAGTGACATTTCGCCGACAACTGCGCCGAGCACTTGACTTTATGCAGGAAGCCAGACAGCGGGACATTGTACGAAAAGTCAGCACACTCAGCACGGATAGTGCACGTAACATGATTGCAGCGTCCAGGCAGCTCCCGTTCGAGCATATGCCTTGAGTTGCACATAGCTCCAACGAACACACACACACACACACACACACACACGATGTGCGATTAACTATGGACAATCATGCGATTAATCACGATTACATATTTTAATCGACTGACAGCCCTAATATATATATATATATATATATATATATATATATATATATAAATATATATAGAGTTTAGTTTATGATTCAGCCTTGGGTAAGACTTTTATAGTCTATGGTTATGACGCCCATAATGCTAAACGGGAGCAAATGTTCAAAGGGGACCCAATTATCCCAGTGGTGGCCGCTGGCCGGAGCTAGCTCCCTGCGGCTCCGTTAGCTCCGGCCAGCGGCAGAGTCCGGCGTTATAACTGGAGATCAAGGAATGCAGCGAAATTTGGACTTGGTTCGCCTGCAGCCCACTGTAGTATTAGCTAAATAAATTATGTTGAACAAGGCTTATTAAGCTGAACATCGCCACAATTGTTCTGCTATGTATCGGTAGCCTACTTATTTTATTTTATTAACGTGTGAATGACAAGCATTAAGAATAACAAAAAATAGCTAATTCTCTTGCAGATTGTCTCGTTTGATTATGAATGTAACGTTTATATAGTGGAACTACACTGTTTTATCAAAAACCAAAGTGCCACGCAGTGACTTGGTATGCATGTATCTCAGCAGGAAATGTGCAACGTAGATGACATTTACCAACACAGACTATATAGAAATATTTGTAAAAGTTGTTCATGCGTTAAGTGAATATGGCATTAAAACACCTATGCTTTTTGACTGCCACATTTTTACATTTCAGCATTGCATCACTAATTTAAGTTCTATGTTTTGCTTGTTAAGCAGTCTGTAACCCTACACACCTAATATTAGTGTTAATTTCGTTGACTAAAACTATGACGAAATATGTTCGTCAATGACCTTTTCTTCCATGACTGAAAAGAGACGATGACGAGACGGCACCGACGGCAGTAAAGAATAACTAACGAAATCAACATGCAATATCGTTGACGAAAAGTGACGAGACGAAAATGTAGTTTACTAAATAAAAACTATGCCAAAATCTGTCTTTACTTTAACTGAATACCCCCCCCCCCCTGTCAGCGCGAGTAAGTAGCTAGTTGTGTACAGACTCGACGGGTAATAATGGATTATGGAAAATGTTACGATCCTGTCAAAATGACTGACAACGAAAAAGTCTAATGCCACCACTGCTTGGGAGAAAGAAACAATGTGATATTTGGGCCCATTTTCGCTACGATGAGGCGGAGAAAAAAAGCCATTTCATTGTTTTATCAGAAGGGAAGCAATGTGACCATAACACAGCCACAAACCTGAGCAGATGCTCTCTGCAAAGCTGCATTCTTAATCATTCAACCTGTGTTTTTCATCAAATAAGCACAAGATATAATCTTATTGTGAAATAAGTTCGACTAGTGTGACTGAAATGTGCTATAAAATCTGATGACTAAAAAAGACTCAACAGTTTTCATTGACTAAAATAAGACTAAAATGCTCAGACCTTTAGTCGACTAAAACTTGACTAAATAAAAACAGGATGAAGGTGACTAAATATGACTAAAACTAAAAAGGCAATTTAACACTGGACTATGACTAAAACTAAATTTAAAAAATAGCTGACTAAATTAACACTACCTAACATGTAACCTTTCATGTATTTTTGTATAAAGGTTTCCTTTAGCTTAGCTTCTTAGCTTGAGCTAGCTCTGGAACTTCCAGCTCAGTGGCAGCAGGTCCCGCCTCGGCTCTGCCTCTTTGTCCTTATTTGGATCAGGCTGGAGCAGGCAGGAGTTAGACTCTGACGTCACTGTCGAGACGTTAGTGGGCGACTCCGCCTACTAACGGCCCCTACACACGGCGGCGTGCGTTGCCGCTTCAACGCTTCTGCCCATTCACTTTGAATGGGGTGACGTCACGATTCGCCGAACTGCATTGTGGGAGCAAAGCGTAGATTCTCTCGCGGTGCTCGCTGCAAAAGTAGAGCAATGTTCTACTTTTGCCGCCTCGACGGAGGCGTCAGCCAATCGAATCATATGCCAGTGCAAGCTCTAGCCAATCAAACCGCATGCTTGTGTGTCTGGGGCGGGAGATTCATGTGATTGGTTGTTGGTCGAGTTTTAGCCCCCCCCGCCGGCAAGCGACAACGCACGCCGCCGTGTGTAGGGGCCGTAAGGGCTTCTCTGCAACTCTACAGAATCCTATGGGTGACGTCACGGACACTACGTCCATTAATATATACAGTCTATGGACTCAATACACAATAGTAAACCTTTACTGCAGCCAGCAGACCAGAGAACATTAAATCAAAGCATAAAGTTAAAGCATAAACACAAACACACAATCTGTACATATACACATACATACTGTGTACATAGTGTCTTTGCCAAATAAATTCACACAGTCCCGGACACTCTGTAGTGTTTCAGTAGATTGGCTGCCCTCTGCTCTCTGCTCTGATTTATTGTGACAAATTAAGATATTCCAAGAAGTGAGTCAGTTTGCGTTGGCAAGCGTCTGCTACAGCCTCCAGGTCATTGCCCCCCACAAACACACACACTTCCTCATATTAACTGGAAAGCTAGTATAAGCCTTCCTAAGCAAATATAGTACTAAAACAATATCCATTAAAACAGGAGATGTTGGCCGTAGTCAGCAGGCTGCGGCCGGAGCTGCTGACGCCCTGACAGCAGCACTCAGTGATGAGCTGCCATCCATCAAACTGCAGCTTTGTCCTGTTTGACATACCATAATATGACCCCACTATAGAGACAGATTTTTACTGGATGTTCTCTGTCATCGCACCCTTCAGATTAGGGATGTTAATTTTCACCGATTTGCATCGGTGCACCAGCATAAATGTTCAAAATGTGAGTACACTTGGTTGAAAGAGTGCACATCGGCTACAGTTTGGGTTGAACTCGCGATGCATCTATTGTCAGGAGTGACCCGATCTGGCCACGCTTCCCAGCCATCAGGAGGTTCCAGGAGGAGGCGGCGGCGAACATGAGGACCCTGAAGGCTCCGGTGGCCACATTTGTTCCCCTTACCAAGGTGGAGGGGTTCACAGATGCTGGTTTCCCAGCCGGTTCTTCTCTGGAGCCGAGCCTGACGGCGTTTTTTCGGGTAAGACAGGCCAACATAATCGCCGGACGGCGCCCTACGTTGTGCGCCCCCAGAGACCAGTATGTCGCCCGCCAGGCCGACCGGGTGCACCAGTGTGCCTTTCAAGTCGCCAGCACGCAGCAACCGCCTCGGCGTCAGGCTCGCCCTTCGGCGGCTGCAGGGGCTCCGTCCCACGTCTCCGCTAACCCAGAGACATCGTCTCCCGGCGGCGAGTCAAAGGGGAGTGAGGCTCCCCCGCTCCTGGTCTGCTCCACGAGAGCCTCCGATGAAGCAGAGCCGGTTCTGACGTTGTGAGTAAAATAAAGTGTGTTCATTTTCCACCTTTTTGTACTGAGTCATCAGTAACACGTGTTTCTCACATATCCCCCCTGTGTAAGCCAGCTGCCTATAACTTATCGGTTACAGCCAGCAGGGCACGTTGCAAAAGCCTGAAGGTTTTAAAGGATGTGAAAGGATTTTCTAGCAGATCAAAACAATTTTCCAACTTTTTACTCAAATCAGTGCCTTGGACCTCTGAACTGCAGTTGAGAACTGCATCTCTTGCTTGTCTATGAATATAATTTACAAGCTCTTCCATGGACCCCACCATTGCTTGGACAGTGCTCTCAGCAACAGCAGATGCTTGTAACTGGGCTACAACATTTTTTTATCCGCTAGAAAATTCTCCAGTTAATTACTTATCAAATCAAATCAAATCAAATCAAATCAGGTTTTATTTATAAAGCACATTTAAAAGCGATTTTTGGTCGAGCCAAAGTGCTGTACATGCATTAAAAACACTTATAATCACAATAAAAGACAATCATTTACAACAGATATAAAACAAACACAGGGAATAGTCAGGAGTCGTGCTCCGCTCTGACTAGAAAGCCTGAGAGAAGAAGTGCGTTTTGAGAAAGGATTTAAAAACCCCTAGGGTCTGGGCCGACCTGACGTGGAGGGGCAGAGTGTTCCAGGGCTATGAATGATATATGAACAAACCCTTTGGTAAAAGCCTTCATAATATTGATAGGAATATAACTGGAAGGTTTGGTGTATGTACGTGCTACTGAAGTTGACATTTCGAACTCAAGATTAGGAGAAATAACTCATTTTGAGAAAACGACCTTTAAAGATTGCAGTGAGGCGCTAGCTAAACCCTCCTGTTCTTTGGATGATAGCTTGCGCATCGACGCACTCCGTGAAGGTATTTCATGTTCGGGGTCATTTCTTTTTTGTATAACCTTGCTTCGTGCAAGTGACAATTGTTGTCGTCTTCTCGGTGAACGTTTTTTCCACCGTTCTTTTGCCATTTTGAGATTTACATTTCTAGCGGAAAACTAACCAGGAAGTGTTTTAGCACACCACGTGACGCATCTGAACGAATCACGTTGTCAGAAATTGACACCAGCCAATGAGATTTCGTTTCTTGGTTTAAGACCCCTTTGTGCTTTCACGATTGGTTGCTGATACAAAGGAAATGACCATATTTGGATCCGATGAGATTGTGCAGGAGAGACAGAGCTTCCCAACGATATCTCTGTTGACAAGGTGCACACAGCGGTCGAAGTACTTTACGTTACGTTAGAAAGCTAACTTTTGGTGAATTTAGGAGAAATCTACAGACGCAAATAGACAAACTATAGTAAAATAAACACTTAAATGTGTATTTTGTACGTTTTCCTTCCAAAAGCCTGAAAGAAAACATGTTATAGAATCAAAATAGCACAACATCTCAAAATTGACCAGTGCTTGAAAATTGATGTTTTTGCCTGCCGTGTCTCGCCTTAAAACAAATGCGACACACTGCCCGGCTCATTCAAGTCCGTAGGTTTGCCTCGTTGATTTGGCTTAAATCCAAAATATTCCCGCACCGGAGATGTGGTATTAGGTTTTGCAACCACTTCCATTTAACTTCAAATTCCCCTCGAGTAAGTCACACCTTGTCTCCTGCTTGTCTCTATATTATTAATTTAGCTGCTACACTGCTGCACGCGGAGTTTCCTGACTTGGCTGTGTCATGGACTGTGTGTGAGCCCCGCCCCTCACAGATGCGGACAGCATCTGTGGCAATATAAAAACACAAGTATAATCAACTTTTGTGCAAAACAGATTTGAGTGCAAATCGAAAAACAACACCAAAAACATTTAGGAATAAATAGGAAAACTACTTCTGAACAATATTTAAAGTATTATAAGTAAAATAAAATAGAGAAATCTGTGAGCTGCTTTGTCAAAAACAGGAGATGAGCTGCTCCTGGCCTATGGCCTGCTTGCTGCTTGAGCATGCATTATGCCATAATCTATGGCAAATTTGCATTAAAGAGCAACTTGCAGGTTAAAGACACCTGTGAATAAATGTGTAGGAAAATGATGAATACACTAGATTTAAAAAAAATTATACAGAAATATACACTACAGTGACATCTGGCGTCGTTTTTGTAAGAAATGTTCACTTCCGCATAAAAAAGCCTCGGCACGTGACCTCCCACGTGTGACGTAACATGGGGTAAACAAGGGGGAGAGCGGCTGGTGTAACGTATTAATAAACATGGATCCCAATGCTAGTTTCGACACAGAAGACACAGAAGAAGTTGAACATGAATATTCAAATGCATATGACGGACCACAACCTTATAATTATGAGCCTGCTAGTAAAGATTATATCATCTGATATTTGGGAAGAGTGTTACATTGGAAATGGCAGAAAGTCTTGTTGCAATTTCCAGATATTGAAAGAGGCCCTGGAGTTTCTCTGGTAATTATCAATCGTAGCAGTTAAGTGAATACTGTTCAAACAATACCTGTGTTTGTGTTTTGTATTGATTTCTCTGTTTTATCCTTTCATAAATGTGAGGACTAAACTTGCTTCAAACATGCCTGGGTGCTAAACAGGTTTTATTACTCTGGGGGAGGGGAAGGTAAGCAGGCTGTGTGGATGAGAGTTCTTCTGCTTAAGGTCTTCAGTATGTCATGTTTCAGGGAAGTCTACATATCTTGAATGGTATATATGTGTTTAATTACTTTGTATTAGTAATAGCAGTGTGTAAACAAAAGCTGGAAATATGAGAGTATTAATAAGTATATCTTTGTGAACAAGTCTCTGGAATGCTGTAAGATGGGCCCTGTGGGAGGAGAATCTCACCCGACTCCTCCCCGTGGTTCCTCTATATCTCCTGTTTGTGTTTGTGTGTTCGCTCTCTTTTACTCCTGCCGTCCAGATGAAAGGATCTCCCGGCATCAGAACCAGAGCAGGGAGTGGGGGCCCGCCCCACCCCTTTGAAAGTGTATTGTATTGTTACCGTTTATCATTAAAACAGATTATTGTTTAACCCTCATCCTGGCTGTTTTGAGTTTTCCCTCTTTTAAAGCACACTCCTATAGGATCGGCGCACAGCAGAGATATCTGCGCCAACAATTTGGTGACCTGCCCGACGTGATGACCTCATGAGTGGGGTTTTTTAGAGGAAAACACGAGCAGCCAGCGGATGGAGGGGGATACCTCGAAATAATTTCTGACAACTAAGGATCCTAAAACTAAAAGGTAAAACGGACGCCTGTTTCTATCAAAGATCTGTAAATTGGCTAAGCTAAAAGTTAGAGTTGTCAAGGATATTTCCAGGTGTCATTGACGGTATAATGCAATACATATTTTTAACATAGATAGGTAAGTTATAAATAAATAAAGCAACGAGGTGCCCCGTAGATTTGCACGTGAAGCGATGAGGGGCGTGGGTTTTTTCAGAAATCGAGACGGCTAACTCACGGGGAAGTTCAGTGGTTCTTTAAAAAGATTCCATCCAGAACAAAACAGAATAGTCCTTTCCAGTTTTCATAGGAATCTGCAGGGCATTATATTTTTAAATCCAAGAGTAGAAACGCGAGCTTCAAAAGCCATTGAAATTAACGGATTTCTCTTGTTCTGTTATATTATTTAGGTGCATATATATATGTATATATATATATATTATTGAACACAGGAAAGCCTTAGTCAGATAAAGAAATACGAAGTCATTCTTGTTTCAAGAAAGCCCCCTTCTCCTGGAATGCCATCTCACACGGTTGGATAAACACAGAGGTGATTTATGAGAGAAGCTTGTGTGCAGGCAGCTCCAGGGCACAGTGAGGAAAGAGAGAGAGACAAGAGAATTAAGATGTTTGAAAAGATTAGAAAGAGTAAAAGTTATATAAAATTAACTACTATTCTGGACAATGTCATATTGTTTTATGAGTAAAAACATGAAATAAAATATATTACTAGATATAAGACCTACATGCTTATTGGATTAATAGGGCGTGTCTGTCATAAACATTAGCGCTTAGATGGAATAAAGTGTTGAAATGTTCTCAAGAGTGGGAGTTTTCACAATGCTTTTTAGTTTTTATTGAAACAATTAAGTGGTAAGGACAGAAAACTGTTCCGTGATGATTTCTTTAGGTTTTAGCTTTAGTAATGAAGATTACATTATGTGAGGAAACTTTTCCACCAATACTTCCTTTAAGTGTTAAAAAATATATTCATTAACTGAGAATTGTACTTAATTAGATTTCAGAGGAACTTAATTGCATACAGTAACGTTGAGGGAAAGTAAAAAGAGGTTTACTGAGTATATGAAGTACATTCAAATTAAATATAATAGTGGATTATTCTACCTAGATTAGACATACAAAGAGGACAATTTGTGTGTTATGAACTGGCCTTGTCTTGTTACATTTTTATTGAAGCCAGACTACAAGTCGTATGGTTTAATTTTTATTGAACTCAGTCTCCAAGCAGTGTGATTTCTCTCTGCACATGGTTGAGTCTTCTCTTCCCTTCCCCCGGTCATCCAAGTTATTTGACCCCATGAGGTCAAGAGTCATTCTGTTAGACCACAATCTTGTGTAAGACAAATCATTGTTCTTTTGTCACATTTTGAATTACATAAGAGTTCATTTTGCTAAATCAATTTATCTTTAATTTGTAGTTGGTGTTTGCTAACATTTTTAGGAACGACATAGACCGACACTTGGGTCAAATTACATAACTGTAATCAGATTACTTGTTTTTCAAATATAGCGCTAAATACAGTTAGTTTTGTATTCTGTTACAAATCTAACCATGCTTGTAACACAACATAGATAGATTTAACTTAGATTAAAAGAGATTTTACAATGTAGTTTTACCACTTTTAATGAAGTAAAAGAATCTGGGTAGACTACTACCATTAGTTTGTTTTAACATTCACATGTTTCAGCATTCCTGACCATATAGACACTTATTTTGTAACCCTTTGGGGGAGAGATTTAAATTGAGTTTTTCTCCAGTTGCTGATTTGCTGTGATTACAGCAGCACTGGATAGTTGTGCGCCACCTTTGGGTTGTACTCTGAATCAGTGTGTTAAGTGAAAGGTTGCTCACTACAGAAACAGAAGAACTATGCAAAGAACGCATCTCTGAGGAGATTTTGACATTTTGCTTGGGCCTCATTGTCAAGGCAACAGTGGTGTGAAGAGGAACTGCAAGTGTTTGGGGATTTCTACTGTGCAGAGGACAACATGTGTCTGCTGATTGTGGCACATTGATCCAGAGGTTCCTTCCCCCTCAGGACATCCCAGTGCCAAACAAGAGTTTCATTGATCCAACTGACTACAGCTGCAGAGGACAACAAATCACTGACTGTTCTCATTATGACAAGATCTTGAGATAGGCTTGTCTCAGACTGGTCACACTCTGAAGAAATTATGCAATGATTTGACAGCATAACTGTGCAAGAGTTTTCCAGAGGGTGTTGTACAACATTAGGTTTAGTGTTTTAGATGGGAGGCTGCTTGTTTAAATGATGGTCTGGAATGCTGAAAATATTAAAGTTTATTATTCTTGTTTAGCAAACAAGACATCTGATTATTATGTCACACATAATAATCTTGACATAGAAACTAGCTATGAGTAAAACGTGTGGTTTTTATACCATTGTTATCATGAACTAAAAATAAATAGGGAAATAGTATCTTGTTAAAGATGAATGGATTTCATATCCTAGAGAGGATTAGTTACTGTGAATACTCCACAAGGTATCTACTAATGTATTTTAAAGAAACAAATTTAAAGAAATTGAATTGACTTGATAAATAAGTAAAGATAAAAAGTTGTATTACCCATGAATTAATCAATTGGTAAATTAAAAATAGCAGTAAAGAGGAAACTATTAAAGTAAAATGAGAATCATCCTAAAACACACTGAGGGATAAAGGGGGTATATGACAAAATAGAACCATATTCTTCAATCTTTTCATCATGTTAACAAATCATTCTTCAAGAGATTTTGATTAAGACCATTAAAGGGATAGTTTTAGGAACCGCGCTATAAGACAAACCTTTATTTGAATGGATAATGTTAGAGGGAGAGCTAGTGCCAAGCCAAATATAATTCCAATCTATAGAGTATTGATTCCACCATTGTGGCATGGTTATTACCATAGAAGGGCTTTAGGATGGACTTCTGTTTTTGGATCCATGAGTTGTTGCGTGTTCGGACGCCCTGGGTTCCACACACTGCTAAAGAATTTAACATTGTTTTTAAGTAGACCAGAATTGAAGATAAATGGGTTTAATGAGCTATGAAATGCAGAGCTACACAGATCCTAGTAATGTTTTGACACAAGATAATAATTAAGTACACAAGTTTCTGAAGTAGATCTATTAGACATTTTAATATAGATTAGGTGTTAATAAACTGTAGTAGAGTACTATAAGGAAGTGACATTTTTTGGCTAACACTTTTCAGGGAATGTGGGGAACAGCTGTTCCGATGAAAAGTTAGATATATCTTGAAAATTATAGTTGTAATCGTGAATTAATTAATGATGGCGCTCCATATAAGACAGATTTTTGTAGACAAAGGGTACTGGCCTATGCTGAAATATCAAAGTCTCTGCAGAGCACACACATGGCCAAAAAGACTGAGACCAACTGACCTTTGACCCTGACCGACAGTGTAACTTGAGAAGACACTGTCAAGAACTGACTCTGGGGTGACTCACCAAACTTGACTTTACAACCTGACAGTGTGAGTGTGAGTGTGAGTGTATGTCTGCATGTGATCAGTGCAACTGCATGATTTAAAACAATGACTAATCAAGCATGCTTTTGGACTAACACATTATTCTGGGGCTCCGTGGGAAATGAGAGGTTTTCCTAAAATTCCACAAAAATTGGAAAACCGTAAAGGTGACCCGTTTCTAATCTACTTGATATTTCACTCCCACATGAGGTGGCAGTTTGCAGAATGTGAAACTCAAACTAAAACATGAAGATTATGTTTCTTTTAGGACTGAAGGATGGAGAGAAACACTTAATTTCACTGAAGTGTTTACTGTGGAAATGATGGATGTATATTTGGGAAAAATGTTGGGTATTTTTTATAATCCCTTATTACCTGAAGGTTTTCTTCCCATACAGGATTTTGGTTACACATGAGTTATGTGTAAAAAGGGGGAGTGTAAACTTTACAATGTACATTTTTCATTTAGGGACTGAAAGGAACCTTCTGCCCCAACTCGGATGTTCAATCTGACCATTGATTGACAGTTTTAGAATGGACCTGCTCCATATCTGGGGATAAGATACTGTTTGATGAATGTTGACATGTTTCTAATATTGATTGAGTTATAACAGATAACATAGATGCAGAATCAGTGGCCAAGGGGCTACTGTGAGAGAGGTAATTTCAGAATGGAATACTGAGGAAGTTGACCGGTGAGTAATGTTTCAACAGGTATTAAAGTAACTGAGGTTTGAAATGTACAAAGAACATATTACAGTTAAAGCTAAAACATTGTAATGTAATGAGACCAAATTTAATTTAGACAACATCATGTAATTAGCCTGGTAAAGAAGTAAAAGCCATAGACTTTATTGTTTAGGTCATTATGGGGATATACATTTCATCTAAATTCATAATAAGAAAGACATTTGATGACAGTTTGTTGAAATGTTGTATTCATTTTTTCAGCTTCATAATATTTAAGCACTGACCGGTAGAAGCAGTATCACCAGTAAATCATTCACTTTGTCAGTATCAGGATTTTGGTTGTTTTTTGAATCCATAACATTAGTGTGTTTCTTTACCAGAAACATTAGCAGTTCATATTATATTTAGATTTTAAATGGGATCTCAGGGATTTCATTAAGAATAACACAGACGCTTGTCAGAAACTCAGAGCTATTGAAATATGTTATTTGGTTCACCTAGAGATGTTGGAGTTTTGTTTTGTTGCCACAGGCCAAGTATTAAGATTCTGAAGCTGCACTGGCAGATAGGAGGTCTACAATTAATTTAGAAAACCTGTTCACAGACGTCTGTTATTTTTAAGAGACCCCACCAACAGGCTCCAAGCTGCTTACGCAATGGTGGGTCAAACAGCGGAGGGCCCCGGAGCCCTGAGCGTAGGCTTGAGGGATTTGTATCAGATTTCTCCACACAGGTTGGTGATGCCAAAGGGGGACACGAGACGCAGGAGGCGGACACAGCAGAGTTCGTCTGGCTGAAGGTCATCATGACAAAGTAGCTCAACCCCAGGCTCTCCGGCCCCGACCGAGTGACCCAGCGGATCTGTCATGCCGTCCGCGTGGGAGGAAAGGGGGACAGCTCGTACCACGGGAGCCAGTGTGCGGCGAGGAAACCACCTGCTAGGACCGAGGATGACATCAGGATGGACGTGATCCTCGCAGAGGAGGTCGACTCGGAAGCTGTCATCAGTGGACGGGAGGAGCAGGATCCTGAGGACATCCCTACAGCAGACGACTCGGAAGCTGTCATCAGTGGACTGGACGAGAACGACCCTGAAGACATCCCTACAGCAGACTACTCGGAAGCGGCTGTCAGCGGACAAAGGGGGACTTGTCGAGGCCGCAGAGGAGTCTACTTCTCTCTGATCAGTTCCACCAGTGAAGGGAAAGCCGCATCTCCCCCTCCCTATCAGCTGCCCTTGTTGGCGTATTCCTCTGAGGGGGGGGGGGGGGCTGATGATTTCACCACACAAGGAGACTGCTTCCTAGTACTCAGATCGCCCCCTGATGGTTCCTTTACTGCCATGGAAGATGGTGTTCTGTTCCCAAACATTCAAGTACTTTGGGTCTCAGTTTCTGATAGATTTATACAATATTGGGGGACAGACACAGTAGAACAGAATGATAGTAGATATGTTTCAAAATGTCTTGTGTAAATTTATCTCTTGAGAGATAAAAAGGGGGATTAAAGATTATATCATCTGATATTTGGGAAGAGTGTTACATTGGAAATGGCAGAAAGTCTTGTTGCAATTTCCAGATATTGAAAGAGGCCCTGGAGTTTCTCTGGTAATTATCAATAGTAGCAGTTAAGTGAATACTGTTCAAACAATACCTGTGTTTGTGTTTTGTATTGATTTCTCTGTTTTATCCTTTCATAAATGTGAGGACTAAACTTGCTTCAAACATGCCTGGGTGCTAAACAGGTTTTATTACTCTGGGGGAGGGGAAGGTAAGCAGGCTGTGTGGATGAGAGTTCTTCTGCTTAAGGTCTTCAGTATGTCATGTTTCAGGGAAGTCTACATATCTTGAATGGTATATATGTGTTTAATTACTTTGTATTAGTAATAGCAGTGTGTAAACAAAAGCTGGAAATATGAGAGTATTAATAAGTATATCTTTGTGAACAAGTCTCTGGAATGCTGTAAGATGGGCCCTGTGGGAGGAGAATCTCACCCGACTCCTCCCCGTGGTTCCTCTATATCTCCTGTTTGTGTTTGTGTGTCCGCTCTCTTTTACTCCTGCCGACAAGATGAGAGGATCTCCCGGCATCAGAACCAGAGCAGGGAGTGGGGGCCCGCCCCACCCCTTTGAAAGTGTAGTGTATTGTTACCGTTTATCATTAAAACAGATTATTGTTTAACCCTCATCCTGGCTGTTTTGAGTTTTCCCTCTTTTAAAGCACACTCCTATAGGATCGGCGCACAGCAGAGATATCTGCGCCAACACTAGGCATCCAAGAGACCAGGAGCCAACACACTCTCACTCCATAATCGTCCAGGAGCGACGTTTGGTCAGTGTCCATGGCGTGCAGTTGTGACACTCCTAGGCTCCTTCAGCGTCATAAAGGGACGCAAATAGCTTTCAACTGATTGCAATGTATTCCCATCTGCGGCAGGATTTGACGCTCATGGAAGCACGGCATTCGTTTGTGTCGGCTGCCCTTAAAGGCAATGTGAGCGTCCATTCTCATTGGATAACGGAGAATTGTACACCCGGAAGTAAGTATTCCCCTTACTGTCGATTGATTTTACAGTGATATCTGCAATACTCATCGACTAAAAAACACCAGATTATCCTTGTTAATTACACAACATTGATTGGTTTAAATTATGTGCAATGCTTTTGTATTTTTCCCCTTCGATTCGGAGAAACAAATATTTTTTCGGAGTAAAGGATGCCAGAAGACACTACACTACCCAGAATCCCCAGCTATCGTTTAGGACTACACCATGTGTGTTGGTACACAGATCTCTAGTCATTCTAAGGAGTCTACTGGATTCAGGTCTGTTCTGCCACCCGCAGTGGGCATCACCTGCAAAGGTTCGGATGTGTTACACAAACAATTACCGGTTGCCTTGTCACAGTCAATCTGCTCGACAAAATATGTTTGTCTTTTTTGTTTTCCTGCGATGATGGTTCTTCAGGACTGCTTCTTAAGGCTCTAATCACACTCTCGCAGACTTTTCCGGTGATTCTAAAGTAGATGACAATGTATGTGTGTCGCTTAAGAGGAAAAGATGCCTGTTTTTGTTGTTGTTATTACTGTCAGGAAATGTACAACCTAACTCTGGTCCGTCCAGTAGTAGTAGTCAGATCGCTACTCCTGCTGATTTTAAAGCTAGATCTGGGTTGGGTTTCATCCACTTGAATGTGCGCAGTCTGTTAGGTAAACTAGATTTTGTCCATATTTGGGCGAGCTCGACTGACGCTGACGTCATGGTTTTATCAGAAACATGGCTAAATAAATCTATTTTGGCCTCTGACATTGCCTTAAATGGTTATAATGTGTATCGTACCGACCAGCCTAATAAAGGTGGTGGCGTTGCCATTTATGTTAAGAATAAGTTCAGTGTAACCACATTAGTTTCCAAATCTATCAGTAAGCAATTTGAATTTTTAGCCTTAAATATAGAAGTGGCAAAGGGTCAACAGGTCATGGTCGTGGGCTGTTACAGACCCCCCTCAGCTGTCAAAGACTCCTTGTCTTCGCTAGCAAATCTTTTATCACAACTAGACTACGAGGAAATAGTGCTACTTGGAGATTTTAACTGGGACTGGTTAACTGCAGTGTCAGAGGATTTTAAAAACCTTTGTATCTCTTTGAATGTTACTCAGATTGTTGACAGTCCTACTCACCCTAATATTAAGTCCCCAAATAAATCCTCCCTAATTGATCTCATTCTAACTAATATTCCCTATAAATACTCAGCTGAGGGAGTATTTGCGAATGATCTGAGTGACCACTGTGTTGTAGCCACAATTAGGGACACAAAAGTCCAAAAAGTTAAACCTCGTATTATCATCAAGAGAGACATAAAACATTTTGTGGAGCAGGGTTTTGTACATGATCTGTTTGGGTTTGATTGGGGAAAAATCGATTTGTGTGCTGATGTAGAAACCGCATGGTTTTATTTTTATCTTGGTTTTATGGAAATTATAGATAGACATGCACCCCTGCGTACATTTAGAGTGAAGGGACGAGACAATCCTTGGTTTTCTGCTGAATTATCTAGTCTCCTACATGAGAGAAACGAGGCCTGGGCAAAGGCTAGGAAATCAGGCTCAGAGGTAGAATGGCTGCGTTTTAGGCAGCTAACAAATAGCTTCACTTCACATGTCAAAAGTGCTAAATCTAAGTATTATCTGTCAGTTACCACAAAGAACCTGAATAACCCTCGAAAATTCTGGAAATCTATAAAATCGATATCCACCGGTGATATCCGTAATGAGCTACCTCCGTGCCTTACCACAGCATCTGGCACTATATCGGATAGGGCTACTATGTTAAAAAATTGTAATGAGCATTTTGTGTCCTGTGGCAATCTGTTTCATTCTGTTTCTAATTCTGCTTCTGTGAACACCACAGTCGGTGACTCAGAACAATGTGGTCTGGAAAACCCTTTCAGTTTTACTCCTTTTACTGTTGATGTTGTTCGTGAAGTCTTATCCAAGCTAGATCCTAAAAAGCCGGCTGGTCCGGACAACGTAGAACCTTTCTTTTTAAAGATAGCTGCAGATTGTATTGCTCCACCTCTTACTACTCTATTTAACCTCTCTCTCAGCACGAACAAAATCCCAAAAGTATGGAAGTCAGCGTATGTCCTGCCACTACTAAAAGGAGGGGAGGCCACCTTATTAAACAATTATAGACCCATCTCTAAATGGTCAGTTCTGGCTAAGGTTCTTGAACGCCTAGTGAGTGAACAAGTAAAGGAGTTTTTATGTACAAATGACATCCTGTCTAAACATCAGTCAGGCTTCAGAAAGCAACATAGCACCATCACTGCCACAATGAAAGTGGTAAATGATATTACGAGTATTTTGGATAATAAACAGAGTTGTGCAGCTCTATTTGTTGACCTATCCAAAGCTTTTGATACCGTCGATCATCGCATTTAGAAGCAGAGGCTGGTCAGTATTGGCATATCCAGCCATGCAGTGGGGTGGTTTGTGAACTACCTTTCTGAAAGGTCCCAATGTGTTCAGTTTGATAGGCTGTCTTCTGAGTGGTTAAACATCACTAATGGTGTACCACGAGGTTCAGTTTTAGGTCCGCTATTATTCTCTATCTATATTAATAGTTTAGGTGAAAATGTCGAAGGAGCAACCTTACACTTTTATGCGGACGATACCGTTATGTACTGTGCAGGTCCCTCGATTAACGAGGCTGTTGTTAAATTACAGGCTGTTTTTAACATTATTCAGGCTCAGCTCTCTGAGCTTAAGCTTCTTTTAAATGTGGATAAAACCAAGGTAATGCTCTTTTCTAAAGCTAAAGCTAAAAATACACCGGAGACTGCTTTGGATATTGTAACCACGCAAGGAATACAACTTGAAGTGGTTACCTGTTACAAATACCTGGGTATCTGGCTTGATGATTGTCTCACTTTTAAATGTCATGTAAATAACCTGCTTAAAAAGCTGAGGGTTAGGCTAGGTTTCTTTTACAGAAATAAGTCCTGTTTCTCGCTTGAGGCCAGGAAAAGGCAAGTCACTGTGACCTTTTGACCTGTGCTGCACTATGGTGATTTGTTATATATGAATGCACCTGCCAATTACCTGAGCAAGTTAGATGCTGCGTATCAGTGCACTGAGATTTTTGACAAACTGTAAAGCACTTACGCATCACTGTACCCTGTATACCAAGGCGTTATGCCATCACTTACTGTACAGAGGCTCAGTCACTGGTACTTTTTCATTTACAAAGCCATGTTGGATAAACTACCATCTTATATCTGCTCCCTGATCTCTCTGCGAATTGAAAGTACTTATTGCCTGAGATCGCATGCTGTGGTTTTATTAAATTTGCCAAGTGCTAGGACTGTCTTAGGGAAGAAAGCTTTTACATGGAACAGTCTGCAAAAAGAATGGAAAATTACCAAGCTAGTACCACTACATGTTTTTAAAGCTCGGTTGGATGCTACAAAATCAGATGCTGTTGGTACCTGTACATGTGGTTAGATATGTAAATTGTAATCCCTGTACATTTTGCTGTATGATGTCCTTCTGTTGTTGTGTTGTTTATGATTTTATGTCTTCTTGTGGAACCTACTGCTGCAGGTCTCCCTTGAAAAAGAGATCATTGATCTCAATGGGATTTTACCTGGATAAATAAAGGTTTTGAATTGAATTGAATTGACTTGGACGACTAAGATGTTTCAGCAACACAGTGTACAGAGTACGTTACCTGGTTCCAGCCACTCCTTGTCCCTTGCTTCTCCCTCCAGAGGTGGATGTGCACAGCAGGGAAATGCAGGAGTGCCGTGTTCATGGATGTCCTGAACATGATTCACCATACTTTGCCACTTGGCTTCCATCACATCTGGATCTCCATCAGGAGTGGAAGCTGCAGTCCAGTACAGGTGATTGATGATGGCTGGCCTCCACAGCTTCAGGTCCTCACACTCCCTCTCCTTTGCAGCAGCATCCAAAGCTTTCCCTGGATCTGTTTCACAACAGAAACAAAATGTTAAAAAAGAAAATGTAATTATAAACAAATTTCAACCTAATCAAACCTACCAACATCAAGATACATACTTTTACCAATATGCCAGATATCAAAGAAATGACTCGTTCCTCCTGGACACAACTCCTCCCGCACCCACTTTGCAACCTAAAGAGTGAAACACAACACCTTAATTACTTACTAACTAGTAAGAAAATGTAGTTTTTGCTGTTAATATGGTGCGTTCTTGTGTGTCTTTACCTGGCGATTTCGGTCTGTAAATTCACACATATCCTCTGACTTGTTTTATCTTTATATATGTTCCCTCTTGCTGCTCCACATTACCCTGGGTTTTCCCACAACAGGAAGGGCAAATGGTGAACAAGGACATCAGCTGGGTTTGGCACACAATGAACTTGTCAGCAGCACTGAAAAAAACAAAAAAACACTTGTTATTTCTGACTGACACAATTTGGTAATACACATCTCAAATTAAAAGAAGCCTTGAGATCAACATTAGTTCGCTGCAGTGGCTCTTTTGATGGTTCCTCGTCAGACGACTCGCTCATCATTTCCTCTTCTGGGCTCCATGGCATATCCCCAGGGTGGTCCATGGTTACAGAAGATGACTCATCATCACTGTGTGCAGGACTGGGCAGTGGAGATTCTGTCTGACACCCCACACTGACCATCCTGGGCTGTACCTGGACAGCTAGGATAAAAAGATATATATTATATAATTGTGCGTGCCATAAACAACAGCCCTGCCATACAATCTACCTTTACAAAGCTTATGTTCAGGTTTTGTTGACATTCGGGCTGAGATGTTTTAATTCATGTATATGTTAATTATTGAGGTCATAGAAGGCTTGGAGTTGTAACAGCCTGCATCATACTGAGATGTTTTTATAATATGTTTTTAACATGTACAAAAACTATGCCGAGTCTTTACCGCGTTTTGATGTAAAATGGGCGCGCTACTTCTGTGTTACATTTACCTGATGAACGATAGAAAGGTCTGAGGTTACACTGTGTGCCGCAGTGAAGCACAGATGTTGGCTGAGGAACCAGTGGAGAGACGACCTCTTGCTCTGGGTCTATAAGCCCAGCATCACTGGCTGTAGGTGAATCTGCAGTACTGTTGTCTCCCAAAGTCTTGAAAACACACACATGAAACACATGATTACACATGAAAATAAATAGCAACTGCGCCATTAGTTATGCAAATGAAGTCCCCACGCCAATTCTAGCTAACATTATCCATTATGACTTAGCAAGTGGGTTTAACAAGCTAGCAACATTAACTTACAACAATAAATACTAAACATACGTTGCTTGTCATTATTGAAATCATTATACTGACTAATTTGGAAGTTAGCAAACGTTAGAAAAACAATACTTATGGTGCACAGTTCACGTTTTCGTTTTGCTGAATCTCTGACCGACGCTCCCGCGCTCTCACTCCCGCCACTCCCCGCGGCTGCTGCTGCTGCCGGAGCTGTGTGTGTATTGACGGAACCGCCCTAGTTATCAGCCTCACACGGTCCTGGTAACGGCAACACGTTCTCACTCCCATCCCGTCACATATTGACGGACGGTCAGGACCCCTCCCCGTTGCTATATTACGTACAGGGTACCCCTTGACCGTCAGGCTTCTACGGGCAGGGCGTCCCATAGACCTTCATTGCGGACAGCGGACCCCTTGACCATCAACGGCTTCTACGGGCAGGGCGTCCCATAGACCTTCATAGACCACGTGATCAACAACAATGGCCGACCTTCGTGTTATTCTCGGTGGAAAATGCCTATTTTAAGGTTCATTTGGCCATTAAAATGCGTTTTGATGTCATTTTATGTGATTAATATGAGTTGTTATTTCTGATTATTTGTACAGTAGATGAACATGATGTTTAGTTTGCTAGTTATGACAAAGATTACTTCATGAATGTGTACACATTCCTTGGAAATGTGTTTTTTTACAGCAAAGTCACCCTCTGTACTTGGACTTATTGGGAGAATCTAAAGGCAAGAACATCCCAAATATTCATTTAGGTCTTTATTTTAGACCTTTAGTGTTGCCGTCTGTGAGGAAAATAAATGGGGCTCAGAGCCTCAGGATACTGAAATCTGTATTTAAAAAAAAAAAAATTCCTTCTAATTTGTTATTCTTTTCAAAATAACACACTGTTATTTACTCACCAATAACACACAATTATCCTTGCTTTTACTTATTGGTTTAATTCCATAATCTCTGGCTTTTTTGGCGTCCGTCAGGAACTGAATTTCAAAATAAAAATAACCGGAAACAGACGTAGGCATTTCGAGCGATTACCCAAGATCCTCAGCTATGGTTTAAGCTCACTGATTGGATGTTTTAGCCGCAATGCATGCTGGGATTTGGTGTTTATATTATATGAAATCCGGAAAACATTTTAAAAGAATAAAATAATACTTAATTCCGAGTGCTCTTGCTTTTCTCTTTGAAAGTCATCACATAACGGCATTGTAATACACGGTTCGGCTGCATTACATATT
Organism: Harpagifer antarcticus; assembly: GCA_902827135.1. Classification (NCBI taxonomy): domain Eukaryota; kingdom Metazoa; phylum Chordata; class Actinopteri; order Perciformes; family Harpagiferidae; genus Harpagifer; species Harpagifer antarcticus. Next base: position 2,202,328 of record CADEHL010000037.1, read on the forward strand.
CAGGGTGTCCGTGGGGTCTTAAAAAGTATGAAAAGTTGATAAATCAATTTAGCGAAAATTAAGGCTATTAAAAAGTATTAAACGGCATTTTCCAAGGTATTAAGAAGGTCCACAGCAACGACAACATGAAACACCCTTTAATTTACTGAAACAACATGCCGGGAAACCCCCTCAAGGTGGCCCCATGCATAGCGTGCCATAAAATGCTGCTTCTTATTTTAAGTTTCGTTGCCTTGCTCCGCTCTGTGGGGGGGGGGGGGGTTATCTGCTGGTGGACTACCTGAGAGATATACAACAGGAGAACACGCCGTCCACCGTGGAGAATAAACCAAAGGGCAAACATGACAACCATGCTCCGGGGTCTTCTTCGCTGCTTTTGGTGTATTTTGTGGCGGCAGCAGCGCCACTTACAGGCCTGGCATATGTACTACAGCGTTTCCAGCATTTCCAGCGGTCTCGTGTGAACGGACACGTTAATGAATCGAATGCGTGTGAACGGAAGACTTTTTTGCGTTTGCATATGCGTTTTACTGTACGCGTCCTCGTGGGGCCGGGGTCTAAGCCAAACTATATCCGCTCACAGAGATCTGCTATTTTAATGTAAGGTCAACACATATCGACCCTAAATATAGTCTATATTAAGAACGAGAAAGGTCTTAACATGTATATCGTTTTTTGTAAACATATTGTGAAGAATAATCTTCTGGGATTCAATGCAGAGCCAATGTTGAAGAATTGGAGACGGAGAATCTTTCATCAAACACGGAGATTTATTGAAGTAACGGCCGGAGAGGATACACTCAGTTTCATACAGTTAACCGTCTTCCACCGAGCGGACTCTCTGAAAGGTTGAACCAAAATACACCCAATATATATATTGAAACAAGCGGATCTGAGATTTATGCGCCTGTCTCTGTAACTATAACACATGTACACACTTGCAGGGAAACTCAGAGGCACCGGAAAGCCCCCCTTTCTTCAGAAAGCCAGATCTGACCTTTGAGTTGACCCTGAGAACGACATGATGATATTCCACAGATTGAAGAACAACACTCTTAACCAGAGAAGAAGCTCTGCAGATAGGGTCCTAATTCCATATAAGGAGACAGACATGATTAAAATATTTCCCTAACACATATGACAAATGTGTGAGGGTGATGACGTCAGAGCATCGTCCTATGTGCCGGGCTTTGCCCCGGACAGCCCCAGCCCAATTTAACACCTGGGTATTTGTGAGGGAGCTCCTATATGGCATTACCCCGCTGAAGCTCACCAAAGTTTAATATATTTCATAGTTCAAAGTTTTGTCAATTGTTTTGTTTATTGGTCAAATACTGGTTTCTAATGGTTTCTGAGGAGTTTTACTCTAGGAGTTAATATAGTAAATGTGAGGTAAAGTGTGTCGCCAATGTAACCGGTTAGAACTCGAAGTTGCGATGAGGTCTTAAAATGTATGGAAAGGGTCTTAAAAGGTATTAAATTTGACTTCAGGATTCCTGCATATACCCTGATATTACAGATCTGCCGTAGTTCTTTATTTATAGAGCCCTGATGAGAAGACCTTTGGAAAAAGTGAAGAAATGCCGCCGAAACTGAATATGTGACGTGGATCATAAATATATGAACAATTAAACAACATCTTCAATTTCTCTTCACACAATATGTCTCCTTGCAGTATCAACACTAATTCGGCTGACCTTTACATTTGATCTAATTCAAAGACACATGATCTAATTCATGTGTCTTTGGGGTAAACAGATTTATGATCTTGACCCAGCTTGACCTCGATGTTTTGAATTGTTTGGAACTTCAAAGTCCTTTGATAATGTCAAACAGACATACACAGCGATACATACACTCCTTGAAGTAAATAAAAACACCTGGCTGCAAAGCCAAAGCTTCAAATATGTGTAGTTTGGCTGGATGGTCATTTCATTCCTGTGATACGCAACAAGCAGTAAGATGAAGAGGAGCTTCTCTGTGGGACAAGAGCTCTCATGCAGCCCGTAACTTCAGCTGCAGGACTCATCCTCTGTAACAGAAACACCCTGAGAAGGAGAATCTGGTGTGGTGTATGATAGCACCAGAGATTGCCCCAGGAGTAACAAGAATATTTGTTGCGCCGCCACGTGAAGCCATGCTTAGAGAAATGATCAGATGTTTGCGGTGGAGTCTGATCGTTCTTCGTCCGACCCTTCCCCTGAAAGTGGAGAGGACACAGAGGATCCCATCCCGTAGCTGCGCTACATTCCTCTGCACTATCCTATCCGGAGGATCGTGTCCATCGTGGCAGTGGGTGGACATCAAAACATTTTCAAATCTGGTTTCCCTCTCACGAGGAAACGTCGCGCTACATTCCTGCTGCCAGAGGTTTGGTTTCAGGGCCTACGCGTTATGCCATTACGAGTGGCATAAATAAGAATTCATGACGTGGAATCCTTCTTTGATTTATTCTTTACCCCTGAGATCATCAGCAGTATTGTCGACATGACACACCTGCATGGGGGACGTTCGGTGGCAAACTAGAGGGATATTGATGCCACAGATGTTTGAGCAAACATTGGATAGGATAGTGCAGAGGAATGTAGCGCAGCTACGGGATGGGATCCTCTGTGTCCTCTCCACTTTCAGGGGAAGGGTCGGACGAAGAACGATCAGACTCCTACTGAAAGATACACTTTTGTGTTTAAAAGCTGACCACTACCATGAAAGCACTCTGTTTTATTAGATTTCGTCAAGCATCTGACTCTTAATGTCAGTTTGTGATTTTGAGGCTAATTCAGTGAAACAAGGCCGTTGTGAGCATTTGACAGATTTATGCTTATATTCTCTCGGAAAGTTACTGAAAGATACACTTTTGTGTTTAAAAGTTGACCACTACCATGAAAGCACTCTGTTTTATTCAATTTCGTCAAGCATCTGACTCTTAATGTCAGTTTGTGATTTTGAGGCTATTTCAGTGAAACAAAGCTGTTTTTAGCATTTGACAGATTTATGCTTAAATTAAGACTCTTAATGGCAGTGTGTGATTTTGAGGCTATTTCAGTGAAACAAGGCTGTTGTGAGCATTTGACAGATTTATGCTTAAATTCTCTCAGAAAGTTACTGAAAGATACACTTTTGTGTTTAAAAGTTGACCACTACCATGAAAGCACTCTGTTTTATTTGATTTCGTCAAGCATCTGACTCTTAATGTCAGTTTGTGATTGTGAGGCTATTTCAGTGAAACAAAGCTGTTTTTAGCATTTGACAGATTTATGCTTAAATTAAGACTCTTAATGGCAGTGTGTGATTTTGAGGCTATTTCAGTGAAACAAGGCTGTTGTGAGCATTTGACAGATTTATGCTTAAATTCTCTCAGAAAGTTACTGAAAGATACACTTGTGTGTTTAAAAGCTGTCCACTACCATGAAAGCACTCTGTTTTATTCAATTTCGTCAAGCATCTGACTCTTAATGTCAGTTTGTGATTTTGAGGCTAATAGAGAGGCGAAGTCACGCCCATCTACTTCCGGCCCATGGGACCCCGGAAGCGAAAAATAATACATTGAATTCAATGGAGAGAGAAAACGTATCTTTTGATCCCGTTTGAATTGTGCCACGAACTACACATATGATGTTTGTCAATCTTAAACAATCATTTCCATGTCAAAAAAGTCACATTTTGTCGTACAACTGTTGAAATATAAGACTATGAAAAATACGCGACTACAAAGACTACAAATCCCAAATCCCATTCTGGGTCGCGTAAGTGATGTCATAGGCGATAATGCTCCAAGTTGCTCCAAGTGGTTGGTTCACTTTTACAAGATGCCTGTGTGCTTTGTACCAGGTTGTAATCACACAAGTGATCACACCACTTGTTCGTTCTATCGCTTCCCATCTGATGAAAGGACCAGGAGTCGCTGGATCAGACATATCAGGTAATATCATAGGTAATATACATGTTGTGCATGGAACATAGTCAAGTTAGCTACCTAGCTAGTAGCGATGAGTAGCGAGCACGTTAGTTAGCATTACATTACTTAGCCTTGTCAGTTTTAGTAGCCTTACCATGAAGTTATTATTTTATTACATGAAGTAAACCAAAATATTAAACAGTAAGAGTAGTCATGATGGTAAGTATTTTGTGAAACATTTGAAGAGTAGCCTACTGCTCCCTCCACCGGGTGCTAAGGAAGCAGTTCAGGGAGAGTGGAAGGCAGGCAGGGGTGATCATTGTGATGACAGTGACAGTGACAGTGAGGGGGAGTCAATCTGTTTGTTGGAAAGACAGTCGTTGTGTGCTTACTGAGAGAAAATTGTTAGAAGAGATAATTATTCAAAGTGTTGTTACTTTAAAGTGTTGTTACTGACCTTTTTCTCTTTTTTTTCCCTTACCTCACCTGTAACTGCTGAGACGTTGAGGAACATGCACACTGACCTGCTGTGGCAACCTGATTTCCACTGTACGTAATAGTATTTGGTTATGGTATATTATTTATATACATCAAAGGCACAATGCACCCCCCAGAGACATACATGTATTGAGTGTGATATTTTGCATAGGTCATGTGAAATCATCTTTACATACTAGAAAACTGTAGGAGCGGCAACTTGTTTTGAAATTGAATTTTTAATATCTGATAAAGTTGATCTCTTCTCTCTTCCCAGCTCCATCCATCACCGTGCTCTGTTCCTGCAGGTCCTGCTTGCTAATCAATGCTCATATTTTTTTACACAATTACAAATAAAGTCAATGTATTGTATGACATGAAGTTGTGCTTCATTCTGAGTCAATAATAAATTCATTCTGCCTTCAACTGCACAATGACTGTGGACTGCACCGACATCCATGTAGCTGCCCCCAGTAAGATGCACCAAGCAAAGAGGGTCACCATCATGCCCAAGGACATCCAGCTGAGAGAGGGCTTAGACTGACCTGAGACCAGCACACCCAAACACAGCGGCTCTTTTAAGAGCCACACAGTTTCAAAGAGTTGCAATCCTACGTTATTATAATGATTAAACTGGTTCATGTATCACTTAGTTTACTGAACCGTGATGAATGAGAGAAATGAGTGAGGTAGTGGTTTACTGAAGTTACAAAGACATTAATATATGAGTAACAGGTCAGTGTAAACACACGCTTCTGTCAATTATGGATCAAACTATTTATATAAAAAATATGTAATAAAGTTCTCAAACAAGTATTCGGTATATTCCTTGATAGCTTTTGGAGAAGGTTGTTTTTAAGTTTACTAAAATCTATCGTTTCAACTGTTTCACTTTATAAAAAGGGAACAGGTGAGTAGAGCATCATCGAGTTTCTTATTCTGTCAGTAAATTATCCAAATGAAATGTTTTTCATTATTTTAGTCAACCCTAAACAAATTGATTGTACCTTTTAATAATGACCTTACATGGTTGGCAAAGTTAAATTAACTTCAGAAAATCAAATCTGTTCTGAGAAAAAACTAATAAATGTTTAAAGATTCAGGAACTAGCCATCCCACTGAAAAACAGTCTAGAGATTCAAAGGCGTAGTTGTAGTTCAGTCCAACGTTTCATTTGGATTCATTTCTCCAACAGTCACTATTTTCATAAAGAATATATATATTTTTCAAAGTCAACTTTATTGTCAATCTTACTCAGTTTGTGTTTATAGACAGAGATCAAAAAGACGTTTCCAACAATCCCAAATACGAAAAATAAAATTATATAATTTACAGATATGTATACAAATATATATATCCTATATACACCATCATGTATAATGAAGGAAATGTGGTAGATAACAAGTACATAGAGTTACATACAGATCCATGTTACAGCAAAAGATGGAATAACTAAGAAGCACGCAGTATAATAATAATTACATGCAACAATTAAATAACTGCTCATCATCTCCACCACAATCCCAATCTGCTGTGTCCTGGTTTCCTCCCCTCTGCATAACACCCCATCACACATAGGAAACACAACGCAGAGTCCGAGGGTGTTAAGAGTATGTTTATTTAAATGTCCTCCTCTCTACTGGCCAACACAGGGAGCATGCTGGGTGTAGAAGTTCTCCAGGAGGAGGAGATTGCCATGCCATGCAGGGTCTTTGGGGATGCGGATGATGATCGCCTCCTTCGTGGTCCACACAACAAAGTAGCAGAGACTCCGGTCTGTGATGTGCAGCTGCCCTTGGACCTGGTGCCAGTATGGGTGATTCTCCTTGAGAATATATGAGCCACCCTCCTCACGGAGACAGAAGGATGGTAACTGGACTGCCTCCGTGATGGTCATGTTCCTCTGGCTGTGTGGACACTTCACCTCCAGCAGGGCAGATGGCTGCACAAGTCCATCGGGTGATGCTCCCAAAACACCGACTCACTCACAAAGAGACCAGACTCGAACACTGTCACTTGATAGGCCTGCACAAAAGCCTTCCTCCCTTCGGCCTCGTTTACAACCCCCCAGTTGACAGTTAGCGATGTCTCTGGCCAGTGGGTTGTATGTCTCCTCTCGCTGTTGGTAAAGTTGAGACACCGGCTGGACTACTTTTTAAGTGCCAGGCTTCCTCCACTGGCACTCAGCATCTGTGGAGCTGATCTGCCACATGGAAAATATTGCCAATGCTGCAGCGTGGCTACATTTGTACATCCCCCGTGCACAATCACAGACAGCACTCTGCATCGCGCCATCGTCTCCCATGCAGATCTGTACACATAAAGTAAGTACCATTTGTTAGCATGCTATAATAGATTGAATGAGCAATAATACAAGGATGGTCCGGATCTGGGGGGGGAGGGTTTATTTTTCCATAGTGTTGTCCTCTTGTCTGATTGTTGTATTGGTTGTGATTGTACTTTTCTAAATGTGTATGAATACATTTTTGAAAAACATTTGATCAACAATAAAAAAGGATTTGGTCAGGATCTAGACTCGGTGTGTAGTTTATTAATGAATCAATGCTCTCTACATTAGGAACACACATACCAGTGTACCAGAGGGAGTCACACACATACCAGTGTACCAGAGGGAGTCACACACATACCAGTGTACCAGAGGGAGTCACACACAGCTGTGCCTAGATAACCAAACCCTTGAATCTACACACAGCAGATAAACTCAAATGACACAACGAGATGTAAAAGGAGATCACACATACAGTATAGTCGATATAAAACTGGCCGCTTCAATCTGAAGAGCAACTAAAACAAAACACGGGAGTGTACCTTGTTCTTGTGAACACTAATGTTATCCACAGCATACACAGAGACCACAAAGTTCTTAAGGAGAAAACTAGTTACTAAAACAAAACACGTTAGTGTACCTTGTTAGCTAATGTTAGCTAGCTGACATTAACGTTACACATTGCACTCATATTACTCACCGAAACCTTGTAAAGCCGGTCCCGCTGCTCTTACAGAACCGACTAACTCCCCTTTCGTGTATGTACAGCTCTCAACGTGCCCAGACTTGTAGTGATTTTCACCTCGTTTTATACTTTCCTCATTCTGAAAGAAACAGGTGGAATTTGCTAACGTGACGGCCGTCTTTGTGTTGGTGACGCGTGTTGTGCGAGACCAGAGACCTGTAGTTCACTGAGCGGTTTCACACAAACAAATGTGTAACTTCACAGTTTTACGACACATTTTTATTTTTTTGACTTTCAAAATGTTCTTTTAAATTGACAAACATCATATGTGTCATTCGTGGCACAATTCAAACGGGATCAAAAGATAACCTTTCTCTCTCCATTGACTTCAATGTATATTTTTCCGCTTCCGGGGTCCCATGGAGGCTCCCGGAAGAGGAGGGACTTCGCCTCTCTATTCAGTGAAACAAGGCTGTTGTGAGCATTTGACAGATTTATGCTTAAATTCTCTCAGAAAGTTACTGAAAGATACACTTTTGTGTTTAAAAGCTGTCCACTACCATGAAAGCACTCTGTTTTATTCAATTTCGTCAAGCATCTGACTCTTAATGTCAGTTTGTGATTTTGAGGCTAATTCAGTGAAACAAGCCTGTTGTGAGCATTTGACAGATTTATGCTTAAGTTAAGACTCTTAATGGCAGTGTGTGATTTTGAGGCTATTTCAGTGAAACAAGGCTGTTGTGAGCATTTGACAGATTTATGCTTAAATTCTCTCAGAAAGTTACTGAAAGATACACTTTTGTGTTTAAAAGTTGACCACTACCATGAAAGCACTCTGTTTTATTAGATTTCGTCAAGCATCTGACTCTTAATGTCAGTTTGTGATTTTGAGGCTATTTCAGTGAAACAAAGCTGTTTTAGCATTTGACAGATTTATGCTTAAATTAAGACTCTTAATGGCAGTGTGTGATTTTGAGGCTAATTCAGTGAAACAAGGCTGTTGTGAGCATATGACAGATTTATGCTTAAATTCTATCAGAAAGTTACTGAAAGATACACTTTTGTGTTTAAAAGTTGACCACTACCATGAAAGCACTCTGTTTTATTAGATTTCGTCAAGCATCTGACTCTTAATGTCAGTTTGTGATTTTGAGGCTATTTCAGTGAAACAAGCCTGTTGTGAGCATTTGACAGATTTATGCTTAAATTCTCTCAGAAAGTTACTGAAAGATACACTTTTGTGTTTAAAAGTTGACCACTACCATGAAAGCACTCTGTTTTATTCATTTTCGTCAAGCATCTGACTCTTAATGTCAGTTTGTGATTTTGAGGCTATTTCAGTGAAACAAGCCTGTTGTGAGCATTTGACAGATTTATGCTTAAATTCTCTCAGAAAGTTACTGAAAGATACACTTTTGTGTTTAAAAGCTGTCCACTACCATGAAAGCACTCTGTTTTATTAGATTTCGTCAAGCATCTGACTCTTAATGTCAGTTTGTGATTTTGAGGCTATTTCAGTGAAACAGGCTGTTTTTAGCATTTGACAGATTTATGCTTAAATTAAGACTCTTAATGGCAGTGTGTGATTTTGAGGCTATTTCAGTGAAACAAGGCTGTTGTGAGCATTTGACAGATTTATGCTTAAATTCTCTCAGAAAGTTACTGAAAGATACACTTTTGTGTTTAAAAGTTGAACACTACCATGAAAGCACTCTGTTTTATTAGATTTCGTCAAGCATCTGACTCTTAATGTCAGTTTGTGATTTTGAGGCTATTTCAGTGAAACAAAGCTGTTTTTAGCATTTGACAGATTTATGCTTAAATTAAGACTCTTAATGGCAGTGTGTGATTTTGAGGCTAATTCAGTGAAACAAAGCTGTTTTTAGCATTTGACAGATTTATGCTTAAATTCTCTCAGAAAGTTACTGAAAGATACACTTTTGTGTTTAAAAGTTGACCACTACCATGAAAGCACTCTGTTTTATTAGATTTCGTCAAGCATCTGACTCTTAATGTCAGTTTGTGATTTTGAGGCTAATTCAGTGAAACAAAGCTGTTTTTAGCATTTGACAGATTTATGCTTAAATTAAGACTCTTAATGGCAGTGTGTGATTTTGAGGCTAATTCAGTGAAACAAGGCTGTTGTGAGCATTTGACAGATTTATGCTTAATATCTCTCAGAAAGTTACTGAAAGATACACTTTTGTGTTTAAAAGTTGACCATTACCATGAAAGCACTCTGTTTTATTCAATTTCGTCAAGCATCTGACTCTTAATGTCAGTTTGTGATTTTGAGGCTAATTCAGTGAAACAAGGCTGTTGTGAGCATTTGACAGATTTATGCTTAAATTAAGACTCTTAATGGCAGTGTGTGATTTTGAGGCTATTTCAGTAAAACAAAGCTGTTTTTAGCATTTGACAGATTTATGCTTAAATTAAGACTCTTAATGTCAGTTTGTGATTTTGAGGCTATTTCAGTAAAACAAAGCTGTTTTTAGCATTTGACAGATTTATGCTTAAATTAAGACTCTTAATGTCAGTTTGTGATTTTGAGGCTATTTCAGTAAAACAAAGCTGTTTTTAGCATTTGACAGATTTATGCTTAAATTAAGACTCTTAATGGCAGTGTGTGATTTTGAGGCTATTTCAGTGAAACAAGGCTGTTGTGAGCATTTGACAGATTTATGCTTAAATTAAGACTCTTAATGGTGACACGAGGGACTCACAAGAACTCAAATGCACGATTCCGTGGACTTCAAAAAATATCTTTTATTTATAAAAGATGAGTGAAAAAACAAAGAATGCTAGGATCTACTAGGACCATACACCAGATCTCTAGGTTCCACCAGGATAATTAGAACCGTGAAGAAGTTTACATACATAGCTCGCCGTGGAAACAAGACGAACCGACAATAGACAAAAGGAGAGCAGGGCTATAAATACACACAACAGTTAATGGGGCACAGGTGCAAACAATCAGGGGCGGGGCTAGTGATGATGAGCACACGTGACACACAAGCTGGCAGGTGACACACAAAGACATGAAGTGTAGACACCTGGAAAGAGAGAGAGAGTCAATAACAAAATAACATGTAAGGCCACAATAACAAACACAAAACAATAAGCTCACAGACTCTTAACGCTGAAACCTTACAGTACCCCCCCTCTTACGGACGGCTCCAGACGTCCCTGCAAGCTGAGACTGCCCTCTATCAAAGTCCGATATAAGGGTCTTGTCCACAATAAAGCTGCCTGGGATCCAACACCTCTCCTCTAATCCATACCCCACCCAGTCGACCAGGAACTGTCTACCTCTGCCCCTCTTCCTTTCCGACAGTATCTTGTCCACCGTGTACACTTGACCCCCGTCGACAACCCGGGGAGGTGGAGGGGACGTGGAGGCAGGAACCAGTCTGCTTTCTTTGGCTGGTTTTACCTTGCTGACATGGAACGTGGGGTGGACCTTGATGGATTTCGGAAGACATAAACGGACAGCAACAGGGTTAATTACTTTGGCTATGGGAAAAGGACCAACGAACCGGGGAGCCAGCTTCCTGGAGGCGACATGAAGAGGAAGATCCTTGGTGGATAGCCACACTCGTTGTCCGGCCTGGTACTTGGGGGCTGGACGTCGTTTCCGGTCGGCCAATGCCTTCATGCGAACGGCACTCCTCTGTAACATATGGCGAACTCCCGCCCAGACCCGACGGCAGCGTCGAACCAGAGCATGGGCTGATGGTACCGTGACCTCCTTCTCGAGCTCCGGAAACAAAGGAGGTTGGTACCCATGGACACATTGAAACGGGGAGATACCGGTGGCTGATGTGGGTAAGGTGTTGTGAGCATACTCCACCCAAATCAGACTCTTACTCCAGGTGGTGGGTTTCTCGGACGCTAGGCATCTCAAACAGGTCTCCAAATCCTGATTCATCCTCTCTGCTTGTCCATTTGACTGTGGGTGGTATCCGGAGGTCAGACTAACAGTGGCTTGGATTAGGCGACAAAACTCCCTCCAAAAGCGTGATACGAACTGTGGGCCTCGATCTGAAACGACATCACTAGGAAAACCATGGATCCTGAACACATGGGACAACATGGCCTCTGCTGTTTCCTTGGCGTTAGGTAATTTGGGCATGGCGACAAAGTGTGCCATTTTAGAAAAACGATCAACCACAGTGAGTATGGTGGTATTACCTGCCGATGTTGGTAATCCTGTCACGAAGTCCAATGAAATGTGAGACCAAGGTCTGTTGGGAATGGGCAGAGGTTGGAGAAGACCTGTCGCAGCTTGCCGAGAAGTTTTGTTCCTGGCGCACACAGGACACGCTGCTACATATTCTGCAACATCCTTCCACATCCCCGGCCACCAGAATCTGTGTCTCACCATGAACAGGGTCCTCTTGTTCCCAGGATGACAGGTGAGTACCGACGTATGGGCCCAATGAACAACTTGCCCTCGAAGTTGCTCTGGCACAAACAAGCTATTCTGAGGACACCCTCTAGGGACAGGATTCCCAACGTTAGCCTGTTTGACCTTGGCTTCAATGGGCCAGGTCACACTCCCTATCACTCGGTCTGGCCGTAGAATGGGATCTGGACTCTTGGGGACTGGCTCAGGATCATATATTCTGGATAGTGCATCCGGCTTTCCATTCTGCGAACCAGGTCGATATGACAGAGTGAACCTGAATCTATTAAAGAACAATGACCATCTGGCCTGCCTAGAGTTCAGACGCTTAACCCTCCTGATGTATTGCAGGTTTTTATGATCCGTCCAGACCAGGAAATCCTGCTCCGCTCCCTCTAGCCAGTGCCGCCACTCCTCCAAAGCAATCTTCACAGCCAACAGTTCCCGATTTCCCACGTCGTAATTCCTCTCAGCAGACGATAGCTTACGGGAGAGGTATGCACACGGATGAAGCTTGTTGTCCCCTGCTGACCTCTGAGACAGTATAGCTCCAACGCCGTCGTTGGAGGCGTCCACTTCCACCACAAACTGTCGGTGGCGATCAGGTACAGTCAGGATGGGAGCTGTAGTGAACCTCCTCTTCAGTTCCAGGAAGGATTTCTCTGCCTGTGGATTCCACACAAACTGAACCTGGGGAGAGGTAAGGGCATGGAGAGGAGAGGCAATCGTACTGAAGTTGCGTATAAACCGTCTGTAAAAGTTAGCAAACCCCAAGAATTGCTGAACTTTCTTTCTAGAGTCTGGCGTGGGCCAGTTCTCCACGTCCCTGACCTTAGCTGGGTCCATTTCCACCTTGTTAGGGGAAATCATAAAACCCAAAAATGCCACAGATTTTACATGAAACTCGCATTTTTCGGCTTTTACAAACAAATGGTTATCCAGGAGTCTCTGAAGAACAAGGTGAACATGGTTAACATGAATATTCTCATCTGGGGAAAAGATGAGGATATCATCGAGATACACAAAACAGAAAATATTCAGGAAATCTCTTAACACATCGTTAATGAGGGCTTGGAAAACAGCAGGTGCATTACAAAGTCCAAAAGGCATCACCAAATATTCATAATGTCCCGTAGGTGTATTGAAACCTGTTTTCCACTCATCCCCCTCCCGGATGCGCACAAGGTGATATGCATTCCTTAGGTCCAGCTTGGTAAATACCTTGGCTCCCTGTAACAGTTCGAATGCCGTAGAGATGAGTGGAAGGGGATATCTGTTCTTAACAGTGATCTGATTCAGTGGACTGTAATCAATACAGGGCCTTAATGAACCGTCCTTTTTCCCTACAAAAAAGAAACCTGCTGCTGCTGGGGATGATGATGGCCGAATCAAGCCAGCTTTGAGTGAAGATCCAATATACTCCTCCATGGCCTTCCTTTCCGGACCAGAAAGAGAATACAACCGTCCTTTTGGGATAGTAGAGCCCGAGAGAAGGTCTATAGGGCAATCATACGGTCTATGGGGAGGCAAGGACGTAGCTCGTGTCTTGTTAAACACCTCCTTAATGTCCAGGTAACACTCTGGTACTTTGGATAAGTCAGGAAAGTCAGATGGCTTAGCAGACGTGACACTGTCCCTACCTGACGCCTGTTTAAAGCTCTCAGGTCTGTGTGGTCTACTCGAACCTGTATGAGAGGCTAAGCAAGAACGAGAGCACTCACTCCCCCACCCCTTAACCTTTCCTGTAAGCCAGTCCATGTGAGGGTTATGTTTAACAAGCCAAGGGTAACCCAAAATGAGAGGCTGTTGAGCTGAGTTAAATAAATGAAAACTAATATGCTCACGGTGCTCCTGATCTATGACAATTTCTATGGGTTCCGTGCGATGAGTAACTGTACATAAAAGGCGGCCATCCAACGCACTAGCTTCTAATGGCTGATCTAAGAGGACAATGTTTAAGTTCAACTCTTTAGCCAGCTCCCAGTCTAACAAGCTCTCATCAGCCCCAGAGTCAATTAAAGCATCCTGAGTTACAGTTTTATCCTTCAATTTCATTTGTACCTGAGTCAGCCTTCTCGAGGAGGAGTCGAAAGAAGTCATTCGGCTCACCAGCGTCCCCCTTCCCACTGATGAGCCTGATCTTTTGCCGGACAGGCTGCCAGAACATGTCCCTGCTGACCGCAGTAGAAACACCTCCGCTCCCGTAGGCGGCGCTGTCGCTCCTCCGGGGTGAGTTTGGCTCTTCCGAGCTGCATCGGTTCCTCCGCGGCGCTAGGGGGCGATGGTCGCTCTGGAGACGAAGTCCGGGTATTTCTCCGCCCACCGTAGTACTCCCTCTGTAATCCCCGTCCGGAGAGTGTAGCGGAAGCTGCTTCCTCCTCCCTCTGTCGACGTCTCTCAGCTAGACGTTGATCCACCCGGATAGCCATGGCAATGAGTGAGTCCAGCTCCGCAGGCAATTCTAATGGAGCTAACTGATCTTTTATGGGATCCGCTAATCCATGCAGAAATGCATCAAAAAGAGCCGCGGAGTTCCATCCGCTCTCCGCTGCCAGGGTCCGGAACTCGATCGCGTAATCCGCCACCCTCCTCTGCCGTTGTCTGATGTTTACCAGGGCTCTCGCTGACTCTCTCCCAGGTGCTGTCTGGTCAAAAATGTTCTTCATTGAGTCCATGAAAAACTTTACCGACTGGCAAACAGGCGAGTCCCGGGCCCATTCCGCTGTTGCCCATGCTCCCGCTCTTCCCGTCAAGTGAGATATCATAAAAGCTACCTTAGCTTGATCGGTGGGAAATGCTGCGGGCTGATGTTTGAAGTGGAGGTCGCACTGAATCAGGAATGGCCGACAGTTTCCCGAATCCCCGGAGAACTTCTCCGGTGAAGCGAGGCGGAGTGAAGACGAAGGCATGGATATTGGCACTGGGATCAACGGAGGGGTAAACCCGACCTCTGCTGGACCGGAAAACTCCGCCGCAGGAACAGCAGGACGTCCCTCGAGGTGCGTAAGTATGTCCCGCATTTTCTCTGCCAGGTGATTTAATTCGGTTGTCACTGTTACCTGGAAGTTGTGCTGACGAGCATTTACGTCTTGAACCCCCTGTATCATTGTTGTCAGCTGCTCCTCCTGCTGACGCAAGCGTGTTCCTTGTACTTGCAAAGCTGTTTTGAACACGGTGGAATCGGCTGAGTCCATCTTGTTAGGTCGGTTCGTTCTGACACGAGGGACTCACAAGAACTCAAATGCACGATTCCGTGGACTTCAAAAAATATCTTTTATTTATAAAAGATGAGTGAAAAAACAAAGAATGCTAGGATCTACTAGGACCATACACCAGATCTCTAGGTTCCACCAGGATAATTAGAACCGTGAAGAAGTTTACATACATAGCTCGCCGTGGAAACAAGACGAACCGACAATAGACAAAAGGAGAGCAGGGCTATAAATACACACAACAGTTAATGGGGCACAGGTGCAAACAATCAGGGGCGGGGCTAGTGATGATGAGCACACGTGACACACAAGCTGGCAGGTGACACACAAAGACATGAAGTGTAGACACCTGGAAAGAGAGAGAGAGTCAATAACAAAATAACATGTAAGGCCACAATAACAAACACAAAACAATAAGCTCACAGACTCTTAACGCTGAAACCTTACAAATGGCAGTGTGTGATTTTGAGGCTATTTCAGTAAAACAAAGCTGTTTTTAACATTTGACAGATTTATGCTTAAATTAAGACTCTTAATGTCAGTTTGTGATTTTGAGGCTATTTCAGTAAAACAAAGCTGTTTTTAGCATTTGACAGATTTATGCTTAAATTAAGACTCTTAATGTCAGTTTGTGATTTTGAGGCTATTTCAGTAAAACAAAGCTGTTTTTAGCATTTGACAGATTTATGCTTAAATTAAGACTCTTAATGGCAGTGTGTGATTTTGAGGCTATTTCAGTGAAACAAAGCTGTTTTTAGCATTTGACAGATTTATGCTTAAATTAAGACTCTTAATGTCAGTTTGTGATTTTGAGGCTATTTCAGTAAAACAAAGCTGTTTTTAGCATTTGACAGATTTATGCTTAAATTAAGACTCTTAATGGCAGTGTGTGATTTTGAGGCTATTTCAGTGAAACAAGGCTGTTGTGAGCATTTGACAGATTTATGCTTAATATCTCTCAGAAAGTTACTGAAAGATACACTTTTGTGTTTAAAAGTTGACCACTACCATGAAAGCACTCTGTTTTATTCAATTTCGTCAAGCATCTGACTCTTAATTTCAGTTTGTAATTTTGAGGCTATTTCAGTGAAACAGGCTGGTTTGAGCTTAAATTCTCTCGGAAAGTTACTGAAAGATACACTTTTGTGTTTAAAAGTTGACCACTACCATGAAAGCACTCTGTTTTATTCAATTTCGTCAAGCATCTGACTCTTAATTTCAGTTTGTAATTTTGAGGCTATTTCAGTGAAACAGGCTGGTTTGAGCTTAAATTCTCTCGGAAAGTTACTGAAAGATACACTTTTGTGTTTAAAAGTTGACCACTACCATGAAAGCACTCTGTTTTATTAGATTTCGTCAAGCATCTGACTCTTAATGTCAGTTTGTGATTTTGAGGCTAATTCAGTGAAACAAGGCTGTTGTGAGCATTTGACAGATTTATGCTTAAATTCTCTCAGAAAGTTACTGAAAGATACACTTTTGTGTTTAAAAGCTGTCCACTACCATGAAAGCACTCTGTTTTATTCAATTTCGTTAAGTATCTGACTCTTAATGTCAGTTTGTGATTTTGAGGCTATTTCAGTGAAACAGGCTGGTTTGAGCTTAAATTCTCTCAGAAAGTTACTGAAAGATACACTTTTGTGTTTAAAAGCTGTCCACTACCATGAAAGCACTCTGTTTTATTCAATTTCGTCAAGCATCTGACTCTTAATGTCAGTTTGTGATTTTGAGGCTATTTCAGTGAAACAAAGCTGTTTTTAGCATTTGACAGATTTATGCTTAAATTAAGACTCTTAATGGCAGTGTGTGATTTTGAGGCTAATTCAGTGAAACAAAGCTGTTTTTAGCATTTGACAGATTTATGCTTAAATTCTCTCAGAAAGTTACTGAAAGATACACTTTTGTGTTTAAAAGTTGACCACTACCATGAAAGCACTCTGTTTTATTAGATTTCGTCAAGCATCTGACTCTTAATGTCAGTGTGTGATTTTGAGGCTAATTCAGTGAAACAAGGCTGTTGTGAGCATTTGACAGATTTATGCTTAATATCTCTCAGAAAGTTACTGAAAGATACACTTTTGTGTTTAAAAGTTGACCATTACCATGAAAGCACTCTGTTTTATTCAATTTCGTCAAGCATCTGACTCTTAATGTCAGTTTGTGATTTTGAGGCTAATTCAGTGAAACAAGGCTGTTGTGAGCATTTGACAGATTTATGCTTAAATTAAGACTCTTAATGGCAGTGTGTGATTTTGAGGCTATTTCAGTAAAACAAAGCTGTTTTTAGCATTTGACAGATTTATGCTTAAATTAAGACTCTTAATGTCAGTTTGTGATTTTGAGGCTATTTCAGTAAAACAAAGCTGTTTTTAGCATTTGACAGATTTATGCTTAAATTAAGACTCTTAATGTCAGTTTGTGATTTTGAGGCTATTTCAGTAAAACAAAGCTGTTTTTAGCATTTGACAGATTTATGCTTAAATTAAGACTCTTAATGGCAGTGTGTGATTTTGAGGCTATTTCAGTGAAACAAGGCTGTTGTGAGCATTTGACAGATTTATGCTTAAATTAAGACTCTTAATGGCAGTGTGTGATTTTGAGGCTATTTCAGTAAAACAAAGCTGTTTTTAGCATTTGACAGATTTATGCTTAAATTAAGACTCTTAATGTCAGTTTGTGATTTTGAGGCTATTTCAGTAAAACAAAGCTGTTTTTAGCATTTGACAGATTTATGCTTAAATTAAGACTCTTAATGTCAGTTTGTGATTTTGAGGCTATTTCAGTAAAACAAAGCTGTTTTTAGCATTTGACAGATTTATGCTTAAATTAAGACTCTTAATGGCAGTGTGTGATTTTGAGGCTATTTCAGTGAAACAAAGCTGTTTTTAGCATTTGACAGATTTATGCTTAAATTAAGACTCTTAATGTCAGTTTGTGATTTTGAGGCTATTTCAGTGAAACAAAGCTGTTTTTAGCATTTGACAGATTTATGCTTAAATTAAGACTCTTAATGGCAGTGTGTGATTTTGAGGCTATTTCAGTGAAACAAGACTGTTGTGAGCATTTGACAGATTTATGCTTAATATCTCTCAGAAAGTTACTGAAAGATACACTTTTGTGTTTAAAAGTTGACCACTACCATGAAAGCACTCTGTTTTATTCAATTTCGTCAAGCATATGACTCTTAATGTCAGTTTGTGATTTTGAGGCTATTTCAGTGAAAGAAAGCTGTTTTTAGCATTTGACAGATTTATGCTTAAATTAAGACTCTTAATGGCAGTGTGTGATTTTGAGGCTATTTCAGTGAAACAAGGCTGTTGTGAGCATTTGACAGATTTATGCTTAATATCTCTCAGAAAGTTACTGAAAGATACACTTTTGTGTTTAAAAGTTGACCAATACCATGAAAGGACTCTGTTTTATTAGATTTCGTCAAGCATCTGACTCTTAATGTCAGTTTGTGATTTTGAGGCTATTTCAGTGAAACAGGCTGGTTTGAGCTTAAATTCTCTCGGAAAGTTACTGAAAGATACACTTTTGTGTTTAAAAGTTGACCACTACCATGAAAGCACTCTGTTTTATTCAATTTCGTCAAGCATCTGACTCTTAATTTCAGTTTGTAATTTTGAGGCTATTTCAGTGAAACAGGCTGGTTTGAGCTTAAATTCTCTCGGAAAGTTACTGAAAGATACACTTTTGTGTTTAAAAGTTGACCACTACCATGAAAGCACTCTGTTTGATTAGATTTCGTCAAGCATCTGACTCTTAATGTCAGTTTGTGATTTTGAGGCTATTTCAGTGAAACAAAGCTGTTTTTAGCATTTCACAGATTTATGCTTAAATTAAGACTCTTAATGTCAGTGTGTGATTTTGAGGCTATTTCAGTGAAACAAGGCTGTTGTGAGCATTTGACAGATTTATGCTTAAATTCTCTCAGAAAGTTACTGAAAGATACACTTTTGTGTTTAAAAGCTGTCCACTACCATGAAAGCACTCTGTTTTATTCAATTTCGTTAAGTATCTGACTCTTAATGTCAGTTTGTGATTTTGAGGCTATTTCAGTGAAACAGGCTGGTTTGAGCTTAAATTCTCTCAGAAAGTTACTGAAAGATACACTTTTGTGTTTAAAAGCTGTCCACTACCATGAAAGCACTCTGTTTTATTCAATTTCGTCAAGCATCTGACTCTTAATGTCAGTTTGTGATTTTGAGGCTATTTCAGTGAAACAAAGCTGTTTTTAGCATTTGATAGATTTATGCTTAAATTAAGACTCTTAATGGCAGTGTGTGATTTTGAGGCTAATTCAGTGAAACAAAGCTGTTTTTAGCATTTGACAGATTTATGCTTAAATTCTCTCAGAAAGTTACTGAAAGATACACTTTTGTGTTTAAAAGTTGACCACTACCATGAAAGCACTCTGTTTTATTAGATTTCGTCAAGCATCTGACTCTTAATGTCAGTGTGTGATTTTGAGGCTAATTCAGTGAAACAAGGCTGTTGTGAGCATTTGACAGATTTATGCTTAATATCTCTCAGAAAGTTACTGAAAGATACACTTTTGTGTTTAAAAGTTGACCATTACCATGAAAGCACTCTGTTTTATTCAATTTCGTCAAGCATCTGACTCTTAATGTCAGTTTGTGATTTTGAGGCTAATTCAGTGAAACAAGGCTGTTGTGAGCATTTGACAGATTTATGCTTAAATTAAGACTCTTAATGGCAGTGTGTGATTTTGAGGCTATTTCAGTAAAACAAAGCTGTTTTTAGCATTTGACAGATTTATGCTTAAATTAAGACTCTTAATTTCAGTTTGTGATTTTGAGGCTATTTCAGTAAAACAAAGCTGTTTTTAGCATTTGACAGATTTATGCTTAAATTAAGACTCTTAATGTCAGTTTGTGATTTTGAGGCTATTTCAGTAAAACAAAGCTGTTTTTAGCATTTGACAGATTTATGCTTAAATTAAGACTCTTAATGGCAGTGTGTGATTTTGAGGCTATTTCAGTGAAACAAGGCTGTTGTGAGCATTTGACAGATTTATGCTTAAATTAAGACTCTTAATGGCAGTGTGTGATTTTGAGGCTATTTCAGTAAAACAAAGCTGTTTTTAGCATTTGACAGATTTATGCTTAAATTAAGACTCTTAATGTCAGTTTGTGATTTTGAGGCTATTTCAGTAAAACAAAGCTGTTTTTAGCATTTGACAGATTTATGCTTAAATTAAGACTCTTAATGTCAGTTTGTGATTTTGAGGCTATTTCAGTAAAACAAAGCTGTTTTTAGCATTTGACAGATTTATGCTTAAATTAAGACTCTTAATGGCAGTGTGTGATTTTGAGGCTATTTCAGTGAAACAAAGCTGTTTTTAGCATTTGACAGATTTATGCTTAAATTAAGACTCTTAATGTCAGTTTGTGATTTTGAGGCTATTTCAGTAAAACAAAGCTGTTTTTAGCATTTGACAGATTTATGCTTAAATTAAGACTCTTAATGGCAGTGTGTGATTTTGAGGCTATTTCAGTGAAACAAGGCTGTTGTGAGCATTTGACAGATTTATGCTTAATATCTCTCAGAAAGTTACTGAAAGATACACTTTTGTGTTTAAAAGTTGACCACTACCATGAAAGCACTCTGTTTTATTCAATTTCGTCAAGCATATGACTCTTAATGTCAGTTTGTGATTTTGAGGCTATTTCAGTGAAAGAAAGCTGTTTTTAGCATTTGACAGATTTATGCTTAAATTAAGACTCTTAATGGCAGTGTGTGATTTTGAGGCTATTTCAGTGAAACAAGGCTGTTGTGAGCATTTGACAGATTTATGCTTAATATCTCTCAGAAAGTTACTGAAAGATACACTTTTGTGTTTAAAAGTTGACCATTACCATGAAAGCACTCTGTTTTATTCAATTTCGTCAAGCATCTGACTCTTAATGTCAGTTTGTGATTTTGAGGCTAATTCAGTGAAACAAGGCTGTTGTGAGCATTTGACAGATTTATGCTTAAATTAAGACTCTTAATGGCAGTGTGTGATTTTGAGGCTATTTCAGTGAAACAAAGCTGTTTTTAGCATTTGACAGATTTATGCTTAAATTAAGACTCTTAATGTCAGTTTGTGATTTTGAGGCTATTTCAGTAAAACAAAGCTGTTTTTAGCATTTGACAGATTTATGCTTAAATTAAGACTCTTAATGGCAGTGTGTGATTTTGAGGCTATTTCAGTGAAACAAAGCTGTTTTTAGCATTTGACAGATTTATGCTTAAATTAAGACTCTTAATGTCAGTTTGTGATTTTGAGGCTATTTCAGTAAAACAAAGCTGTTTTTAGCATTTGACAGATTTATGCTTAAATTAAGACTCTTAATGGCAGTGTGTGATTTTGAGGCTATTTCAGTGAAACAAGGCTGTTGTGAGCATTTGACAGATTTATGCTTAATATCTCTCAGAAAGTTACTGAAAGATACACTTTTGTGTTTAAAAGTTGACCACTACCATGAGAGCACTCTGTTTTATTAGATTTCGTCAAGCATCTGACTCTTAATGTCAGTTTGTGATTTTGAGGCTATTTCAGTGAAACAAAGCTGTTTTTAGCATTTGACAGATTTATGCTTAAATTAAGACTCTTAATGGCAGTGTGTGATTTTGAGGCTATTTCAGTGAAACAAGGCCGTTGTGAGCATTTGACAGATTTATGCTTAAATTCTCTCAGAAAGTTACTGAAAGATACACTTTTGTGTTTAAAAGTTGACCAATACCATGAAAGGACTCTGTTTTATTAGATTTCGTCAAGCATCTGACTCTTAATGTCAGTTTGTGATTTTGAGGCCAATTCAGTGAAACAAGGCTGTTGTGAGCATTTGACAGATTTATGCTTAATATCTCTCAGAAAGTTACTGAAAGATACACTTTTGTGTTTAAAAGTTGACCAATACCATGAAAGGACTCTGTTTTATTAGATTTCGTCAAGCATCTGACTCTTAATGTCAGTTTGTGATTTTGAGGCTATTTCAGTGAAACAGGCTGGTTTGAGCTTAAATTCTCTCGGAAAGTTACTGAAAGATACACTTTTGTGTTTAAAAGTTGACCACTATCATGAAAGCACTCTGTTTTATTAGATTTCGTCAAGCATCTGACTCTTAATGTCAGTTTGTGATGTTGAGGCTAATTCAGTGAAACAAGGCTGTTGTGAGCATTTGACAGATTTATGCTTAAATTCTCTCAGAAAGTTACTGAAAGATACACTTTTGTGTTTAAAAGTTGACCACTACCATGAAAGCACTCTGTTTGATTAGATTTCGTCAAGCATCTGACTCTTAATGTCAGTTTGTGATTTTGAGGCTATTTCAGTGAAACAAAGCTGTTTTTAGCATTTGACAGATTTATGCTTAAATTAAGACTCTTAATGGCAGTGTGTGATTTTGAGGCTATTTCAGTGAAACAAGGCTGTTGTGAGCATTTGACAGATTTATGCTTAAATTCTCTCAGAAAGTTACTGAAAGATACACTTTTGTGTTTAAAAGTTGACCACTACCATGAAAGGACTCTGTTTTATTAGATTTCGTCAAGCATCTGACTCTTAATGTCAGTTTGTAATTTTGAGGCTATTTCAGTGAAACAGGCTGGTTTGAGCTTAAATTCTCTCGGAAAGTTACTGAAAGATACACTTTTGTGTTTAAAAGTTGACCACTACCATGAAAGCACTCTGTTTTATTAGAATTCGTCAAGCATCTGACTCTTAATGTCAGTTTGTGATTTTGAGGCTAAGTCAGTGAAACAAGGCTGTTGTGAGCATTTGACAGATTTATGCTTAATATCTCTCAGAAAGTTACTGAAAGATACACTTTTGTGTTTAAAAGCTGTCCACAACCATGAAAGCACTCTGTTTTATTCAATTTCGTCAAGCATCTGACTCTTAATGTCAGTTTGTGATTTTGAGGCTAATTCAGTGAAACAAGGCTGTTGTGAGCATTTGACAGATTTATGCTTAAATTCGGTCAGAAAGTTACTGAAAGATACACTTTTGTGTTTAAAAGTTGACCACTACCATGAAAGCACTCTGTTTTATTAGATTTCGTCAAGCATCTGACTCTTAATGTCAGTTTGTGATTTTGAGGCTATTTCAGTGAAACAAAGCTGTTTTTATCCTTTGACAGATATATGCTTAAATTAAGACTCTTAATGGCAGTGTGTGATTTTGAGGCTAAGTCAGTGAAACAAGGCTGTTGTGAGCATTTGACAGATTTATGCTTAAATTCTCTCAGAAAGTTACTGAAAGATACACTTTTGTGTTTAAAAGTTGACCACTACCATGAAAGCACTCTGTTTTATTAGAATTCGTCAAGCATCTGACTCTTAATGTCAGTTTGTGATTTTGAGGCTATTTCAGTGAAACAGGCTGGTTTGAGCTTAAATTCTCTCGGAAAGTTAGGGTTAGGGTTAGGGTTAGGGGTTAGGGTTAGGTTGTTTAAGGGCCACCAGATCTCCCCATGTCGCCCAACGACTTCATGGTTGTACAGAGATCCAAGGAGAGGCACGCGCACTAGATGACGTGTCGGCTCATGCCCTAGCTTAGCATCATGACTGAGTCATAAGTGTGTAAAGGTGAAGTTGACAGGGTAATTTAAGCTTGAAGGACAGAGACAGGGAGGCTAGCTGTGTTTACGGCGGACACCTCCCCTTGCCGCTTTGGCTGTCTCTGTTTATGGCCCATTTCCATTCGTCACCCCGAAGGGTTCGTTCCAAAAAAGGGGTAGGAAGTAAAGGTCAGAGTGAAAAAGTGGGGAGATAATGTGGTTTAGATTTAGGCAAAGAGCCAGAATGGTCAAGGTTAATGGTCAGATTAAGGGTAAATTGGTATTATTAGGGAACAAAATAGTCTACAGTTAGACTAAAGATGGTCTATTATTTGATATTTAATTAAGAGTGTACCATAATTGGATTTTAATTGCTTGATTTGAAAGTCAGATAGCCATTTGTGAAGATGTATTTAAGGGAAATTAAAGCCCTCTCAGTGTCAGTAACGCATCTCACCAGTTCAGATAAGGTCTCACCAAGCCGGGAAAAACCGGGTCCAAAGAACATTAGCTGCACCAGGACACCGCTCAATCCGGTCAGAACCAACTACCCCACCCAGTCATGTTAGACTCGGAACCGACTGAGGGAATTACCATTCCAGTCCAAATAAAGTCCCCAAAATAGGGTGGGGGTTCAGTCCAAACAAACGTCGCCGTGTCAAAGTACCACCTGTTCAGAAAGAACCACACCTCTCCTTATCAGTCATGGTAGACCGAGATCTGACCGAGGAAACATTTAATGGAGAAGTACTTTAGGATTAGGCAAGGAGTCAGAGTGGTTAGGTTTAAAGGTTAAATTAAGGATAAGATAGTTTTATAATTGATGAGTATTAACTTAAATTTAGGCATAAAGTCTGAGTGGTTAGGTTTAGAGGTTAAATTAAGGATAAGATGGTCTATTAATTGATGAATATTGACTTAAGTTTAGGTATAAAGTCTGAGTGGTTAGGTTTAGAGGTTAAATTAAGGATAAGATGGTCTATTAATTGATGAATATTGACTTAAGTTTAAGTGTAAAGTCTGAGTGGTTAAGTTTAGAAGTAAGATTAAAGATTAGGTGTTACATTTATTACTGAGAAATGGAGGATTATTATTCTCCCCTATTTGGTAGTCTGCATATAAGCAGAAGAAGGACGCTGTGTGAGGCAAACATAGTCAAAATAGCTATTGTGAACTGTTGGTAGTCTGCCTATAAGTAGAAGGAGGATGCTGTGTGTGGTAAATATGGTCAAAATAGCCATTGTGAACTGTTGGTAGTCTGCCTATAAGCAGAAGGAGGATGCTGTGTGTGGTAAATATGGTCAAAATAGCCATTGTGAACTGTTGGTAGTCTGCATATAAGCAGAAGGAAAACCCTGTGTGAGGTAAACAGTCAAAATAGCCATTGTGAATTGTTGGTAGTCTGCATATAATCAGAAGGAGGACGCTGTGTGAGGTAAACATGGTCAAACTAGCCATTATGAACGGAAAAACGCTGTTGTTAGTCTCTCAAAATAGAGATATTTGGTGAACCAGATAGTCCTCTAATTTGTCTTGAGGGAAAGGTGATCTCATAATAATGGATATTATAATAATGTTGAGGTGTAGTTTAAATGATCTATTTTTTTTAAAAAGCATATCAATGATTTAAAAGTTAGGTTTATCAAAGAGATACAGTACCCAAAGAGATCCAGTACCCAAAATTGATAATTTGCAGACCCATAGTAGTAATAGGCTCCATTTGTGGTCCCCTGCCTCCATCTACAGGTGTCAGAGGGGAGTGCGGGTAACATTAAGGCATAAAGTCTGAGTGATTTAATTAAAAAGTTAGGTTTATCAAAGAGATAAAGTATCCAAAATTGATCATTTGTAGACTCCTAGCAGCAATAGGCTCCATTTGTGGTCCCCTGCCTCCATCTAGAGGTGTCAGAGGGGAGTGCAGGTACATTTTTCTCTCTTGGGTTGCTGAATAGAATACAATCAATATTGTTATTGTTATAAATACAAGAGAATAGAAATAAAAATAGAGAGACAGGAGAGTTTTAAAGGTTAGGGTTAGGTTTAGAGGTACAATTAAGGATAAAATAGTCTAATAATTGATGAATATTAACTAAAGTTTAGGCATAAAGTCTGAGTGGTTAGGTTTAGAGGTTAAATTAAGGATAAGATAATCTATTCATTGATGAATATTAACTTCAGTTTAGGTATAAAGTCTGAATGGTTTCATTTCAAAGTTAGGTTTATCAAAGAGATACAGTATCCAAAGAGATATAGTATCCAAAATTGATAATTTGCAGACTCATAGCAGCAATAGGCTCCATTTGTGGTCCCCTGCCTCCATCTATAGGTGTCAGAGGGGAGTGTGGGTACATTTTTCTCTCTTGGGTTGCTTAATAGAATAAAATCAATATTGTTATTAATACAAGAGAATAGAAATAAAAATAGAGAGACAGGAGAGTTTTAAAGGTTAGGGTTAGGTTTAGAGGTAAAATTAAGGATAAGATAGTCTATTAATTGATAAATATTAACTTAAATTTAGGTATAAAGTCTGAGTGGTTAGGTTTAGAGGTTAACTAAAGGATAAGATAGTCTAATAATTGATTAATATTATCTTAAATGTCGGTATAAAGTCTGAATGGTTAGGTTTAGAGGTTAACTTAAGGATAAGATAGTCTAATAATTGATGAATATTAACTTAAATTTAGGCATAAAGTCTGAATGGTTAGGTTTAGAGGTTAAATTAAGGATAAGATAATCTATTCATTGATGAATATTAACTTAAATTTAGGTATAAAGTCTGAGTGGTTAGGTTTAGAGGTTAACTTAAGGATAAGATAGTCTATTAATTGATGAATATTAACTAAAGTTTAGGCATAAAGTCTGAGTGGTTAGGTTTAGAGGTTAAATTAAGGATAAGATAATCTATTCATTTATGAATATTAACTTCAGTTTATGCATAAAGTCTGAGTGGTTTAATTTAAAAGTTAGGTTTATCAAAGAGATATAGTATCCAAAGAGATATAGTATCCAAAATTGATAATTTGCAGACTCATAGCAGCAATAGGCTCCATTTGTGGTCCCCTGCCTCCATCTATAGGTGTCAGAGGGGAGTGTGGGTACATTTTTCTCTCTTGGGTTGCTTAATAGAATAAAATCAATATTGTTATTAATACAAGAGAATAGAAATAA
The DNA here is from genome assembly GCA_902827135.1 of Harpagifer antarcticus. Lineage (NCBI taxonomy): Eukaryota > Metazoa > Chordata > Actinopteri > Perciformes > Harpagiferidae > Harpagifer > Harpagifer antarcticus. The sequence continues at coordinate 2,229,033 of CADEHL010000037.1, forward strand.
AAATAGAGAGACAGGAGAGTTTTAAAGGTTAGGGTTAGGTTTAGACGTAAAATTAAGGATAAGATAGTCTATTAATTGATGAATATTAACTTAAATGTAGGTATAAAGTCTGAGTGGTTAGGTTTTGAGGTTAAATTAAGGATAAGATAATAGGGTTAGGGTTAGGGTTAGGGTTTAGGGTTAGGGTTTAGGGTTAGGTTTTGGTTAGGAGTAGGGTTAGGGTTAGGGTTAGGGTTTAGGGTTAGGGTTAGGTTTTGGTTAGGAGTAGGGTTTTGGATTCCGGTGTTGGATTGGGTTGCACTGGCCTAGGGGTCTGTGGATGGGTGTTGTGAGGGTGTTTGTCTGTAGTTGTTAGGGTCCATGGGCCAAGGAGGAGGAGTAGGTCAGATCATCCCCGGGACAGGTGGGCAGAGGAGAGGGGAGGATCCAGAGGGGATACGTCTATAAGTCGTTGAGTCCCCTGGGTGTGGTTGTTCCAAGTTTCTGGATCCAAGATGTTTCTGCCCTCTTCCTCTGCCCGATGGTCCACCGGTCGTTGGTTTCCAGGCCTGAGATGGTGAGTTGATCTGGCGGGTGTAGTTGGAAGTGGGTGACCAAGGGGGTTGTGAGTCGACCTTCCCCAATGTTGTACAGATGTTGTTTGAGACGGATGAGTATGGTATGTTTGGTTTCTCCTATGTAGTGTTTTTTACAGGTGTTGCATGTGATGATGTAGACTATGTTGCTGTTATTAAGAGAGAATGAACCGAGGGCAGGGAAGGCTGCTCCACTGTATTGGTTATGTATGTATTTTCTATTGATGTAGCGGTGACTATGTTGTGTATGTGGTAGGGCTCTGTTGCTGCTAAACTTGGAATGTATGAGTATGTCGTGTAGGCTGGGATTTTTCCTGTAGGCTGATATGACTCTATGTTCGGAGAAATAAGGTTGTGACTGGAGGAGGGAGAAGTTATTTTTGACAGTCCGGTGGAATCCTGTGATGGTGTGGGAGAAGGTGGATACAAATGGGATGAGATGACAGTTAGGGTTAGGGTCAGGTGGGGGATGGTTAGGGTTAGGGTCCGGAGGTGGAGGATGGTCAGTGGATGGATGGTGCAGACCTTGGACGGGTACCATGGGGTTGGGATTAGGGTTAGGGTCAGGTGGGGGGTGGTTGGGGTTAGGGTTAGGGTTGTCGGTGGGGGATTGGTCCTGGCAGTCTCCACGTCCCAATCGGTTAGGGAAGAGGCGGTTGGGATGCCTACCCTGGTTGGGGTGGGGGGAATCAGGGTGGGAGTGTGGGTAAGGAAAAGGATGCAGACCCTGGTTAGGGTGGGGGGAGGGGGAGTCGGGAGTGGAGAGGGTTGTTGAGAGTGGAGACTGGTCCGAGTCCGTGACCTGAGGCGGATCTCCTCCAGGGGAAGGAGGGGGAGGAGGGCGAGTGGGAGCGAGGCTGGCCAAGGTGGCGTTCTTGATATGGCGGAGGAAGCGTTTTGAATAGCCTCTTGTTTGGAGGCTGTGGAAGAGGGTCCTGACGGAATGATGGAAATCAGACTGTTTGGAGGAGATGCGGTGAAAACGGATGATTTGTGATTTAATAATGCCTGGAAAAGTGTGTTTGGGATGATAGCTGCATTTATGTAACAGTGAATGTGTGTCTGTTGGCTTAAAATAAACCTTTGTGAGTATTTTTTTGTGTGTGTTGTTGAGGGGTTGGAAGAAAACTGTAGTGTCTAGGAAGTTGACTGTGTGTTGGTTTATGGTGTACTTGACTGTGATGCTGGGATGGTGGCTGTTGAGGGTGTTGATAAACTGTGGGAAGAGGGAAATGTCATGAGGCCAGATACCGATTATGTCGTCCAGGAATCGACGGTACAGGGATGGTAGATGGGTGCACTTGGCCAGTGCTCCTCGCTCCCACTCGCTCATGTATATGTTTGCGTAGGAGGGGGCAAATCGCTGACCCATGGCCGTTCCGTGGATTTGAAGGTAATGTTTGTCATTAAAAGTAAAATCGTTGTTTTTAAGGCAGAGGGCGAGTAGGGAGAGTAAGTGTTTGTCCGGTCTTTTATGGTCTGGGTATTTGGCGAGGAGTGAGGTAACTGAAAGGAGTCCTAAGTCGGTGTTGATATTAGTGTATAAGCTGTCTATGTCTATGGTAAATAGATAGGCTGGGGTGGGAACGACCATGGGTCTGGTGATGTGCAGAAAGTGGTAGGTGTCTTTGAGGTAGCTGGGGTGTTGGGTGGAAAGGGGGCCTAAATGGTGTTCTATGTAATGGGAGATGTTGTAGGTAGTGCTGCTGCAGTCGGATATGATGGGTCTGCCGGGAGGAACCTCAAAGGGAATGGTCCAGGTGGAAGGGTCTTTATGGATTTTTGGCAGTAGATAGAACTGGCGAAGGCGGGGTGCATCGGGTCCAAATAAGAAGTCCCTCTGTTTGGCGGAAATTAACTTGAGTTTGTAAAGTGTTTCTACTATTGGTCTGAGTTGGAGTTGTGTCTGGGGTTGTGTTGTGTCCGGGATGGGCTTGTAATGGAGTGGGTTATTGAGTTGTGTCTGAGCTTCTGTGATGTAGTGGTGTCTATCCATAATGACTATTTTTGATCCTTTGTCGGCCGGTTTGATAACTATGTGTTTGTTTTTATTGAGTAGGGTTAGGGCCCTGCGTTCGTCCACCGACAGATTATCTGGAATATCTGTCGGTGGTCGGAAGGTTTGCAGGGCCCGGTTATTTGTGGTAATGGTTTGTTTTGTTTTGGGGTTGACTTGAGTGATTGATGGTTCCCAGTTGGAGGGGAAGGTGAAGAGTGACGGTTGGGTACAGGGTTTGGTGTGAAAATAATCTATAATTTTGAGGCGTCTATGATATTGGTGTAGATCCCTTTGAAGTTCCTCTCGGTCATGACGGGGGGGGCGTGGGACAAAGCTGAGTCCCCTCTGTAGGAGTTGTAGCTGTACCACAGAGGGGACAAAGAGGGTGGACAAATTGAGAACAGTGGAGGGTGAATTCCACCTCAGGTCAGGGCCCCGATCAGGGTCGGGGGGAGTGCTGGTGGAGTTGGTTGGGGGGTGGGGTAGGTTAATGCATTTATCCGGGGTAGGTTCAGAGGTATTTAGAAATGTAACTCCCTGTACCAGGAGTCCAGGATGAGTTTGGCTGTGGGGGAAGTCCAATGAACATTGTCGTGGCCAGTCTGGAAGGCTTCCTGTGGAATGGATGACAGGGTGTTGTGGTGTCTGGTGAGGAAGTTGTTGATTTTGAGGATATTACATGTTTGTACTTGGGTAAGGTGGAGTGAATGGTTGATGAGGGGGATGTAAATGGAAGCCATGGGGAAGGTCTTCTCGGCGTATTTTTTCATAGTGTTGAATTGTTTAGTGGTAGTGCGTTCAGGGTCGTGGTCTTTATTGTTGATGCCAATGGAGATTATGACAATTTTGGCTGTTGGAATGGGAGGGGTGCGTTTGAACAGTTCCATGAGATGATAAACTTTGGCTCCAGGATAGCAGTCCATCTGTAGGGTGGGGTTGGTGTGGGATGGTAGGCGGCCAATATTGGAGTCTCCCAGTATGCCGATTGGTTTACAGCCTGTCAGGGACCAATCCACCGCCTTCTTTGATGGTCTTGCCATATGGGTGATGGGGCGATACTGGGTTGGGGCAGTGGAGCTGGTAGGTTTGTAGAAGAGGGAACGGGGGCCAGGGGTAAGGTAGGGGGGGATACCAGAGAGGGGAAGTGGCGGAGGAGAGGGAGAAGAGGAAGGGGTAGACCGGGAAGAGGGTGAGGTTGAAGGAGGGGTTGAAGGTCCTTGGAGGTTGAGGGATGGAGAGGTTCCTGGGAAGTTAGGGTCCGGGTCGGGTGGTGTGCCAGTCCCCTCAGTGGACCCGCCGGGCTGCAGTGGCCCAACAGACTGGCCAGAGGGGGGCTCAGAATGGACTTGTATGATCTGGTTGACCTTAGAATGACCTTTCATCATCGGCCCCCCCGTGGGATGGAGTACAGAGTCTGTTGGGTTCCAAGCACCAGCAAGGTCCAATGGGGGACCAGCAACACCTGTAGATGATTGGGAGAAGGAGAGAATGTTATCAGGAATACTGACTGAGACGTTGGAATGGTAGACTTCGTAGTTAATTTGGCGGTTGGGAGGGGAGGGCTGGGAGTGGGTTGGGGGTGAGGGGGTACTACGGTCAACTAGGTTGACCTGAGGAGATGGGGAGGGTTGGGGTGGGGGTGAGGTAGAGGGAAGGGTGGCCCCGGGAAGGCTAGAGTTCTTGTCTGGGGTGGCTGGAATGGTGGCTACACTGGTGATGGGGGAAGTGGGTTTGGATAGGATAGGGTTCTGGGTTGGGAGGCGGATACCGGGGGTTCGTTGGGGCAGCTGGTGCTGCTGGATGGAGGGGGTAGGGAGAAGAGGGGGGTTGGGTAATAGAGGGGGTCGTGGCCGAGGAGTGGAGTGTATGTTCAGCTGTGTGTACTGTATCAGTGTGTAACCTTGAGCCGTAACGCTTCTGTGCCCAACCTGTAGCTATTGTGAATGCAGTGGGATTCCACGGGGTGTTCTGGAGTGATGTGATGGTAGTGTTGTAGTGTTGCTGGAGAATGATCATGTTGGTGTGCATCCAGCTGATGGTGTTGTTATGTATTTGTGTGTGTGTGTGTTCTGTTGGGGTGGAGGGCTTGATGAAGTCTGTGAGTCTGAGTACCTGTCTGGTCATACCTGGGGGATATAGGTGTGTCTGTATGGCTCTATCTACTATGTTTTTATGGTGTGTGGCTTGGATGAGTTTGAAATATTCCTTACTGCTATGTCTGGTTGCTGGGTCGGGAGGGTGATAAAGCAGACGTTGTGGCTGTGTCAATGGGGTGTGGGGTGTTGTTCGTGGTGTGCTGATGGGGTGTGTGCGTATTGCTAGAAGTGGTTGTGGAGCCTGTCCGCTGCTGGATGTATCAGTGAGGGGAAAGTGTGTCTGTGCTCCTCTTCCTCTCCACCGCACAGTCTGGTTCCTGTTAAAAGACATCCTAGTCGCCAATGGGGGCTCTTACCTGGTCCGCCGAGTGGTGTGACTCTGTAGCCCTGATGGTCTTGGCCTTCCTGGTGTTGGAGATGTATGCTGGCAGCTCCTTCAGACGGAAGATCCTGTGGCCAACTGGGCAGGCCGCTGCTCCCTCCCCTGGGAGATCCGGGTTCAAGACCGGCGCCGAGAGGATGACTGTCCTTTTTCGGGGAGAAGCTCGACAGGGCATGAAAATGTTTGTAGCCCAGGTGTGCTAGTCCAGTTAGCGATTTGGGCCACTCAAAGACCACAGAGGGGCAGGTCCCCCACAAGCGAGTAAGACAGTCCTTTAATGTTTAAAATCAAGAGTCTAAAAGCATAAATAATTTAAAAACGTTGCCGTAATAGCAAAGTGGTGCTCTATAGGCATAAATAATTTAAAATGTTACCGTATTACCAAAGTAGTACTGTGCAGTGGAGTGAGACAATCCTGACGTTTCGCAGTGTGTGCTGCTTCATCAGAGAATTAAAGGGTTGTTTAATAGAATAAAATCAATATTGTTATTAATACAAGAGAATAGAAATAAAAATAGAGAGACAGGAGAGTTTTAAAGGTTAGGGTTAGGTTTAGACGTAAAATTAAGGATAAGATAGTCTATTAATTGATGAATATTAACTTAAATGTAGGTATAAAGTCTGAGTGGTTAGGTTTTGAGGTTAAATTAAGGATAAGATAATAGGGTTAGGGTTAGGGTTAGGGTTTAGGGTTAGGGTTTAGGGTTAGGTTTTGGTTAGGAGTAGGGTTAGGGTTAGGGTTAGGGTTTAGGGTTAGGGTTAGGGTTAGGGTTAGGTTGTTTAAGGGCCACCAGATCTCCCCATGTCGCCCAACGACTTCATGGTTGAACAGAGATCCAAGGAAAGGCACGCGCACTAGATGACGTGTCGGCTCATGCCCTAGCTTAGCATCATGACTGAGTCATAAGTGTGTAAAGGTGAAGTAGACAGGGTAATTTAAGCTTGAAGGACAGAGACAGGGAGGCTAGCTGTGGTTACGGCGGACACCTCCCCTTGCCGCAATGGCTGTATCTGTTTATGGCCAATTTCCATTCGTCACCCCGAAGGGTTCGTTCCAAAAAAGGGGTAGGAAGTAAAGGTCAGAGTGAAAAAGTGGGGAGATAATGTGGTTTAGATTTAGGCAAAGAGCCAGAATGGTCAAGGTTAATGGTCAGATTAAGGGTAAATTGGTATTATTAGGGAATAAAATAGTCTACAGTTAGACTAAAGATGGTCTATTATTTGATATTTAATTAAGAGTGTACCATAAATAGATTTTAATTGTTTGGTTTGAAGGTCAGATAGCCATTTGTGGAGATGTATTTAAGGGAAATTAGATGAAAGACCTCTCAGTGTTAGTAACCTATCCCACCAGTTCAGATCGGGTCTCACCAAGCCGGGAAAACCGGGTCCAAAGAACATTAGCTGCACCAGGACACCGCTCAGTCCGGTCAGAACCAACCCCCCAACCTAGTCATGTTAGACTCGGAACCGACTGAGGGAATTACCATTCCAGTCCAAATAAAGTCCCCAAAACCAGGTGGGGGTGCAGCCCAGACAAACGTCGCCGTGCCAAAGTACCACCTGTTCAGAAAGAACCACACCTCTCCTTATCAGTCATGGCAGACCGAGGTCTGACTGAGGAAACAACCAAATTACATTTCTAAATTCAATTCGAATTAAGAGATTTAGAGAAAAGTGTACCATAAGTGGATTTTAATTGTTTGATTTGAAAGTCAAATAGCTTTTAATGGAGAAGTACTTTAGGATTAGGCAAGGAGTCAGAGTGTTTAGGTTTAGAGGTTAAATTAAGGATAAGATAGTCTAATAATTGATGAGTATTAACTTAAATTTAGGCATAAAGTCTGAGTGGTTAGGTTTAGAGATTAAATTAAGGATAAGATGGTCTATTAATTGATGAATATTGACTTAAGTTTAGGTATAAGTCTGAGTGGTTAGGTTTAGAGGTTAAGTTAAGGATAAGATAGTCTATTAATTGATGAATATTGACTTAAGTTTAGGTATAAAGTCTGAGTGGTTAGGTTTAGAGGTTAACCTAAGGATAAGATAGTCTAATAATTGATGAATATTAACTTAAATTTAGGTATAAAGTCTGAGTGGTTAGGTTTAGAGGTTAACTTAAGGATAAGATAGTCTAATAATTGATGAATATTAACTTACATTTAGGCATAAAGTCTGAATGGTTAGGTTTAGAGGTTAAGTTAAGGATAAGATGGTCTATTAATTGATGAATAGGCTCCATTTGTGGAGTAGGCTCCATTTGTGGTCCCCTGCCTCCATCTATAGGTGTCAGAGGGGAGTGCGGGTACATTTTTGGTCCCTTGGTTTGTTTAATGGAATAAAACCAATATTATTATTGTTATAAACACAAGAGAATAGAAATAAAAATAGACTCATAGCAGCAATAGGCTCCATTTGTGGTCCCCTGCCTCCATCTATAGGTGTCAGAGGGGAGTGCGGGTACATTTTTGGTCCCTTGGTTTGTTTAATGGAATAAAACCAATATTATTATTGTTATAAAACCAAGAGAATAGAAATAAAAATAGAGAGACAGGAGAGTTTTAAAGGCTAGACTTGTGAAGAAGAAAAGCACATTATTGATTGTTTTTAGTGGTTTGAATTGAAAATCAGATCGTTTTAAGTAGGAGAGGTACATAACCATTAAGTGAAACTAATCTGTTTTGTCGCATAAAAATGGTATAGAAATTAGAATTTTCTAAGAGATCAAATTGCCATATTTAGTGATCTATCTTAATAAATGATACAAAAACCATAATGAACCATAGTCAGTTGTTTTTTGTACTCCCAAATATAAATATTTGGTGAACAAAAAGAGTCCTTTATATTATTTAGAACACATCCTCAGTGATGGACCTAGAGGTCACAGGGTGTTTCAGCCATTATCACCAGAAACCCTACTCCAGGGGGGCCCCACCGGGGCTGATCAAGTTCCCGGTGTTGTGTTATTTTCTAAAAGTTCCCAACTAGGGGAAAAGGACTGGTCGGTCGGTCAAGTCTGTGAGCTTTGATGTGGAGAGAAATCCACTAGGTCACCGACCAGAATTAAGTAAATGTAATACCCGAGGTAGAGAAAGATATATATAAAGACTGTATTAGTAAACTAGAGTTGTATATTGGGTCCATAGACCAGAATGAAATAGGTTTAAATACCATAGGTAGAGGAAGATAGATATATACACACATTGTGGATTAGTTGTTGTATATTGGGTCAACTGACCAGAATGAAGTGGATTGAACCTCTATTATTTAGCGAGAAATACACACCTGTGTTGGTTAGTAGACCAGAATTAATTACTGGGTCGACCGACTAGAATGAAATTAAATAATTTTCATGTGTTGGCCCGAACCAGTCCGGATCCAGTCAGGCCGGGCCGGGGAAACCGGACTCAATCAATCTTTACCGTGATGGGGCACATCTAAACCGAAGAGAATCACACCCTCCCTTATCAGTCCCGGCCAACCGAGATCCGAACTAGGGTTGGACTGCTCCAATCAAGATAAGACCCGTCAAGGCTGGGGGGAACCAGACTCAATCAATCATAAACTGCGATGGGGCGCTGTCTGATTAAACATAAATACACCTCCCCTTATCCATCCGACCGGCCTGAATCCAACTCTATATTTAACTATAAAAAAATATTAATCTCATAAATAGAGACAAATCAACACTAACAGAGAGAAATAATTATTATAATTAGAGTGTCCCATAGCTAAAATAGGAGACATGCAGAGGAACATTCTGTAGCATTTTCTATCTAATTCCAACTTCCCAGTAATATTGGCAGTAAATATAATATTAATCTACATTTTTAAACCATGTTTTATCCCAAAAGGGTTTAATTATAGTAACCATGATATGAAAGTAATTAAATATGATCATTACTGACTAGAATAATAAATCATTTAGTGTAGTATATAATAGTACCTATTAATCTACATGTTTAAACCATGTTTTATCCCAAAAGGGTTTAGATAAAGTAATATAATATATAAACAATTAAACCTGATCATTACTGACTTGATTCATAAATCATTTGATGTAGTATATAAAAAAACCTATAAATCTACATTTTTAAACCATGTTTTATCCCTAAAGCGTTTAAATATAGTGACTATAATATGTAGAAAATTAAACCTTATCATTATTGACTTGATTAATAAATCATTTAATGTAGAATCCAAAGGAATAAACTAGTATTGTAGTTGAAACAGTGTGTTCTAAACCGTCATTACATAGCCCTGTTTATAATCAAACAACGATGTATTAATTTGAACTTCTCAGATATATTTAACCTCAACCGAGTCTAAGGTTAGTGTTTCTAATATATAAATAATTAAATCTAATCACTCCCGACATTTAATGACCAGTAAATCAATGTGAAACTGAGAGAAAATAAAAAAGTCGAAGCGCGACGCCCATTATGTGAAACTAAAAATAACACGGTCTATTAAAGGTCTGTATTTCAAACCTATTTACCCCAAAAGAGTCTTAGGTTAACCTTTCTCATATTTTAATAGGTAAAGCTGATCACTCCCGACATTTATTGATCAGTAATTCAATGTGAATCTGAGAGAACAGGAGTCAAAAACGCGGGCGCCATTATGTAAGGCTTAAAAAAAACACGATGTATTTAAGTTCCGTATTTCAGACCTATTTACCCCAAAAGAGTCTTAGGTTAACCTTTCTCATATTTTAATAATCAAACCTGACTACTCCTGACATAAAATGATCAATATTTCAGTGTAAATCCGAGAGAAACATAAAAATTAATGGCAGCCATCTTGTGACAGTCAAAAAAAACGATCTATTTAATGTAAGTATTTAAAGTCTATTCTTCCTCAAATGAGTCTTGGTATAGCTGCTCAAGGATTTTAATAATTAAGTGTCTAATAAATGTGAACATTGAAAAATCCATTTTTTAGAGAGTAAATAAAAAAATTGCGATCGCGTTTTAAAATCCACTTTCATTATGCGCCTATCTGCTGTAATAAAATATTTGTAACGTTTTTAAAGCATGTTTTCCCAAATTGTGTCTAAATATAAGGTTTAATTCATATGGATAATTAAATGTAATTGAGTAGACCGAGATTAATCCGTCTAAAATATACATTTTTAACAGATTTCATTGTTTTAATCTCCTGTAACATTTTTAACCTACCGTGAGTCTGGAGATCGCTAGAAGAAAGGAAGTGACGTCATCCAACCTCGTGTGACAATCCCAAAAAACCGGAAGTGAAACTCCCTGTTAAAATTAGCATCTGAATATTTATGAAAAAATATTTTATTTTAAATTCATTCTAACCTTATTGTATGTAACTATATAAGAGTGAAGTCAAAATAATACCCTCATAAGTAGATAATAAAGATAAATTCTAAAGATTAAATCTTAAACATTATAAAAATGCCTAAAAAGCTTGTTATTTTTATTTTTACCACAAATTCTATGATTTAGGAGTGAGTATAAGCGGAAAATTAAACGCCTTCACTCAGTGGAATCGGTCAGTTGACCCCTTCCACTTGTTAGTCTAATCACAAAGTTTCATGATTCGACTAAGTTTTTTAAATAGTTAGAGCTAAATATTAGGTTTATCAGAGAGATATAGTACATTATGAGTGATTTGGACTTATTCCTATAGTATGCCTTCAATTGTGATCTCCTGCCTCCATCTAATGGTGACAGAGGGGAGTGCGGGCACCTTTTTGTCCTCAGGTCTGTTAACCTAGTACATGTAATGTTGTTATTATTATTATTATTATTAAAAACACCAGAGGGATAGAATAAATACTGAGAGATAAGAGAGTTTTTTTAACAAAATAGATTTGTGTAAGAGAAAAGTGCATTATTAATTGTTTTTTGTGGTTTGAATTAAAAGACCAATAGTATTTCAGTCAGACCTATACATATATTTTTTTATTAAAATTAATTTGTCTTGTTATACTTCAATAATGTAAAAGTAGGAACATCCGAAGATCCAGTTGCCATACATTGTAATAACAATAAATGGTGATACAGAAAACGAGCGACTCCAAATTGCCATGTTTAGTGATGTCATCATTAACATTAGCATAACTTAGTGTTAGTATAAAATTAGCATCTGATTTTTTTAAACAATATTATTTTGAACTCATTCTAATCTTATTGTAGGCTATGTATCTATATAAGAGTAAAGTCAAAATGGTACACTCATAAGTAGATAAATAAAGATATATTCTAAAGATAAAACTGTAAGTATTATAAATGTCTTAAAAATTAGTTACACTTCTATTTATGTTCCAATGAACTTTAAGATTTAGGAGTGAATATAAGCGGATATTTAAACGCCTTCACTAAGTAGAATTGGTCAGTTAACCGTTTCTACTTGTTAATCAAACCACAAAGTTTCGTGGTACGACTAAGATTTAAATAGTAAATCTGTTGATGCCTATAGTTTAGGAAATAGGGTGAGGGTATCCAGAGAGTACATGTACAAGAGTAGGTCAGTGTCTACGTTCCACACTCCGCGGCCGTTCTAGGCTTTCTCTGTTAACCCGTTACCCTCTAACCTGACCCCCGGGGGCCCGAGTTGATGCCTATAGTTTAGGAAATAGGGTGAGGGTATCCAGAGAGTACATGTACAAGAGTAGGTCAGTGTCTACGTTCCACACTCCGCCGCCGGTCTAGGCTTTCTCTGTTAACCCGTTACCCTCTAACTTGAACCCCCGGGGGCCCGAGAGGAAATAAATTAAGGTATATTGTAAAAGTACAATCTTCTACTATTATTATGTTTTATTTTGTCAGTAATCATTCCCATCCTACGATACGTAAGCTAGGTCACCCTAATAAGTTACACACTAGCTCTTCAATGACCATGTCATTGTATGGGAATGTTCTGGTAGATACTCCTAGACAACAGAGACGAACTCTTCATGGCAGTTATTCTGTCCACGGCCTAGGACTCATAAAGTGGGATTTTAAGGTGTTGAATTAATAAATTATTTAAAATGAGATTTGGACAGTAAAAATAGTGGATTTTAAAGTTATTATTCTGTCAGTAATCATTCCCATTCTACGAAACGTCAGCTAGGTTTACCTTTGTGGGATTGTTACACACTAGCTTTGAATGACGTTATTTAGTGGTCAAGGAATGTTCTGATAAGGATTCCATGTCCGCAGATCCCTAATTAATAATTAAATCTAACCAAAGCCATCAAATTAAACAGTGGTAGGAAAGAAAACGAGCGACTCAGTCAATCATACTCAGGTTCGGAGCAAGTCCCCCGTTTCTCCAGGCTCCGGCTAGGGTTAGGTTGTTTAAGGGCCACCAGATCTCCCCATGTCGCCCAACGACTTCATGGTTGTACAGAGATCCAAGGAAAGGCACGCGCACTAGATGACGTGTCGGCTCATGCCCTAGCTTAGCATCATGACTGAGTCATAAGTGTGTAAAGGTGAAGTAGACAGGGTAATTTAAGCTTGAAGGACAGAGACAGGGAGGCTAGCTGTGGTTACGGCGGACACCTCCCCTTGCCGCAATGGCTGTATCTGTTTATGGCCAATTTCCATTCGTCACCCCGAAGGGTTCGTTCCAAAAAAGGGGTAGGAAGTAAAGGTCAGAGTGAAAAAGTGGGGAGATAATGTGGTTTAGATTTAGGCAAAGAGCCAGAATGGTCAAGGTTAATGGTCAGATTAAGGGTAAATTGGTATTATTAGGGAATAAAATAGTCTACAGTTAGATGGTCTATTATTTGATATTTGATTAAGAGTGTACCATAAATAGATTTTAATTGTTTGGTTTGAAGGTCAGATAGCCATTTGTGGAGATGTATTTAAGGGAAATTAGATGAAAGACATCTCAGTGTTAGTAACCTATCCCACCAGTTCAGATCGGGTCTCACCAAGCCGGGAAAACCGGGTCCAAAGAACATTAGCTGCACCAGGACACCGCTCAGTCCGGTCAGAACCAACCCCCCAACCTAGTCATGTTAGACTCGGAACCGACTGAGGGAATTACCATTCCAGTCCAAATAAAGTCCCCAAAACCAGGTGGGGGTGCAGCCCAGACAAACGTCGCCGTGCCAAAGTACCACCTGTTCAGAAAGAACCACACCTCTCCTTATCAGTCATGGCAGACCGAGGTCCTACTGAGGAAACAACCAAATTACATTTCTAAATTCAATTCGAATTAAGAGATTTAGAGAAAAGTGTACCATAAGTGGATTTTAATTGTTTGATTTGAGAGTCAAATAGCTTTTAATGGAGAAGTACTTTAGGATTAGGCAAGGAGTCAGAGTGGTTAGGTTTAGAGGTTAAATTAAGGATAAGATAGTCTAATAATTGATGAGTATTAACTTAAATTTAGGCATAAAGTCTGAGTGGTTAGGTTTAGAGATTAAATTAAGGATAAGATGGTCTATTAATTGATGAATATTGACTTAAGTTTAGGTATAAAGTCTGAGTGGTTAGGTTTAGAGATTAAATTAAGGATAAGATGGTCTATTAATTGATGAATATTGACTTAAGTTTAGGTATAAAGTCTGAGTGGTTAGGTTTAGAGGTTAAGTTAAGGATAAGATGGTCTATTAATTGATGAATAGGCTCCATTTTTGGAGTAGGCTCCATTTGTGGTCCCCTGCCTCCATCTATAGGTGTCAGAGGGGAGTGCGGGTACATTTTTCTCTCTTGGGTTGCTTAATAGAAAAATATATATATTGTTATTAATACAAGAGAATAGAAATAAAAATAGAGAGATAGGAGAGTTTTAAAGGTTACGGTTAGGTTTAGAGGTAAAATTAAGGATAAGATAGTCTATTAATTGATAAATATTAACTTAAATTTAGGTATAAAGTCTGAGTGGTTAGGTTTAAAGGTTAACTTAAGGATAAGATAGTCTAATAATTGATGAATATTAGCTTAAATTTAGGTATAAAGTCTGAATGGTTAGGTTTAGAGGTTAAGTTAAGGATAAAAAAGTCTATTAATTGATAAATATTAACTTAAATTTAGGTATAAAGTCTGAGTGGTTAGGTTTAAAGGTTAACTTAAGGATAAGATAGTCTAATAATTGATGAATATTAGCTTAAATTTAGGTATAAAGTCTGAATGGTTAGGTTTAGAGGTTAAGTTAAGGATAAAAAAGTCTATTAATTGATAAATATTAACTTAAATTTAGGTATAAAGTCTGAGTGGTTAGGTTTAAAGGTTAACTTAAGGATAAGATAGTCTAATAATTGATGAATATTAGCTTAAATGTAGGTATAAAGTCTGAGTGGTTAGGTTTAGAGGTTAAGTTAAGGATAAAAAAGTCCATTAATTGATAAATATTAACTTAAATTTAGGTATAAAGTCTGAGTGGTTAGGTTTAGAGGTTAACTTAAGGATAAGATAGTCTAATAATTGATGAATATTAGCTTAAATGTAGGTATAAAGTCTGAGTGATTAGGTTTAGAGGTTAACCTAAGGATAAGATAGTCTAATAATTGATGAATATTAGCTTGAATTTAGGTATAAAGTCTGAGTGGTTAGGTTTAGAGGTTAACTTAAGGATAAGATAGTCTAATAATTGATGAATATAGGGTTAGGGTTAGGGTTAGGGGTTAGGGTTAGGGTTAGGGTTAGGGGTTAGGTTTGTTTAAGGGCCACCAGATCTCCCCATGTCGCCCGACGACTTCATGTTTATACAGAGATCCAAGGAAAGGCACGCGCACTAGATGACGTGTCGGCTCATGCCCTATCTTAGCATCATGACTGGATCATAAATATGTAAGGGTGAAGTAGACAGGGTAATAAAAGCTTGAAGGACAGAGACAGGGAGGTTAGTGGTGGTTACCTACGGATGCCTTCCCCTTGCCGCTTTGGCCGTCTCTGTTTATGGCCCATTTCCTTTCGTCATCCCCCAAGAGGCTCGACTAGAAAAGGGAGCGGAAAGAAAGATTTCTTTATGGCCCGTATCCTTTCGTCATCCTCAGAGGGGCTCGACCAGAAAGGGGTTGAAAGAAAGGTCAGAGTGAAAAAGTGGGGAGTGAATGTGGTTTAGATTTAGGCAAAGAGCCAGACTGGTCAAGGTTAATGGTCAGATTCAGGGTAAATTGGTATTATTAGGGAACCAAAATAGTCTAAAGTTAGACTAAAGATGGTCTATTATTTGATATTTAATTAAGAGTGTACCATAAATAGATTTTAATTGTTTGGTTTGAAGGTCAGATAGCCATTTGTGAAGATGTATTTAAGGGAAATTAGATGAAGGACCTCTCAGTGTCAGTAAGATGTCCCACCAGTTCAGATCGGGTCTCACCAAGCCGGGAAAACCGGGTCCAAAGAACATTAGCTGCACCTGGACACCGCTCAGTCCGGTCAGAACCAATCCCCCAACCTAGTCATGTTAGACTCGGAACCGACTGAGGGAATTACCATTCCAGTCCAAATAAAGTCCCCAAAACCAGGTGGGGGTCCAGCCCAAACAAACGTCGCCGTGCCAAAGTATCACCTGTTCAGAAAGAACCACACCTCTCCTTATCAGTCATGGCAGACCGAGGTCCTACTGAGGAAACAACCAAATTACATTTCTAAATTCAATTCGAATTAAGAGATTTAGAGAAAAGTGTACCATAAGTGGATTTTAATTGTTTGATTTGAGAGTCAGATAGCTTTTAATGGAGAAGTACTTTAGGATTAGGTAAGAGGTCAGAGTGGTTAGGTTTAAAGGTTAAATTAAGGATAGGATAGTCTAATAATTGATGAGTATTAACTTGAATTTAGGCCTAAAGTCTGAATGGTTAGATTTAGAGGTTAAGTTAAGGATAAGATAGTCTAATAATTGATGAATATTAACTTAAGTTTAGGCATAAAGTCTGAATGGTTAGGTTTAGAGGTTAAGTTAAGGATAAGATAGTCTATTAATTGATAAATATAAACTTAAGTTTAGGAATAAAGTCTGAGTGGTTAGGTTTAGAGGTTCACTTAAGGATAAGATAGTCTAATAATTGATGAATATTAGCTTAAATTTAGGTATAAAGTCTAAGTGGTTAGGTTTAGAGGTTAACTTAAGGATAAGATAGTCTAATAATTGATGAATATTAACTTACATTTAGGCATAGAGTCTGAATGGTTAGGTTTAGAGGTTAAGTTAAGGATAAGATGGTAAGTGTTTTAGGATTAGGCAATAAGACCAAGTGGTTAGATTTAGAGGTTAAATAAAAGATAAGATGTTCTATTAATGGAAGAGTATTCACTTAAGTTTAGGCATAAAGTCTGAGTGGTTAAATTTAGGAGTAAGATTAAAGATAAGATGCTACATTTATTGCTAAGAAATGGAGAATTATTATTCTCCCCTGATGAGTAGTCTGTATAAAAACAGGAGTACGCTTTTTGTAGTGAATGGTCAAACTAGCCATAATGAACAGTTATAAGTCTGTATAAAAACAGAAGGAGTACGCTTTTTTGTAGTGAATGGTCAAAATAGCCATAATGAACAGTTATAAGTCTGTATAAAAACAGAAGAAGTAGGCTTTTCTGTAGTGAATGGTCAAAATAGCCATAATGAACAGTTAGAAGTCTGCATAAAAACAGAAGGAGTACGCTTTTTTGTAGTGAATGGTCAAAATAGCCATAATGAACAGTTAGAAGTCTGTATAAAAACAGAAGGAGTAGGCTTTTCTGTAGTGAATGGTCAAAATAGCCATAATGAACATTTAGAAGTCTGTATAAAAACAGAAGGAGTAGGCTTTTCTGTAGTGAATGGTCAAAAATAGCCATAATGAACAGTTAGAAGTCTGTATAAAAACAGAAGGGATGCGCTGTTTGTAGTGAGTGGTCAAATTAGCCACCAAGAACGGTTAGTAATCTGTATAAACCCAAAAGGAGTACGCTTTTTATGGAAATGTATATTTTAGGGGAGGTATTTTAGGATTAGGCAAAAGATAAAATGGTTAGATTTAGAGGTTAAATGAAGGATATGATGGTCCATTAATTGAAGAGTATTAACTTAAGTTTAGGCATAAAGTCTGAGTGGTTAAGTTTAGACGTAAGGTAAAGGATTAGGCTCTAATTATATTGTATTAGATATATTCGAGTTATGTAAAAAGACTGGACCGATTTAATAAAAACCAGGTGTACTTTTAGAATGAAAGTGAGCTAAAAATAAGATTAATTAGAGAGATATTTGTCCATGGTTAATGATTTCATGGATAACAAGCCGTCACAGGCCCTCCTTCTGTAGTTACTCTGCCTCCATCTAGTGTCGACAGAGGGGAGTGACCGGAGAAAATGTAGAATGCAAAAAAAAACCTCAAAAAATGAATCTGTCTGTAATTAAGATAAGATGTTACATTTATTTGTTGAACCATGGAGGATTGTTAACCTCACCTTTTTAGTAACCATATTGTGGAATCAATCATTCCATTGCCCTGGTGAAAAATAGTCAGTAGTTTTTTTGTACTACCAAAAATAAGTTTTTTTGGTGAACAAAATAGTCCTTTATCATGGTTGGAACACATCGTCAGTGAATGAACCTGAAGGTCACAGGGGGTTTCGACCATTATCTCCAGACGCCCCTACTTCAGGGAGGTCGCCCCAGGTGATCAATCCTGGTGCTGTGTTTTTTTCTAAACGGTCCCAACTTGGGGAAAAGGACTGGTAGGCAGGTCAGGTCCATGAACTTTTGAGGTGGAGAGCGACCCACTGGGTCAACAGACCTTAATGAAATATATTCAATCACCCTGGGTAAAGAGAATTGTATAAAAACCTTGAGAATTAGTAAACCAGAATTAAATGCTAGGTCAGCAGACTCAAAAAGGTAGCTTCAACCACCGGTAGAGGGAAATATAAACCCATTGTGTTGATTAATACCCTAGGGTTAACAAACTAGGTAGATAGACCAGAAAAAAGTAGATTAAATCACTGTAGGTAGAGGGAGACACACCTTGGAGAGAAGATTATAAATGAGTATTAGGTCCAGAAACCAACATGAGATATAATAATTTTAACGTGTTAGGCTGCACCAATCTGGATAAAGTCAGGCAGGACCAGGGAAACCGGGCTCAATCAATCCCAACTGTGATGGGGCACAGCAAGACTGAAAGGAACCACACCCTCCCCTACAGCTCCGGCCTAACGAGATCCGAATGGGGGTTGGACTGCCACAATTAAGACCAGACTCGTCTAGGTTGGAGGGAACCGTACTAAATCAATCATAAACGGCGATGGGGCGCTGTCTGATTAAATACAAATACACCTCCCCTTATCCATCCGACAGGTCTGATTCCAATTCTATATTTAACTATAAAAAAATGTTAATCTCATAAATAGAGACAAATCAATACTAACCGAGAGAAATAATTATTATAATTAGAGTGTCCCATAGCTAAAATAGGAGACATGCAGAGGAACATTCTGTAGCATTTTCTGTCTAATTCCGACTTCCCAGTAATATTGGCAGTAAATATAATATTAATCTACATTTTTAAACCATGTTTTATCCCAAAAGGGTTTAAATATAGTAACCATGATATGAAAGTAATTAAATATGATCATTACTGACTAGATTAATAAATCATTTAGTGTAGTATATGATAGTACCTGTTAATCTACATTTTTAAACTATTTTTCTCTTTTGGACTGCCACAATTAAGACCAGACTCGTCCAGGTTGGGGGGAACCAGACTCAATTAATCATAAACTGCGATGGGGCGCTGTCTGATTAAACATAAATACACCTCCCCTTATCCATCCGACCGGCCTGAATCCAACTCTATATTTAACTATAAATAAATGTTATTCTCATAGAGACAAATCAATACTAACCGAGAGAAATAATTATTATAATTAGAGTGTCCCATAGCTAAAATAGGAGACATGCAGAGGAACATTCTGTAGCATTTTCTGTCTAATTCCGACTTCCCAGTAATATTGGCAGTAAATATAATATTAATCTACATTTTTAGACCATGTTTTATCCCAAAAGGGTTTAAATATAGTAACCATGATATGAAAGTAATTAAATATGATCATTACTGACTAGATTAATAAATAATTTAGTGTAGTATATGATAGTACCTATTCATCTACATTTTTAAACTATGTTTTATCCCAAAAGGGTTTAGATATAGTAATATAATATATAAACAATTAAATCTGATCATTACTGACTGATTCATAAATCATTTGATGTAGTATATAAAAAAACCTATAAATCTACCTTTTTAAACCATGTTTTATCCCTAAAAGGGTTTAAATAGTGACTATAATATGTAGAAAATTAAATCTTATCATTATTGACTTGATTAATAAATCATTTAATGTAGAATAGAAAGGATTAAACTAGTATTGTAGTTGAAACAGCGTGTTATAAACCGTCCTTACACAGCCCTGTTAATGATTAAAAAACGATGTATTAATTTAAACTTCTCAGATATATTTAATCTCAACCGAGTCTAAGGTTAGTGTTTCTAATATATAAATAATGAAATCTAATCACTCCCGACATTTACTGACAGTAAATCAATGTGAAACTGAGAGAAAATAACAGAGTCGCAGCGCGACGCCCATTATGTGAAACTAAAAATAACACGGTCTATAAAGGTAGGTATTTTAAACCTATTTACCCCAAAAGAGTCTCAGGTTAACCTTTCTCATATTTTCATAGTCAAACCTGATCACTCCCGACATTTATAGAACAGTAATTTAATGTGAATTTGAGAGAACAGGAGTCAACAACGCGGGCGCCATTATTGTGAGGCTTAAAAAAACACGATGTGTTTTGAGGTCCGTATTTCAGACCTATTTACCCCAAAAGAGTCTCAGGTTAACCTTTCTCATACTTTAATAGGTAAACCTGACCACTCCCGACATAAAATGATCCATATTTCAGTGTAAATCCGAGAGAAACATAAAAATTAAGAGATGGTAGCCATCTTGTGATATTAAAAAAAAACGATCTATTAAATGTAAGTATTTAAAGTCTATTCTTCCTCAAATGAGTCTTGGTATAGCTGCACAGGGATTTGAATAATTAAGTCTAATAAATGTGAAAATTGAAAAATCCATTTTTTTGAGTAAATAAAAAAATTGCGATCGCGTTTTAAAATGCACTCTTATTCTGCGCCTATCTGCTGTAATAAAATATTTGTAACGTTTTTAAAGCATGTTTTCCCAAATTGTGTCTAAATATAAGGTTTAATTCATATGGATAATTAAATGTAATTGAGTAGGCCGAGATTAATCCGTCTAAAACATACATTTTAACAGATTTCATGGTTTTAATGTCCTGTAAAAAGTTTTACCAACCGTGAGTCTGGAGATCGCTAGAAGAAAGGAAGTGACGTAATCTAACCTCGTGTGAAAATCCCACCAACCGGAAGTGACACTCCCTGTTAAAATTAGCATCTGAATATTTATGAAAAAATATTTTATTTTAAATTCATTCTAACCTTATTTTATGAAACTATATAAGAGTGAAGTCAAAATAATACCCTCATAAGTGGATGAATAAAGATAAATTCTAAAGATTAAATCTTAAACCTTATAAAAATGTCTAAAAAGCTTGTTATATTTATTTTTACCACAAATTCTAAGATTTAGGAGTGAGTATAAGCAGACAATTAAACGCCTTCACTCAGTGGAATCAGTCAGTTGACTTCTTCCACTTTTTAGTCTCACCACAAAGTTTCGTGGTTCAACTAAAGTTTAAGCAGTAAGTCTATAAAATGATTTTTCTTTTTTCTTTATTTATTTTTTTATTTATTTATTTATTTTTTAGGTTAATTCTTCCAAGAAATAGTAATATAAAAATAAAAAAATCAGATTAATAATAATAATAATAACAATAATAGTAATATAAAATGTATTAATTAAAAATGATTATTAAACCTCCTCCAAACCTCGTGCACCCAGCATTTAAATCAAATGGTTATATTAAGGGTCAACTAGTCGACCTAACGATGGCTCTGGTTAGACCTAAGGTGAGAATAGAGAGAGGGAGGGAGGGGGAGAGAGAGAGAGAGAGAAAAAAAGAGAAAAAGAAGTGTGTCCCTGTTGGGGCACATATCCCTGCTGGGATATTGTTTGGAAGCATCGAGAGGTAAGGAGAAGGTCAGTGAATAATTCTCTTCTCCCCCAGCCGGGGGAGAACCTATTACCCTCTGGCGATACCCCGGAGGGTCCGAGAGGGTAAAGGTCCGGGCAAAAGATAAAGAGGTTGAACAGTAAAGAGGTAGACAGGTTCAAATATGTAAGTTCTAACTATTTAATGTTAAATTCTAATGTTAAGACCTATTGTCGGAATATTAAATATTTCTCACGCTTATACAAATCTATGTATAAATATATATATGTGTATCTATATGCTTCTGTTTATAAAAATAAATAATAAATAAGGGCGAAATTAAAATGATACACTCATAAGATACATAAAGGTATATTCTAAAAGTTAAATCCTCTATTATTATTCTGTTTTATTTTGTCAGAAATCATTCCCCTCCCACGATACGTCAGTTAGGTATGCCCGAATGGGTTTAGTGCACACTAGTTTTGAATGACATCAACTAGTGGTTCAGGAATGTTCTGATAAGGACTACAGAAAACCAATAAACCATCAAATCCAACTAAAACCATCAAATAAACAGTGGTAGGAAAGAAAACGAGCGACTCAGTCAATCATACTAAGGTTCGAAGCAAGTCCCCCGTTTCTCCAGGCTCCGGCTTGGTTAGGTTTGTTTAAGGGCCACCAGATCTCCCCATGTCGCCCGACGACTTCATGGTTATACAGAGATCCAAGGAAAGGCACGCGCACTAGATGACGTGTCGGCTCATGCCCTATCTTAGCATCATGACTGGGTCATAAATATGTAAGGGTGAAGTAGACAGGGTAATAAAAGCTTGAAGGACAGAGACAGGGAGGTTAGTGGTGGTTACCTACGGATGCCTTCCCCTTGCCGCTTTGGCCGTCTCTGTTTATGGCCCATTTCCTTTCGTCATCCCCCAAGAGGCTCGACTAGAAAAGGGAGCGGAAAGAAAGATTTCTTTATGGCCCGTATCCTTTCGTCATCCTCAGAGGGGCTCGACCAGAAAGGGGTTGAAAGAAAGGTCAGAGTGAAAAAGTGGGGAGTGAATGTGGTTTAGATTTAGGCAAAGAGCCAGACTGGTCAAGGTTAATGGTCAGATTCAGGGTAAATTGGTATTATTAGGGAACCAAAATAGTCTAAAGTTAGACTAAAGATGGTCTATTATTTGATATTTAATTAAGAGTGTACCATAAATAGATTTTAATTGTTTGGTTTGAAGGTCAGATAGCCATTTGTGAAGATGTATTTAAGGGAAATTAGATGAAGGACCTCTCGGTGTCAGTAACGTGTCCCACCAGTTCAGATCGGGTCTCACCAAGCCGGGACAACCGGGTCCAAAGAACATTAGCTGCACCTGGACACCGCTCAGTCCGGTCAGAACCAACCCCCCAACCTAGTCATGTTAGACTCGGAACCGACTGAGGGAATTACCATTCCAGTCCAAATAAAGTCCCCAAAACCAGGTGGGGGTCCAGCCCAAACAAACGTCGCCGTGCCAAAGTATCACCTGTTCAGAAAGAACCACACCTCTCCTTATCAGTCATGGCAGACCGAGGTCCGACTGAGGAAACAACCAAATTACATTTCTAAATTCAATTCGAATTAAGAGATTTAGAGAAAAGTGTACCATAAGTGGATTTTAATTGTTTGATTTGAGAGTCAGATAGCTTTTAATGGAGAAGTACTTTAGGATTAGGCAAGAGGTCAGAGTGGTTAGGTTTAGAGGTTAAATTAAGGATAGGATAGTCTAATAATTGATGAGTATTAACTTGAATTTAGGCCTAAAGTCTGAATGGTTAGATTTAGAGGTTAAGTTAAGGATAAGATAGTCTATTAATTGATGAATATTAACTTAAGTTTAGGCATAAAGTCTGAATGGTTAGGTTTAGAGGTTAAGTTAAGGATAAGATAGTCTATTAATTGATAAATATAAACTTAAGTGTAGGCATAAAGTCTGAGTGGTTAGGTTTAGAGGTTAACTTAAGGATATGATAGTCTAATAATTGATGAATATTAACTTAAATTTAGGAATAAAGTCTGAGTGGTTAGGTTTAGAGGTTCACTTAAGGATAAGATAATCTAATAATTGATGAATATTAACTTACATTTAGGCATAGAGTCTGAATGGTTAGGTTTAGAGGTTAAGTTAAGGATAAGATGGTAAGTAGGGTTAGGGTTAGGGTTAGGGTTAGGGTTAGGTTTGTTTAAGGGTTAGGGTTAGGGTTAGGTTTTGGTTAGGGGTAGGGTTTTGGATTCCGGTGTTGGATTGGGTTGCACTGGCCTAGGGGTCTGTGGATGGGTGTTGTGAGGGTGTTTGTCTGTAGGTGTTAGGGTCCATGGGCCAAGGAGGAGGAGTAGGTCAGATCATCCCCGGGACAGGTAGGCAGAGGAGAGGGGAGGATCCAGAGGGGATACGTCTATAAGTCGTTGAGTCCCCTGGGTGTGGTTGTTCCAAGTTTCTGGATCCAAGATGTTTCTGCCCTCTTCCTCTGCCCGATGGTCCACCGGTCGTTGGTTTCCAGGCCTGAGATGGTGAGTTGATCTGGCGGGTGTAGTTGGAAGTGGGTGACCAAGGGGGTTGTGAGTCGACCTTCCCCAATGTTGTACAGATGTTGTTTGAGACGGATGAGTATGGTATGTTTGGTTTCTCCTATGTAGTGTTTTTTACAGGTGTTGCATGTGATGATGTAGACTATGTTGCTGTTATTAAGAGAGAATGAACCGAGGGCAGGGAAGGCTGCTCCACTGTATTGGTTATGTATGTATTTTCTATTGATGTAGCGGTGACTATGTTGTGTATGTGGTAGGGCTCTGTTGCTGCTAAACTTGGAATGTATGAGTATGTCGTGTAGGCTGGGATTTTTCCGGTAGGCTGATATGACTCTATGTTCAGAGAAATAAGGTTGTGACTGGAGGAGGGAGAAGTTATTTTTGACAGTCCGGTGGAATCCTGTGATGGTGTGGGAGAAGGTGGATACAAATGGGATGAGATGACAGTTAGGGTTAGGGTCAGGTGGGGGATGGTTAGGGTTAGGGTCCGGAGGTGGAGGATGGTCAGTGGATGGATGGTGCAGACCTTGGACGGGTACCATGGGGTTGGGATTAGGGTTAGGGTCAGGTGGGGGGTGGTTGGGGTTAGGGTTAGAGTTGTCGGTGGGGGATTGGTCCTGGCAGTCTCCACGTCCCAATCGGTTAGGGAAGAGGCGGTTGGGATGCCTACCCTGGTTGGGGTGGGGGGAATCAGGGTGGGAGTGTGGGTAAGGAAAAGGATGCAGACCCTGGTTAGGGGTGGGGGGAGGGGGAGTCGGGAGTGGAGAGGGTTGTTGAGAGTGGAGACTGGTCCGAGTCCGTGACCTGAGGCGGATCTCCTCCAGGGAAAGGAGGGGGAGGAGGGCGAGTGGGAGCGAGGCTGGCCAAGGTGGCGTTCTTGATATGGCGGAGGAAGCGTTTTGAATAGCCTCTTGTTTGGAGGCTGTGGAAGAGGATCCTGACGGAATGATGGAAGTCAGACTGTTTGGAGGAGATGCGGTGAAAACGGATGATTTGTGATTTAATAATGCCTGGAAAAGTGTGTTTGGGATGATAACTGCATTTATGTAACAGTGAATGTGTGTCTGTTGGCTTAAAATAAACCTTTGTGAGTATTTTTTTGTGTGTGTTGTTGAGGGGTTGGAAGAAGACTGTAGTGTCTAGGAAGTTGACTGTGTGTTGGTTTATGGTGTACTTGACTGTGATGGTGGGATGGTGGCTGTTGAGGGTGTTGATAAACTGTGGGAAGAGGGAAATGTCATGAGGCCAGACACCGATTATGTCGTCCAGGAATCGACGGTACAGGGATGGTAGGTGGGTGCACTTGGCCAGTGCTCCTCGCTCCCACTCGCTCATGTAAATGTTTGCGTAGGAGGGGGCAAATCGCTGACCCATGGCCGTTCCGTGGATTTGAAGGTAATGTTTGTCATTAAAAGTAAAATCGTTGTTTTTAAGGCAGAGGGCGAGTAGGGAGAGTAAGTGTTTGTCCGGTCTTTTAGGGTCTGGGTATTTGGCGAGGAGTGAGGTAACTGAAAGGAGTCCTAAGTCGGTGTTGATATTAGTGTATAAACTATCTATGTCTATGGTAAATAGATAGGCTGGGGTGGGAACGACCATGGGTCTGGTGATGTGCAGAAAGTGGTAGGTGTCTTTGAGGTAGCTGGGGTGTTGGGTGGAAAGGGGGCCTAAATGGTGTTCTATGTAATGGGAGATGTTGTAGGTAGTGCTGCTGCAGTCGGATATGATGGGTCTGCCGGGAGGAACCTCAAAGGGAATGGTCCAGGTGGAAGGGTCTTTATGTATTTTTGGCAGTAGATAGAACTGGCGAAGGCGGGGTGCATCGGGTCCAAATAAGAAGTCCCTCTGTTTGGCGGAAATGAACTTGAGTTTGTAAAGTGTTTCTACTATTGGTCTGAGTTGGAGTTGTGTCTGGGGTTGTGTTGTGTCCGGGATGGGCTTGTAATGGAGTGGGTTATTGAGTTGTGTCTGAGCTTCTGTGATGTAGTGGTGTCTATCCATAATGACTATTTTTGATCCTTTGTCGGCCGGTTTGATAACTATGTGTTTGTTTTTATTGAGTAGGGTTAGGGCCCTGCGTTCGTCCACCGACAGATTATCTGGAATATCTGTCGGTGGTCGGAAGGTTTGCAGGGCCCGGTTATTTGTGGTAATGGTTTGTTTTGTTTTGGGGTTGACTTGAGTGATTGATGGTTCCCAGTTGGAGGGGAAGGTGAAGAGTGACGGTTGGGTACAGGGTTTGGTGTGAAAATAATCTATAATTTTGAGGCGTCTATGATATTGGTGTAGATCCCTTTGAAGTTCCTCTCGGTCATGACGGGGGGGGGCGTGGGACAAAGCTGAGTCCCCTCTGTAGGAGTTGTAGCTGTACCACAGAGGGGACAAAGAGGGTGGACAAATTGAGAACAGTGGAGGGTGAATTCCACCTCAGGTCAGGGCCCCGATCAGGGTCGGGGGGAGTGCTGGTGGAGTTGGTTGGGGGGTGGGGTAGGTTAATGCATTTATCCGGGGTAGGTTCAGAGGTATTTAGAAATGTAACTCCCTGTACCAGGAGTCCAGGATGAGTTTGGCTGTGGGGGAAGTCCAATGAACATTGTCGTGGCCAGTCTGGAAGGCTTCCTGTGGAATGGATGACAGGGTGTTGTGGTGTCTGGTGAGGAAGTTGTTGATTTTGAGGATATTACATGTTTGTACTTGGGTAAGGTGGAGTGAATGGTTGATGAGGGGGATGTAAATGGAAGCCATGGGGAAGGTCTTCTCGGCGTATTTTTTCATAGTGTTGAATTGTTTAGTGGTAGTGCGTTCAGGGTCGTGGTCTTTATTGTTGATGCCAATGGAGATTATGACAATTTTGGCTGTTGGAATGGGAGGGGTGCGTTTGAACAGTTCCATGAGATGATAAACTTTGGCTCCAGGATAGCAGTCCATCTGTAGGGTGGGGTTGGTGTGGGATGGTAGGCGGCCAATATTGGAGTCTCCCAGTATGCGGATTGGTTTACAGCCTGTCAGGGACCAATCCACCGCCTTCTTTGATGGTCTTGCCATATGGGTGATGGGGCGATACTGGGTTGGGGCAGTGGAGCTGGTAGGTTTGTAGAAGAGGGAACGGGGGCCAGGGGTAAGGTAGGGGGGGATACCAGAGAGGGGAAGTGGCGGAGGAGAGGGAGAAGAGGAAGGGGTAGACCGGGAAGAGGGTGAGGTTGAAGGAGGGGTTGAAGGTCCTTGGAGGTTGAGGGATGGAGAGGTTCCTGGGAAGTTAGGGTCCGGGTCGGGTGGTGTGCCAGTCCCCTCAGTGGACCCGCCGGGCTGCAGTGGCCCAACAGACTGGCCAGAGGGGGGCTCAGAATGGACTTGTATGATCTGGTTGACCTTAGAATGACCTTTCATCATCGGCCCCCCCGTGGGATGGAGTACAGAGTCTGCTGGGTTCCAAGCGCCAGCGAGGTCCAATGGGGGACCAGCAACACCTGTAGATGATTGGGAGAAGGAGAGAATGTTATCAGGAATACTGACTGAGACGTTGGAATGGTAGACCTCGTAGTTAATTTGGCGGTTGGGAGGGGAGGGCTGGGAGTGGGTTGGGGGTGAGGGGGTACTAAGGTCAACTAAGTTGACCTGAGGAGATGGGGAGGGTTGGGGTGGGGGTGAGGTAGAGGGAAGGGTGGCCCCGGGAAGGCTAGAGTTCTTGTCTGGGGTGGCTGGAATGGTGGCTACACTAGTGATGGGGGAAGTGGGTTTGGATAGGATAGGGTTCTGGGTTGGGAGGCGGATACCGGGGGTTCGTTGGGGCAGCTGGTGCTGCTGGATGGAGGGGGTAGGGAGAAGAGGGGGGTTGGGTAATAGAGGAGGGGGCCGTGGCCGAGGATGGCCTGGGCCCATCAGGGGGTTCTGAGAGGGGCCCAGTGGGGACTGGCCTGGGTTGGGATGGGATGGGGGATGGTCCCTAGAGTTGGCAGTAGAGGGTGGGCGAAGAAGGTTGGATAACTGGGAAGGTGGGTGGCGGCGCTGATACTGGGAGACTACCTCCGAAAGTGAAGGCCTGGGACCGAGGGAGAGGGATGATCTGTAGGGGGTTTGGGTTCTCCGTAGATGGGGGTACTCCTCCTCACTTAAAGGGGGAGGTGGATGAGGTTGCCTGGAAGGGGCCCTCCCCAGTGGTGGGGGGGAGGAGGCGGGAGTAGCGGTGGGTGTGGTTTTGTGGAGTGTATGTTCAGCTGTGTGTACTGTATCAGTGTGTAACCTGGAGCCAGTAACGCTTCTGTGCCCAACCTGTAGCTATTGTGAAAGCAGTGGGATTCCACGGGGTGTTCTGGAGTGATGTGATGGTAGTGTTGTAGTGTTGCTGGAGAATGATCATGTTGGTGTGCATCCAGCTGATGGTGTTGTTATGTATTTGTGTGTGTGTGTGTTCTGTTGGAGTGGAGGGCTTGATGAAGTCTGTGAGTCTGAGTACCTGTCTGGTCATACCTGGGGGATATATGTGTGTCTGTATGGCTCTATCTACTATGTTTTTATGGTGTGTGGCTTGGATGAGTTTGAAGTATTCCTTACTGCTATGTCTGGTTGCTGGGTCGGGAGGGTGATAAAGCAGACGTTGTGGCTGTGTCAATGGGGTGTGGGGTGTTGTTCGTGGTGTGCTGATGGGGTATGTGCGTATTGCTAGAAGTGGCTGTGGAGCCTGTCCGCTGCTGGATGTATCAGTGAGGGGAAAGTGTGTCTGTGCTCCTCTTCCTCTCCACCGCACAGTCTGGTTCCTGTTAAAAGACATCCTAGTCGCCAATGGGGGCTCTTACCTGGTCCGCCGAGTGGTGTGACTCTGTAGCCCTGATGGTCTTGGCCTTCCTGGTGTTGGAGATGTATGCTGGCAGCTCCTTCAGACGGAAGATCCTGTGGCCAACTGGGCAGGCCGCTGCTCCCTCCCCTGGGAGACCCGGGTTCAAGACCGGCGCCGAGAGGACGACTGTCCTTTTTCGGGGAGAAGCTCGACAGGGCATGAAAATGTTTGTAGCCCAAATGTTTGTAGCCCAGGTGTGCTAGTTAGCAATTTGGGCCACTCAAGGACCACAGAGGGGCAGGTCCCCCACAAGCGAGTAAGACAGTCCTTTAATGTTTAAAATCAAGAGTCTAAAAGCATAAATAATTTAAAAACGTTGCCGTAATAGCAAAGTGGTGCTCCAAAAGCATAAATAATTTAAAATGTTACCGTATTACCAAAGTAGTACTGTGCAGTGGAGTTAGACAATCCTGACGTTTCGCAGTGTGTGCTGCTTCATCAGAGAATTAAGAGGAGTGAGACAAAAATCAGGCTATTTGAGGCTAAGGATAAGATGGTAAGTAGGGTTAGGGTTAGGGTTAGGTTTGTTTAAGGGTTAGGGTTAGGGTTAGGGTTAGGGTTAGGGTAGGGTTAGGGTTAGGGTTAGGGTTAGGGTTAGGGTTAGGGTTAGGGTTAGGGTTAGGGTAGGGTTAGGGGTAGGGTTAGGTTTGTTTAAGGGCCACCAGATCTCCCCATGTCGCCCGACGACTTCATGGTTATACAGATATCCAAGGAAAGGCACGGGCACTAGATGACGTGTCGGCTCATGCCCTATCTTAGCATCATGACTGGGTCATAAATATGTAAGGGTTAGGGTTAGGGTTAGGGGTTAGGGTTAGGGGTTAGGGTTAGGGTTAGGGTTAGGGTTAGGGTTAGGGTTAGGGTTAGGGGTTAGGGTTAGGGTTAGGGTTTAGGGTTAGGGTTAGGGTTAGGGTTAGGGGTTAGGGGTTAGGGTTAGGGTTAGGGTTAGGGTTAGGGTTAGGTTTTGGTTAGGGGTAGGGTTTTGGATTCCGGTGTTGGATTGGGTTGCACTGGCCTAGGGGTCTGTGGATGGGTGTTGTGAGGGTGTTTGTCTGTAGGTGTTAGGGTCCATGGGCCAAGGAGGAGGAGTAGGTCAGATCATCCCCGGGACAGGTAGGCAGAGGAGAGGGGAGGATCCAGAGGGGATACGTCTAAAAGTCGTTGAGTCCCCTGGGTGTGGTTGTTCCAAGTTTCTGGATCCAAAATGTTTCTGCCCTCTTCCTCTGCCCGATGGTCCACCGGTCGTTGGTTTCCAGGCCTGAGATGGTGAGTTGATCTGGCGGGTGTAGTTGGAAGTGGGTGACCAAGGGGGTTGTGAGTCGACCTTCCCCAATGTTGTACAGGTGTTGTTTGAGACGGATGAGGATGGTATGTTTGGTTTCTCCTATGTAGTGTTTTTTACAGGTGTTGCATGTGATGATGTAGACTATGTTGCTGTTATTAAGAGAGAATGAACCGAGGGCAGGGAAGGCTGCTCCACTGTATTGGTTATGTATGTATTTTCTATTGATGTAGCGGTGACTATGTTGTGTATGTGGTAGGGCTCTGTTGCTGCTAAACTTGGAATGTATGAGTATGTCGTGTAGGCTGGGATTTTTCCGGTATGCTGATATGACTCTATGTTCAGAGAAATAAGGTTGTGACTGGAGGAGGGAGAAGTTATTTTTGACAGTCCGGTGGAATCCTGTGATGGTGTGGGAGAAGGTGGATACAAATGGGATGAGATGACAGTTAGGGTTAGGGTCAGGTGGGGGATGGTTAGGGTTAGGGTCCGGAGGTGGAGGATGGTCAGTGGATGGATGGTGCAGACCTTGGACGGGTACCATGGGGTTGGGATTAGGGTTAGGGTCAGGTGGGGGGTGGTTGGGGTTAGGGTTAGGGTTGTCGGTGGGGGATTGGTCCTGGCAGTCTCCACGTCCCAATCGGTTAGGCAAGAGGCGGTTGGGATGCCCACCCTGGTTGGGGTGGGGGGAATCAGGGTGGGAGTGTGGGTAAGGAAAAGGATGCAGACCCTGGTTGGGGTGGGGGGAGGGGGAGTCGGGAGTGGAGAGGGTTGTTGAAAGTGGAGACTGGTCCGAGTCCGTGACCTGAGGCGGATCTCCTCCAGGGGAAGGAGGGCGAGTAGGAGCGAGGCTGGCCAAGGTGGCGTTCTTGATATGGCGGAGGAAGCGTTTTGAATAGCCTCTTGTTTGGAGGCTGTGGAAGAGGATCCTGACGGAATGGTGGAAATCAGACTGTTTGGAGGAGATGCGGTGAAAACGGATGATTTGTGATTTAATAATGCCTGGAAAAGTGTGTTTGGGATGATAGCTGCCTTTATGTAATAGTGAATGTGTGTCCGTTGGCTTAAAATAAACCTTTGTGAGTATTTTTTTGTGTGTGTTGTTGAGGGGTTGGAAGAAGACTGTAGTGTCTAGGAAGTTAACTATGTGTTGGTTTATGGTGTACTTGACTGTGATGGTGGGATGGTGGCTGTTGAGGGTGTTGATAAACTGTGGGAAGAGGGAAATGTCATGAGGCCAGATACCGATGATGTCGTCCAGGAATCGACGGTACAGGGATGGTTGATGGGTGCACTTGGCCAGTGCTCCTCGCTCCCACTCGCTCATGTAGATGTTTGCGTAGGAAGGGGCAAATCGCTGACCCATGGCCGTTCCGTGGATTTGAAGGTAATGTTTGTCATTAAAAGTAAAGTCGTTGTTTTTAAGGCAGAGGGCGAGTAGGGAGAGTAAGTGTTTGTCCGGTCTTTTATGGTCTGGGTATTTGGCGAGGAGTGAGGTAACTGAAAGGAGTCCTAAGTCGGTGTTGATATTGGTGTATAAACTATCTATGTCTATGGTAAATAGATAGGCTGGGGTGGGAACGACCATGGGTCTGGTGATGTGCAGAAAGTGGTAGGTGTCTTTGAGGTAGCTGGGGTGTTGGGTGGAAAGGGGGCCTAAATGGTGTTCTATGTAATGGGAGATGTTGTAGGTAGTGCTGCTGCAGTCGGATATGATGGGTCTGCCGGGAGGAACCTCAAAGGGAATGGTCCAGGTGGAAGGGTCTTTATGTATTTTTGGCAGTAGATAGAACTGGCGAAGGCGGGGTGCATCGGGTCCAAATAAGAAGTCCCTCTGTTTGGCGGAAATGAACTTGAGTTTGTAAAGTGTTTCTACTATTGGTCTGAGTTGGAGTTGTGTCTGGGGTTGTGTTGTGTCCGGGATGGGCTTGTAATGGAGTGGGTTATTGAGTTGTGTCTGAGCTTCTGTGATGTAGTGGTGTCTATCCATAATGACTATTTTTGATCCTTTGTCGGCCGGTTTGATAACTATGTGTTTGTTTTTATTGAGTAGGGTTAGGGCCCTGCGTTCGTCCACCGACAGATTATCTGGAATATCTGTCGGTGGTCGGAAGGTTTGCAGGGCCCGGTTATTTGTGGTAATGGTTTGTTTTGTTTTGGGGTTGACTTGAGTGATTGATGGTTCCCAGTTGGAGGGGAAGGTGAAGAGTGACGGTTGGGTACAGGGTTTGGTGTGAAAATAATCTATAATTTTGAGGCGTCTATGATATTGGTGTAGATCCCTTTGAAGTTCCTCTCGGTCATGACGGGGGGGGGCGTGGGACAAAGCTGAGTCCCCTCTGTAGGAGTTGTAGCTGTACCACAGAGGGGACAAAGAGGGTGGACAAATTGAGAACAGTGGAGGGTGAATTCCACCTCAGGTCAGGGCCCCGATCAGGGTCGGGGGGAGTGCTGGTGGAGTTGGTTGGGGGGGGGGGTAGGTTAATGCATTTATCCGGGGTAGGTTCAGAGGTATTTAGAAATTTAACTCCCTGTACCAGGAGTCCAGGATGAGTTTGGCTGTGGGGGAAGTCCAATGAACATTGTCGTGGCCAGTCTGGAAGGCTTCCTGTGGAATGGATGACAGGGTGTTGTGGTGTCTGGTGAGGAAGTTGTTGATTTTGAGGATATTACATGTTTGTACTTGGGTAAGGTGGAGTGAATGGTTGATGAGGGGGATGTAAATGGAAGCCATGGGGAAGGTCTTCTCGGCGTATTTTTTCATAGTGTTGAATTGTTTAGTGGTAGTGCGTTCAGGGTCGTGGTCTTTATTGTTGATGCCAATGGAGATGATGACAATTTTGGCTGTTGGAATGGGAGGGGTGCGTTTGAACAGTTCCATGAGATGATAAACTTTGGCTCCAGGATAGCAGTCCATCTGTAGGGTGGGGTTGGTGTGGGATGGTAGGCGGCCAATATTGGAGTCTCCCAGTATGCGGATTGGTTTACAGCCTGTCAGGGACCAATCCACCGCCTTCTTTGATGGTCTTGCCATATGGGTGATGGGGCGATACTGGGTTGGGGCAGTGGAGCTGGTAGGTTTGTAGAAGAGGGAACGGGGGCCAGGGGTAAGGTAGGGGGGGATACCAGAGAGGGGAAGTGGCGGAGGAGAGGGAGAAGAGGAAGGGGTAGACCGGGAAGAGGGTGAGGTTGAAGGAGGGGTTGAAGGTCCTTGGAGGTTGAGGGATGGAGAGGTTCCTGGGAAGTTAGGGTCCGGGTCGGGTGGTGTGCCAGTCCCCTCAGTGGACCCGCCGGGCTGCAGTGGCCCAACAGACTGGCCAG
The DNA here is from genome assembly GCA_902827135.1 of Harpagifer antarcticus. Taxonomy (NCBI): domain Eukaryota; kingdom Metazoa; phylum Chordata; class Actinopteri; order Perciformes; family Harpagiferidae; genus Harpagifer; species Harpagifer antarcticus. Next base: position 2,262,126 of record CADEHL010000037.1, read on the forward strand.
AGGGGGGCTCAGAATGGACTTGTATGATCTGGTTGACCTTAGAATGACCTTTCATCATCGGCCCCCCCGTGGGATGGAGTACAGAGTCTGCTGGGTTCCAAGCGCCAGCGAGGTCCAATGGGGGACCAGCAACACCTGTAGATGATTGGGAGAAGGAGAGAATGTTATCAGGAATACTGACTGAGACGTTGGAATGGTAGACCTCGTAGTTAATTTGGCGGTTGGGAGGGGAGGGCTGGGAGTGGGTTGGGGGTGAGGGGGGTACTAAGGTCAACTAAGTTGACCTGAGGAGATGGGGAGGGTTGGGGTGGGGGTGAGGTAGAGGGAAGGGTGGCCCCGGGAAGGCTAGAGTTCTTGTCTGGGGTGGCTGGAATGGTGGCTACACTAGTGATGGGGGAAGTGGGTTTGGATAGGATAGGGTTCTGGGTTGGGAGGCGGATACCGGGGGTTCGTTGGGGCAGCTGGTGCTGCTGGATGGAGGGGGTAGGGAGAAGAGGGGGGTTGGGTAATAGAGGAGGGGGCCGTGGCCGAGGATGGCCTGGGCCCATCAGGGGGTTCTGAGAGGGGCCCAGTGGGGACTGGCCTGGGTTGGGATGGGATGGGGGATGGTCCCTAGAGTTGGCAGTAGAGGGTGGGCGAAGAAGGTTGGATAACTGGGAAGGTGGGTGGCGGCGCTGATACTGGGAGACTACCTCCGAAAGTGAAGGCCTGGGACCGAGGGAGAGGGATGATCTGTAGGGGGTTTGGGTTCTCCGTAGATGGGGGTACTCCTCCTCACTTAAAGGGGGAGGTGGATGAGGTTGCCTGGAAGGGGCCCTCCCCAGTGGTGGGGGGGAGGAGGCGGGAGTAGCGGTGGGTGTGGTTTTGTGGAGTGTATGTTCAGCTGTGTGTACTGTATCAGTGTGTAACCTGGAGCCGTAACGCTTCTGTGCCCAACCTGTAGCTATTGTGAAAGCAGTGGGATTCCACGGGGTGTTCTGGAGTGATGTGATGGTAGTGTTGTAGTGTTGCTGGAGAATGATCATGTTGGTGTGCATCCAGCTGATGGTGTTGTTATGTATTTGTGTGTGTGTGTGTTCTGTTGGAGTGGAGGGCTTGATGAAGTCTGTGAGTCTGAGTACCTGTCTGGTCATACCTGGGGGATATATGTGTGTCTGTATGGCTCTATCTACTATGTTTTTATGGTGTGTGGCTTGGATGAGTTTGAAGTATTCCTTACTGCTATGTCTGGTTGCTGGGTCGGGAGGGTGATAAAGCAGACGTTGTGGCTGTGTCAATGGGGTGTGGGGTGTTGTTCGTGGTGTGCTGATGGGGTATGTGCGTATTGCTAGAAGTGGCTGTGGAGCCTGTCCGCTGCTGGATGTATCAGTGAGGGGAAAGTGTGTCTGTGCTCCTCTTCCTCTCCACCGCACAGTCTGGTTCCTGTTAAAAGACATCCTAGTCGCCAATGGGGGCTCTTACCTGGTCCGCCGAGTGGTGTGACTCTGTAGCCCTGATGGTCTTGGCCTTCCTGGTGTTGGAGATGTATGCTGGCAGCTCCTTCAGACGGAAGATCCTGTGGCCAACTGGGCAGGCCGCTGCTCCCTCCCCTGGGAGACCCGGGTTCAAGACCGGCGCCGAGAGGACGACTGTCCTTTTTCGGGGAGAAGCTCGACAGGGCATGAAAATGTTTGTAGCCCAAATGTTTGTAGCCCAGGTGTGCTAGTTAGCAATTTGGGCCACTCAAGGACCACAGAGGGGCAGGTCCCCCACAAGCGAGTAAGACAGTCCTTTAATGTTTAAAATCAAGAGTCTAAAAGCATAAATAATTTAAAAACGTTGCCGTAATAGCAAAGTGGTGCTCCAAAAGCATAAATAATTAAAATGTTACCGTATTACCAAAGTAGTACTGTGCAGTGGAGTTAGACAATCCTGACGTTTCGCAGTGTGTGCTGCTTCATCAGAGAATTAAGAGGAGTGAGACAAAAATCAGGCTATTTGAGGCTAAGGATAAGATGGTAAGTAGGGTTAGGGTTAGGGTTAGGTTTGTTTAAGGGTTAGGGTTAGGGTTAGGGTTAGGGTTAGGGTAGGGTTAGGGTTAGGGTTAGGGTTAGGGTTAGGTTTTGGTTAGGGGTAGGGTTTTGGATTCCGGTGTTGGATTGGGTTGCACTGGCCTAGGGGTCTGTGGATGGGTGTTGTGAGGGTGTTTGTCTGTAGGTGTTAGGGTCCATGGGCCAAGGAGGAGGAGTAGGTCAGATCATCCCCGGGACAGGTGGGCAGAGGAGAGGGGAGGATCCAGAGGGGATACGTCTATAAGTCGTTGAGTCCCCTGGGTGTGGTTGTTCCAAGTTTCTGGATCCAAAATGTTTCTGCCCTCTTCCTCTGCCCGATGGTCCACCGGTCGTTGGTTTCCAGGCCTGAGATGGTGAGTTGATCTGGCGGGTGTAGTTGGAAGTGGGTGACCAAGGGGGTTGTGAGTCGACCTTCCCCAATGTTGTACAGGTGTTGTTTGAGACGGATGAGTATGGTATGTTTGGTTTCTCCTATGTAGTGTTTTTTACAGGTGTTGCATGTGATGATGTAGACTATGTTGCTGTTATTAAGAGAGAATGAACCGAGGGCAGGGAAGGCTGCTCCACTGTATTGGTTATGTATGTATTTTCTATTGATGTAGCGGTGACTATGTTGTGTATGTGGTAGGGCTCTGTTGCTGCTAAACTTGGAATGTATGAGTATGTCGTGTAGGCTGGGATTTTTCCGGTAGGCTGATATGACTCTATGTTCAGAGAAATAAGGTTGTGACTGGAGGAGGGAGAAGTTATTTTTGACAGTCCGGTGGAATCCTGTGATGGTGTGGGAGAAGGTGGATACAAATGGGATGAGATGACAGTTAGGGTTAGGGTCAGGTGGGGGATGGTTAGGGTTAGGGTCCGGAGGTGGAGGATGGTCAGTGGATGGATGGTGCAGACCTTGGACGGGTACCATGGGGTTGGGATTAGGGTTAGGGTCAGGTGGGGGGTGGTTGGGGTTAGGGTTAGGGTTGTCGGTGGGGGATTGGTCCTGGCAGTCTCCACGTCCCAATCGGTTAGGCAAGAGGCGGTTGGGATGCCCACCCTGGTTGGGGTGGGGGGAATCAGGGTGGGAGTGTGGGTAAGGAAAATGATGCAGACCCTGGTTGGGGTGGGGGGGAGGGGGAGTCGGGAGTGGAGAGGGTTGTTGAAAGTGGAGACTGGTCCGAGTCCGTGACCTGAGGCGGATCTCCTCCAGGGGAGGGAGGGCGAGTCGGAGCGAGGCTGGCCAAGGTGGCGTTCTTGATATGGCGGAGGAAGCGTTTTGAATAGCCTCTTGTTTGGAGGCTGTGGAAGAGGATCCTGACGGAATGGTGGAAATCAGACTGTTTGGAGGAGATGCGGTGAAAACGGATGATTTGTGATTTAATAATGCCTGGAAAAGTGTGTTTGGGATGATAGCTGCCTTTATGTAATAGTGAATGTGTGTCTGTTGGCTTAAAATAAACCTTTGTGAGTATTTTTTTGTGTGTGTTGTTGAGGGGTTGGAAGAAGACTGTAGTGTCTAGGAAGTTAACTGTGTGTTGGTTTATGGTGTACTTGACTGTGATGGTGGGATGGTGGCTGTTGAGGGTGTTGATAAACTGTGGGAAGAGGGAAATGTCATGAGGCCAGATACCGATTATGTCGTCCAGGAATCGACGGTACAGGGATGGTTGATGGGTGCACTTGGCCAGTGCTCCTCGCTCCCACTCGCTCATGTAGATGTTTGCGTAGGAAGGGGCAAATCGCTGACCCATGGCCGTTCCGTGGATTTGAAGGTAATGTTTGTCATTAAAAGTAAAGTCGTTGTTTTTAAGGCAGAGGGCGAGTAGGGAGAGTAAGTGTTTGTCCGGTCTTTTATGGTCTGGGTATTTGGCGAGGAGTGAGGTAACTGAAAGGAGTCCTAAGTCGGTGTTGATATTGGTGTATAAGCTATCTATGTCTATGGTAAATAGATAGGCTGGGGTGGGAACGACCATGGGTCTGGTGATGTGCAGAAAGTGGTAGGTGTCTTTGAGGTAGCTGGGGTGTTGGGTGGAAAGGGGGCCTAAATGGTGTTCTATGTAATGGGAGATGTTGTAGGTAGTGCTGCTGCAGTCGGATATGATGGGTCTGCCGGGAGGAACCTCAAAGGGAATGGTCCAGGTGGAAGGGTCTTTATGTATTTTTGGCAGTAGATAGAACTGGCGAAGGCGGGGTGCATCGGGTCCAAATAAGAAGTCCCTCTGTTTGGCGGAAATGAACTTGAGTTTGTAAAGTGTTTCTACTATTGGTCTGAGTTGGAGTTGTGTCTGGGGTTGTGTTGTGTCCGGGATGGGCTTGTAATGGAGTGGGTTATTGAGTTGTGTCTGAGCTTCTGTGATGTAGTGGTGTCTATCCATAATGACTATTTTTGATCCTTTGTCGGCCGGTTTGATAACTATGTGTTTGTTTTTATTGAGTAGGGTTAGGGCCCTGCGTTCGTCCACCGACAGATTATCTGGAATATCTGTCGGTGGTCGGAAGGTTTGCAGGGCCCGGTTATTTGTGGTAATGGTTTGTTTTGTTTTGGGGTTGACTTGAGTGATTGATGGTTCCCAGTTGGAGGGGAAGGTGAAGAGTGACGGTTGGGTACAGGGTTTGGTGTGAAAATAATCTATAATTTTGAGGCGTCTATGATATTGGTGTAGATCCCTTTGAAGTTCCTCTCGGTCATGACGGGGGGGGCGTGGGACAAAGCTGAGTCCCCTCTGTAGGAGTTGTAGCTGTACCACAGAGGGGACAAAGAGGGTGGACAAATTGAGAACAGTGGAGGGTGAATTCCACCTCAGGTCAGGGCCCCGATCAGGGTCGGGGGGAGTGCTGGTGGAGTTGGTTGGGGGGTGGGGTAGGTTAATGCATTTATCCGGGGTAGGTTCAGAGGTATTTAGAAATTTAACTCCCTGTACCAGGAGTCCAGGATGAGTTTGGCTGTGGGGGAAGTCCAATGAACATTGTCGTGGCCAGTCTGGAAGGCTTCCTGTGGAATGGATGACAGGGTGTTGTGGTGTCTGGTGAGGAAGTTGTTGATTTTGAGGATATTACATGTTTGTACTTGGGTAAGGTGGAGTGAATGGTTGATGAGGGGGATGTAAATGGAAGCCATGGGGAAGGTCTTCTCGGCGTATTTTTTCATAGTGTTGAATTGTTTAGTGGTAGTGCGTTCAGGGTCGTGGTCTTTATTGTTGATGCCAATGGAGATGATGACAATTTTGGCTGTTGGAATGGGAGGGGTGCGTTTGAACAGTTCCATGAGATGATAAACTTTGGCTCCAGGATAGCAGTCCATCTGGAGGGTGGGGTTGGTGTGGGATGGTAGGCGGCCAATATTGGAGTCTCCCAGTATGCGGATTGGTTTACAGCCTGTCAGGGTTAGGTTTGTTTAAGGGTTAGGGTTAGGGTTAGGGTTAGGGTTAGGGTTAGGGTAGGGTTAGGGTTAGGGTTAGGGTTAGGGTTAGGGTTAGGGTTAGGGGTAGGGTTAGGGTTAGGGTTAGTGTTAGGGTTAGGTTTGTTTAAGGGCCACCAGATCTCCCCATGTCGCCCGACGACTTCATGGTTATACAGAGATCCAAGGAGAGGCACGCGCACTAGAGGACGTGTCGGCTCATGCCCTATCTTAGCATCATGACTGGGTCATAAAGGTGTAAAGGTGAAGTAGACAGGGTAATAAAAGCTTGAAGGACAGAGACAGGGAGGTTAGTGGTGGTTACCTACGGATGCCTTCCCCTTGCCGCTTTGGCCGTATCTGTTTATGGCCCTGTTCCTTTCGTCATCCCCCCAGAAGGCTCGACTTGAAAAGGGGGCGGAAAGAAAGGTTTCTTTATGGCCCGTATCCTTTCGTCATCCTTAGAGGGGCTCGACCAGAAAGGGGTAGAAAGAAAGGTCAGAGTGAAAAAGTGGGGAGATAATGTGGTTTGGATTTAGGCAGAGGGTCAAAGTGATCAAGGTTAATGGTTAGATCAAAGGTAAATTGGTCTTCCAAGAGAATAAAATAGTCTGTAGTTAGACTGAAGATGGTCTTATTATTTGATATTTAGTTAAGAGTGTACCATTAGTTAATTTTAGTGGTTATAATTAAGAGTCAGATAGCCATAGAGAAAAGTGTACCATAAGTTGATTACAATTGTTTGCATTGAACGTCAAATAGTTTTTATGGAGAAGTATTTTAGGATTAGGCAATAAGATAAAGTGGTTAGATTTAGAGGTTAAATAAAAGATAAGATGTTCTATTAATGGAAGAGTATTCACTTAAGTTTAGGCATAAAGTCTGAGTGGTTAAGTTTAGGAGTAAGATTAAAGATAAGGTGCTACATTTATTGCTAAGAAATGGAGGATTATTATTCTCCCCTGATGAGTAGTCTGTATAAAAACAGGAGTACGCTTTTTGTAGTGAATGGTCAGAATAGCCATAATGAACAGTTAGAAGTCTGTACATAAACAGGAGTACGCTTTTTGTCGTAAATGGTCAAACTAGCCATAATGAACAGTTGGAAGTCTGTATAAAAACAGGAGTACGCTTTTTGTCGTAAATGGTCAAACTAGCCATAATGAATATTTAGAAGTCTGTATAAAAACAGGAGTAGGCTTTTTGTCGTGAATGGTCAAAATAGCCATAATGAACAGTTAGAAGTCTGTATAAAAACAGAAGGAGTAGGCTTTTCTGTAGTGAATGGTCAAAATAGCCATAATGAACAGTTAGAAGTCTGTAAAAACAGAAGGATTAAGCTTTCTGTAGTGAATGGTCAAACTAGCCATAATGAACAGTTAGTAGTCTGTATAAATACAGAAGGAGTAGGCTTTTTTGCAATGAATGGTCAAAATAGCCATAATGAACAGTTAGAAGTCTGTATAAAAACAGAAGGAGTAGGCTTTTTGCAGTGAATGGTCAAAATAGCCATAATGAACAGTTAGAAGTCTGTATAAAAACAGAAGGAGTGGGCCTTTCTGTAGTGAATGGTAAAAAATAGCCATAATGAACAGTTAGAAGTCTGTATAAAAACAGAAGGAGTAGGCTTTTTCTGTAGTGAATGGTCAAAATAGCCATAATGAACAGTTAGAAGTCTGTATAAAAACAGAAGGAGTAGGCTTTTCTGTATTGAATGGTCAAAATAGCCATAATGAACAGTTAGAAGTCTGTATAAAAAACAGAAGGAATGCGCTGTTTGTAGTGAGTGGTCAAATTAGCCACAAAGAACGGTTAGTAATCTGTATAAATACAAAAGGAGTACGCTTTTTATGGAAATGTATATTTTAGGGGAGGTATTTTAGGATTAGGCAAAAAGATAGAATGGTTAGATTTAGAGGTTAAATAAAGGATACGAAGGTCCATTAATTGAAGAGTATTAACTTAAGTTTAGGCATAAAGTCTGAATGGTTAGGTTTAGAGGTTAAGTTAAGGATAAGATAGTCTATTAATTGATGAATATTAACTTAAGTTTAGGCATAAAGTCTGAATGGTTAGGTTTAGAGGTTAAGTTAAGGATAAGATAGTCTATTAATTGATGAATATTAGCTTAAATTTAGGTATAAAGTCTAAGTGGTTAGGTTTAGAGGTTAACTTAAGGATAAGATAGTCTAATAATTGATGAATATTAACTTACATTTAGGCATAGAGTCTGAATGGTTAGGTTTAGAGGTTAAGTTAAGGATAAGATGGTAAGTGTTTTAGGATTAGGCAATAAGACCAAGTGGTTAGATTTAGAGGTTAAATAAAAGATAAGATGTTCTATTAATGGAAGAGTATTCACTTAAGTTTAGGCATAAAGTCTGAGTGGTTAAGTTTAGGAGTAAGATTAAAGATAAGATGCTACATTTATTGCTAAGAAATGGAGAATTATTATTCTCCCCTGATGAGTAGTCTGTATAAAACAGGAGTACGCTTTTTGTAGTGAATGGTCAAACTAGCCATAATGAACAGTTATAAGTCTGTATAAAAACAGAAGGAGTATGCTTTTTTGTAGTGAATGGTCAAAATAGCCATAATGAACAGTTATAAGTCTGTATAAAAACAGAAGGAGTAGGCTTTCTGTAGTGAATGGTCAAAATAGCCATAATGAACAGTTAGAAGTCTGCATAAAAACAGAAGGAGTACGCTTTTTTGTAGTGAATGGTCAAAATAGCCATAATGAACAGTTAGAAGTCTGTATAAAAACAGAAGGAGTAGGCTTTTCTGTAGTGAATGGTCAAAATAGCCATAATGAACAGTTAGAAGTCTGTATAAAAACAGAAGGAATGCGCTGTTTGTAGTGAGTGGTCAAATTAGCCACCAAGAACGGTAGTAATCTGTATAAACCCAAAAGGAGTACGCTTTTATGGAAATGTATATTTTAGGGGAGGTATTTTAGGATTAGGCAAAAGATAAAATGGTTAGATTAGAGGTTAAATAAAGGATATGATGGTCCATTAATTGAAAAGTATTAACTTAAGTTAGGCATAAAGTCTGAGTGGTTAAGTTTAGACGTAAGGTAAAGGATTAGGCTCTAATTATATTGTATTAGATATATTCGAGTTATGTAAAAAGACTGGACTGATTTAATAAAATCCAGGTGTAATTTTGAATGAAAGTGAGCTAAAAATAGATTAATTAGAGAGATATTTGTCCATGGTTAATGATTTCATGGATAACAAGCCGTCACAGGCCCTCCTTCTGTAGTTACTCTGCCTCCATCTAGTGTCGACAGAGGGAGTGACCGGAGAAAATGTAGAATGCAAAAAAAAACCTCAAAAAATGAATCTGTCTGTAATTAAGATAAGATGTTACATTTATTTGTTGAACCATGGAGGATTGTTAACCTCACCTTTTTAGTAACCATATTGTGGAATCAATCATTCCATTGCCCTGGTGAAAAAATAGTCAGTAGTTTTTTTGTACTCCCAAAAATAAGTTTTTTGGTGAACAAAATAGTCCTTTATCATGGTTGGAACACATCGTCAGTGAAAGAACCTGAAGGTCATAGGGGGTTTCGACCATTATCTCCAGACACCCCTACTTCAGGGAGGTCGCCCCAGGTGATCAATCCTGGTGCTGTGTTTTTTTCTAAACGGTCCCAACTTGGGGAAAAGGACTGGTCGGTATGTCAGGTCCATGAACTTTTGAGGTGGAGAGCGACCCACTGGGTCAACAGACCTTAATGAAATATATTCAATCACCTTGGGTAAAGAGAGTTGTATAAAAACCTGGAGAATTAGTAAACCAGAATTAAATGCTAGATCAGCAGACTCAACAAGGTAGCTTCAACCACCGGTAGAGGGAAATATAAACCCATTGTGTTGATTAATACCCTAGGGTTAGTAAACTAGGTAGATAGACCAGAAGAAAGTAGATTAAATCACTGTAGGTAGAGGGAGACACACCTTGGAGAGAAGATTATAAATGAGTATTGGGTCCAGAAACCAAAATGAGATATAATAATTTTAACGTGTTAGGCTGCACCAATCTGGATAAAGTCAGGCAGGACCAGGGAAACCGGGCTCAATCAATCCCAACTGTGATGGGGCACAGCAAGACTAAAAGGAACCACACCCTCCCTTACAGCTCCGGCCAAACAAGATCCGAATGGGGGTTGGACTGCCACAATTAAGACCAGACTCGTCCAGGTTGGAGGGAACCGTACTAAATAAATCATAAACGGCGATGGGGCGCTGTCTGATTAAATACAAATACACCTCCCCTTATCCATCCGACAGGTCTGATTCCAATTCTATATTTAATTACAAGAAAAATAGTAATCTTATTAAAAGAGAGAAATAATTATTATAATTTAAGTGTCCCATAGATTAAATAGGAGACATGCAGAGGAAAACTCTGTAGTATTTTCTTATCTAATACCAACTCCCCAGTAATATTGGAAGTGTGTATGATAAAGCCTATTTATCTAAGTTTATAAATCATGTTTTATTTCCAAAGGGGTTGTAAATGTAGTAACTATAATGTAAACAATTAAATATGCTTATTACTGACTGGATACATAAATCATTTAAGGTAGAATCAAAAGGATTATAACAGTACCACAGTTGAAGTAGTGTTCTGAGCCGCCATTTTGTAGCCTTGTTAAAATAAAAACGATATATTTATTTGGGCTTCTCAGAAATATTTAACCTCAAACGAGCCTTAGGTTAGCATTTATGATATATTAATAATTACATGTATTCACTCTCGATCTTCCATGGTCAATTAATAAGTGTAAATCTGAGCTAAAATAACAGAGTTAGTTTAGGTAGCCATCTTGTGAGATTAAAAATAAACTATGTATTAATGTAAATGTTTAAGGCCTATTTTACCTCAAATGAGTCTTGGGTTAGCAATACCAATGTTTTAATAAGTAAACCCGATCACTGTCGATATTCAATGATTAGTAAATCAGTGTAAATCTAGAACCGGAAGTCAGTTAGCATCATGTAGCTTGTTAAGCTAAAAATAAAGCGATCTATTTAATATACGTATTTGAAATCTATTTTTCTCAAATGAGTCTTGGTATAGCCGCTACAGGATTTTAATAATTAGATGTAATTACTGTCCACATTGGAAAATCTGTTATGGATGTAGATTTTTTTTAAAAACGATCGCGGTTTTAATTCTCTTCCACCGTTGGTTCGTGCCTCCGTTTAGGTAGCCATCTGTGATGTTAAAAATAAACGATGTATTAATATAAATGTTTAAGGTCTATTTTACCTCAAATGAGTCTTGGGTAAGCCATACCAATATTTTAATAAGTAAACCCGATCACTGTCGATATTCAATGATTAGTAAATCAGTGTAAATCTAGGACCGGAAGTCAGTTAGCATCATGTAGCTTGTTAAGCTAAAATAAAGCGATCTATTTTAATGTGCGTATTTGAAGTCTATTTTTCTCAAATGAGTCTTGGTATAGCCGCTATAGGATTTTAATAATTAGATGTAATTACTGTCAACATTGAAAAATCTGTTATAGATGTAGATTTTTTTTAAAAAGATCGCGTTTTTAATTTCTCTTCCACCGTTAGTTCGTGGCCCTCCGTTTAGGTAGCCATCTTGTGATGTTAAAAATAAACGATGTATTAATATAAATGTTTAAGGTCTATTTAACCTCAAATGGAGTCTTGGGTAAGCCATACCAATATTTTAATAAGTAAACCCGATCACTGTCGATATTTAATGATTAGTAAAATCAGTGTAAATCTAGGACCGGAAGTCAGTTAGCACCATGTAGCTTGTTAAGCTAAAATAAAGCGATCTATTTAATGTAAGTTTTCTAAGTCTATTTTTCTCAAATGAGTCTTGGTATAGCCGCTATAGGATTTTAATAATTAGATGTAATTACTGTCAACATTGAAAAATCTGTTATGGATGTAGATTTTTTTAAAAAGCGATCGCGTTTCAATTCTCTTCCACCGTTAGTTCGTGCACTCCATACCGAAGTGTTTATAAAGCTTTTTAAAACACGTTTTAACCTAAATTGTGTCTTAATATAGGATTAAACTAATGTAAACAATATAATGTAATTGAGTAGACCTTGAAAAATCGTCCAAAATATACATTATTACAGATTTCATACTTATATTTCTTCTGCTACGTTTTTTCTTACCGAGTCCGCAGATAGCTGTTGGAAAGGAAGTGACGTAATCCTGCCTGGCGGGAAATCCCATGAACCAGGAAGTGCAAGGTTTGTAATGGAATCACGTGTTGTGGTTGGTAAATTGTAAACCCCACAGATTAAAAAGTGAACAAAAAAATATTTTGTACTCATTCTAATTGTAATGTATTTATCTATATAAGAGCAAAGTTAAATGATAAACTCATTCGTAAATAAATCAAGATATATTGTTACACTTCTATTTGTGTTCCGATGAACTTTATGAATTAGGAGTGAGTATAAGCAGACAGTTAAACGCCTTCACTCAGTGGAAACGGTCAGTACCTCTTCCACTTTTTAGTCTCACCACAAAGTTTCGTGGTTCAACTAAAGTTTAAGCAGTAAGTCTATAAAATGATTTTTTCTTTTTTATTTGTTTATTTTTAGTTTATTTATTTATTTTTTAGGTTAATTCTTCCAAGAAATAGTAATGTAAAAATAAAAAAAATCAGATTGATAATGATAATAATGACAATATAGTAATAAAAAATGTATTAATTAAGATGATTATTCAACTTCCTCCAAACCTCGTGCATCTCGTATTTAAAATCAAATGGTTATATTAAGGGTCAACTAGTCGACCTAACGATGGCTCTGGTTAGACCTAAGGTGAGAATAGAGAGAGGGAGGGAGGAGGGAGAGAGAGAGGAGAGAGAAAAAAAGAGAAAAAGAAGTGTGTCCCTGTTGGGGCACATATCCCTGCTGGGATATTGTTTGGAAGCATCGAGAGGTAAGGAGAAGGTCAGTGAATAATTCTCTTCTCCCCCAGCCGGGATAGGCGCCACTCTCAACCTATTACCCTCTGGCGATACCCCGGAGGGCCCGAGGGGGGTAAAGGTCCGGGCAAAAGATAAAGAGGTAGAACAGTAAAGAGGTAGACAGGTTCAATATGTAAGTTCTAACTATTTTAATGTTAAATTCTAATATTAAGACCTATTGTCGGAATATTTAAATATTTCTCAACGCTTATACAAATCTATGTATAAATATATATGTGTATCTATATGCTTCTGTTTATAAAAATAAATAATAAATAAGGGGCGAAATTAAAATAATACACTCATAAGATACATAAAGGTATATTCTAAAAGTTAAATCCTCTATTATTATTCTGTTTTATTTTGTCAGAAATCATTCCCCTCCCACGATACGTCAGTTAGGTATGCCCGTATGGGTTTAGTGCACACTAGTTTTGAATGACATCAACTAGTGGTTCAGGAATGTTCTGATAAGGACTAAAGAAGACCAATAAAACCATCAAATCCAACTAAAACCATCAAATAAACAGTGGTAGGAAAGAAAACGAGCTACTCAGTCAACCAATACTAAGGTTCGAAGCAAGTCCCCCGTTTCTCCAGGCTCCGGCTTGGTTAGGTTTGTTTAAGGGCCACCAGAATCTCCCCATGTCGCCCGACGACTTCATGGTTATACAGAGATCCAAGGAAAGGCACGCGCACTAGATGACGTGTCGGCTCATGCCCTATCTTAGCATCATGACTGGGTCATAAATATGTAAGGGTGAAGTAGACAGGATAATAAAAGCTTGAAGGACAGAGACAGGGAGGTTAGTGGTGGTTACCTACGGATGCCTTCCCCTTGCCGCTTTGGCCGTCTCTGTTTATGGCCCATTTCCTTTCGTCATCCCCCAAGAGGCTCGACTAGAAAAGGGAGCGGAAAGAAAGATTTCTTTATGGCCCGTATCCTTTCGTCACCCTCAGAGGGGCTCGACCAGAAAGGGGGATGAAAGAAAGGTCAGAGTGAAAAAGTGGGGAGTGAATGTGGTTTAGATTTAGGCAAAGAGCCAGACTGGTCAAGGTTAATGGTCAGATTCCGGGTAAATTAGTATTATTAGGGAGCCAAAATAGTGTAAAGGTTAGACTAAAGATGGTCTATTATTGATATTTAATTAAGAGTGTACCATAAATAGATTTGAATTGTTTGGTTTGAAGGTCAGATAGCCATTTGTGAAGATGTATTTAAGGGAAATTAGATGAAGGACCTCTCAGTGTCAGTAACATGTCCCACCAGTTCAGATCGGGTCTCACCAAGCCGGGACAACCGGGTCCAAAGAACATTAGCTTGCAACCTGGACACCGCTCAGTCCGGTCAGAACCAATCCCCCCAACCTAGTCATGTCAGACTCGGAACCGACTGAGGGAATTACCATTCCAGTCCAAATAAAGTCCCCAAAACCAGGTGGGGGTCCAGCACAAACAAACGTCGCCGTGCCAAAGTATCACCTGTTCAGAAAGAACCACAACCTCTCCTTATCAGTCATGGCAGACCGAGGTCCGACTGAGGAAACAACCAAATTACATTTCTAAATTCAATTCGAATTAAGAGATTTAGAGAAAAGTGTACCATAAGTGGATTTTAATTGTTTGATTTGAGAGTCAGATAGCTTTTAATGGAGAAGTACTTTAGGATTAGGTAGAGGTCAGAGTGGTTAGGTTTAAAGGTTAAATTAAGGATAGGATAGTCTAATAATTGATGAGTATTAACTTGAATTTAGGCCTAAAGTCTGAATGGTTAGGTTTAGAGGTTAAGTTAAGGATAAGATAGTCTATTAATTGAGAATATTAACTTAAGTTTAGGCATAAAGTCTGAATGGTTAGGTTTAGAGGTTAAGTTAAGGATAAGATAGTCTATTAATTGATAAATATAAACTTAAGTTTAGGAATAAAGTCTGAGTGGTTAGGTTTAGAGGTTCACTTAAGATAAGATAGTCTAATAATTGATGAATATTAGCTTAAATTTTAGGTATAAAGTCTAAGTGGTTAGGTTTAGAGGTTAACTTAAGGATAGATAGTCTAATAATTGATGAATATTAACTTACATTTAGGCATGAGTCTGAATGGTTAGGTTTAGAGGTTAAGTTAAGGATAAGATGGTAAGTGTTTTAGGATTAGGCAATAGCCAAGTGGTTAGATTTAGAGGTTAAATAAAAGATAAGATGTTCTTAATGGAAGAGTATTCACTTAAGTTTAGGCATAAAGTCTGAGTGGTTAAGTTTAGGAGTAAGATTAAAGATAAGATGCTACATTTATTGCTAAGAATGGAGAATTATTATTCTCCCCTGATGAGTAGTCTGTATAAAAACAGGAGTACGCTTTTTGTAGTGAATGGTCAAACTAGCCATAATGAACAGTTATAAGTCTGCATAAAAACAGAAGGAGTATGCTTTTCTGTAATGAATGGTCAAAATAGCCATAATAACAGTTATAAGTCTGTATAAAAACAGAAGGAGTACGCTTTTTGTAGTGAATGGTCAAAATAGCCATAATGAACAGTTAGAAGTCTGTATAAAAACAGAAGGAGTACGTTTTTGTAGTGAATGGTCAAAATAGCCATAATGAACAGTTATAAGTCTGTATAAAACAGAAGGAGTAGGCTTTTCTGTAGTGAATGGTCAAAATAGCCATAATGAACAGTTAGAAGTCTGCATACAAACAGAAGGAGTACGCTTTTTTGTAGTGAATGGTCAAAAATAGCCATAATGAACAGTTAGAAGTCTGTATAAAAACAGAAGGAGTAGGCTTTTCTGTAGTGAATGGTCAAAATAGCCATAATGAACAGTTAGAAGTCTGTATAAAAACAGAAGGAGTAGGCTTTTCTGTAGTGAATGGTAAAAAAATAGCCATAATGAACAGTTAGGAAGTCTGTATAAAAACAGAAGGAATGCGCTGTTTGTAGTGAGTGGTCAAATTAGCCACCAAGAACGGTTAGTAATCTGTATAAACCCAAAAGGAGTACGCTTTTTATGGAAATGTATATTTTAAGGGGAGGTATTTTAGGATTAGGCAAAAGATAAAATGGTAGATTTAGAGGTTAAATAAAGGAATATGATGGTCCATTAATTGAAAAGTATTAACTAAGTTTAGGCATAAAGTCTGAGTGGTTAAGTTAAACGTAAGGTAAAGGATTAGGCTCTAATTATATTGTATTAGATATATTCGAGTTATGTAAAAAGACTGGACCGATTTAATAAAAATCAGGTGTAATTTTAGAATGAAAGTGAGCTAAAAATAAGATTAATTAGAGAGATATTTGTCCATGTTTAATGATTTCATGGATAACAAGCCGTCACAGACCCTCCTTCTGTAGTTACTCTGCCTCCATCTAGTGTCGACAGAGGGGAGTGACCGGAGAAAATGTAGAATGCAAAAAAAAACCTCAAAAAAATGAATCTGTCTGTAATTAAGATAAGGTGTTACATTTATTTGTTGAACCATGGAGGATTGTTAACCTCACCTTTTTAGTAACCATATTGTGGAATCAATCATTCCATTGCCCTGGTGAAAAATAGTCAGTAGTTTTTTTGTACTCCCAAAATAAGTTTTTTGGTGAACAAAATAGTCCTTTATCATGGTTGGAACACATCGTCAGTGAAAGAACCTGAAGGTCATAGGGGGTTTCGACCATTATCTCCAGACACCCCTACTTCAGGGAGGTCGCCCCAGGTGATCAATCCTGGTGCTGTGTTTTTTTTCTAAACGGTCCCAACTTGGGGAAAAGGACTGGTCGGTATGTCAGGTCCATGAACTTTTGAGGTGGAGAGCGACCCACTGGGTCAACAGACCTTAATGAAATATATTCAATCACCCTGGGTAAAGAGAATTGTATAAAAACCTTGAGAATTAGTAAACCAGAATTAAATGCTAGGTCAGCAGACTCAAAAAGGTAGCTTCAACCACCGGTAGAGGGAAATATAAACCCATTGTGTTGATTAATACCCTAGGGTTAATAAACTAGGTAGATAGACCAGAAGAAAGTAGATTAAATCACTGTAGGTAGAGGGAGACACACCTTGGAGAGAAGATTATAAATGAGTATTGGGTCCAGAAACCAAAATGAGATATAATAATTTTAACGTGTTAGGCTGCACCAATCTGGATAAAGTCAGGCAGGACCAGGGAAACCGGGCTCAATCAATCCCAACTGTGATGGGGCACAGCAAGACTAAAAGGAACCACACCCTCCCTACAGCTCCGGCCAAACAAGATCCGAATGGGGGTTGGACTGCCACAATTAGGACCAGACTCGTCCAGGTTGGAGGGAAC